>CM062814.1:533492454-534692454 GCA_031772625.1 Pinus tabuliformis
AATCAGTAATCTCTACAAAGACCTCCCCCCGTAGATCAATCAAGCCTCTACTAGCAATAGCTTTGAAGTCCAAGCCAATGAAGAAATGCCGGATTCCAGACAATAGGCCCTTCAATCAAAAAGGATCTAGCCAGGAGCAGATTGAAGGATCCAAAACGATAACAGGGGAACCGAATGTAGAACAAGGGGGTAATAAGCTTAAAAACTGCATCAAACACCTGGAGCTTCCCTGAAATGGATATAGATGGTACAGATCCCAACATAGAAAACGAGAAGGAAAGCGATGGATACCATCAAGAACCTCAAATCATGGAGGAGGACACGGAATCAATAGATATTGGTGAGCTAGATATCTTGGGCCTAGAACAAGCTTGTAAAACAGGAAATTTCGACAAAATACCTGATAGACAAGTGGACAACATGGCCTTAAAACTTCTGCAGGGATCCCCGGTTCACAAGGTCAGTAGCAGCTGGAGAATGGCAACTCGACTCGAGCTACTACAGCAATGGCTTATTCACAATCAAGCTATTTCTTTTAAACACATCAGAAGGGAAGGGAACAAACTAGCAGACTTTCTTGCTAATTTAGGAGTGGACAGTGGAAGGGAATTCTATGAAGGCTCTATATCTTGCATAGCTTCTGAGAACCAACTTTCCACCTTCCATACTATAGTAACAAGTGATATGCAGTCGAAGGAAGACTCAAACCCAGATGCGGGTGTCCTTAAGAGGTGTTAATGCTAGAGCACGCGGAGTCGGCAACTGGCGAGTAATTAAGAAGGGTAAGGCGGTTCGTGGCAGGTAATTAATCCGCATTAATGAAGGCCCGAGCTCGAGGTACGCAGATGGAAGTTATCAGGATGGCGCGCATTCTCCAAGGTTCATTTGTTCTGGTCTTTTCAGGCATCAATGTAGTGTTTCCGGTTTTTTCTAGCAGAGGTCTCCTCTGGTGGTCATGGTCTCAGAGTCTTAGTGCAACACAGCGAATTTGGAAGCCTCCTTGGTCTCATAACTGCTCCCATTTGGTCGGCTTCATGTATATAGTTATGCCTCTTTCAGACAGCGTCGGGTGCATTAAGTTTGTTTTCTCCATTTGCGTTTGGTGTCTTAAGTCAGTCCTCTGGTTCATTTCGGGAAGGGATTTGGTTTTTGTCCTTGTTAAAGGTGTCTGGGTTGGGTACTGGGCTTTCTCAGTCGCCGTTGGGTATTTTCTTGACGCCGAGTCTAGCTTATGTGTGCTGGGCTTCTGGGTTTTCATTCAAAGGTCTGGTTTTTAATTTGGTTACAATTGCCCAGCGCGTTGCTTCTCCCTCACACCCAGTCCTTTAGCATCCTCATTCCGCTGTTGTATTCTGTTATGGCCCGTCGTCGGGGTATTCCAAGGCGAGGGAGCAACTCGGGATCTCGTGGAGGATCTGGAGGTGTGGTAGCTTTGTGCCTCGTCGTATATCCCGTTGGCTACTGCTTCACCTTCCTCTCCACCCTCAGACAATTCTGGACCCTCCCTAAACAGTTCCCTTCATACCTCAAGGGTTAAGTTCAAAAGCAGACTTGACAGACCGCTCATCTCAGTTATAATTACTGTCATCTTCTCGGAGGAAGAAGATGAGCTCACAAGCTCAAACGAAATTTCCAAGGAACAGTCGCTTTCTCAGAATTCCAGTGATTCTCAGAGCAGCTTGGCTGGTGTTGTCCTCATTGTTTCTGCTGCGGTGTATGAAGAAGGTCAACAGGAGGCTTCTCGCCCTCCGTCGGACTCTCCTCAAGAACAAACCATAGTTTGTGAGCCAGCGCGCCTCTTTGGCAGTGTTCTGCACCTTGTGCCTCCTACAGAAGGCAACTTGATGGAGCTGAAGATGAGGTGATGGTAACCTGGGCAAGCTCCCCTAATCAGGTTAATGAAAATGCTACGGATGCGCCACGGCAAGTTTAATTACCTTTGGTTTCAGCTACAGGACAGTAAGTCCGTTTTGGTTTTCTAGATCTCGTGTGTCATTTTCAGTGTGCATGGCTTCTGATACCAACAATATGAATTTGTTCATTCTCCAGGGTACAATTTTGGATTTCCTTTTTTGTAATTATGGTAAAGAACAGTTTTTTGTAATAGGGCAGCTCACTCTGGAGCGTTTAGCTCTGTTTAGTCTTGGTCCATATAGTTTAGCTCTGTTTAGTTTCGTATAAAGATGGAAGCCTCTCAAATTAGTCTTCCTGAGAAAAAGGTGAAAGTTACTGTTGAGAAACTGGCTAGGGATAGGTCACTGAAAGAACCACCAATTTGTATCTTTTCTGGACGTAATCTGGGTATCTCTCATCTCAAGCGTTCTTGTGGTAATATTCTATTGAAAATAAGAAGACTTGTGGTAATATGCCATTGAAAATACACCAATCTGTATCTGTTCTGGACGTAATCTGAGTATCCCTCATCTCAAGCGTTCTTGTGGTAATATGCCATTGAAAATAATAAGAAGTCCTAACATTTCTACCCAGAAAGTGCATGGTGAAGATGTTTCGGAAGCGATAAAGGTTTTTCTGCTTATCAATGTACTTAACACAAAGAAACAAGTAATCAAATTCCATTAACATGCACTTAACGTTACATATGCCCAGAAGCAGAGGAAATAACTAAGCTAGAATCCGATCCAAGAAAATGCAACGTTTTATCATCCTATGCTTAGTAGATATGTGTTTAAAGTCTGCAAAATCAAAAAGATATAATCTAAAGGTAGCCCCAAAAATCTGAACAGGCAACAGGATATGATAATAATTTATCCAAAGAGACATTTTTTAATAAAACAAACAGAAAGCCTAAACACATACCTGTTTTAGGAAAAAACTATGGAAGATCGGCCTCACAGAAAAAAACGGAATTAAATGCAGAGCTTATAAAAATGTCTTGGCCGTCCGAAAGGGTTGTTGACAGATGCGCCTCACCTGTTAATGCTACAGGATACCCCGACCATATTGGATATAATGTGTGCATCCGCTTCTCAAAGCACACGGATCACGGATTGTCAAAGCACACGGATCACTGATTATCTGTCTGTTCAAAAGTTTCCCAAATCGTTGAATCACGGATTATCTTATGTTTCGTGTGAATTTGGGCAAGCTTGGAAGTCGGGTTGCAAACTGTTACAGGTGTCCTTATTTTTCTGCAAGAAACAGTCTAATGTGAAGGTGAATATGCTAAATGTGGTATTGGATGGCAATGATGCTAATGAGAAGTTGGAAAATTGGAAAGTGAACATATCCAATGCATTAAAACAATTTGTGGTAGGGTTAATGAATAACACATAATGAAACAAAAAAATTATAAATAGTAATGGAAATGAACTAAATTTAAAGTAAAAATTCTATCTAATTAATGTAAGAGTGCTACAACTATAATCAACAAATGTTAAGATAAGTTGTAAGAAAAAATTGCTAAACTAAAAAACCTTAAAAGAAAGCTAAACTAAGCGCTGAAATCAAATATCACTTCAATTAACAAACATGTTGTTTGTAACTTTGAAGATAACAAAGTTACAAAAAAATCTTGGAATCTGAACCTCGGGTATTATTCACATGTTATCCTCACATTATCATCCTACATTATCCATTAGCTCATCTAGATAGGGGGTTCAAGGACTCTCACTCCATGGTTGGGGACTATAGTCCATCAAGTCTAGGTCAAATTTCGGGCTAATTGTATCATGGACATGTCAAGGTCAACCAGCACTAATGCAATGTATTAGTTGTTGGCACATCGACCTATCAAAATGTCGCAATATTGGGTAGTAAACAATAGTAAGTAGGACACTAGCCACCAACAAGAAACCTTGATGTTGCCGATGAGCACCACTAGGCCAACCATTCATCTTAGAGGCACTGGGAGGTGGTTTTGTACCATGTGCACTGTCTGTATTATTACTAAACCAACCAAAACCACTCGTACGCCCTGGGATGATAATGGTGTTTCTCCTTAGATGATGTCCAATGCCCCAAACAAAGCCATCCTTGTCTAGGGGCAAAATTATCCTCACATTAATACCCATACAACATCTATATTCCTTTGGTTTATAATGATGGCAAATAGTGCTCCCCATCACCTAAATGTGCAAAAAGCCCCAACTAACCTACATGCCATGTCAAGCTCAATGTCCTCGATATTACCATATCATCCTACATTATCCATTAGCTCATGTAGATAGGGGGTTCAAGGACTCTCACTCCATGGTTGGGGACTATAGTCCATCAAGTCTAGGTCGAAGTTCGAGCTAACTGTATCAAGGACACCTCAAGGTCAACCAACACTAATGCAATGTATTAGTTGTTGGTACATCGATCTATCAAAATGTCAAACATGTCCTCGATATTAGCATATCATCCTACATTCTCCATAATTTAGCTCATGGAGATAGAGGGTTCAAGGACTCTCACTCCATGGTTGGGGACTATAGTCCATCGAGAGGTCAAATTTCAGGCTAACTGTATGAAGGACACCTTAACAAGGTCAACCTACACTAATGCAATGTATTAGTTGTTGGTTCATCGACCTATCAAAATGTCACAATATTGGGTAGTAGACATTAGTAAGTAGGACACTAGCCACCAACAAGAAACCTTGATGTTGGCGATGAGCACCACTAGGCCAACCGTTCACCTTAGAGGCACTGGGAGGTGTTTTTGTACCATGTGCACAGTCTGTATTATTACTAAACCAACCAAAACCACTCGTATGCCCTGGGATGATAATGGTGTTTCTCCTTAGATGATGTCCAAGGCCCCAAACATACCCATCCTTGTCCAGGGGCAAAATTATCCTCACATTATCATCCTACATTATCCATTAGCTCATCTAGATAGGGGGTTCAAGGACTCTCACTCCATGGTTGGGGACTATAGTCCATCAAGTCTAGGTCAAATTTCGGGCTAATTGTATCATGGACATGTCAAGGTCAACCAGCACTAATGCAATGTATTAGTTGTTGGCACATCGACCTATCAAAATGTCGCAATATTGGGTAGTAAACAATAGTAAGTAGGACACTAGCCACCAACAAGAAACCTTGATGTTGCCGATGAGCACCACTAGGCCAACCATTCATCTTAGAGGCACTGGGAGGTGGTTTTGTACCATGTGCACTGTCTGTATTATTACTAAACCAACCAAAACCACTCGTACGCCCTGGGATGATAATGGTGTTTCTCCTTAGATGATGTCCAATGCCCCAAACAAAGCCATCCTTGTCTAGGGGCAAAATTATCCTCACATTAATACCCATACAACATCTATATTCCTTTGGTTTATAATGATGGCAAATAGTGCTCCCCATCACCTAAATGTGCAAAAAGCCCCAACTAACCTACATGCCATGTCAAGCTCAATGTCCTCGATATTACCATATCATCCTACATTATCCATTAGCTCATGTAGATAGGGGGTTCAAGGACTCTCACTCCATGGTTGGGGACTATAGTCCATCAAGTCTAGGTCGAAGTTCGAGCTAACTGTATCAAGGACACCTCAAGGTCAACCAACACTAATGCAATGTATTAGTTGTTGGTACATCGATCTATCAAAATGTCAAACATGTCCTCGATATTAGCATATCATCCTACATTCTCCATAATTTAGCTCATGGAGATAGAGGGTTCAAGGACTCTCACTCCATGGTTGGGGACTATAGTCCATCGAGAGGTCAAATTTCAGGCTAACTGTATGAAGGACACCTTAACAAGGTCAACCTACACTAATGCAATGTATTAGTTGTTGGTTCATCGACCTATCAAAATGTCACAATATTGGGTAGTAGACATTAGTAAGTAGGACACTAGCCACCAACAAGAAACCTTGATGTTGGCGATGAGCACCACTAGGCCAACCGTTCACCTTAGAGGCACTGGGAGGTGTTTTTGTACCATGTGCACAGTCTGTATTATTACTAAACCAACCAAAACCACTCGTATGCCCTGGGATGATAATGGTGTTTCTCCTTAGATGATGTCCAAGGCCCCAAACATACCCATCCTTGTCCAGGGGCAAAATTATCCTCACATTATCATCCTACATTATCCATTAGCTCATCTAGATAGGGGGTTCAAGGACTCTCACTCCATGGTTGGGGACTATAGTCCATCAAGTCTAGGTCAAATTTCGGGCTAATTGTATCATGGACATGTCAAGGTCAACCAGCACTAATGCAATGTATTAGTTGTTGGCACATCGACCTATCAAAATGTCGCAATATTGGGTAGTAAACAATAGTAAGTAGGACACTAGCCACCAACAAGAAACCTTGATGTTGCCGATGAGCACCACTAGGCCAACCATTCATCTTAGAGGCACTGGGAGGTGGTTTTGTACCATGTGCACTGTCTGTATTATTACTAAACCAACCAAAACCACTCGTACGCCCTGGGATGATAATGGTGTTTCTCCTTAGATGATGTCCAATGCCCCAAACAAAGCCATCCTTGTCTAGGGGCAAAATTATCCTCACATTAATACCCATACAACATCTATATTCCTTTGGTTTATAATGATGGCAAATAGTGCTCCCCATCACCTAAATGTGCAAAAAGCCCCAACTAACCTACATGCCATGTCAAGCTCAATGTCCTCGATATTACCATATCATCCTACATTATCCATTAGCTCATGTAGATAGGGGGTTCAAGGACTCTCACTCCATGGTTGGGGACTATAGTCCATCAAGTCTAGGTCGAAGTTCGAGCTAACTGTATCAAGGACACCTCAAGGTCAACCAACACTAATGCAATGTATTAGTTGTTGGTACATCGACCTATCAAAATGTCAAACATGTCCTCGATATTAGCATATCATCCTACATTATCCATAATTTAGCTCATGGAGATAGAGGGTTCAAGGACTCTCACTCCATGGTTGGGGACTATAGTCCATCGAGAGGTCAAATTTCAGGCTAACTGTATGAAGGACACCTTAACAAGGTCAACCAACACTAATGCAATGTATTAGTTGTTGGTTCATCGACCTATCAAAATGTCACAATATTGGGTAGTAGACATTAGTAAGTAGGACACTAGCCACCAACAAGAAACCTTCATGTTGGCGATGAGCACCACTAGGCCAACCGTTCATCTTAGAGGCACTGGGAGGTGTTTTTGTACCATGTGCACAGTCTGTATTATTACTAAACCAACCAAAACCACTCGTACGCCCTGGGATGATAATGGTGTTTCTCCTTAGATGATGTCCAAGGCCCCAAACAAAGCCATCCTTGTCTAGGGGCAAAATTATTCTCACATTAACACCCATACAACATCTATATTACTTTGGTTTAGGCTAACTATATGAAAGACACCTTAACAAGGTCAACCTACACTAATTCAATGTATTAGTTGTTGGTACATCGACCTATCAAAATGTCACAATATTAGGTAGTAGACATTAGTAAGTAGGACACTAGCCACCAACAAGAAAACTTGATGTTGGCGATGAGCACCACTAGGCCAACCATTCACCTTAGAGGCACTCGGAGGTGGTTTTGTACCATGTGCATAGTCTATATTATTACTAAACCAACCAAAACCAGTCGTAGGCCCTAGGATGATAATCAGGTATTATTACATGCCATGTCAAGCTTGTCCTCGATATTAGCATATCGTCCTACATTATCCATTAGCTCATCTAGATAGGGGGTTCAAGGACTCTCCATGGTTGGGGACTATAGTCCATCAAGTCTAGGTCAAATTTCGGGCTAACTGTATCAAGGACACCTCAAGGTCAACCAACACTAATGCAATGTATTAGTTGTTGTTTCATCGACCTATCAAAATGTCAAACATGTCCTCGATATTAGCATATCATCCTACATTATCCATAATTTAGCTCATGGAGATAGAGGGTTCAAGGACTCTCACTCCATGGTTGGGGACTATAGTCCATCGAGAGGTCAAATTTCAGGCTAACTGTATGAAGGACACCTTAACAAGGTCAACCTACACTGGGAGGTGGTTTTGTACCATGTGCACAGTCTGTACTATTACTAAACCAACCTAAACCACTCGTATGCCCTGGGATAATAATGGTGTTTCTCCTTAGATGATGTCCAAGGCCCCAAACATACCCATCCTTGTCTAGGGGCAAAATTATCCTCACATTAACACCCATACAACATCTATATTACTTTGGTTTATAATAATGGCAAATAGTGCTCCCCATCACCTAAATGTGCAAAAAGCCCCAACTAACCTATATGCCATGTCAAACTTGTCCTCAATATTAGCATATTAACTAGATTTATTATTTCTTTGTGACTCAAGGTAAAAAGTGGAAATACAAAGTATTTAATAAATGAGAGAAAATATTATTTCAAGGGTGTTACCAAACCTATTACTTGAGGTTTTATATAAGACAAGTATATATTGCTAGAAAAATAGAGATAAGGAGTAATTAATAAATTCTTAAATTCCTTATTTGAAATAAAGAAAAAACTCTACTTTTAGCTTTTTTAATAACCACTAAATTTTTTATTTGAACTAGTTTCTTATTTGAAATAAAGAAAAATCTCTAATTTTTTCCTTTTAGTAATTTCTAAATTGATTATTTGATATTAAAAAATAAAAAATAAAAAATGGAAATTTTACTTACAATTCCATTCCAAATACCAACCTGCATCTACTGCACTATTTTGTCAGCAAATACATGCACGATTTTGTGAGTAAATGTTAGTAAGAATAAAGTTGCTCATAATAAACTAACCGTTGACCCCTCCACATCATCTGATCTGATTAGATCATCACTCAGTATAAACAGATATTGATCCCGCCACAACTGCACTGTTAAACTTACTTCCATGCACGATTGTCTGATTTTCAGAAGAACAACTGTTGAAATTTACAAGTGCAGTTCAGAATATCCTCTTCTGCAAGCTAGAGTTCATGAAAAATACAGGTACTCCTCATTGTACTCACTTTTTTAAACTGCCATGTCAATCTGAGTGTACTGATTTGAACTTTGGTCTAGGACAGATTTCATTAATATAATATGACTGTAGGTTACCAACCTTATAAACAGTCCTCAGGAATCCCTCCCGCCATGAAAAATTAACAAAACATAGCAGAACCAATCGTATGTTATAAAAGAAAAATTGAAGCTACTGTTTAAGTTGCTTAGAAGTTCTTTCATTTCCTTACAATATACCGATCTAGATCTCTTTCCAGTTTTTTAAGAAATGCATCATACATTACTTCATGGGTCAAAGTGTTAAATCATAGAACACAGAGTTACAACAATCAAACAACATGATTACAATGAAATCCTTGTCTTGAAAATGCTAGCATACAAGCACAAAACCGAATCATCTCTATGGTGTACGCTTGTGCTGAAGAAGCCACAAATGCACATAAAGGATTATCTAGGCCAAATATATGTATCCTCTATTCAAAGGAATTTGAATATGTCAATCACTTATTTTTTCTGTGTGATTTTTCCATGGAACTTTGGACTGCAACCCTCCATATTTTGGACCTTGTTCCAATGTATCATATTGACCATTTCCTTTTCTTATGTGAGAAAAACATGGGTAATTGTAAATCCTTTCCTATCTTCATCGCTTGGGGTGTCTATAAGGTTCAGAATAAACATATCTTTGAAAGCAGAGATCTCTGACATCCTGCCTCATATTATGGGTTTCTTCTCTGTATTTCAAGCCTTTGAATCCTCCTCGTAGTCACTCCTTATGCTTCCCTCATAGTCCTCTATCTATGAATGTAGGTTTCTTTGATGATGCATATCATTTAGGTGTATGTGGAGGGGGTGCCATCAGTTTCCTCCCTAGAAATGGGTCTTATCATATTTGGTTGAATATTGGTTCAGAGTCTAATACCAAGGCAGAGGTTTCTGTAGTTTGGGCCCTTTTATATATTGAAACATCATTGAACATTATCTCCTGTCAGATTTATGGAGATTCCAAGTGTGTGATGGACTGGATAATGGAGAAGGGGAATTTTAAGGTTCTTTCCCTCAAGCACTAGATATAACATATTTAAATTCTAAAGGGTCTCTTTCATAATCTATTATTCTAGCTTCAGAATTTGCTCACAGCTGTAATGGCTTTGTCCTGGTCCAAGGATGATTCAGAGATCTGAAATGGATCCATGCTTGAAATTAGGTTCATAACTAAGGCTGAAAATATATCCCTTGGTCCTTGAAATAATCCAGTATGACTATAGCTAATGAATGCCCTTCAATTTACTTAGGATTATGCTTTAGACTTGATGATACAAATAGTAAAGTTCAGGAATTGAAGACAGCACTGAGCAGAGTTGAAGGATCTCGAATTGTTCAAAGTATTATCTAGGCCAAATATATGTATCCTCTATTCATATATGTATCTCGAATTGTTCATTGGTCCAACTTCAGGGTTTTACCAAGTTGCAGACTGTCATTCTGGGAATATAAATGATAAATTATAACTAAGCAAATGCTGGCACACATCCGACCATACTACATCAGTCCCTTTTTCTGTTCCTCCATAAATAATGCTGATATACTAGAGATAAAAATGAATATCAATAGGGTATGTATTACTTCCAAAGGCTGTGAAAAAACTTTTTAATGGTTTATTGATTCCAAATGGAAATGGATACAATAAATCTGTAGATGGATATTCAACTCTTTTCAAAGCAAAATAGCCTCCGAGCATGACCTGTACAAATATTAAATAGCCATCAATTCTCCAAACTAGTACTGAATTGCACAAGGATTATAACAATATAAACTCTGTTCAAGGAACACTGAGCAGCATTGTTCATAAAATGCCATTTCTCACTTCAGCACATGCTCATAGTGTAACTTGAGAAAATGCTCATAGTGCGCTTGAGAAAAAAATTGGAAAAAATCGGTGAGCAGAGTGTAACTTCTGATTAATTGTGAGTCCAACTTGTGCTGGCTGAATAATCTTGATCAACCTTGAATTTTACTACAGCCTAGCTTGAAAAACTCTCTTCTGATTTGATTCAAGTCAAACCTGCAATTCAAAGAGTTTAATTCGTTATTCTCACATTGTTTGGATGGCCAATATGCAAAAAAATGACAAATAATGACGTGGTCTCTCAACAAGAATATGGGCTTTAATGCCTCACGGGTCACAAGTATAGTGTTGTTGTGGCCCAGTTTGCAACTCTGAGATATCAGAACATAAGGAGAATAGTATAGGGATTCTTCTCAATGCATGTCCTTTCCTTGTAAGACCTTGATAGGGGTATATAGATTATTGACAATAGAATGCATATTTGTCTGTATAGTTGTTTATTATGTAATCATCTAAAGGGCAACATAGTACATGAATATGGGTTAGACTGTCTCGTAACTGTATAGTTGTTGAGGCTCAATTGTGATTACGTGATCTTGGAAGATTTTGAGAGTATATAAACGCTTCCCAATGTATGTCCTTTCCTTACAAGACTTGGATAGGGGAATATAGAGTCTTATTATTGAAATTTAGATTTTTTTTATTTTTTTTTGTATAATTGCTTATTATCTACTAATCTGAAGAAAAACAGAGTTACAAGAATACAAGTTTAAATGCCTCAGAAATGTACAGTTGTTGAGGCTCAACTGCAACTCTGAGAACACGGAATATTTTGTGTGGAATATATAGACTCTTATCAATCAATGTCCTTGTATTGCAAGACCTTGATAGGGGTATACATAGTTTCTCAATAGGACAGACATGTTTGTATAATTCTTTATTGTCCTAATCATATGACGAAAACCAGAGTGCACGAATATGAATTTCAATGCTTCACAACTTTTAGTTGTGGAGGCTCTATTGTGACTTGGAGAACTAGTAATACTTTTAGAAGAGTATATATATTGTTTTCAATCCATTTCCTTGCCTTGCAGGACCTTGAGAGGGGTATATAGATTCTTCTCAATGGGAAACAATTGCCATTTGTATGGTTGATTGTGATCCAATCATCTGCAGAACATGAGAGTGCAAGGATTTTCAGGGGATCTACATTCAAAATAAGGCTTGAAGAGAATCTCCACTATCAAATCAACCAAGGGTAGACTTGCTTAAAATGTGCAATAAAAAAACAGTTTACTTCTTAATCCTCCCTACAAAGGAATTTTCAATTGCAAAGACTAAGCACAAAGAATACTGTGTGACTAGCCTTTGACCTTGGGTAAGCTAGCTTCCATGACTGTCATGCCATATGTGTTTTTCCAATTGGACCTAGGCATATGTGGCATGAGAGTCATGTGATATTATCCTTTGACCATTTTAGTCGCTTTTATGTAAAGTGATTGGGAGTATTAAGACTCCTCCATTCATTATTTAAATCATGGAAATGATACTAGTAGAATTGAGTGAGATTTTGGGTGAGGTTCTGTAAATTAGACCTTCTTATCCAACTGAATGTGCTATTATTTATTCTCGAGCACCAGAGGATGTGCTTCCTAATGGATAGAAATAATACCTTGTGAATTTATTAAAAACATTCTCCCAGACAGGCCTGCTTCTACTTATGTTTTGGAAAAAACATATCATCTGATTGTTCTAAACATCAAAACCCAATAGCCAAACTCATTCCTATACCTCTTCAATATTTCTCCATTCCAACTAGGCTGAATGATCCTGAATTCAGAGGAAAAGTACCAGCCTTCTTGTCATGCAATCTCAAAACAACTTTGAGGGCTAACCCACCTTCTTTGGATGAAAGGAAGGTATTAACACATCTATTTAGGGTGCATATTTATGTGCAGTTGCGGCTTTTTCAGCACAAGCATACACCACAGTGATGATTCAGTTTTTTGCTTGGGCTGAGGTGAGAAATGGAATTTTATGAACAATGATGCTCAGTGTTCCTAGAACAGAGTTCAGATTATTATCATCCTTGTTGGCATGTGAAGGTTTGTCATGCCTTGTATATTCTCATGATCTATATGTATTCATTAAGTTAGTGAAACTGGAACCTCCCCATTGACATATTTTCATTGCCAAATTTCCAAATGCTATAATAAAAAAAGGTTGTGCAAGGTTGCAGTGAGTGAACTCCAGTGTTTTTGCTGAGGCAGAAGCAATCTGTCAGTCGAAAACCAAAATGCGCCTAAGAATTCGTTATTCTCACATTGGTTGGATGGCCAATATGCAAAAAAATGACAAATAATGATGAACTAGTTCCTAAGATGAACTAGTAGACTTATCATATTCCTAATAATTGTCTACCACTCATTCTCATGAGTGATATTCCCAACCTTGGGTACAGGAACACATTCCTTCATGATAGATTCTAAACTATGTTATTTCCCCATGCCTTGGGAATGTACATCTTCACCCCCGCCCCCCTTACTTATGATAACTGTAGATAACATCCTGTTTTGGTCATTCCTCAGACATACACCAAAAATATCAAATTTGAAATTATAAGGCTTTACAACCTCATTTGAAATCTTTATACTTAGGTTTCTAAGTTGATCTAAATTCTCTTATAGATTTCATCTTTGCTCATGGTCTTCCTTTTTCCTGAGGGTTTCATACCCTTCATCCAAGGGTTGTTGGTCACATTTATCAGCTACATTTTCTACCAATTCTACCTTAGCATGTTGGATGTACATATTTAAATCAAATATACTTCCTTCTACGGAACTAAATTCTTCATATAAATGTGCAAAACAAATTTGAAATAAAGTTTTAGTTTCATCCTCTGTTATCCATTCTCCTCCCTCAAATTCTAATTGCATTTTTTCTGGCAACTTGATTTCTACAACATGTTCCATAAGCACTTCAATTAAACCTGTTCCAATATATATCTCATATAATTACTGAGATGCTCCTCTTGGAATTTTATTGTTTCCTCTGCCTCTTAAGTGAAACGCCATATTCTCCACTTCTTTTATGATAGTTTGTAAAGATTTTCTTCCCTCGTGGCCTTCATGACCTACACATGAGCAAAACATATAAGTTTTAAAAACATGAGCATCTTGATCCTCTATTGATTCTCTTGGAATCATTAATTTTTCTGGACATTTCCCATGGTCCATGAGGCTTTCTGCCAGCCTAATTTATTTATCCTTATCATCATCGCCACTCCCTTTTATAATATCTTTTGATATCTTTTCTTTTCCCTTGGCATCATTGTTCTCATCCACTACCATGGCTATCACTGACAATTGTTTAAAATATTCCTCTTTGCTTTCCTATGGTTTTTAAAGGTTGTATTTGTACCGTGTTCCCTTTTCTGGACATCATGTCCATGCCTTCAGTGTGAATTCACATAAATATCACCCACTTTAAAGATACAAGGCCATCTAGCCTCCTCAAGTGTTTCTTCTATCATCTCTTCTTACTGACCTTCCACAACAAATTCTTCACATTCCCTTAGACATTTCATTAATATCTCATCAGCATCCTCTTTCTACTGCTCACTCCACTAGTTTGGACATTTCATACAATCCATGAGACTTTTAGTCAATCTCTCTTCTGCATCTTCTACCCCTCTAAGGGTTGTTCATTGGTCTTGTTCAAAACAACAAACTACTTCATCCTTAGGCTCAACTTCTCTGATCTCTTCTTCTCTCAGTTGTGTACTCAGCAAGTTCTTTATATTCCTCCCAAGCTTTTTGTATTTAGGGAGTTTCATCTTAAAACTCTTTTTTCCTATAAGTAACTTGATGCTTCTCCTCAAGTTCCATTTTTGCCTTTCATCTTCTCATTCCAACAACATTTTCACTAAAATGAGTCCCTCCTTCATCTCAAACATCTCCTTATTAAAATCCTTTTGATTTAATTTCCTTCCCATGTCATTTCTCTTGGCATCCTACTCTCCTCCATTGTGGCTTCCCTTTGAACCTCAATTATGGCCATGAATAGCCATCTCTTTTCCTTCGTTCTTGGGCTATTCCATTTTCCCACTGTGAGATATAGTCAAGCCTTGTAAGAATATGTCTCCATTTCTTGTTACCTAAACGCCCAACCTACTTCTCCATTCCCTGGACTATTGATATTCCCTTGGTTCCCTCCTTTGGAACCCCTTGAGCACTCCTTGTACCTATTTGGATTTTTTGGCACCTTTTTCTTGTCTTGAGAAATCCTCTGGTTCTCTTCTCTTAAGGACCTCCTTTGTCCCCTTCACTCTCCAACCGCAACTCGGTTTTCTCCTTCAACAACGTCTCTTTATGTAAGGTTTCTTTTGCCACTTCCGCTGATAATTCTACTAATTATTTACATCTCTTCTTGGCTATAATTATGCCATCCACATTTGCTACTATTTGCAGTTATTAGCTTTCTTTCCAAAATTAAATAAACTTAATGACTTGTTGCCTACTAGGATTTCTCCTCAATATCCCTTATAGCTCTTCACTTAGCTGTTTTCTCCTTCTAGTTCTGCTCCTTTCTAGTCTAAATTTCTTCCTTCGTGCCACCTCCTCTTCCGAGAAGTATTCTTAATGTCTACTCTGAGACTAATTCATTTCAGAATCTGGTACTATGTTCCTCATCTTAGGAAGCTTCCTATCCTATATTCATACCTTTTGAGTATATGGTGTCCTTAGTCTGAAGTTCCTCTATCTCACCTCTATATCTTGCTTTATCAATCTTGTCTTTGTAAAATAGCCAAATTTTTAGCCACCATCAAAAATAAATAGAGAAATAATTATCTTTCCTCTCTAGCGTATTCTCCTCCTCACTCACTATAACATTTGTTGGCTACAATCTCCCTTTATATGACAATGCTCTAAAAAGAGCTTTGGCTCTGACACTACAAATGGCACAGCAAATGCCTAATGTTGTCCCGTTACTTAGCTTCTAAACAGTAAGAATCCCTATCTTTTTGAAATGATAACATTTCACCAAAATGACCACATTCCATTCCTTTAAAGAATAAAAATATAAACCAAAAACCTCAACATTTGTAATTCCTTGTATGAATTAACTAGAAACCTTGTGAGTTAACAAAACTATAAATCATTAGCAGGTTCACTCCTTTCTATTTTCCATAAAATAATTGAAATATTATTGGAACCCAAGGCTTTGAGGGTTCCACCCTAGCTTGGGAGTTGGGACCTCTCCCAACGTTTCCTCCATGGCTTGGATCCAAGGCCCGCCCTCTTATTGCTTGGGGGTCGACTCCTTCCCATGCCTGCTCGTTGGATTTTTTTGTTGAAGACCTGATCTCCATCTATGGCCAACTGATTCTTGATTTATTTTTAGTTTAATTCCTTAGCTGGGGTCTTTTTTTCTTCACATGACGGAGATAAAATTATCTCTTCCATGCTCAACAATGAAGCACTTACATAATTTACTTCTTAATGTTTTTAACAGAATGGAACTTGGGTTCCAAGGTGAACTAGTAGACTTATCATATTCCAAATGAAGCATGTAGACTCCTCCATTCATTATTTAAATCATGGAAATGATACTAGTAGAATTGAGTGAGATTTTGGGTGAGGTTCTGTAAATTAGACCTTCTTATCCAACTGAATGTGCTATTATTTATTCTCGAGCACCAGAGGATGTGCTTCCTAATGGATAGAAATAATACCTTGTGAATTTATTAAAAACATTCTCCTAGACAGGCCTGCTTCTACTTATGTTTTGGAAAAAACATATCATCTGATTGTTCTAAACATCAAAACCCAATAGCCAAACTCATTCCTATACCTCTTCAATATTTCTCCATTCCAACTAGGCTGAATGATCCTGAATTCAGATGAAAAGTACCAGCCTTCTCGTCATGCAATCTCAAAACAACTTTGAGGGCTAACCCACCTTCTTTGGATGAAAGGAAGGTATTAACACATCTATTTAGGGTGCATATTTATGTGCAGTTGCGGCTTTTTCAGCACAAGCATACACCACAGTGATGATTCAGTTTTTTGCTTGGGCTGAGGTGAGAAATGGAATTTTATGAACAATGATGCTCAGTGTTCCTAGAACAGAGTTCAGATTATTATCATCCTTGTTGGCATGTGAAGGTTTGTCATGCCTTGTATATTCTCATGATCTATATGTATTCATTAAGTTAGTGAAACTGGAACCTCCCCATTGACATATTTTCATTGCCAAATTTCCAAATGCTATAATAAAAAAAGGTTGTGCAAGGTTGCAGTGAGTGAACTCCAGTGTTTTTGCTGAGGCAGAATATATGTTATCTAGGCCAAATATATGTATCCTCTATTCATATATGTATCTCGAATTGTTCATTGGTCCAACTTCAGGGTTTTACCAAGTTGCAGACTGTCATTCTGGGAATATAAATGATAAATTATAATTAAGCAAATGCTGGCACACATCCGACCATACTACATCAGTCCCTTTTTCTGTTCCTCCATAAATAATGCTGATATACTAGAGATAAAAATGAATATCAATAGGGTATGTATTACTTCCAAAGGCTGTGAAAAAACTTTTTAATGGTTTATTGATTCCAAATGGAAATGGATACAATAAATCTGTAGATGGATATTCAACTCTTTTCAAAGCAAAATAGCCTCCGAGCATGACCTGTACAAATATTAAATAGCCATCAATTCTCCAAACTAGTACTGAATTGCACAAGGATTATAACAATATAAACTCTGTTCAAGGAACACTGAGCAGCATTGTTCATAAAATGCCATTTCTCACCTCAGCACATGCTCATAGTGTAACTTGAGAAAATGCTCATAGTGCGCTTGAGAAAAAAATTGGAAAAAATCGGTGAGCAGAGTGTAACTTCTGATTAATTGTGAGTCCAACTTGTGCTGGCTGAGTAATCTTGATCAACCTTGAATTTTACTACAGCCTAGCTTGAAAAACTCTCTTCTGATTTGATTCAAGTCAAACCTGCAATTCAAAGATTTTAATTCGTTATTCTCACATTGGTTGGATGGCCAATATGCAAAAAAATGACAAATAATGATGTGGTCTCTCAAATATTGAATCTTCCTGCCGAATATTGATGATGGTATCTCTAACCTGAAATTCTCAGAGGCTGTCTCCAGGCAATTGTGTGGCCTTCAAGTGGTGCCTTAAAAGGTCTTTCCCATTGTGTTTGTTGGATTTGCTGAATGTTTTTTTGCCCCTGGTACAACTGTGTTATATGAATGTGGGATAACAGGGGTCTCCCCTCTCTGGGTTGAGTAGCCATGGTCCCCTATCTTGATTGGATGTTGAATCCCTCCCGCCATGAAAAATTAACAAAACATAGCAGAACCAATCGTATGTTATAAAAGAAAAATTGAAGCTACTGTTTAAGCTGCTTAGAAGTTCTTTCATTTCCTTACAATATACCGATCTAGATCTCTTTCCAGTTTTTTAAGAAATGCATCATACATTACTTCATGGGTCAAAGTGTTAAATCATAGAACACAGAGTTACAACAATCAAACAACATGATTACAAGGAAATCCTTGTCTTGAAAATGCTAGCATACAAGCACAAAACCGAATCATCTCTATGGTGTACGCTTGTGCTGAAGAAGCCACAAATGCACATAAAGGATTATCTAGGCCAAATATATGTATCCTCTATTCAAAGGACTTTGAATATGTCAATCACTTATTTTTTCTGTGTGATTTTTCCATGGAACTTTGGACTGCAACCCTCCATATTTTGGACCTTGTTCCAATGTATCATATTGACCATTTCCTTTTCTTATGTGAGAAAAACATGGGTAATTGTAAATCCTTTCCTATCTTCATCGCTTGGGGTGTCTATAAGGTTCAGAATAAACATATCTTTGAAAGCAGAGATCTCTGACATCCTGTCTTCAAATTAACAGTCCATCCATGCTGCATAACAGTACCAGTTTCTTGGTGATCCAACCATACTCTGTCTTCAAATTTAACAGTCCATCCATGCTGCATAACAGTACTAGTTCTTGGTGATCCAACCATCATGGATATTGCAGCTTATCGTAATTCCATTTTTAAGTGTTTGTTAGTAGTACTTTCCAATCAGGGAATTCCTAAACCTTAATATGTTGTGTTAAATTCAAAGATACTTTCAAATCAGGGTATTCCTAAACCTTAATATGCCATGTTACATTCAAAAAGGGAAAAAATGAACTTACTCTGAAGGCAGTTGTCCTTTCAATTACCACACTTCGAGACTATCATTCATTTTACTTCAAAGTGGGAAGAGGTGAAATTTTAGCCTACCAAGACTTTCAGTGAGAAGATAATAATAATAAACACAAATAATTAAAAAAAAATCACTGGAAGATCATAACCCAAAATGTCAAGCCTAAGATCAAGGAAATCTTAAAGATGATATAGAAGATGTTCCAATTTGGTGTCAAAAAGTTAGTAGAAGTGATTTCACTATTAAACAAGGTATAAGGTAATTATGGAATCTCAATTTTCAAGAGAAGTGAGTGGTAGTGGGATTTATTATGATAACTGCATTTTCCTTTGGAAATTATAATTACATTGTAGTTAGCTTTATCAAATTAACTTCTCACTCGGGCAAGTGGAATTAAAATAGGTTAGGTTGGGCCTCATCAATGTCTGTTGTGCAAAAACAATGAGGAAAATGTTCATCATTTGTTTATCTCTTGTCGTTATATTGTTCAAATCCTATTTAAATTTTTCATTGAGCTCAAGCCAAAGGTTCCTTGGTCCTATGTTATTTTGATGGAATGTGCATAAGTTTCGTTCTTTAATAAGTTTCTTAAATGCTTTGAAGCTCTTGTAGTGTTATTCATATATGGTATTTGGTAAACAAAGAACTATAGCATTTTTCAAGACAAGGATATTCTTATTTCTATTACTGTTGGCTCTAAAGCATCTAGTGCATTAAAGGTTGGAGGATATACCCACAAGGAGGCCTAAGCTATCAGTAATGATAGATTTGGATTTTGAGTTTATTTATTTATGGTGTTAGTTAAGACCATCCCTGCATTTGTGGGGTATGTGTTGTTCTTTTTCTCATTCCTGATCACTATTTCCATATTCAATATTCTCTCGATAGAGGATCAACTAACTAAGCATATTTTACTTCCCTAAGAAAACTTATTGAGGTTGTTATGCTTAGAGGTGTTAAGAAGTTGCAGATCATGAGTGATTCCAACCTTGTATTGATTAGGCCAATAGGAAAGCATCAATTAATAAATATAAATCTATGTCATTTGTTGGTGGACTTTTATAACTCAATTATATCTTTTAAATGAAATTCTTTCATGAACATTCTTCACGAACTCAACACTTCAACAGACTTTGACAAATATTCTTTCAGGGACATTCTTCATGAACTCAATACTTCAGCGAATGAGTTATCAAAGGGGACTTTGACTTTGTCCCCTGTTGCCATAAATATTTACAAGTTCTTGACGGTGTGATGAAAGATTCTACAGACTTCTTTTTGAAGTCTTCCTATCATGTCCCTTATGTTATAAAGTAAGGATTTTTTTGAAGAAGATAAGGTTATATAACCTCAGGTAGTAGATAGATTGGAAAAGGGGTTTTTTGTAAAACTAATTAATCACGTATAGTGGAAAGGCCCATAGGGAATGAATCTTTAGTTGTGAACAGATAACGTCTATGAAAACGTATATGTTATGTCTCCAATGCATGAGGATCACCTGTCTTCCATTAGTATTTTGAGTTTGTACTTGGAACATATGATCAAACTGTCCCTGTTAGCAAACTGTCTCTGTTATCAAACTGTCTGTTAGCAATGGGTCAAAGTAGTGATGATTCAGACAAGTGCATAATGTGATTTGAAGGACACCTTATCTCATTTGCAGTGAACATTGATTTAAACTAGTGCATAATGAGATTTCATGTTTCTTACTATACTCTGTCTTCAAATTTAACAATCCATCCATGCTGCATAACAGTACTAGTTTCTTGGTGATTCAACCATACTCTGTCTTCAAATTTAACAGTCCATCCATGCTGCATAACAGTACTAGTTTTTTGGTGATCCAACCATCATGGATATCGCAGCGTATGGTAATTCCATTTTTAAGTGTTCGTTAGTAGTACTTTCCAATCAGGGAATTCATAAACCTTAATATGTTGTGTTAAATTCAAAGATACTTTCCTATCAGGGGATTCCTAAACCTTAATATGCCATGTTACATTCAAAAATGGAAAAAATGAACTTACTCTGGAGGCAGTTGTCCTCTCAATTACCACACTTTGGGACTATCATTTATTTGCAATTAATCAATTAGAAATAGAGAGATTTTTGTTGTCCTACATCTCCATTGTCTTCTTCATCTTTTCCCAGTGCTTTTCTCATGGTTGTGCATGTTGAAGCTGCTTCTCCTTTGAAGGTATGAAAGAACCATGGCAATAGGTATCAGAGACAAAAATGGTCCTGCTGAGACTCAAATGGTGAAGATCAATAGATATCGATGACGAGTTTATGTGAAATTCATGGAGCAAACCTTTAATCGAAACATTTTGAAAGAGAATGGATGAGGACATAAAGAGCTAACGAAATGGGCTGGTTTCAAAGAGAAAGAAGTCAACAACAACGGAAAATGGGACAATAAACAAACGAGGAAGAAGAATGAAAATGAGTAAGCTTTTTTTCAAATCAACAAAATATATAAACGAGAGGAGACATTTCTGTTTATCCCCTCGATCTTATTTTTCCTTTCTTTGTTTTGCGTACCACCACCTTTGCACATTAAGCCTTGCTCTTAGTATCCTTCTCTAGGAAGCAAGTAGCGAAGGACTATCAGGAGAGAGAGGAATCGAATTAGGAGATAAGCGCAAGATAGAGGTTGGTCTCCTTTGTTCTTCTCTCATCTATATTTCATAAAGGAAAAACGAAAGTAGCTTTACTTTGTTTGTTTCTAAGGTAGTTACCACACCTTAGTGGGATAAGAAGTTCTGTGTAGACACTTTTCCCTGTAACAAAATGGCGACTCCATTGGGGAGCGACTAGGTTGTTTGTTTATCTTCCTTGTTGTTTATTTTATAAACTTACAGACGGAGTCTGAAGTCGAGCCAGGTAGCTTTCGAACTGCATTTGCTATGCAAATGCAAAGTAGATAAATGCCGCTTCAGTCAATCTCCGGGATTTGTTTATGAATTAAACAACTGATTTACAAACTCTCTAATTGCCCCTGTGGTAGCTCCAATAACCTCCTTAGATCTACCCCTGATTGTTGGTTTATTGATTACCATTTGCTCGGCCAAAACCCCTGAACTGAACTGCAAACTGTGACCTGGAACCCAAGCAAAGTCTCGTCTCTGGCCCAGCGCAGGCTCTGTTCTGTGAATCTGAAATTCAGCGCACTTCCCGAGTGTAGTAGGTGCGCTGCATTTCAAGTTCACTGTGTTACAGGTGCGCTGATCAGACTAGGCATTGTTCCTCAGTTTTGGTTTCTGTGTTCATTCTTTTCAGTTCTATTCATGAGTTTTGTTGTTTGTAATCAGTATATCTCTGTTTGAAACCCCTTTCCTTGCTGATATTCCGCCTCCATTGTGCAAAAGAACTGTAAATGTTTTTGTGTATTTGTTGAGTCATTTTTAGTTCTCCTTTGCAAAAAGTAACGTAATTGTATTGTCGTTTCTTGATTTGAAAGTGTCGCAAGTGTCGTTTTCAGTCATAGGAGAGAGTTTGGTTGCTCTTGATAGTCAATCACCCTGTTACTATTGTATTTGGTATGAATTTGTAGTTTTTCTAGTGTCGAAAGCAAGTATTCATTTCCGAATCGTAAAGTGTTGAGATTGTCTTCATTTTTTATTTTGAAAAGAAACTTGTTAGTAACTGTCGCTTGAAAAGTATTTCAGATTTGCGCATTAGCTTTCTTTTTATCATTCACATACTAAGAAAGCCGAAAACAAATACATACATGTGCATTTGCATTTAGACTGTTTGATTGGTTTGATTTGCATTTGCATTTAGAGGGGAAGTACCCAGTGGGTTTCCTCCCGGAAATTCATTATGCAGAGCAGAAAAAGGAATATCAAACCACAAATGGGACATCTGAATTCGCTATGTCTAAGTGCCTACTTTGCTGCAATCAGTAGCCTTTTCTAACTATGTTTATTTTCTTTCTTAACTGTGCCAAGCACTATGTTACAATGTCAACTATGGCATTCTAGTATCTTCTATTTTTCATTTTCAAATACTATATCTAGCTGGTGCATTGCTGTATTCTTCATGTGCCAAATGCTTCATCGTTGCTGCACTAATAGCCGTGCCTTTTGCTGATATTAACCATGCCAATTGTGTGATGGTATTTGATAAATGTTTATAAGTCTATTAACTATGTTTTAATCATTATCCTATTATCATGTTCGAGCTTATTCGTCTCTTGTGCCAAATTCTAGTGTAGTAAGTTTTAATGCTTCTCTTTATTGCATTTCAGGAAAAAAATGGTCGTCTAAGTTTTATTAAGCATTGCACTCAAATGAAAATACCCTCTCCTATCACACTCTAATATTTTCTTTTGTTGCTTCTGGAGGTAGACAACATAAAGATGCTTCTCTCTTTTATTCAAATCCTTTTTTGCAGTTAATATGATTGGGTTCACTTGAACAGGTGCAGTAGCTTGTGCTGAGCACCCCCTATAAAGATCTGATGCAGTCTACTCGGTTCATCTACTTTCTCCTTGGCCTTTGACTTCTGTCTTTTCTGCATATATTTATCCCCTCTATGTCAGCCATGTTGGGGGCACAGGGCTGCCTCCCTTCTTCCTCGTACAAAGATTGGTTTAACAGCCCCTCCAAGGTTCCCTGTCTGCACCAGGAACTTGGTCATAGATTTTGATTTTATCCATCTTCCTCTCTCCAGTTAAATGCTGCCTCAAACATGTAACCCTCCAACAAACCCAAACTTGCCCACTAGATCCATCATCCACTACCCATTGTGTGAATGTGTGGCTTGAATAGATGGACCACCACCATAATGTCAACATAGGAGCAACATTAAAAATCCCCTATGCACTAAATGCCTAGATCCAACTGAAATATGAAGTTATGAACAAAATAGACCCTTGGCCCAAAGTCCAGTATAGCCATCAACATAATTAAAACCTTGAAGGGTGAGTCACATCAACAAAACAATGAACAATAAATGATATGGCACCTGAACACCTGCACCGTAGTAGAACAGGGAGGGTCATCATTGATTAGCTTTGAAGGCCATCCCAAAACATTGGGAAACATAAATATCACTGGAAGTTCCATCCTTCATTACCATCATCCTGAGGTCACCACATATTAGATAACCCCAAGAGGATGCAGGGTACCTTTTCATCCAAAGTATGCTCTACTAGATGTAGTTGTGGCAGTGGCATAGCCAAACTTAGCACCTCTCCCTTATTTCTCACACTCACTGACTTGTACTTTGTCACTACTCAAAGCCTTGTCTTGAGCATTGGGATGGCACAAGTAGCAAAGTTGATGATCATCAGCCGGGACCCTACTCATTATGCAAAAGGCACCTCTTCAGTGCTCAAGTAGCTAACAAAATGCTCAAGATCCATTGCAACTTTGTCCACCTGGGCATGTATTTGTAGGGAATAATTATTCACAACTGTGGATTTGTTAGACCTACAGAAATCTCATTGATCAGACATAATTCCTAGTTCCTAGTGGACTTGAATTCAAAGATGTATCAAACTTGTACTTCGTGTTTTGTAATGCACCTTAACGGTAGTACATCATGTGCTCGGTTGAATTATGACGTTTTCACTTCCCAGTGATAAGGGATATACATGACTGTATATATCTTCTAATGTATAACCTATGCACACCTATGATGTAATGATTAATCCTAGGAGCAACCAAATATGATAACTTAACTGCCAGTTTTGTTCCCAGGTAGGAATATCAACAAATCATTTTCTTTAAATCATTCTACTTTAGAGTGGGATGAGGTGAAATTTTAGCCTACCAAGACGTTTAGTGAGAAGATAATAATAATAAACACAAATAATTAAAAGAAGAAAAAAAATCATTGGAAGATCATAACCCAGAAGCTATTACTCCAGAAGAATTTCCAGAGGACCCCAATCTTGTGGAAATCTGCAAGTAAAAAGAATGCTAACGTGTTGTCAAGGAAATCTGTAATAAAAAAGAATGTCACGCTATGCTTTAGTATCAGGCCTCTCCAAGAAAACGTATATGTTATGTCTCCAATGCATGAGGATCACCTATCTTCCATTAGTATTTTGAGTTTGTACTTGGAACATATGATCAAACTGTCCCTGTTAGCAAACTGTCCTGGTTATCAAACTCTCTGTTAGCAAACCGTCCCTGTGCCTTCTTATCTGGTGAGCCAAACTCCTTTTGTTTCCATGTATCACAATTTGGGTAGAGAGTGCCACCTTTCATGCTTCCTCTCCTTGGGACTTTTTATTGATGATGTTATTGAGGTGTAGAGGGATTTCCCCCCTCCCCCCCCCTTGATACATACTCAGAGAGTTCCTTTGTCTTTTGAAACTGCTTGCTTAGCCATTTGATTGACTTGGGAGTTGAATCTTTTTCTAACCTGAAAATAGTGGACTTATTTAAATACATTGAGTAGCAGGACCATTTTATGATAGATGCATGCCAGGGCTTAAGAGGAAGGAGCTCTTTCCTGCTTCAGTGATCTTGTGATTGTGTTGGAGTCCTCAACTGAAATTGCTTGCTTAGCCATCTGATTGACTTGGGAGTTGAATCTTTTTCTAACCTGAAAATAGTGGACTTATTTAAATGCATTGAGTAGCAGGACCATTTTATGATAGATGCATGCCAGGGCTTAGGAGGAGGGAATTGCTTCAGTGATCTTGTGATTATGTTGGAGTCCTCAACAATAACTACATCCCTTTGCACAATGTCCTTCAGGAACCTGACTCCTTGATACATTATTAGTGCTTCCGTTTGTTATTAGTTGCTTGTCCCTATCTCCAGGAAAATTTTAATTTCTAGGGACTTCTTCCACTCAGAAAAACACAACGTAAGGTCTTGATCTCCATTGAATCCATTCCCTCTAGTTCCATAATGTTGGCATAAAAATTTTTAGCTACTGCTACTCTTTGGGTATCCTTACAATTCGTATACCATGGCTCAATGCAGTGATGATTCAGACTAGTTTATAATGTGATTTGAAGGACACCTTATCTTATTTGCAGTGAACATTGATTTAAACTAGTGCGTAATGAGATTTTATGTTTTTTACTAAACTCTGTCTTCAAATTTAGAAAAATTCCTTCCTTCCACTTATGCCACGACACCTCTATCTTGGCACAAAATCACACATATTTCAAGATCATTGGCTTCTTAGGTTGGTTTTATTGAATTCCAACTATGGAGGCATGCGTTCTTTTAGCATGAGGAAGAATGTAAGAAATATATGTTCTTTCAGCATGAGGAAGAATGTAAGAATGACATGGAAAGAAACTCTCCAAGAAAACGTATATGTTATGTCTCCCATGCATGAGGATAATGTGTCTTCCATATATTATTTTGAGTTTGTACTCGGAGCATATGATCAACAGGGTAGGTGAAAGCAGTGTTGAAAATATTGGTATTGGCAAAATATCGGCAAGGGTCCAGAAAACATCTTATTGGCAATATCGGCGAAAATATCAACAAAATATCGGCAAACATAAAAAATATTTTTTTTTCAAAATTTTAAACATAGCCGATATTTTGCTGATATTTTGGAAATATCGCGATATTTTAAACACAAAAAAATATTGCGATATTTTCTCGGCGATATATCGTTTTGCCAAAAATATCGCAATATTTTCGAATCGCCGATATTATCAACAGTGGGTGAAAGAGCCTTTTATACAACGGGGTCAAAAGATAGAGCCTTTGCAAGGGATACAGGGAAGCAATGAATATTGGTTTATGAGAGGAAGCCCATCCTTTGATAAGAAAACACATGTGATGTTTTCGTATGGAGTTTCTAGATAACTCGAGATATATTTTTAGGTAACTCCCTTCTGCCAGCTCCATGTAGAGGACCTCTTTTCCTTATAGAGAGACTTATCCCAGACCAAATCCATCTCTTTTACCAAGCTTTCTATCCAAAGCTTGAGATGGTAGGATAGATTTTGTTTCCGCTTTCGATGGTAGGATAGATTTGTGGTATACATAAATCTAGCACTTGCTAGATTTCTCACTCTACAATGTTTCTATCCGCTCGAATTTGCGCTAAAAGGAAATCTAACACATGTTAGATTTTCTTTTACATTGCAACGTTTTTAATATAGCACACACTAGACTTATTTAGTCCTACAATGTTGTTATGTTCTTGTGTTTGTGCTTGAAGGAAATATAACATGCGTTAGATTTCTTTCAAATTAAATTGTGCTTGAGTTTGTGTTGGAAGAAAATTTAACACAATCTAGAAGTCTTATACTATACAACGTTGTTGTCGGCAACGTGCTTGTATTTGTGGTAGACATAAATGTAGCACATGTTAGATTTCTCGCTCTACAATGTTGTTGTTGGCAACGTGCTTGCATTTGTGTTAGACATAAATCTAGCAGTTGCTATATTTCTCACTCTAGAATATTTCTATGTGCTTGAGTTTGTGCTAAAAGGAAATCTAACACATGTTAGATTTTCTTATACATTGCAATGTTGTTAATCTAGCAAACATTAGACTTATTTAGTCCTAAAATGTTGTTATGTTCTTGCGTTTGTGCTAGAATGAAATATAACATGTTTTATATTTCTTTCAAATTTAAATTTGCTTGTGTTTGTGTTGGAAGAAAATTCAACACAAGCGAGATTTCTTATACTCTACAAGGTTGTTGTTGGCAACATGTTTTTATTTGTGGTAGACATAAATTTAGCACTTGCTATATTTCTCACTCTACAATGTTTCTATGTGCTTGAGTTTGTGCTAAAAGGAAATCTAACACATGTTGGATTTTCTTTTACATTGCAATGTTGTTAATCTAGCACACATTAGACTTATTTAGTCCTAATATGTTGTTATGTTCTTGTGTTTGTGCTAGAAGGAAATATAGCATGTGTTAGAATTCTTTCAAATTTAAATGTGCTTGTGTTTGTGTTGGAAGAAAATTTAACACAAGCTAGATTTCTTATACTCTACAATGTTGTTGTTGGCAACATGTTAGTATTTGTGCTAGACAGAAATCTAGCACTTGCTAGATTTCTCACTCTGCAATGTTTCTATGTGCTCCAATTTGTGCTAAAAGGAAATCTAACACATGTTAGATTTTATTTTACATTGCAATGTTGTTAATCTAGCACACATTATAGACTTATTTAGTCCTACAATGTTGTTATGTTCTTGTGTTTGTGCTAGAAGGAAATATAGCATGTGTTAGATTTCTTTCAAATTTAAATGTCCTTGTGTTTGTGTTGGAAGAACATTTAACACAAGCTAGATTTCTTATACTCTACAATGTTGTTGTCAGCAATGTGCTTTTATTTGTGGTAGACATAAATCTAGCACTTGCTAGAATTATCACTCTACAATGTTTCTATGTGCTCAAGTTTGCGCTAAAAGAAAATCTAACACATGTTAGATTTTATTTTAAATTGCAATGTTGTTAATCTATCACACAATAAACTTGTTTAGTCTTACAATGTTGTTATGTTCTTGTGTTTGCGTTTAAAGGAAACTCTACAATGTTTCTATGTGCTCAAGTTTGCGCTAAAAGAAAATCTAACACATGTTAGATTTTATTTTAAATTGCAATGTTGTTAATCTAGCACACAATAAACTTGTTTAGTCTTACAATGTTGTTATGTTCTTGTGTTTGCGTTTAAAGGAAATATAACATGTGTTAAATTTCTTTCAAATTAAAATGTGTTTGTGTTTGTGTTGGAATAAAATTTAACACAATCTAGAATTCTTATACTCTACCACGTTGTTGTTGGCAACGTGCTTGTATTTGTGGTAGACATAAATCTAGCACTTGATAGACTTGTCACTCTACAATGTTTCTATGTGCTCGAGTTTGCACTAAAATGAAATCTAACACATGTTAGATTTTATTTTACATTGCAATGTTGTTAATGCTAACATGTTTTTGTTTAGGCTAAAAGAAAATCTAGCTTGCGCTAAATTTTTTTTGTCGTGTAGTGTTGTCATTGGAGATATTTATATGTTTGTTATAAGTAAATGTAATTTTGAGTAAATTTTTCTCACCCTACAATGTTGTTATGTGATTAATTTCGCATTAGAAGGAATTATAGTATGAATTATATTTCTTTCACCTTGTAATGTTGTTATTTGCAACGTTCTTGTATTTTTTATAGGAGGAAATCTTTGTACACTATCCCATTCTTAGACCACATATTCCATATGAAGGGCCTTCTAATCGTTTCAAGGTTTAAATTTTTTTATATTGTAACAATAGTCTACGTAGGCATGGACTAAAACTTCATAGTCTCTAAAAGGCAAGGTCAAATGTCCCAAGAAATATTATTATTCCAATGACTATATTGACATTGTGTTTATGTTTTTGCTTTACAATACAATGTTGTTGTTGGCAATCTTCTTGTATGCGATAGAATATAGTCTAGCATGGGTTTCATTTCCTTTGCCTTGCAATATTTTAATGACAATATGTTTGTGGTTTGTGGTATAAGGAAATCTAGCTTGTGCTATATTTATTTTGTTTTGCAATGTTTTTCTTGGAAATATGAATGTGTTCGTGCTAAAAATAATTCTAGCACATGCTAGATTTCTTTCACCTTACAATGTTTTTTTTTGACAATATCCATGCGTTTGTAATAGAAATAAATCTAGGATGCAAATGCAATATGCTTTTGTTCATGTTAGAAGTAATTATATCACATTCTAAATTTATTTCACCTTGCAAAGTTGGTATGTGTTTGTCTTTGTGCTAGACAAAGATCTAGAAGAAAATATAATGATTGCCATAGTTAATGTTCTTTCATTGTGTTTTGCTATTATTTCATCTAAAGCAAACTAAGAATATACATGACTATAAGAGATAAATTTTGTGTATATATGTTGTTATTTTGGTCTATACAATTTTTTTTTTGTTTATTCACAATGTAATGTCTTTTGGAAATGTTCTTATGCTTGTGCTGGAAGGAAACCTAGTAGATATTTGCTTTCCTATATTCACGATTAAAATAATATAAAAAATTATTTCGAGGTGCCCTTTTTCTAACCTTGATTAGCTATTACTATACAATTGTTATTGTTCTTGTTCATTTTGTTACACATATAATTATGCGAATAGTTGTAGTATTTATAAATTCATATTTTCTTCAATAATTCGAAATTGTGATAACAATTTTTTTACTTTATTTTCAGATACCATGGACTATGAAGCTAGTGAGAATTCAAAGGAAGCATCCAAGGAAAAAGGAAGTTCAAGAAACACGACACCAAATTCTCTAATTGGTATGACAATTTTAATTTATACTTTGTTAAAATTGTTAGACATTGTGTTAATAATTGGTTGTTGATTAATAAAACCCATGGAAATAGCCTTAGGATTGGGGTTTTAATGGGGACAACCCATACTAACATGGGTATTTTTTTCCAAGAAATTTTAAATATGTGATAACTTTTGGTGTCATATACTAAACTTGCATAACATATGTACTCATTTATTATTGTGCGTGTAAATGAAAATCGTGTATTATAAGGTTGTTTAATACTATTTGTTATTTCATGTCTTCCATTAAATTTTTCTTTCTAGAAACCGTGGAAACTGGTGGGCTTGAAATTCGAAGTAAAGTTGCGAAGACAAAAAGAAAAACAAGTGACCTACAAATGATGCCCCCTTCAACTGGTATGGTGGTTTTATATTTTTTGTACTCTTTTTGAAATGGTTGGATTATGTAGTTTCTTTTCTTATCAGTTTTACCTAGGTGATAACTTTTGGTGTCATATAGTAAACTTGCATAGCATATGTACTCGTTTATTATTGTGCATGTAAATGGAAATCATATATTATAAGGTTGTTTAATAATATTTAGTATTTCCTGTATTCCATAATTTTTTTTTAGAAGCTGCGGAATTTGGTGTGCCTGATATTCAAAGTAAAGTAGTGAAGAAAAGACAAAAAAAAAGTGATGTACAAACATTGCCTCCTTCAACTGGTATGGTGGTTTTATATTTTATGTACACTATCTTGGAAATGGTTAGATTAGGTGGTTTTTCAGTATTTATAAGAACATTATGTGACAATATTTGAAATTATATTTTCATTTTGATTAATGCAATTATTTTTTTGCTATTATTTGCAGAATTGGTTGGCCCAAAAGCAAATGAAATGTTACAACAATCACTTAAGAAAAAGAAAAGTTATTCAACTCAAAAGGCAATATCAGTAACACCTTCAACTTCTACTTTTGAAATGATTAAAAAATACAATACAAATAATAAATATGAATTCGTGCAAGATTGGTACATCCAAATAGAAACTCCCATGAATATGTTTCCTGATATGTACCTATTTGGATCAATAGACGGAAACGAACCAGAGATATTAGGAATAATAATTAATTGCTATGCTTGCAATGAAAATGACATTGACTTTCAAGTGGAAATGATTAAAGAAAATGAGGTAAAATTAATTTCATGTCAAGTGGAGTATACAAATTTTAGACCAGATTTGATTGAAGCTTCGAGTACTGATTCAACAAATACGATTAAAAATTCAATGTTCAAGTTGGATAGCTTTGAGAGCTTCTCTAAATCTGGACTAAATAGTTGTGCAGATCTTTTAAAACGCATCACCACTGTTCTGAGATATCGTTATGTAAGAAGTAAAAAAACATCATCTGTACTTCTTCATTTACAACAAAAGGGTAAATTTTTTGATAAAATACCTGATGATAAAATTGATTCTCAATTACTTGCTTTGAGAAGAGTATATTTATCAGATTTGGAGGAGAATATAAAAGAAAGTGATTTCAAGCCCACTACAGAATTTCAAAAAACTAGGAAAGTTGAATTTGAGACAACTAACCTTGCAAACCAATGTGATGAGATTCATGAAGCTTTCAAGCATTGTTATCTATTTTCAAACTCCTTTAATAGAAAAGTGGCTGTTGAAAGATGTAAAGAAGCTCCTAAGGTGTTCAAATTAAGATCAAGAGATGATTTAAATGTTCAAGTGTTAGTGAAATCATTCCTAGAAAAATTTCAAACCTCATTACCTGATGCTCTTTTGATTCCATTTGACATCAATGAGCCTGATCCTTTGGTCAACTCTATAAAAATTATAAATGAGACAGATCTAAATTCTAAGAATATCAATTTTTGGATAGTTGATGGTCAACATACCATTCAAGCAGCGAAAGAAATTTTAACAAATCCTAAATATAATGTATCAACAGAAGCGAAAAAAAAATATAAAAAACGTAATGCTCGATTCTTGCATCCATCAGTTGAACCCACTGAGGTGATCCGCATTTGTTGTCAATTAAATTCTGCAAATAAGGTATTTTATAAAACTCCATTTATTGATTGTGTGCGCTCGGCAAGGAATTTCTTAATTGCCAATGACAAATTAAAGAAAAGGAGGATTGGATGCTCTAAGACGGCTGAAGACAAGGTATGTAATTTTAATTATTTTTACATTTAAATTTTATTATTGTATCTAATTTTATTGTAGATAAATTACTAAAGCCGATAATATAAGTCATATTTTCTGATATTTATGATGATTTCACATTAGATTATAACACCTTATTTAGTTTCATTTTTACATTGGATTCTTATTAGTTTATATTTATTATTTTATCAGGTTGATGATGAAATGTTGTGCTCATTCTTCGATTGTCCAATTACAAATTTTTCTGATAAAAAAATTCTCTTATATCTTGATGAACCTATTTGGGATAAATGGGACACTGTTTTTAACTGTTACCAACTAGGCACATTAAAGTGTTCTCCAAGCCAGCCTGATTTTGAGAACTACAAGAAAAATAGTCTACACAGTTTGACAGCAGCTACTTTTCGGCCCCTTCAGGGATTAACCATGGAAGAAATTGCTTCAGTAGCAGATAAGCTATTGGATGGAACCATTTGGTTTTCTATTCCAATTAATCATCCAACAAATGCCATAAAAATAAAAGATTATTGTTCTAAATTGAAAACCAACAGAACAATATTGGATGCAATGGTTACATATTGTCAAAGTCATGATCAGAACTTGAATGAGATGACACTTACCACACTCAACATTCTTGAGCATTATGAAATTAATGATATCATATTCACCAATTTTTGCAACACGGTGGAGGGGTCTACTTATGTCAAAGGAACACGTAATACAAAGATAGAGTCCCTTTCTCAGCAAGCATGTGGAGTCCTTGACAGAATGATAAATGGATCAACAAGTGTTCAACAGGTTGATAACAATTTTGAATTTGGTTGTCATTTTGGAGGCCCTGATCTTTTGTCAACACTTTTGCACTCTTTTCCATGTCAGTTGCAACCATTTCTACACACTGACCTTGTTGTTTTGGACACACTAGCTTTGAAAAAAGAAAAATTCAACAAGGGGTATTACATTGAATTTTTTCGATTTCTTATCGAAAAAAATGAGTTGAATGACTTTACTACAGTTCTCTTAGTAGAACTTTGGTTTTGTAATGATATACGCGAGTCTTTGGAAATTTCGATAAAGAAATCCAAGTTCAATTATAAAATTACTAGTGGCATTTATGAATATAATTGCCAAAACAATTATAGTTATGATATAGTTCTTACTATACATTTCTATACTTCAGAATTAAAAATTTTGGAGGCTATAAAATACTCTCACACATTTGAAGACACATTTGATGAAAATGAGAGAGATTATGATTTTTGGATGGATTTAGTGGAAAAGCACCAACAATGTAGTGATGCAAAAGTGGTTATTTCTCTTTATGCGGGGAAAATTTTTATCAAGGCCTGTTGTACATATGGAAGAAGAATTTCATGTGTTGTGCAAACAGAGTCACAAAGGACAATCATGTTAAATCATTACAAATCTTTTCAACTATCAAATCCAGTACCCATTAACTTCTTGGAGAATTCAGGTACTACAACTCATTTCTTTATTTTCTTATAATACATTGGATACTATTTTTTTCATATTTCTTAATTGTCAAAGTGTTTACTAAAATGACTAATGATGGAGATTCTAAAACAGAGAATGATGAAAGTGGGAAGAAACAAATTAATCAACATAGTGCTTATATTGTTGAAAAAAGTATGGAGATGGAAATAGGAGGAGGAGGAGAGGAAGAAGTCATCAACACAGGTACATAATTTGCTTAGTTTTTTCTCTTGATAATTTTTCAATTTATTTAATTTCCATATTCATAATATTTTTGGATGACTATTATAGGGAATTATGAGATGAATGAAATTAATCAAGACAATGACCATGGAACTATGGAGATAGAAATGGGTATTAATCATTATATCTCTATCTTTTTTTATTTTATTATTATTCCATTTTTAATTTTTTTTGTGATTCATATCCATTTCATATGTTGATTATAGTTGGAAATAAAGAGAATGAATATAATGACCAAGGTATTGTCCCAAAAAACTACAACCAAGAACCAAATATAACATCAGGTACTTATAATTTGTCCACTTGTTTTCCTTGTTATTTAATGATTCTATTAATTTTCACAATTCAAAATATAAGTACAATCGGTATTTGATTGAAGGTTTAATATGTTTACTCCAGGTCCTGTTCAGATGATAAAAGAACTTATTGTTTCATCTATAAATAGTGAAAAAAACACTCAAGGTAAGTGTATTGTTTCAACAATTTTTTTAGTAATTTTTGTAACATGAATAAAATGGTTTGACTATATTATTTTCCATTGTGTTGCAGCCAAAATAACTGAAAAGAAACTAGTTATTTTTGAACTAAAGGACATTTTTTATCATAGCATTGATGATGAAGCAACAAACAAAGGGCATATTGAGAAAATGGGAGCTGATGCTGATTACACAATAGAGAAAAAACTATTTTGGATTCATCCACATGCAAAATCATTTTTTGAAATGTGTTTCAAAAATGAATCTCTTGACATTGCAATTTGGACGACAGCTTTGAAACAAAGCACAACAAGATTTCTAAAAAAGTTGGTTTCAGAAACATTACAAGATAAATTTCTGTTTAAGTGGACTGCTTCAGACTGTAAGCCACAAAAGGGACATAAGGTCATTGACAATTCAACGAAAGTTATACACACTAAATCATTGAAAAAAGTGTGGGAAATGCATACCCAATATGATGCAACCAATACTATTATAGTTGATTGTTTAATTGAGAGAGTGAAAGAGAATCCAAAAGAAAATGTGATTCTTGCCCCTCCATTCATTGCAGCAAATGAAGGGGATAATTGGTTGATCCATGAGCTATGGAGAATATTGCATAAACTCAACAAGGCTACGGATGTGCGAGCTATTTTGAAGGATGTCCAATTATATTTAGAAGTACCTTAAGATTACATATGTCTATATCATTATGTTATATGTATGACATCATGATTGATTACTTTTATTTCACAACACTAATAAAAGAATTGTTGATTTGGTTTGTCATTTCTAAAAATCAAATATTTTTATTTTATTTATTTTTGGTGAGATGAATGGTCATTTAATGTTTTCATATCAAAATTTCCCAGTCTATATTTTTTGTTGTACAATGGATTACATTGTATGTAGAATTAATAGGTAATTGTTCTATTTGTTTTAATTAGATCATTACAATTATTTGCTTTAAATGCGGTTTAAGTTATTGTTATACCTCTTAGAAATTAGTAATTTGAAGGATGACCCATTGCATTCTTATAACCCTATTTATTCCATATAAGTTGAAAAATTATATTAAGTTGTATGTAACACCAACAATAAACATACAATTTGCACTAAAAGAAGCACAAACAAAAACTAAGGTAGAAACTCTATAAATTAACATATAATTAATCAGGTTTGAAATTTAAAAATTGTGTTATATTGTATGTGAAAATTAATAAAAAATTAGTTTGTTTAGTTGCGCTAGACCATTATAATTATATTTTTCAATTGCAATTATATAAATCATTTAAGTCTTAAAATTAATGATCTAAATGGTGGGTCAATGCTTTCTTATAATACTTTTGTTCCATACAAATTAAATAAAGGTATTAGGTTGTATGTATAAAGTAAACATATTATTTGTTTGTTCATTTTAATGGAGCAATTGTATTTGTATTTTGTGATACTTTGAACTCATTGTAAAATTGCCTTTGCATACAAATGGAAACTGTTCATAATAAATGTTAACATCATTTTTAAAATGATAGGTTTTTATGTCCTTAAGCAATGAAGTGTTGAAGTGGAGATATGTTAATATCATACATGTGGTTGCAGTGCAAATGCAGATGGGAATTACTACAAGTCAAAAGATGTTGTTGATATTCGAAATGGAAGGAGTATTCTTCCAATCATACACCAAAGATGAACAAGATTTTCATATTCAAAGAGAACCAGACTGGCAGTTTGGTGATAGGTCCTATTTTTTAAGGCCTTTTTATTCAAAAGTATTAAAATATTGCTTAAAAAATTATGATGTCGCAATATGGACATTAAATGTCACTGACAAGTACATCCGAAAAGTACTTGAAAAATCAAATATTGATATAGAGGACTTTAAATTTGCATGGGATAGATCTCATTGTCATTTGCAAACAAAATTGGAAGCAGGGAGAACAAGACAATTTTATGAGAAAAAGTTGATTGATGTGTGGTGCCAATATGGAGATAATTATGAAGAATCAAATGTATTGCTAATAGATACAGAAAAGCATACTTCTCAATTCATGGGATATCGATCAAACCACATCTTGATAAAATCGTATACAGGAAAAGAGCAAGATACGTGGCTTATGCAAGTTTTATTCCCCTTTCTTAAGACACTTCATCGTATCAAACAAAAACATGAGTACATTCGAATGTTCAATAGAACATGTACTTCATTGTAGTTCATGGAGATAATTTCTTTTATAAATTTGTTGAAAAGTACATTCCAAATTTTCAATACATTTTGGACATAGTTTTTGTTGAATCAATTTGTATGATTTTATATTTTTTGAAATAGATGGAAATTGCCAATTATATTAATATGTTTATTTCTTATTATTTATAAATGTTTTTGCAATGACTGCTGTATCGATTTTTTTCTAAGATGTGTGTGTGCGTGCACGCGTTCTTAAATGAATTGTTTGCCATTCAAATTATCTTATATGAACCATCTTATAATGATTTTTTTGATGACTTATGTTTAATTATATGTATCAATAATCATATATAAATGTGAAATATAAGTTTTCAAATAGAACTCCTTGCAAACAAAGGTGCTATTCTTACTAAAGAAATTATAACAATTTACTTGATAAATGTTATGTGCATTATTCACTATTCACAATGTATTATTCACTATTGAGGTTAATGAGAAATGTGCCATAGGTAAATTATTTGATCTTTTTGAATCATAAGATATGTGATTTCTCAATTGATAGTTTTCATAAATTTATATGCTTAAATCAATTAATGGTTGTAACTGCAATCATATCATATTGAAAATCAATAAGGCACAAAGTTAGTTATTCATTGTTTACATATAAAATGCACTAATATGAGTGCATAAATGTGATGTGTAATTCTTTAGATAAAATTATATTGTAAATAATTTTGCATTTCTTAAAAAAACATATATATGAGGATAACGATTGATAAGTGGCTTATCAAGGTTTGATTAGATACTATCATGGATCTCATCTCATTTAATTAAATTAATCCAAAGGACATTTTTTATCATAGCATTGATGATGAAGCAACAAACAAAGGGCATATTGAGAAAATGGGAGTTGATGTTGATTACACAATAGAGAAAAAACTATTTTGGATTCATCCACATGCAAAATCATTTTTTGAAATGTGTTTCAAAAATGAATCTCTTGACATTGCAATTTGGACAACAACTTTGAAACAAAGCACAACAAGATTTCTAAAAAAGTTGGTTTCAAAAGGATTACAAGATAAATTTCTGTTTAAGTGGACTGCTTCAGACTGTAAGCCACAAAAGGGACATAAGGTCATTGACAATTCAACGAAAGTTATACACACTAAATCATTGAAAAAAGTGTGGGAAATGCATACCCAATATGATGCAACCACTACTATTATAGTTGATTGTTTAATTGAGAGAGTGAAAGAGAATCCAAAAGAAAATGTGATTCTTGCCCCTCCATTCATTGGAGCAAATCAAGGGCATAATTGGTTGATCCATGAGCTATGGAGAATATTGCATAAACTCAACAAGGCTACGGATGTGCGAGCTATTTTGAAGGATGTCCAATTATATTTAGAAGTACCTTAAGATTACATATGTCTATATCATGATGTTATATGTATGACATCATGATTGATTACTTTTATTTCACAACACTAATAAAAGAACTGTTGATTTGGTTTGTCATTTCTAAAAATCAAATATTTTTATTTTATTTATTTTTGGTGAGATGAATGGTCATTTAATATTTTCATATCAAAATTTCCCAGTCTATATTTCTTGTTTTACAATGGATTACATTGTATATAAAATTAATAGGTAATTGTTCTATTGGTTTTAATTAGATCATTACAATTATTTGCTTTAAATGCGGTTTAAGTTATTGTTATACCTCTTAGAAATTAGTAATTTGAAGGATGACCCATTGCATTCTTATAACCCTATTTATTCCATATAAGTTGAAAAATTATATTAAGTTGTATGTAACACCAACAATAAACATACAATTTGCACTAAAAGAAGCACAAACAAAAACTAAGGTAGAAACTCTATAAATTTAACATATAATTAATCAGGTTTGAAATTTAAAAATTGTGTTATATTGTATGCGAAAATTAATAAAAAATTAGTTTGTTTAGTTGCGCTAGACCATTATAATTATATTTTTCAATTGCAATTATATAAATCATTTAAGTCTTAAAATTAATGATCTAAATGGTGGGTCAATGCTTTCTTATAATACTTTTGTTCCATACAAATTAAATAAAGGTATTAGGTTGTATGTATAAAGTAAACATATTATTTGTTTGTTCATTTTAATGGAGCAATTGTATTTGTATTTTGTGATACTTTGAACTCATTGTAAAATTGCCTTTGCATACAAATGGAAACTGTTCATAATAAATGTTAACATCATTTTTAAAATGATAGGTTTTTATGTCCTTAAGCAATGAAGTGTTGAAGTGGAGATATGTTAATATCATACATGTGGTTGCAGTGCAAATGCAGATGGGAATTACTACAAGTCAAAAGATGTTGTTGATATTCGAAATGGAAGGAGTATTCTTCCAATCATACACCAAAGATGAACAAGATTTTCATATTCAAAGAGAACCAGACTGGCAGTTTGGTGATAGGTCCTATTTTTTAAGGCCTTTTTATTCAAAAGTATTAAAATATTGCTTAATAAATTATGATGCCGCAATATCGACATTAAATGTCACTGACAAGTACATCCGAAAAGTACTTGAAAAATCAAATATTGATATAGAGGACTTTAAATTTGCATGGGACAGATCTCATTGTCATTTGCAAACAAAATTGGAAGCAGGGAGAACAAGACAATTTTATGAGAAAAAGTTGATTGATGTGTGGTGCCAATATGGAGATAATTATGAAGAATCAAATGTATTGCTAATAGATACAGAAAAACATACTTCTCAATTCATGGGATATCGATCAAACCACATCTTGATAAAATCGTATACAGGAAAAGAGCAAGATACGTGGCTTATGCAAGTTTTATTCCCCTTTCTTAAGACACTTCATTGTATCAAACAAAAACATGAGTACATTCGAATGTTCAATAGAACATGTACTTCATTGTAGTTCATGGAGATAATTTCTTTTATAAATTTGTTGAAAAGTACATTCCAAATTTTCAATACATTTTAGACATAGTTTTTGTTGAATCAATTTGTATGATTTTATATTTTTTGAAATAGATGGAATTTGCCAATTATATTAATATGTTTATTTCTTATTATTTATAAATGTTTTTGCAATGACTGCTGTATCGATTTTTTTCTAAGATGTGTGTGTGCGTGCACGTGTTCTTAAATGAATTGTTTGCCATTCAAATTATCTTATATGAACCATCTTCTAATGATTTTTTTGATGACTTATGTTTAATTATATGTATCAATAATCATATATAAATGTGAAATATAAGTTTTCAAATAGAACTCCTTGCAAACAAAGGTGCTATTCTTACTAAAGAAATTATAACAATTTACTTGATAAATGTTATGTGCATTATTCACTATTCACAATGCATTATTCACTATTAAGGTTAACGAGAAATGTGCCATAGGTAAATGATTTGATCTTTTTGAATCATAAGATATGTGATTTCTCAATTGATAGTTTTCATAAATTTATATGCTTAAATCAATTAATGGTTGTAACTGCAATCATATCATATTGAAAATCAATAAGGCACAAAGTTAGTTATTCATTGTTTACATATAAAATGCACTAATATGAGTGCATAAATGTGATGTGTAATTCTTTAGATAAAATTATATTGTAAATAATTTTGCATTTCTTAAAAAAACATATGTATGAGGATAACGATTGATAAGTGGCTTATCAAGGTTTGATTAGATACTATCATGGATTAATTTAATTAAATGAGATGAGATGAGATGACTAACAAAGGGGCCGTAGGAAATTGAGCACAAGAACATTTTACTAAGGTTTTAATAGACTAGTTTCAATGCAATGCAAGGGACACCTCATCTCAATAGTTTTAATGACTAATTAAATTTCTATTTAACTATCATGTGGTTTAATATGAATGTACAAATGTGAAATTGTTATTTCTAGAATAAAAACCATGTAAAGAAAATGAATTTTCTAATAAAACATGGATTAATGAATTCACCATGAGCATTAAGTAAACTATTTAAGCTCATTCAACAGATGGGCCATAAATGGATGCCTTTAAACTTTTTACACCATATGACATGCTTTCACCATCAATATTAACATTTTGTAAATTTCAAATCTTAAATAAACTATTTATACTTAAAATAATCTCATAGAATCCAACAAGACTCGGAAGTTATTTATTGAATTTTATTTAGTTATATGTATTCATACAAGTTTAAAAATGTAATTTATTTTTGAAATAAATCTATTAATGCAAGTAAAGATATATCTTATACAAAACTATTTAAGATTAATTGATAATTAGCTTTAAGTGGTTTATTCATGCTACATGAAAAATCCAATGTCATAGATGAATGCCTTTTAATACACATTTAATCTTCAAAATCAATATCTTAATGATAATTTAGAAGTATTTACATTAAGTATTTAATAATTAAAGAACACGGGGACTTATATAAATTTCAACTAAAATACATGAGTTACGTTTCACATTTATTTCTTCCCCATTAAAAATGCTTATCATTTTCTCTTCTTAGTGAAAGTAATGGTCAATCATGGTTTTCCATACTATTGGTTGACACTAAATTTACATCGAGACTATTATTGGTTTTGACAATGTTTACAAGGAGATATCAATATCCACACGACCATCAATCGTGCTAATATTTGAAAACCCCTGCCTCCACTACTTACAAGAATTCACCACTAAAGTTTCTTGTTTACTTCATTTTGTGACACTGTCCATCATAATGGAATGACCTGAATACCAATTTAAGAACTCTCATTTGATGTACTTGGATTTGAGTGGAGATAGACCAATGGTGCCTAACCTTCTTGAAATACGTAGATCAACAATGTATAACCTTTATAGTATATGCCTCCATTCTATGAAGATGAATGATGACCCCCTCATTAGTGCTTCATAAATGCACAAAGGGGCCGTATGAAATTGAGCACAAGAACATTTTACTAAGGTTTTAATAGACTAGTTTCAATGCAATGCAAGAGACACCTATCCTTGTCATTTACAGGAAGATCCTCACATCACCATCATTCAATCAACAAATCCCTTGTAGGTTGGGGGAAACGGGGTTAGAGTTGCGAGACATAAAATTTAAACATCGATAAATCTAGCATGTTATCCATAACTATAATATCTTGATTGGATGTTTGACATACGAATATGATTTAACTTAAATCAATTTCTTCTAAGAGTTTGATTTCACACTCCTATTTTGTATTGATACTATTGTACATAACAACCCCATGTTTGACCTATTCATGATCTATAATTGGTTAGAAATTACTTGCAAATTATTTTAATGTTGAATCAATTTAATATGGAAATTTACAAAAAAAATGAATGTTGTTGGAGGCCTTGTAATAGAATACTTCCAAATTTAATGAAATATGTGTTCAATACTTAAACATCAAATGAATGAAGGACGAAAATAAAATAAATAGTCAAAACAAAATTTATCTAACACATTCATTCTTTAAAATGAAATATACTTGAATACAAACATACTAACTTTGCAAGTGCATCCCAAGAGAGACGACCCTCATGGCTGGGAGCACTACACAAAGCTAAAGGCTCATGAAATTATTAGCAACTAAGTATTTCATTAACAAATTCATAATTACAAAATACAATGCATGAAGCCCCTTAATCTATCTTAGAAAATATCTTTGATATATATCCCCCGTGTCTAACCTCTTTTTCTTTTTAATTCCCTTTGTTTATATTGGAGGTATGCTAGTGGAACAAGATGTTCAAAATTACAGTTTGTTTAATCTATCTTCAAAATTACAATGCATATGTGGAAATATGAATACTTTGTATCAAATGTGAAACTATACTTAACAACGAAGCAAAGACACTTTTTTTTTTCAAAAGGAAAAAACACGTTCTTTTCATTTTATAAAAAAGAGAGTACAAAAAACAGAGGTCATTTTCCTCAAAATCTCTTACATTTTGTTAATTTAAAACCACTATTTCCTCCAAAAAAAAACTAGGAAATCACCTCCTATAATTTTCAATACTACTCTATTTTGGCTCATGTTTCCTCTTCTTTTCATGTCTTTAATGTCCCTCATAGGTTTATAGAAATTCCACATATCTGCATAAAATTTTAGTTTTAATAGTGATACTTAGATTTTGTTTGAGTACAAAAATGCCCTTTTGTTTTATCCTAAAGACTAGTAGCAATGTCTCATTTGACATAAAAATAACTATAGTGCATATTAAGAGAAGTTAATGCTCCGAGTATTCATCAGGGAATCTTGCAAAATAAAATTTCCCAAGATCCTTGGCAATTCCTCTCTTGGATAGAAGATCCGAACTTGGTTTTGTTCCCTATATATGTGCCAAAAAGATATTGACTGGAAAGAACTCACCATATTGCATACATGGCGTGTCCAATTGCATAGAATGGGAGGATTTAAGTGTGATTGATCCTTAACCCATTCAATAATACCTTTTGCATCTCTGTGGATGTGAAGTGTCTCCAGCCCCAGCCATCTAGAGCATATCAAAACCCCCCATAATGCTATAATTTCTTCCCTGTTGTTTGTACCTCTACCACCCTCCCACCAGAAGTGATAATATATTCCAGGATCTAACACAATAAAATCTACGCAACCACATTTCCTTTGCTGACATGCACCATCAAAAATACCTGTCGGTAGTTCTTTCCAAATGTCCTTAAACTTGATCTCTCTCTTTTTGTTGCTCTTGTTTTTCGACTCTATTTCTAAATAATATTCCACTGACATAATGATAACAACTCTAACATTAGCATATTTCTGATCAAACAAGAGAGAGTTCCTACATCTCCATATGGACCATATGATGTAAAAAGGAAGGGATCTGTGTTTATTTTGGGACAAAAACCAAGAAGTTAAGCACATCTCGAGTGATTGTAACTCCCATACCTCTACAATGTTTAATGCTTCCATGACTCCTTCCCACGCCACCACAACACACGAGTATCTCAATAAAAGGTGAAAAACATCCTTCGGCCCCTGATTGCACATGGGGCAGATACTTGGATCTATGAAGCCCCTACGAAGGAGGTTGCTCCACGTCAAGATTCTATCATGTAGCACCAACTAGCAAAAACATAAGAGTTTTCTTGGGACCTCCCATTTCCACCCACATTGAAACCACCTAAATTTTTCTTGTGGCGCCTTCGTTTTGGGAAGCCTACTGTATATCTCCCAGGCTACTGCTTGCCCCTTCTTCAGTTTCCCATCCCAAACCATCCTATCCCCATTAGCATTGATATGAGTACTATCAATGCATAACTGTGACATGTATCCTTCCATTCTACAACAAGGCCCCCATTTAATCCTAGATTATCTTCCTTAAGCCATTGGTAGAAGAAATTTTCTTGATTGTGTGCACGATGAATTTGATTAAGATAGTAAATATTGTTGTCATGTAGAAATATTAGAAGGGGAACCGATAATGAATGATTCTAGGAGAAACCCTAAGAGCATCTAATCCAATCTCTATTTGCGAGCCATATCCAACGTCCCACCTAAGAAACCCAAAAAAACAATGTAAGTTTTTCATCATGCTACACCAAATGTGGGAGGAGTCATAAACACTAAAAAGTGCCCATCGCATTGCGAAGCAAGGACTCATAAATGCTAAAAAGTGTCCATCACATGAGGAAATACTAGTAAATGACAATGTTCATTTGGTTGAGTGATATTAACAAAAGGGTGGAAAAATGTAATTGTTAACATAAATACCACTGGTAGTGAAAGAATATGGAGCATCTAGGCCAAAAACTTTGGATGGATCTCATCTAATTTGTGCTCACTTCTATTATATAAAATATCTCATATAAAGCAGGTTCTTTGTATTAATGGCAACAACTGATTGAAACTAATTACATTGGACACTTCACGTGTTTATATCAAACTTGATAATAACAAGAAAGTACTTTAAATATCTCATCAAACATACTTTTTTTATTTGTCATCTAATAATTACATTGAAGGTGTTCCTCTATGGAGTTATATGGGGAAAAACTATTCATCCCAATCAATCCCATCCCTCCATTTTCGTCCTCCTCCAACCAATCATTTTTCAACACGTGGTAGTGATCCATTACTTCTTTTGTTATGGTACTGGAGACAAAGGAGGGAGATTCACAGCACTGCACTTCAAGTCCTCCATTCTCTGTTACTTGGAACCGCCTTTTTCCGCTGCCGCTGTCCCCAAGCCTCCCAATTCCCGCATGTGGAAAATCCGCCCTCTGCCTTTGGACACCCTCAACTCGGCGCCTTTCCATGGAGCTGAAGCAACAATGAGAGGAGGGGCGATTCCGGTCGTTGTTTTCTAGCCTTGCAAAGTAAGTATTTGCGATGTAAAAGCTTCAATATTTGGGCGATTTCTGTGGAGCACTTTCATTTGGGTTTCTGGATATGCTATTTTTAACGATACCTAGGAATAGAATAATGGGTTTTCTTAATATTAGGAGCTCAAAAAAGCAAGGTTTGATTAAAGATAGCTATCATTTTTTTTATTAGACATGCCTCTGTATTGCAAAAATGGACACCATCTATGGTTGTTTCAATTTATCTGCAAATAAACCTTATGGGTATAGTGTAGCTCTTTACATTTTGATGGTGTTAAAATGTATTTTTTTAGGTTCGGTTTGATAGAATGTCAGACTGTAAACTACAGGCGATCAAGGTGGGGGTGGGGGTAAACAAATTATCTGAGATTGGTAGAAGTAGAAAATTATAGAACAATGGAATATGAAGTCATTGAAGGGTTTTATCTTAGTCTTAGAGAAGCCTCAAACATCTCTGTGGAGAGTGTGAGAAGCTTGCAGACCAGTAATGGAGGTGGGTCTGTGTCCATATCCATTATGGACAACAGTGTTGGCTCAAACAATTCGAGAACAACGATATTAATGCATCTCAATTTGTAAACCAGGACAAAAACCCATGGCAAATTTGTAGCTCACAGTGTGGCCCATAACAACATAGCTTCTCATACCCTTGGAGAAGATGTCCTTGCACATACACTTATGGATGATAGGTATCCAACTAATGGCCTTGAGAAATATGATGAGTGGACCATTGACTTAAGAAAACTTTAGAAAGGTACCTATAATTGCGAGGATGTTGTAGTGAAGATCCTTGAGAGGCCGAAGGATAATACAGAGAAACCCTAAATATTGGAGCAGAAATTTAGATAGGAGGTCAAGATGCTGGTGACTTTGAGGCATCTGAATGTGGTGAGATTCATAGGGGGTTGTCAGAAACCTATGGTTTGGTGTATTGTTACAGACTATGCCAAGGGGGACTCTGTGAGGCAGTGTTTGGAAAATAGATAGAACCGCTTAGTGCCTTTAAAATTAGTAGTGAATAAGGCATTGGATGTGGCAAGGGGCATGGAGTATTTGTAGAGTCTTGGTTTTATTCATAGGGATCTATAATATGCTCGTAACTAAAAAAAAGTCTATCAAGATTTTAGATTTTGGGTTTGTTAGAATTGAAGTGTAGATGGAGGGCATGAATCCAAAAATTGGGATGTACCATTGGATGGTGCTCTACGCTAGATCTTGTCCTACTTTTCTTATCTTTGGGAAAACGTCATAATCTATGCAAGAACATTTCCTTTGGAAAGCACCTCTTCAGTGTTAGTCTTCGATGTTTATTCTGTTGGAGGTGCGATTGTTTCTTCAAGAGACAGTTCAATCACCTATTGAATGTCAGGCATTGTAAGAGAATTTGTCAGAGGTTCTTAATTAAAAACTGCACCAATTCTTTCTCTAGTCTGATTTGACAATTCATCTACCATGTGATATTCTTAAGGTATATTTCGTAAGAACAATGTTTCTCGCTTCTTTAGGAAGCACCTATTTAGTAGGAGATTCCACTGTTTCTTCCACCGGAGGTTCTAGAATTTCTTCATGAGAAGGTGGATTCTCCTCCTCAGGCAGGCTCAAGATCTCGATAAGAATAATTTGTTCAACCTCTTTAGTTGGAGCTTCAATAACTTCACTTGATGGGTTGTCCCCTTTCTCCTCTTCTTCCTCCTTTTTCTCCTTGGGTGGTTCAGGGACTTCAATTTCCAGCCTAGTTGTAGATGGCTATGATTCAATATTCTTTGGAATGTTAGGTTCTTGAAGTATAGGACTAAGAAATTTGGGAATTTTACCTCTCTCATCTTAATCCTCAGACAATTCATCCACTTTGGGAATTTCTTCTTCCTGACTAGATGGTTCCTCGTCTTGTTTAAGATCAAATTCTTCTTCGTCATGACCAAGATGCTCCTCTTCTTGTTTAAGATCAGGCGGTTGATCTAGAATGGGGAATTCTTCTTCTTCATAAATAGGTGCCACCCCCTCCTCAGGCAGAATCTTCACAAGGTAGACCTTTTCAGCCTCTTCAACCAGAGCTTCTACAATTTCAGTCGCCAATTTTCGGGCTATCCCACTCATCGCTTGATGTTTTAGTCTTGAGAATGATGATAACTTGGCAAAACAAAGGATCTGACAATAGAGGTTCTTGTTCTTCTATCTTCGTCTCCTTAGTCTGGCTCAAAATGCCCACTCTAACTACCATTTAAAAAAGTTCAAATGTTGAAAGAGAAAGAGAAGTGTTGATACTACCATACTCGAAAGGGAAAAGAGCATTGAATGAAATGGATTGTTCCATTGACAAAGGCATGCTTCATATCAAGGAGTTACAGTTGTATCATATAGAAATACCAGAGGCATTTTTCCTTAGGTTGTTTTCCCTAACCTTTAGATTACACATTCCACCAAGAGGTCGAGTTTCTTCTTTATTGGCTGAGTTATACTATTGATATAGGGGGGCCGAGTTCTATTCAGAGCAACTGAATTAGCTTTCCAAGTTGGGAAAATTTTTTGTCATTGTTTTTGTGGGTTGAGTTTCATCCTTTGTGGGTCGAGTTGATCTTCAGTGTGTTGGCTGAGTTTCCTTGTAATGATGGTTGAGTATTTACTTCCTAAAGAAGGCCGAATTTGGTTATTCATGATTGAACTGTAGTTGCTAATGGAGGCCATAAATATCATATTTTTCTTGCTGAATATACTTGTGGGGAAAGAAGGGTCGAACTGCTGCCACAGAGGGGTTGAGTTCTTCCTTTGTGGGTTGCGTGAGTCACTACAACCATCAATATTAAGAGGCCAAGTTCCCTGTTGTTAGAATGACTGTTGGGTATACATATTTGGGATGAATATTAAAGATTGTTGCTATTGTTATCAGAGGAGGCCAATATCATCCCACTATTGGAACACACTTAGGTTCTATGTTTCTTTAGTGTGTGTACAATATTTATATCAGTTTATAAATATGAAGTAGAGCTGTTTATTTACTTGAAACAGTGAGTTTATCTCTACATAAAGGCCAAGTCGATTTGTTGGTCTAGTGAATATATTTGTGGGCTGAGATCCCTTTGGAAAGACGATTGAACACAGTCATTTGGGATTGATATTTCCAAAGATTTTGCTGAATATTAGTATGATGCAACTTCTCATAAATATCTATTATTAACTTCCTGAAACATATACCGGGGTCTATTTTTTTTATTTCGCATTGTAAACTCTTACTTTCAGTTGAAGAAATGACTATTGCTCTTAATCGTATGGCTATTGTAAATGTTTAACCAGTGATTTGTTCTTTTTATGAGTGTTAAATGAATGTCATAACACTAATTTAGAGTACTCTTATCAGTCCTTGGACATTGTGTATTACTTTTGGAATTAAAAACCATAACAGTGCACCTACAACCATTGGCAGTCAAACAGTTTGATAAAATGTCTTAGAGAAAAACTCAATAAAAATTAGAGATCTTAGTGAGAAAATTTTGAGGTGTCCTAGGAGTGTATATTTCCTTAGGGTGTTTGCCATAGCCTTGAGAAACTCACCCTCATGGATTGTAATAATATGGTGGAGAATTGGAAGATGGCCAATGACATTAACGACTCTGGATGTAAGGTATTTCCATGCGTTAACGAAAATAGGGCATTGGTGTTAGGGAGTTGAGGTATATTGAGGCATTGGGTATTGTTAAAACTTAATATAAATGGGATTTCTGTGGACGTGAGAGGGTGTAATACATCATATAGCGAAAATTACATAGTTGGAGACCATGGGGTCGCTTGGAAGCTTGGAGAGAACGAGGGAGTTAATGTAGATATCTCCATCTACCATAATTAACCAAGATATTTTACTTCTATGATGTTAGTAGAATTGCATGTGAAAGATTATAACAAATTAAATGTGCATACTTTAAAGAAGAGGAAACATAATGGCAACCATAAAATAAAATAACACACATAACTTGATAACGAAGTTCACCCAGTATGAGTTACGTCTCCGAGCCCAGTAAGAGTGGGGAGAATGCTTCATTAAATGTTAGAAGATGATGATGAGTACATGGTGTATTCTTTGTCACTACAAGGATAAATTCCCCCAACTAGAGTGGCATGTCTCTCCACGAGACGTTCTCTTATGGGAACTCTAACTCATATGGGCCCTCCTTTAGCATGACAAGATACAAAATTATCACATGAAGTGGCATACATGTATCCTCCAATAGAATGGTAAGCAAGGATCTCAAAATCAAAATCATCATCTCATCAAATCAAAAGAAAGGCATGGCATCACTGCATCATATACCTCCACTTCCATGGATAGCCTAAAAATGCATAGCTTTGATGAAGAAATGGATTGCACTGTTGAATTCATGGCATGAAATCGTATTGAATGATCGTAAACTCAACCCATTTCTAACACCATCAAAATCTAGACTCTTGAGAATCTCAAAGATTCCACAAATATTCCTTCTTGCTGGTTTATTAGAATCCGGCTGCCCAGATGACATATCTGACTTCACCACTGTGCTCCTTATGAAAAATTGAGTAAATGAGTATAAAGTTTGCCTGGTTTTGAAATTGTCAAAATTCAGCCCTTAGGGAATATTTTAGATTCCTCATGATTCCTCAAAGATCCATCTTTACAATTTGATTGAAAATCCGCTGCTAAAATCATAAAACCGATCATGCCATCAGAATCTTGGTCAAATTTCGGTTCGTTTGAGTATAAAGTTGACATGCTTCTGTCACTATGAAAGATTCGTTTTAGATTCCTCATGAGTCCACAAAGATTCCTCTTTGCAAGTTGATTGAAGATATGTCGTTCAAATGAAAAATCTGATTACACCATCACGTTCCCTTTGAAAACTGAGAAGAATGAGTATAAAGTTGACATAGTTATGGCGCTATGAAAAATTGGCCCTAAGGGAATCTAAAGATTCTTCTCCTGCATTAGAGAATATTCTTCTCAAACTTTGTGCCAGGCATGGTTCCATCGCCTTGGCATCCATGCATGCTCCTCTATCCTTTGTTGGGAAAAAATCTGAGTTTATAAAAAAAAACATGGGCAACATTATCATTGGTGCTTGCCTGGCACACTGGTTCACAGGTTGCTTAGGAGGGCGGAGGTCCTAGGGTCAAACCCGCGGGCCTCCCTGGTATAGACTGTTTGTTGGCGATATTTTTTTATATGGTTATAATGGGCTACCAGTTAGCAAGTTGGCCCCAACTAGCGCGGGTTCAAGTCCTGTCGGCCCAAAATATGTGGTCATGGTTTGTTTTGATTTAATACATATAACATATATTTTAATATATATGTAATGGATAGGAGGGGTGCTGGGGGTGGTTCCCCACCACCCCATATATATATATATATATATATATATATATATATATATATATATATATATATATATATATATATATATATATATATATATATATATATCTTGTTTTTAAAATAATTTGGTTAAAAAACATAAACCAAATTTTATGGGTCGCCGAAAAAATTAAGTAGGCAACAAATTCTCCTTTTCTGAGCACTAGAAACTGTCACCTTGAATTGCCAAATTGTCACCTCGTTAGTGGCTGCTAATGGGCCTAGTCTGACCGAAACTTTTACTGGCCATAACTTTCACACATGAACTCAGATTGAGGTGTTTTTTTCCTCGTTGGAAAGCTTGCGATGAGATCTTCGATCTAACTCTGGTTGCAACACATGATTTACAAATGTGGCCATGAAAAACTAATATATCTAGGAAAACCATCTCTCACACATCAAAGTGAATGTGTCATCATCCTGGAGCTGATTCGCTTGTTGAACAACCTTTCCAAATGGTTCCTACATGGGCACTTTGTCCTTGAGATGTTGCTATGAATGGAGCCTCCAACATGTGGCTCTTTGATTTCCACCTTTGTTGCAATGATTTCAAAAACTCTTCTTCCTCTAGACCTACTTAACTTTCTTCCTTCCCTGATGTGGAGAAGGCCTTTCATGCCTAATCCTCTTTCTTGCTGCCATTCTCTTCCAACACTCAATAACCACATGGTTATGCAAACCATAAAAACTACATGATTTTCTACACCATGATTTCTACTCATCATTAACAATATGCTTGTAATCAAAATGAACTTTAGAATATTGAGACTTTTTATACCTCCATTGACTGTCTTTGTGCAATCCTGGTGATGAGAGCTTACCTTAGCTCTTCCTCTACAATGCACACTATCATGGAAGGATTATGATGTGTTCCCTCATCCTATTTCCTCGATGGCTTTGACAATTCCTTGGAATATTCTACTACCTTCGAGCACTCTCCTTCAATGTATCCCATCTTGGTAAGGAGTCTCATGCCAATTACTGAAATGAGTACCTCAAGGCTTCTAACAGAAATAACGTCATGTGAAAAAGAAACTAAAGAACGATCAACATTGTTTACCTCAGTTTTCGATTCTAAATTAGGTGATGATGGCTTCACTAAGCCTTTTTTGCGCTTCAAATATTTCAAGGTCTCTTCCATGGCTCGTAACTAAAGCTGCAATCTCTGCTTCTCTTTATCTTCTTGTAGAAGTCTCCTCAATTCATCATTCTCTTCTTGAAGGATCTGATTGATGTCCTCACTTGAACAATGAGAAGATGATGAATAAGAAGAATTTTCACTCGAGGGGGTAGATGGATCATCATCCTCTTCTCTTTCTTTCTTATGTTCCTCTCTTGCCAATTTCTCCTCATAATCTGCATACATTAAATCTACCATGTTGCCTATCTTGTAGAAGGCCTCGTAGAGATCTCTATGATCCTCCATTTTCTTTCTAGCCGCACGTTCAATCATTCACACTTGCAATTCACATCAGCAAGAAGACCCTCTGATACCTAACTTAATCTGGATCTCTTCAACTACCAGAATTAACTAAGGTCTTATACTTTTGTGATGTTAGCAAAATTTCATGTGAAAGAGTAAGGAAAACTGCATGTGCATACTTTAAAGAAGAGGAAACATAATGAAAACCATCAAATAAAATAACACACACAACTTGATAATGGAATTCACCTAGTGTGAGTTACGTCTCCGGGCCCGGTGTCAAGAGCGGGGAGGCTGATTCATTAAATTCTACAAGATGATGATGAGTACATGGTGTATTCTTTGTCATTACAATGATAAACTTCCCCAACTAGAGTGACATGTCTCTCCATGAGACGTTCTCCTATAGGAGATCTCACTCATATGGGCTCTCCTTTAGCATAACAATATACAAAATTCTCACATGAAGTGGCATACAAGTATCCTCCAACATAATGTTAATCAAGGATCTCACCATCAAAATCATCATCTCAGCAAATCAAAAGAAAGACATGGCATCACTGCATCATATACCTCCACTTTCAACGATGGCTTGAAAATGCATAGCTATGGTGAAGAAATGGACTACACTATTGAATTCATGAAGCAAAATTGTGTCGAACGACTATAAACTCGACCTCTTTCTGACACCGTCAAAATTTGGACCCTCGGGAATCTCAATGATTCCTTCTTGCTAGTTACCTAGAATTTAGATGCTCATATGACAAATATAACTTCACCACTGTGCTCCTTATGAAAAACTGAGTAAAATGAGTGTAAAGTCGTTCAGGTTCTGAAATTGTTGAAATTCGACCCTTAAAGAATCTTTTAGTTTCCTCGTGATTCAATAAAGATTTCTCTCTGCAAGTTGACTGAAGATCTATTGCTTAGATCAAAAAACTAATCATGCCATTAGACTCCTAGCGAAATTTTGGTTCATTTGAGTATAAATTTGACATGATTATGTCATTGTGAAAAATTGGCCCCAAGGGAATCTTTTAGATTCCTCATAAGTCCACAAAGATTCCTCTCTGCAAGTTTATTTAAGGTCTGTTTCTTAGATGAAAAATTTGATTACACCATCATGTTCCCTACAAAAAATTGAGAAAGTTGGCATAGTTCTGGCTCTATAAAAAATTGGCCCCAAGGGAATCTAAAGATTCCTCCCCTACATTAGAAAATATGCTTCTCAAACTTTGTGCTAGACATGGTTCCACCACCTCAGAATCTGTGCGTGCTCCCCTATCCTCCGTTGGGAAAAATAATGAGTTTATATAAAAAAACATGGGCGAAATTATCAATGGTGCCTCTCTGGCACACTATTTTGTAGGTTGATTAGGAGGGAAGAGGTCTCAGGGTCAAACCCGCAGGGCTCCCCCATATAGATTGTTTGTTGGCTGAGTTTTTCTATATGGTTATAATGGGCCACTGGTTGGAGGGCTAGCCTCGATTGACGCGGGTTCAAGTCCTATTGACCGAAATTATGTGGTCGTGGTTTGTTTTAATTTAATACATATAACATATATGTTAATATATATGTAACAAATGGGAGGGGTGGTGGGGGTGGTGACTCGCCAACCCATTTTCTATAAATATCTATATATATATATATATATATATATATATATATTATTTTTTATTTGTTTTAAAAGAATTTGGTTAAAAACCATCAACTGAAATTTAGTGGTCACGTGAAAAATTAAGTAGCCAACTAATTCACCTTTTCCGACTGCCGGAAACCATCACCATGAAGTGCCAAATTGTTTCCTCGTGAGTAGCCAATGGGCCTAGTTTGACCAAAAAATTGTCTGGCCATAACTTTCACATATGAACTCGAATTGAGGTGTCGTTTGCTACGTTGGAAATCCTATGATAAGATCTTCAATTTGACTCTAGTTTCACTTCAACCCATCAATTGTGATTTTTGAACTTTTCTAAGGCCACTTCTGAATTATGAGCATTTATGGAGCCACCTGGATTATTCTTCCCTACTGAGAAGCTTTTGGTCCTCCAAAAGTATAAACATAATCTGTAATTGCTGTGTTACATTTTCTTCACAACAAGTGTCCTGACAGGTCACACTTCCTTCTCCTTCACCCTTGTTCTTTAGAGCCATAAGTGATGAACCGACATCTGCGTCCTTTGCAAACTTGTGGTACAATATTTGCAAACTACATGTTCAATTACATGACTAATCATGTCCCAAGAATCCCCATACTTGCAAAGAGTTTATAACATACACTCTGTGGTCAAGTTTACAACATAATAACCAATACCCCAACTATCAATAAAAGGCCTAGACATCATTGTTGCTTTAATAAGTGATGGAAAAAACATCATCAGTTTCACAATTATATTGCAACACATGATTTACAAAATGTTGCCATGACAAGCTACTATATCTAGTAAAACCATATCTCACTCATCAAAGTGAATGGGTCATCATCCTGGCGCTGATTCGCTTGTTGAACAAACTTTCCAACTGGTTCCTGCACCGACGCTTTGTCCTTGAGACAATGCTTTGTATGGAACCTCCAACATGTGGCTCTTTGATGTCCACCTCTATTGCAATGATTGCAAAAAGTATTCTTCTTCCAGACCTACTTAATCTTATTCCTTCCCTAATGTGGAGAAGGCCTTTCACACCTCATCCTCTTTCTTGCTGCCATTCTCTTCTAGCACTCAGCAACCACATGGTTATGCAAATCACAAAAACTACATAGTTTTCTACACCATGATTTCTTATCATCATTAAAAATATGCTTGTAATCAAAACAAAATTTATAATACTAAGACTTTTTATACCTCCATTGATTGTCTTTAGTGCAATCGTGATGATGAGAGCTTGCCTTAGTTCTTCCTCTACAATATGCACTGTCATGGGAGGATTGTGATGTGTTCCCTCATCCTCGTTCCTCGATGGTTTCAACAATGCCTTGGAAGTTTCTGCTATGGAAGATTTTGCTACCTTCGAGCACTCTCCTTCAATGTATCCCATCTTGGTAAGGAGTCTTAGGCCAATTCCTGAAATGGGTACCTCAATGTTTCCAACAGAAATAACGTCATGTGGAAAAGAAATTGAAGAATGATCAACATTGTTTACCTCAGTTGTCAATTCTGAAGTAGGTGATGATGGCTTTAATAAGCCTTTGTTGCGTTTCATCTCTTTCAGGGCCTCTTCCATGGTTTTAACTGAAGCTACAATCTCTGCTTCTCTTCTTTTTCTTCTTGTAGAAGTCTCATCGATTCAACATTATCTGCTTGAAGGCTCTGATTGATGTCCTCATTTGAATGATGATAAGATGATGAAGAAGAAGAATGTTCACTCGAGAGGGTAGATGGAGCATCATCGTCTACTCTTTCTTTCTCCTGTTCCTCTCTTGCCATTTTCTACTCATAATCTGTATACATTAAATCTACCATGCTCACCATCTTCTAGAAGGCCTCATAGAGATCTCTGTGATCCTCCATTTTCTTTCTAGATGCACTGTTGGACAGGTAAATCCCCTTTGCAGACAGAGGCGATCCCACTAGTCTAAAACAGAACTAGCCACAATCAAACCACGCTGCCACGCAAGTTCCTAGTTATGCATCAAAGGTGAATTAAGAAGACCGACCTGGAATCCAATGCTATGTTTGAAGCAGAGCTGATATTCCCGCTCCCTCGCTCCAACAGACCATAAACGGACACCTGCACATGCATAGGAAGAAACAGATACCAACATAAAATCCACCAAGGCACAACTATATTTCAGTCAGAAAGGAAATAAATCACACATCACCATAATAGACAATGAGATTGGAACTATAATAGCAGTCGCTCATTAATTAATAATAAATAAGGAAAAGTTACAACCAAGGTTCTGACGTTGAACCTCTCCTCTGGCTGGGCGAGCAACTATATGTGTCTTGCAATGTATCTCCTCTCCGGTAGCATAACCTCTCTATGTTTTATTATCACTCATGATAATCACAACTAGCATTCTCCCAAGAACTCAAGAACTCAACAACTAGCACTCCATGACTCTCACCCTCTAAGAACTCAACAACTAGCACTCCATAACTCTGACTCTTAGCACTAGCGACTAGCTTGTCAAATGCATAAGGACAAGCTTATATAGATGAAGAAGGGAGGAGGATACGACGAACCGGGACACCTTTTGTGGATTAACATCTTTTCCCCGAAAGCCACTAAAGATGGAGATAGGATAGAGCTCGGCATAAGACTGATTTTTTATCTTCAAAAAGCTCCATGTAATGAAGGAAACAACAGTCGGACGTGCATTAAGGCAAAAAACATGACTAAACTCGGTTGGCGTGACTGCTGCTCTAAGACAAAGCGCCAATGGTCGCGCCCTCTTTTGAGGATCTCCATGATTGGCGCGGGTAAAATACTGTGGACTTGCGCCAATGGAAAAGGGACACTTTTCAGGGATAATCTGTAGGAGGTGTCTTCAGGAAACATGAAGTACATGCTCAAGGGAACATAATGCAAGTGTTTTTAGACTTTGTCACTTCTTATAACTCCCGGGATGAGTCCTCCAAGGTACGACAAGAGGAGTAACAGGGATGGTGACAAATTACTGTGTAACATGCACGTTCAATCATCCACACTTGCAATTCACATCAGCAAGAAGACTGATCTGATCCCTAACTTGATCCAGATCTCTTCAACTACTAGAATTAACTAAGATCTTTTATTTATGTGATGTTAGCATAATTGCATGTGAAAGAGTATGAAAAACGACATGTGCATACTTTAAAGAAGAGGAAACATAATGACAACCATCAAATAGAAGAAAACACACAACTTGAAAATGGAGTTCGCCTAGTGCGGGTTACATCTCCAGGTCCAGTGTTAAGAGTGGGGAGATCACTTCATTAAACGCTGCAAGATGATGATGAGTACATGGTGTATTCTTTGTCATTACAAGGATAAACTCCCCCAACTAGAGTGGCATGTCACTGCACGAGATGTTCTCCTATAGGAACTCTCACTCATATGGATCCTCCTTTAGCATGACAAGATACGAAATTCTCACATGAAGTGGCATACAAGTCTCCTCCAATAGAATGGTAAACACAGATCTCAACATAAAAATCATCATCTCATCAAATCAAAAGAAAGACATGGCATCACTGCATTGTATACCTCCACTTCCGGGGATGGCCTAAAAATGCATAGCTTTGGTGAAGAAATGGACTGCACCATTGAATTTGTAGCACTAAATCATGTCGAATGACTGTAAACTTGACCCTTTTCTGACACCGTCAAAATCTGGACCCTCGGAAATCTCAAAGATTCCCCAAAGATTCCTTCTTGTTGGTTGAATGGAATTCAGCTACTCAGATAGCAAATCTAACTTCACCACTATGCTCCTTACGAAAAACTAAGTAAAATGAGTATAAATTTGGCCTGGTTCTGAAATTGTCAAAATTCGGCCCTTAGGGAATCTTTTAAATTCCTCATGATTCCACAAATATTCCTCTATGTAAGTTGACTGAAGATTCGCTGCTCAAATCATAAAACTGATCACACCATTAGAATCCTGGCCAAATTCTGGTTAGTTTGAGTATGAAGTTGACATGATTAGGTCACTGTGAAAAATTGGCCCCAAGGGAATCTAAAGATTCCTTCTCTACATTAGAGAATATTCTTCTTGAACTTTGTGCCAGGCATGGTTCCACCGCCTCAACATCCGTGCACGCTCCTCTATCCTCAGTTGGGCGAAAATATGATTTTATATAAAAAAACACGGGTGGAATTATCAATGGTGTCAGCCTGGCACATTGGTTGACGAGTTGATTACGAGTGTGGAGGTTGGGGTCAAACCCACAGGCCTCCCCCATAGATATTGTTTTCTGGCGTCATTTTTTTATATGGTTATAATGGGCCGCTAGTTGGCGTGCTGGCCCCAACTGACGTAGGGTCAAGTCTTTCCGGTTGTGTGCTGGCCTCAGTCGACGCAGGTTCAAGCCCCTCTGACCCAAAATATGTGGTCATGGTTTGTTTTGATTTAATACATATAACATATATGTTAATATATATGTAACAGATGGGAGGGGTGTGGGGATGTTGGCCAACCACCCCATTATATATATATATATTTTCTTTTAGTTTTTAAAATAATTTGGTTAAGAACCATCAACCAAATTTTATGGGTCACTGTAAAAATTATGCAGGAAACAAATTGTCCTTTTCCAACTGCTGGAAATCGTCACCGTGAAGTGCCAAATTTTCGCCTCGTTAGTAGCTACCAATGGGCCTAGTTTGACCAATTTTTGACTGTCCATAACTTTCACATACTAACTTGGATTGATGTTCCCTTTGCACTGTTGAAAATCTTGCGACAAGATATTTGATCTAACCTTTCTTTTACTTCAATCTAGAAACTTTGATGCTTGAGGTTTTCCAAAGCCACTTCTGAATTCTAAGAATTTCTAGAGCCACTTGGATAAGGAGCAGTGGTGGATTGGGGTGAAAATTTGAGCTTGTGGTAGATGGTGGTGGTTTAGATCAAATGAGTAGTGGAATTCTGCTGGCAAAATCAATTATTAATGTTGAGAAGGATGACAAGTTTCTAACTCCCCTGCTTCAACCGCTCGTAGCAATGGAGACTTTAGTTTCAACTTGTGGCCTTACCAATCTTACTGTGGCTTGTGGTGAGCTCTATTATTCAAGAAAGAAGGTGTAGGTAGCCTGTGGTTCAATTGGAAATGAGACATGTTACATGCATATATGATGCCATAGTGTTTGTAGCCTTGTCAGCAGTAGTAGATCTAAGCATGGATGCATGCCATATTTTTTCCAGGAACTGGAAGAAACAATTATGTTGCATGAATGAAAGATTCTAGAGGGAGAACTATTTTTGATGGGCATAAACAAAATTAAATCCAAGCATCAAACTTTTCGAGGGCCAAGTGAGAATATTGGCATCCTTATTGGGGAGATCATATGGTAACTATATAACCTTCTTGAAATTTTGATAATCACACAAAAGTGATCTACAACAAATCTAGACAAAGATATGGATTACATTTGGTATCATGCATTTCACAATGTATTGAAGATAGATTCGTCAGAGTGTGAAATTTTATTGGCAGATCAAATACTCAATCCTTCAAGCAACCATAAAAATATTTGAGACTGTGTTTGAAAAGTGAAACAATGCAGGGGTTTCATCCCAGTTCAAGTTTTCTAGATATTGTATGCTTGAAGGTTATTAACTGACCTTCTTGTGAAATCTATAGATGGTGTGGCTTATGTGCTACCTGTTGTTGATAACAATTATTTTCCACATATCGCATAACATGGGAGAGTGATAAAATATGGCATCAAATGTTTTCAATCACTTGAATCCCTATTTACACCAAATCTTATTTTTGAGGAGATGTTATGGTTGATATGGTTTTACACAGTATTCATGAAATGAACACAGACAATCGTATGTCTCTTTACCAACAGATTATTCTTAGCGAAGAATGCACCTGAGTTTTGCATATGTGTAAATGGTGAATATTTTTGCATATGTGTAGATGGTGAAGGGTGTTGATGGTGATTGTCCTCATAGAATAGTTCTAATAAGCTAAACATAGCACCTGGTTCAGAGTTAAAGTACACATAGCATTTGAACTTTTATAGGAAATTGATGTTGTTTCTGGTTTCCGAGGTTGCTAAGCTTGAATGACCTCATCCTCCCTCAGATAACAGAATATAGGAAGTATCTTGAGGAGGCAACAAAATTTGAACATATACCATCTGAATTAAAATAATATATTCATATCACAATACAACAATATAGGAAAGATAAGCCCTTCCCGAAGAAGAATGTTGATCTTGTAAAAGTTGTTGCGAATACTCTACAAGAAATAGTCATTGAATTTGATAAATTGGTTCCACTTTGGAAGAGGTGGACATTTCTGTCAAAATGTACTGATGTGGTAATGGTTGAGATAGACATCACAAAGTTCAAAGTTTGAAAGTTTCCTGAATTAGATCTTGAAGGATTGCTTCTACTGTAAATCATGCTATTGATGAAAAGGGTGATATATAGTGAGAGTGTGTTGGATGTTGGAACAAAATTTGGTGAGCAAATGTGCTCATTATGACTGGGCCAAACCTCTTTAGGTCTAAATGTTGATTTGAAATTAAGGGCCAACTTGTGGAATTTTTGGGTAAAATTCGAGGGGCATCTTTAGGGGTCGTCCTTGACCATAATTTGAAGAATTTGCCCTTTGGAAAATCTCATTGTCCACATTGGTAGACACTTCAACCAAAATTTTTTAAGTTTTTTGTTTTTTTTAGTGAGTTTGAAATTTGTTAAAATGATATTTATTATCTATTGTAAAGTTTTTTCAAGGATTTTTATTTATTTTTTATGTATTTCAAATTAGATTTCAAATAATTAAAAATAATAACATCATCAAAATTCTTACGATTAAATTTTAGTGGGAAAAAAAACACATAATATTTCTCTCTGAATTTTATATTATGAAATCTAAATAATCTTAAATTAAAAAAATGAAATTTTTAACACATAAAACATTTAATACTTTATAAATAAACATTTATTACTCATATCTATTAGTAACTTCCAAAGTATAAAATGTGTTTTTCTCTTGAAAACTAAGAATAAATTAAAAAACCATTGACTTCGTATTAATTCATGCCAAGCTTGTATATTATAATTAGTCGATATCAATATATATATTTTTTACTTTTGTTTTCATGGTAAAAAACTATTCACTTTATTTTTAGGGTAAAAAACTATTGACATCTTATTAGATCACGTTCTTGCCCAACAACGACTATTATAATTAATTATTATGGATTCTTTTTATTTTCAAAAACAACTTCACCTATTTTTCTCTCATGTTAAACATTATAAATTAAAATGGTCATACCTCACTCAACTAGTACTCCAAGCATTGGTCATTTGTTCAAATATAACTACAAACCGTGACCATGTTCTGGTGGGCCAATCAAATATGTTGTATAGAACATGCAGGCCAATATGCAAGACATTAAAAGGCCATTATCCCATCCCTAAGCTCTAGCATATAACAGGAAATTCATAATCTCAGATGGATATGTGAGTATCTGTGGTCTGCATATTCAACATGTTTCTTCTTATTTTGAATTTCCTAATATGATTTGTCTCTAGATCTACAAAAACATATGAAGGGAAAATAGAGAAGTATTACCGATTGATTTCGAGTGACAAGGAGGTCAAGTTCATCTACAAGAAGAACAAATGGTTAATTATTATCTTTGCTTGTGTGTTTTGATTATGAAAAGTGTTGGTTTAAAAAATGAAGAGCTTTTTTCCAATGTACTCGATGTCTCGTAAATGCCTCATAAAGGACCTGGGAGAGTGTAGCCATTTCTAAAGAGTAGTGTGAATCTGATGAGTGCCTGCTAGGGAAGTGTTGGATCTTAAAAACGGAAGGTAAGAACCTGCGTGCGGAGCATGTAAAAGCCCTGCTCCACTGTCCGCTTTCCTAACAGATTTGCTGTTGCTTTGTTGGGTAGAAATAGATGTTTGAATTTTTGTGTGAATGAATTAAAAGAAACAAATAGAAATTTTGAAAAACAAATCTCATGATTTCTCTCAAGTGGTGATGTAAGCACCACCCATTTCACTAACCGATTGACAGGAACATTTGAAGAAGGGGCCTCGAAGAAACACATGAAGAACATCTTCTATTATGGTAAGAAATGGATCACATTTTTACTTTTGAATTTCCTATCAAAGATCTAGGAGAAGTGACACAAATGCACATAATTCCCCCATTGTCTCTACCAAATTTTCATGGCTTGACAAATGAAGATCCAGATACATTCTTATTTGAGTTCGAAATACTTTGTAGAGGATATGATTATTGTACTAATGATCAAAGATTGAAAGTGTTTCCTCTTACTCTAAAAGGAGCAGCTCTCCGATGGTTCATGAGCCTAGGTGGGAATTGCATCCAAACATGGGAGGACATGAAGAACATATTCTTGAAGAAGTACCAAGACTATTGCAAATCCAATGAAGATATTTTCGGTATGATACAAGGGGAAGATGAAAGTTTGGAGGATTATGTAGATCGATTTCATTATAACCTTCAAAAATCAAAGCATAAGCATTTGGAAAAAGAGATCTTAAAAACACTCCTTCTTAAAGGAATCAAAGATGAATTTTTAGAACTCTTAAATCTGATAGGAAAAGGTGATGTTTTTCAGTTATCATATGATGATGTTTGTGAATTGTGCATAAGGTATTCAAGAGGAATCTCCAAGGCTGGTAAGAATTCTAGAGATGTTTGTTCTTTCTTTTCCAAATCTGGTACAAGAATAGGAGACATAAGAGTTGAAATCAATACTTTATTTGAAAATTTTAAAGTTGATTTTATTAGCTCTCTAAGTTCAAAATTGGATGCTTTGCAGGTTCGGAAAAATCAAGAATTTGATGAAGTGTTTTCCACTCATGACCGAAAGGAGCAGTCCATAGATAGTTGTTCTTCCTTATCTAGGATGGAAGTAGCATATCAAAAAGATGAGGAAGATGCAACAAAGTCAAAACCATGGAAATCATGGCCTACAGGTATGGTTCAAAACACTTCCTCTTCATTCTCTTACTTGCATAATCCATTATGGAATACTAATGTGTTAGGGCAGCCATGTCAATTTCAATATAACCACCAATCTTGTTTACAAGTTGGGCATGGTTCATCTTATGATGGCATGACTACTCTCCCTCATCTTGTAGCACAAACATATTCTCCATATTTTTCACCAGCTCTTCCACAACATCCTGCTTGCATACCAAATTCATCCACTCAACCCAATCAACCACATCATCACAATGCTCTATTCCTTACACATTTTCCTGCTCAACTAATTCCACACCCTCACCATAATAAACCAGTACAACATGCTTACAATGTTGAACTGCCAAATTTACCCACCCTTCCCAATTTACCCACCCTTCCCACCCATTCTATCTCACATGCGCTATTAGAGAAAACTTATAATGAGATTCAGAATGTTTCAATTTCAAAAATTGTAGAAGCTATGGAAGAAAATGAGGTTTCTTATAGTATGTATCAACAAGCTATTTTAAAAGCTCAAAAACTTCATGATCTGATGGATATGAGAAATCAAGAAAGTAATGGATACATTCAAGATTGGTTTCACTCCATCATTTGTTTGCAACATCACTCTATGCTTCAACAATTTTTGATACCATCTTTTGAAGGGAAGTTGGCTTCTCATACCCTAATATCCATTAACATGCATTTTTCAAATTTGGGTATGTGCATACATGAAGCCCTATTTCGAAAATGGTTCCATTGGAAGTACTCCTATACGTAGTCATATTCATTTTTCAAATCAAAATAGGTTAGTGTAGAAAATAAAATAAATAAGGGAATAAATAAATGCATTTTGTTTTTTTTGTAAAACTAGTTGTTTCTTTTGTTGCAACATGCTATGGAAATCAACATCGGTGATAATTTTTTTAATTCATTTGTGTATGTAGATGATTTACAATGGAAATAAAAATTCTACAAACACTTATATTCATTTTTATCACCAATTTGAAAAAATGCTTGAATATCATTTTTTTGGCTTGCGGGCTTGATGAACTTTCTGGAAAAACAGTCGGGACAGTCATGTTTTGAGGGACCAAAAGTGAATATTTTAAAAACCCGTGTCTACCCTAGGTGGACCTTGATGTATACTTTCTAACTCAATTTGAATCACTCAATTTGGATTTGAAACGAAAAAGTTAGAACCAAAACATTGACCAGATGTCTAGCGGGCAGCTCAGGAACAGAGTTGGGACAGTCAGTTTTTGGAGGCCTAAATGAATGAATTTTTAAAACATGTTTCTATGGTAGATTCCCCTATGAATCTAGTTTACAATTCAATTAAAATCACTCATTTTCGATATCGTATGGGGAAGTTATGATCAAAATACTGACTGTCTATCGTAAATCAGCACTCTTAAAACTATGTCTTTCTGGCTGTTCCTTACAGTATTTGACCTATCAATTCTTCTTTTCTTCAAAACCTGTTTCTATTGGAGATAAATGAATGAATCTAATTTCATTTCCAATCTGAATCATTTGAATCCGACATCAAACGAAGAATCTATGCTTGAAATATCAATCGTTGGTCTAGATTGGGTAATCGAAAATGACTCTATTATGCAGGTTGTTCTAAAAAAATTTGACATATCATATCATTGAATTTTTAAAACCTGTTTCTATTGGAGATACGCCTTTGAATTAGCTCTCATTTCGCTTTGGAATCACTCAATTTGGACGAAAAACAAAGAAGTTGTGATTAAAACACCGCTGGTTAGTATGGTCGACCACTGCTCTCCTGCAGGTGACAAATAAATTTTACTTTGTTATTTTCTCTGTGGATTTGTTATATAGAGTAACTACTTGTTAGTTTTTTGCATAATTATTGGATTAGGGGAGCCCGATCACCTCTCTTTCTCCATGATTTGATGTTTTATTGCAGGTAGATACTCGTTTTTTGCAGGTCCTGGGAAACTAAAGAAGGTCAATTTATGGACGAGTAATTTTTCAAAGAAATTTTTATAAAACAAAGGAATTTTATCCAAATCATTACCCAACGGATTCATAATAGAACAAATGAAGAATTGATTTCAATTTGAAGATTCATGTCTTGTCACTGCTGCCAAAACATTTTTCAAAAAGATCATTTTTTTACATAATATCATAGCTGTTGTAACTTAATTTAGTTATTTACATATTGTTTTTAAATAAAACGTTGTTTCTTTTCTGATATTTCTTATATTTTGTGTTTCAGGTGTTGCTTCATTCAAAGTGTAACTCATCCTCAGCATCAATGCCGTGAACAGCTAATTTGTTTTTTTGCATGTTTGCATTTTATGATTGTCCATTTTGTTGTTCCTTTTCGAATGGAACAACACTTCTGCACTTTCACGTTTTGCTGTTCCTTTTTGAATGGAACAACACTTCTGCACTTTCACGTTTTGCTGTTCCTTTTCGAATGGAACAACACTTTTGCACTTTCACGTTTTGCTGTTCCTTTTCGAATGGAACAACATTTCTGCACTTTCACGTTTTGCTGTTCCTTTCTGAATGGAACAACACTTCTGCATTTTCACGTTTTGCTGTTCCTTTTCGAATGGAACAGCACTTTTGCACTTTCACGTTTTGCTGTTCCTTTTCGAATGGAACAACACTTCTGCACTTTCACGTTTTGCTGTTCCTTTTCGAATGGAACAGCACTTCTGCACTTTCACGTTTTGCTGTTCCTTTCTGAATGGAACAACACTTCTGCACTTTCACGTTTTGCTGTTCCTTTTCGAATGGAACAACACTTCTGCACTTTCACGTTTTGCTGTTCCTTTTCGAATGGAACAACACTTCTGCACTTTCACGTTTTGCTGTTCCTTTCCGAATGGAACAACACTTCTGCACTTTCACGTTTTGCTGTTCCTTTTCTAATGGAACAACACTTCTGCACTTTTCATTTTTGCTGTTCCTTTTCCAAAGGAACGACATTTGCGTTTTTGCTGTTCCTTTTCCAAAGGAACGGCACTTGCATTTTTGCTGTTCTTTTTCCAAAGGAGCGACACTTTTGATTTTTGCTGTTCCTTTTCCAAAGGAACGGCACTTGCGTTTTTGCTGTTCCTTTTCCAAAGGAACGACACTTTTCATTTTTGCTGTTCATTTTCCAAAGGAACGGCACTTGCGTTTTTGCTGTTCCTTTTTTAAAGGAACGACACTTTTAGCTTTTGCTGTTCATTTTTCCAAAGGAACGGCATTTGCATTTTCACACTTTTTTTTATGTGTATTTTTGCTTTTTGGGGTGCATTTTCTTTGTTGCTCCCTACAAGGAACAACACTTTTTTTGAGTGTTTTTGCTGTTCCTTCAAAGAAGCTACACTTTGGGAGTATTTTCGAGAGAAACCCTTCCTTCCTCTTGTGGGATTATTCCTAATTCATCTCAACCACATTTTAACTGATTCCATTTTATAGCATGAAGTACACTACTTTTATGAGGACAAGAATTATGGATTCTTTTGAAGCGAGTTAATATCATTCACATTATGATCTTTAACAGGACAGCTCCTTGATGATAGTTTTTTTTCAAAAGGGACACAATTATTTATATATTACTTTACTGCATTGTTTTCTACTGTACATGATACTGATTGATCATTTAATACCATGCTGGTTCCATCCTCCATGGTTATAATCTTCTCTGTCTGTAATAAATGAGATTATGGGTATATTTTTTTATATTGACATGTTCAACTTCTTCCACCATCCCTACTCTTAAGGAGTACTGAGCCTCCCTCTTTTTATCATAAAAATGTGTAATAACAACAAAATTTTGTTCGCAGATGGAGGATAGGGGGTCTCATTACGAGCCAGCCTACCATGTTCATAAGGCTGTAACAAAGTGACATTCCCATTATGGCCACCACACCAGGGTTATGATCCACTGGATAGCCAGATTATCCTTGGAACAGGAGGTCTCATCACGAGCCGGCCTGATCACTTCTGCTACATCCCAGTGAATGGCAGTGTGGTTATCTGGTTACCACGCCAGCGCACTGGTCTCTTCTGTAAGAACAACACTGAAACTCTCTAGTTATAAATTGAGGATTCTGGCTCATATGGGTTAAAAAGCAACCCTGCCGAGGCTATGGACGCCTGCTGGCAGCAGAGGCTCTGCTTATGGTATTGAAGTTATATCTTATCGTCAATTATTACTATAATACCCTTTTCTTATTTTTTCTTTTTATCAGAGAAGTTATTTCCTTAATTGTTTTTTTCCCTATTTTGAACCTTTATGCATGAGAAATTGTTTTATGATCAATCGCATCATTTTCAGCTAGCATACTATCAGTAAAGCATCTTTTTGGCATATTGTTGTTCTTTTTATCTTTTTTCATAACTTATCATCAATCCTAAGCGTCCTATCTCTTATTCATAACTATCTTTACATACTTTGCTCTCATTATAACCATAACTCTCGTTGTCCTATCATTGATAAGTGTACTCTGCTTCATTTACTGATATATTGTTCATTCCTATGCCTTGCCGTCAACATAACCCCTCTCATACGCTTTATGGTCATGGAATTCATTTTCCAATTGGAGGGGGGGGAATGTATGCATTATGGGATTGCATGCGATATGATTACTGCACTCTGCCATAACTTGTTGATTTGACAAAATATTAATATTGCATGTATACAAAAGTTTTTCTGACTGAAAGTTTTGCATGCATCTTATCTATTTCTCTTCAAAGCTAACACTATGGATTCAAGAACATTGTATGCAAAATAGTGATTTGTTTACAGGAGAACAACAACTATGGGGGGAAACTCTATTCGCAGCATGACCACACTTTTGCACTTAACAGAAGAGGCTCGCGCACGTGAACAATTCTTTAGACATGATGTGCTTACCTGGATTCCACATTTTGTATCACTTTTAGCACCAACTCTGCCTACATCAACTTCAACAAATGCCAGTCCATATATGTCATTCCACATTTTTGGAGGTAAAACTTGAGGTAAAATTGCATAATTTTCTGATTTATTACTAATTTAGGAGAATTTAATGAAATCCATTTTGAGCATTATTTATCATCCTTCATTCCACATCTTTACCACTTCCCCTTTTTCGGCGGCATATTATCTTTCAGTTTGGGGGAGTGTTGCTTTCATTCATTTATTTCTTATGACCATGTCATTCATACTCTTTATCATCCATTGCTATTCTTATTCATTCTCAACACCTCCCTTATTCCATGTTGTTTTACACCAAGCATAGACTTCAACAGATAGTAGCAACCACCTCTATTTGTTTTCTAGCATCGCATGAGGGCATGCTAATTTTTCAAAGAGGGGGAGGAATTGCTACGCATGATGGATGTTTTCTATTTTATTTCTCATTTAAGGCATATAATTTCAATATAGAAATTGATTTCCATAATATTTTTAAAGCTATGAACTCAATTCTTGTGATTTCTGGAAAACACAGATGTATCATTAATACAAACCCAGACAATTTCAAGATAAATTGGTTCATAAAATTTCGGAAATCATGCACTCTCACCTACAACCATTTTGTTTATATCTCATGATCCGTGCATCAAAACAGTCTAATTTTTGGATCATAAAGGCATTCATATATTATAAATTTACTTGCCAAATTTCAACAAAAGCTGGTTTGTAGTTTTTGAGAAATGGTTAATGAAGTTGTTACTTATATCATATTTTGTTGCAACTTCATATATACATATAGTTGAATGTCAATGTAAAAATTGTTATGCCTTCATCAAGATTACTAAAAGTGAATATTCATTAATTAAGGAAGAATTCATTTGTTCTATCCATTTCATGAGCTGAGAAGAACATATTTTTTTTTTCTTGGTTAACACATGGGTTTTTGTCTTTGGGTTGCATGAGGACATGCAATATATTCAGTTTTCGTTGCATGAGGACATGCAACATATTGAGTGTGGGGGTATGTTGGGCCATGAATACGACCACTTTGTAACACTTATTTCATCCATTTTTACTCTTCTCTATTATATCATATGTTATAATTTATCATTTAAATCCATTTTATAAATGATTTATGCTCTTATGGATGAATACTATTTATTCTCCTTTTATTTCTAATAAATTGATTATTATGCATGATTTTATCAATGATAATTTTAATAAATCAGTTGTAACATTATTCACCATTTTTAGCCTCCAAGATAATTTCCAGATCGAAGATTTGATCATTAAAATTGCCAACTCAGAAATTCGCTGGAATAAGAAGTGACGATTTTGTAGTTTAGATTCTGAGCAAATGAAGCAGAATCTGGAAAATACGGAACATGGGTTTTGTCCAGAACGGACCCAATTAACTTTTTAAAGAACGGTTTGCCCAAATTCGGCTTGTAATGAGAGAAACGTAGGGTTCTTTGAGCACGATTTTCTCAGATTTGTTGTTGCAGCCGTCCTCCAAATCTCAGCTGCAAAGCCAAATTCGTCTTGTTCTTGTTGAAAGCTGGATGGAAATACATCTTCTTGATTGATCAATTGGTTAGAAGCAAACCAATTTTGTAATAGAAATCATTTTATACTTATCTTTATTGTAACTGCTCTCTGATCTCTCTTTATTTAAATCAGAACAGAGATCAGAGATGGGGGGATTGGAATGATGAAAAAAATGATGAAGAATGATGGTGGATTATTCATGATAGGATAGGGATTGTTGCATGCTGTAATTCTCAAGCTTTTGTTGTTGTAATGATTCCACAATTGGCTGATTAATACATGATTTGGGAGTTGCTGTTCATTCTTTTCCTTCTGAAGTAACCCAGCAGCGTCCGCTGGCGGCTAAGGGCCCAGCCTCTGGTGGAGTACGCTGCTGCTACTGTATATTATATTCTTTTGTTTTATGTGTGGTTTTCTTATCAATTTTATTTGGTAATCTGGTATGTTATATTATTTTACATCACAGCTCTGTCACGTAATCTCATTTTCTGAGACAGAAATATCATATCGATTTTGCAACGCATAGTTGTTTTAAGTACTGATATAAATGGTTTTTACAGGATACCGTTGCTATTCAATTATGGAATGTCTATGTTGTAACATTTGACCATTGGTATTATTGAATTCATCTTAGAAATTATATTTCCTTGCGATTGTTGAATCTATGAACGTTGTTGCTCCATTCTAAAAGACAGTCGTATTATTTATAACTAAGACTGACAAGTGGATTACCAAGATCAGATTGCTATTGAGGTGTGCCGTGTGTTAAGTTATTGTGCATTTGTATTTGACTTTCCATCGTTGTTTCATATTCATTATTAGTTAATGGTGTTCTATTTCTGCGTGTTGTTTGATTCATTCTTAGAGACAAGGGATTGCCATTTGATTTCCGTAGGATATGATTGACTGCATTTGATTTTGTAGACTAAGGTGTTGTTGCTTATTAAATTCAGCTGCTGTTATAATTTCTTAGTTGTTGTTTCATTTCAATTGCTGGTCTATTTCAAGATTGCTGATTTGTTGTTTCATTTACTTGCCATTTCTTAAGGACAGACTCAGGCTGTAGTGAGTGTCAGCTTCTGCTATTTGGCTCCCAGACCTCTGATCTGCTCCCATCAGTTATGAAAGGGATAGGTTATTGCCACCAAACCCTTGGCTGATGTGCTGTTCTATTTCATCGTTATTTCCTTTACTTGCCATTTCATTTATATTCATCAAGGACGATCTCAGGCTGTAGTGAGCCCCAGCATCTGCTACCTAGCTCCCAGACCTCGGATTTGTTCTCATCAGTTATGAAAAGGATGGGTTATTGCTACCGAACCTTTGACTGATGCAATGCTTGGTGTGATTTAGCCTTTTGAAGTAGTTAAGTTATAGACATGCAGCCATTTACTTTTGTAGCTTTTAAGCACTATACTACAAAACATTACTCTTGAGTAAATAGCCGCCTCAGACTGAGTACACTCTTGAAATAAAAAGTTGTCCATGGGTTGATAATTAATGTGAAGGTAATTAAGAGTTAAAAAGACACCTTTTTATCGCTCCACAGATGCATCTAACCTTATTTGGGTATTAAATATTTATATAGACACAAATAACATTACCTTGTAGAGATTCTTTGGTTGGGCAAGTTTCAACCCATTGATCTCCACAAATCGATAGGGCTAAACAATTCCAGCATCAACTTTAGCCTGGAGATTCTTCATGACTGTAAGAACAATTGCAGTCTGAACATCATGGTCCATATCTATCAACATGACTAGTGATATGATCTATTGCAATAAAATTATCAAAATATGAAAGGATAGATAATAAGAAGGAAATTAGATTTCAAAAGTGGATATTTGGAGTCCAAAACCATTCCTCATTTTTAGATTTTAAGACCTTTGAACAAATTAAACTACAATTTGTTCATAGTGGATAAACTTGCCTTGCTAGTCCCTGGCACTCCATGTATATAAAGACATCTACCCAGACATTGGTTGCCTGCAGCTAGTGCTCCTGTGACAAATCAAGTTATCTCGTCTATTTCTTTGTTTGTGACAAAAGAAACAGTTACTAATGAATAATAAAGAAAACAAATTATCTACTAGAAATTCACTTCATATTTATGGTTGAACATCACAAATGCAATTAAAATTTATTCTTCCATCAAACATACATACTTTTTTTTCTGCAAGGAAATGATCCAGGAGAGGAAGCTAACGTAAGAGTTGTATTTGCTTTGCCAAGACTAGTCTGCATGCGACTTCTTACATCTTTATTTTTTTTTTGCGCCCATTTTTTCCTGTCTAGCAATATGCCCCCTTGATACATTCTCCGTTTATAGAACATCAAAAATATATCTAAAATGAAAATAATACATATGTCGTAACATGTTAGAGGATAGGTTGTACCACAACCTTTGCAGAAAGAGGAGCTTTCTGGCTACATGGATTCTTGGTTGTGAATCTGATTTTGAGATGCTTCTGTTCACACAATCCATACTCATCATCCTTAGAATCCTCATTGGAATCCCAATTATTCTCATGAACTGATGTATTATCAATCTACAACAAGAGTTAAGTTCAAATCACCAAAATTTTACTTAATGATAACAAATCAACATAGCTATGTTATCAATTCATCAATGCAACAATAAAACAAAAATGACCATTCTAGATAGTTCAGTGAAGTTAACCTCTTTTTCAGCATCTACATCTACCAGGCGCTTGAAAGTGTGCCAATGAATATCATATTCATACAAAAGAATACATCATCTCCCTTAGTAGATTTCTCAAATTCTTTGGGACCCTTCACATAGCAATGTCTCAAGATGGACTCCATCTGCACATACAAGATTCAACATTTTTCCATAAACCTGTTAAAAGAGTAAGAAGAAAAGTAATAATGGATAGAACTCACAACAAAAATAAATCCTCCAATAAGCAACTTTATAATCAAAATCAATAACTACACATGAAACAAGAGAGAGAATAGGTTGCATTTTGAACAAATGCAATTCAATAAGGTTTAATAAATAGGCATACCTCTTTCCTGAAGAGACAACAAAAGCTTTGGATATCAAACCTACAGTGTAAAGAATCAATAGGCTAAAAGTGACCCTAGCTGATGAATATAGAGTTATGAGACAAGATAAAGGCCATATTTAAGAGATTCCAATTTCTTCTATCTATTTGTAAAGACCTAAAATTATCAAGACTTCCATTAAAAATAGTCCCAAATGACATGTTTGTATGCAAGTCAAACTAAATATCTTGTTACCACAAGGTTCAAGGAAAAGGTGATAAGAAACAATTCTTTTGTCACCAGATGCTACCTAAATATCTTGTTACCACAAGGTTCAAGGACAAGGTGACAGGACAATATTCTTGTGTTGTCAAATGCTACTCTAAATATCTTATTACTACAAGGTGACAAGACAAGGTTCCTATGTAGTCGGACACTACCCTAAATATCATGTTACCAAAGGGTTCAAGGACAAGGTGAAATGACAAGAGTCCTGTGTAGCTAGATGCTACCCCCAAATTTTGAAGGATGTGTAAGATGAGGATGTTGACATAAAATATAATTGATATAAATATTAATTTTTAACAATATAAGAAACAAGATGGAAAACAATAATATGCAATCACACATGCAATAAACATAAAAATGAGTTACTATACATGTACCATAATGCATGAATAATCAATTTTCTCATAGTAAATGAAAATGAAAATACAGTAGAAACATCAAACAAATCATACACAAACAGAATCATAATTCATCCTACACACAACAATGTCAAATTTAACTTTATTGTGTTGATAAATTATAGTATTGAAGCATGACTGCAAAATGTTCAAAATGTACATCAAAGAACATCTATTCTACACTCTTCCTTAAGGTGTTCCAAAGATACATGGGCTTCATCAACTTCCCCATTATCACTATCACTATCATTCTCCTCTTGAATAGGCATCCAATCGCACACCAACCAATTTCGATTATCCATTTGTAAGCTCCTACTCATTAATCCATGAAGCATCCCATGTAACAACATCCCACATTTTACGAATCAGTATAGGTACTCCAGCCACCTTGGAAAATGAGGAAATGGTGACCCATGATAGTGATCAAATAACAATATGACAAATCTCTTGAGATTCATTTGCAAGCTTTTGCCACCATCCATTGGGTTCTTCCTAGCTAATGGTCAGCCTATACTTCCTCATCTTTTGTGTTGAAGGAATGTATAAGCTCAACAAAATATAGACAAATTTTAGATTATGCTTGCCTCTTCTAGAATACATATATTTGAGATGGCATTTTTTAGTCCCTCCACCTCAAGGTCATCTTCAACTTTCTCTCTACTACACCTTCACAAACACCATTTTGGATTGAGTGTGCCCATGTGAAGAGGAGTATTCAGATTAAGCTACCTTTCTATGCAATGTTTGATTTGTCCAGAGAAACCAAAGTAAGAAGCCTCTAAGGATATAACTTCCTTTCCCTATCATGTCATTACTCACCTTATAAATCTTCTACAAGAGTAGGAACTTGAACTTGAATTTATAACATGGAACCATGGGTCCCTAAAAACTATGCCACCTTATCATTTTAAAAGTGATGAAGTTGGGATTGAAATTCACCCATGTAAACATAACATGTAAGAAATATTTTCAATAACTAAAGGGATGGTGCTAAAAATGGAACTCAATTTGGATCTAGTGTTATCAAAACGAACCGATTTTGTGTTCAGACTGGTTAAGGTTGATTCTGTACCAAAACTGACTAGTTCCATACTAGAACTAGATGGTTTGATATGAAACCAACCATAAAGAACTAAACCAACTACTTTGCTATGATGCCATATGACACAAACCACCAAATATTATTTTTTTTATTAAAAAAAATGCTTAAAACGAAAGAAAAATATCTAACCCTAGAGCCCTACAAAACATAACCCCAATAATTAATCTTGAAGTAAAAGTTGGCATTCTTCTTATTTCCTTTTCTATCCTTTTACTTAAAATTTTAACCTTACCATTAATTGTTTCAGGATTTTTGAGAATGGTTCCAACCTTGTTGGACTTCATATGGAGAAAATACAATTTAAGATCCCATTCAAAATTAAATAGACTTAACAATTTTCAGGATTTTAGGATTGGTAGGATTGCAATGTTGCCACTGAATTCTATCATGTATGTGGGTATGGAACTTCTCAAGAACATTTAATCAAGAGCACCAAGCCCTCTTTGTACCTTGACATTGGTTGCATTGATTGTTGAACTCTTATGTCATGAATTGACATTTAATCAAGACCACCAAGCCCTATTTGTACCTTGACATTGGTTTTGTTGATTGTTGAAATCCTATGTAATTAATTGGCATTTAATCAAGAGAACCAAGCCCTCTTTGTACCTTGATGTTGGTTGCATTGGTTGTTGAACTCCTCTTCCATGACCCTAGTGTCTCCATGGCTTAAGTGAAGAATACATTTTCATTAAGGTCGTAACAAAGGAGTTCAACAATCAATGCAACCATGGCTAGTCACTAATACCATATGATCAAATTGTAGTGTTGATGTTTTTAGCATTAGACACAAACATCCACACAAGTCTAGTGTCAGATGTGTGGAAGTCATCCAAAAAGGTCCTTTCTATTTTGTAATTCACTTTAATTAAAGTTAATTATGAAAATGAAGAGTCTTTTATTAGTGAGTTGATTAATGTCTAATAAAATGTAAAGTATTTACATTAGTGATTTAGATGTAATCTACACTGTCAATTTGGATATAATTTCAACCATCAATCTCATTGAGAGATTAGGGTTATGGGGACCTAGTTACAACAAAATGTTATAAAAGAAAAAGTGAAAGGAAAAGACACAAGGAGTGTTAGAAAACCACAAGTGAGAGAGTGATAAATGATTTTCTCTTAGTTTGCAAGTCCAAAGGAGAAAAGAGGAAATATTGTCAACAATAAATTAAAGGAGATTAACCCAACTCTAAAAAATTGAAGGGGCCATACATAGAAGTTGCAAAGGCAACTTCAGGAGGTTGTACAAATCAAGAAAATAGAAGGATGGTCATACAATTTTCTCAGATAAATTTCAGAAATAGTAGGAGGGTTCTTACAAAATGTTTTTGCTATCATATAAGTTATATGATGTATTAGAACAACGAGATCTTGCTATAATTTTTTCTTGTTTTGTCATTGGCCTATTTCCCTAGTTTGTGAGGCCATGAAACCTTGGAGTAATAGTAGTGAAAATATAATATTTGAAGGGAATAAATAAGTGTTCCATTGGGACATGTCCCCCAGGGTGGGAGTTCACACACCGCACGATTCCCACACATCTAGGATGAGGGGACACTTGGGGAAATGTTTCCACATGTCCTCTTTTTGAGGAGACAGGGGAAGACACAGGGGGATACATTTCCCAGTGTGGGGGACAGGTTCACCCAAAAAAGGTGCTTCTAGTCATCCCCCCTCAAAAGAGGGGTGCCTAGAATAAAAGGTACAACATGTGTGGTACTAGGTAACACACAAATATCCTCGGATATGCCATCCAATATTTCCTTTAACTTTAAATAAAGTTCTTGCAAGTATGCTTCTCCAGAATATGCCGATTTTTTATGAACACCTTGGGCATGATCATTTGATATATCATGAAGATGATCATTAGTATAATCAAGTTCATCTCCATGTATTGAACTACCAAGGCATTGTCTTCTACAAGTTGGAAGCAGTATGTCTTTGCTTGCCTTTTGTTTCTTTTCATTTTCTGTGGAATCCAACTTTTCCCTATAAAACTAAAAACTTATCAAATTATAATTGAAAACATATATGACCTACACCATTAAAATAAATGATATACAACTTTCATTAGTTATGCATAGAAGTGAAAAGTGATGAGGAGTAACTACTTACTTATTCTCAAAACCTAGAGATGACAAATATTCTTCATTTTTTGTGATGTGTTCTTTATAAACATGCTCATATTCTATCAGATTTTCATCAATAATAAGATCATTTTTACATTTCAACCCCTTCTTCTTCATAGTATTTATGTCCTACATTTCACATTTAAAAAAATATTAGTGCATGGACAAACAAAGACTATAAAATATATCTATTCTACGATCACGTATTATGATTAATGAGAATGAATTAACCTTAAACTGATGTCATTTTAACCTCAAACCATATCTAACCTTGCCCAATTTTCTATCATGCTCTTTGGGATAAAAACAATTAGACTTTTGTTTCTTCTAAAATACAAGTCTTCCATCTTCAAGTCTAATAAAAGAACAAAGATATTTCCATTGATCTTCAAATTAATTTTTATATTAGAATAATTCCCAACTGTTTGTAACACATATTGGAAGTTTATGGTATGTGACAAGAGTATTGCTATAGGTTGAATGATGAAATTGTAGAAATTAATGTGTAGATTAAAAAACGATCATGAAATTTACTAAATCAAAAGATTGAAGCTACTCTACTCATTCGCGGAAGTAAATTCACGACCGAGAACACAAATCATTAACATGCATCAAGATTTGACACACATACACAAATATTTATCTAGGGGAAAGAAACTACTCAAAACCCCTTACTATATGTATTGCATTAATCAAAGAATCTATATGAATACAATATTCTCTGCTCAAGCTTGAGCTCAACTTGCACCTATATCTACTATCCTCTACCTGACTGACTAACTTTGGCCAATACTTAGCCAATTTTCCAAGACTCGAAGCTCCTTTTTCCTTCCGTTGTTCCTCAAGGAGTTAGCCCCCTATTAATTAAGAAATTCCTCAATTTGTATTGCGCAATTCCTATAGGTCCTTCTTTGACTGCATGCATGACTTGTACAACTTGGAATAATTTACAACTAATAGTACACTGCCCTTGAACTCCAATCTCAACTATGTAACTCGAATTCTCTGCATGCATGAGTTAATTTAGGTTGATTTATCAGTTAACTGGATGATTACTTAGTGTGAAAAAAGTTACATGCCCTTTTCACTAAGTGTGAAAAAAGTTACACACCCTTGACTAAACCTCCACTAGTTCTACTAACATTGAGAACTAGTTACATTGACAATAACTCAAATTAACTAAAATATATTGCTACAAATTAGGAATCAATCATGTATAACTGAAATCAAGTGTATCCAAATTGAATTCACTAAGTTAACTGAGTGAAAAGAGTGATGTCACCTCAGTTAACTACCTCCAAGTATTTTTCTGAAATTAAAATTGAAATTTCTCCTAATTTAATCAAGGAAAAATTAAATCAGGAATTTCCTGCTGCATTTTCAACACTCCCTCTTAGCAAGAAAGGGATTATCAGATACCCCAATCCCACTTCTATGGAAATCAATTTTTCCTCTTGAAAAATCATTTGTCAAGATATATGCATCTTGTTCCTCTATCGGAATGTACAACAACAACATAATCTTCCCCTGCACATAATCTCGTAGATGGTGATAGAGGATGTCGGTATGCTTGGATCGATCATGAAATACTAGATTCTCAGAGAATTTGATACAACTTTGAATGTCACAGTAAATCACTCTAGGATCCATCTTCTGACCAAATAACCCAATAATGATCTTTCTCATCCATATAGCCTCACATGTTGCTTGACTTGCAGCCATGTAGTCTGCTTCTGTTGAGCTAAGTGCCACAAATCTCTGCTTCCTGTTGTACTAAGAAACTGCTGCTGACCCAACATTGAAAATTCCTCTTGAAGTGCTCTTCCTATTTGATAGACTCCCTGCCCAACTGCATCTATGAAGCCTTGAAAGTTCACTCCCTTTATCCGTCTATACCAAAGACCAAACTGAGTAGTGCATCTATGGTATATCAACACATGCTTTGGTGCCTTTCAATACAGTTTGGTTGGATTAACCATGGATTGACTAAGTTGGTTAACAGTTTGGTTGGATTAACCATGGATTGACTAAGTTGGTTAACTCCATAACACATGTATGGTCGCTTGTTCACTAAATACATGAGTGAACCCACAAGCTTCATGTAAATGGTAGCCTCCACTTCCTCACCTGAAGTGGCATCCTCTTTCCTCCAATTACCTGCTAGAGGAGTTTCCATGTGTTTTCTACTCTCCATGTGGAACTTCTTCAGTATCTCGTTGGCATACTTTCCCTGACAGAAAAACAATTCCCCATCTCCTTGCCATACTTACAAACCGAAGAAATAATACATGAGTCTCATGTCCTTCATCTTGAAATCTATTGCAAGGTCCTCCTTGCAAGGTCTGATCAACTCCTCATCACCCGTAAGGATCAAGTCATCGACATATAAAACAATAATCAATAACTTACCTTGTAACACAATGTGATAAAGGTTTGCATCTGCTTCACTTTTGGTGAGGCCAAAACCGATGAGATAATTATCAATCCTGGTATACCAAGCATGGGGTGTTTTATTGAGTCCATAAAATGCTCGTTTGAGTCTGCACACATGTGACTCTCTATCAAAGGTCTCAAATCCCTCCGGCTTCTCAATATACACCTCCTCTTCAATAACTCCATTGAGGAATGTTGTCTTCACATCCATCTAGTGGATCTTCTCTAGCAATGTTAGAATTGACTTGATGGATAAGTGCCTTGCTACTGGAACAAAGGTATCCTCATAGTCAATTCCCTCCACTTGAGAGTAGACCTTGGCCATAAATATGGCCTTGTGTTTCTCTATGCTCCATTTTGCTACATGCTTTATCTTTTAAATCCATCTTGAACCAACAACTGATTTGTCTGCTGGTCTTGGGACCACTTCTCAAACACTGTTTCTGACAATGGAATCATATTCCTCTACCATGGCATCAACCCAAACTAGTTTCTGCAGTACTTCCTTGAATGAGGATGGTTTTGTCTCAACTAGCTCACTCATCAGAGCCATGTACCCAATGTACCGATTAGGTGACCTCCTCTTCCTGTGATGTGATGTAGGTGCTCTCACATTATCTATATCATCCTGCAATAATCTATCAGCTTCCCTAGTCCACTTCCTTCCATCTTTGGATGTCTCTGCTTGAGTGGATGTTTCCACTCTCTTCTCATCTGCTTGTGGCTACTCCACAACTTCTTGAGATTCTTCCTTTGGAGCCAAAAGCTCCTATTGGGATGGGGTCCCTGGGTCAGTTTTGGGGTTAAAAACCCAACTATTGATGTAAATTGGTAAAAGATGTAAAGTCTCCGCAATTTATGAATGCAGAGCACATAGATAGTTAGGAGTTAAAAGGGATTTTAGCCCCTTGTCTATGTAAAGTCGAGTTAGTTTTTGAGATCCACCCATGGTCCACGGACCATGGGATTGTATGTAAAAATCTATAAATAAGCGTGTCTGAGAGAGTCTAAGGGAGAGATAGGTGTCTACGACTGAGAGAGGAGAAAAAGGGCAAGTAAGCAGCAGGTAGATAGAAGGAAAAAGGCTTTGTAGCTGAGTGCGCGGAGGCCTAGAGTAGAGTCCGCAGCTGAGTGTGTGGACCCCTGCAGCTGAGTGCGCAGGGCAGTTTGAGTCTATAACCTCATATTGAAGATCAATAAAGAAGACTGTTGAAGAAATTCATGTGTTTATCTGTTTACTTTTGTTATTTATGTTTGCAATATATGTTGTGATGGAATAATGTCTTTATGAAATATTGATTTATTGATGCGTGACTCTATTGGATAAGTCTTATTAACTGTACGCAATGCTTGTTAAGTACTTCTGCGAAGATTATAATACATTATGTTATGTTTATTAAGTACTTAAGTGTATCTGCGTGAACATATATCTACGGTTATTTTACGGTGCACATAAGTGGTTGATTCATCTGTTAAGGGTCTGTAAAGACTATCGTAAACCTTTGCGAAGGTCTAGAGGTCATTTAAAGGAAGTTGCATTACCGAGCCCTAGTGGCTTATAGATCTGTGCAAAGGTCGATCTAGGTCAATAAACGACATCACATTGATCTTTGGATGCAGAAACTTGATTCCAGCATCGCCCCATACTACTTCGGCTGAGACTTCAGCCTGTGCTACATGGGTTGATGCCGAAAGGGCCAATAGTGTAGGGTTTTGTTTAGAGAAACTAACTCTGAACCTAGGTTAGGACCCACTAAGCCAACAACTCTTGATTAGGCTGCAAGTGAAGCTCCCTATGAAGAGAACACCTCATTGCCTTCTCCTCATCAAACTTCACATCCCGTCTGTTATAGGAAATTTCGGCACATCTAATCAGTGAGCCTCCTAACGGGATCAATCAACATCCTATTCACCCTTGTCACCATCTTTCACAAATCCTCAAGAGTGTTCCCTTCATCCCCCAGAATTTCAGCCATAGACTGCATCATCTGACCCAATTTTAGGACCAACGCTCCCTGTATTCCTACTGGGTGCGATCACCTATAGGGGTCTTCACTGTGGCTTGCATTGTTCACTAGAAGGTTTCTCCCCTTTGCACCTACGTTGGTTCTAGAAATCTAGGAGAATGATCGGGATTCTGGAAGCTTCCCCTTCTAGAAGTTTCCAGAAGTGTTTCAACTACTTACCTTGGATAAAACATTCGTATCCTATCCTTCCCTACTTTGGAGTTTTAACCACTTATCCTTTGATCCTATCCCTCCATCAAAGGTGGATCTCAAACCCTAGATTGGTAATTGGATAACTCCCAACTTACCCTACTTCTGTATATATTCCCATCCTTCAATGTGGTTGGGGGTTGGCTTTTGGACAGTGATTCTGCCCTTAAGTTGCTGTAGTGAGTGGTCATAATCTCATGCATTTAGGGTGATTGGAGGTGCATATTGTGATCAGGAATCAACAAATTCGAGGAGCTCTTCTACAAGATCAATTGCTACTTATGGTTGTAATCTCTTCCATTTATATTAATGCAAATAATTCATTGTTTTCCTATATGTGATTTTATTTCATATATTTCAATACCATGTTGATCTATTGAATGAAGTACTTAGATGATACTGCATAGATCTCGTAGTTTCTTGGCTTGTGTTATCTCATTGTGTAGGTTCTAATTTTAGCATTTAGAGCCGGAATTGGAGCTTCCAAGCTAAATAAGGAGCGAAGTGTGTGAAGGGTTCCCTGTAGGCCTCACTCCATCATGTATTTAATTTAAGGAAAAGCATTATGTTCCTTGTCTCTCTATTTTTCTAGGTTAGTCACCGACATAGGGGAGATACTTTTGTCCATAATCCTAAATCCCGTATAACAAATTGATGACCCCATTGGGGAAAAAAGTATTTCCTTGGTGGTTTCCTTGTCCATTGTGTTTGATTACATCCTTGACATACCTTTGTTGCATCATCCAACCAAGAAAAAATCTATAAGGAAGTGATTTCATTGAGCCTTTTTTGAACTTTTTATGTCGGAATCCTCTTTCCCAGGCCCAACGCACCCCCTGTGCCTTTGACAGATTGTTGCACCTCACCCTGGCCCACTATGTACCAGAATTGCAACGCACTAGTGCCTCTTCTAAACCAGCATTGGCCCCTGTTTTTGCATAATTTTTTCCTTGGTTCTTGAGCCTTTCTTTGGTTCTAGTTGAACTTCCCTAAGTCTTGAGTGCCTTGTGGTCTTTATAAAGCCTCCTTTGGTTTTCATTTGTGTTGTTTGCCTTCAGTAAGAATTGACTTTTATTTTTCTTTGTTCTTATGATTTGGTCGCTTGCAAACTGATTTCATCTGATTGTTGGTCTCTTAGATGAATTGTTGTTCTAGTCCTCATTCTGAAAAGTGTAATTGAATCATAAATTGAACATTTGCATATTAGTTTTCTTCATTTTGAAAATTAAGTGTGGTGAAAAGAAAAAAATTGCATTGGAATTTAGGGTTTTGCATGTGCATTAGCATAGGAACAGTTGCATCAAAAAGGAAATTGCATCTTGCATCTTGTTTGCTGCATATTGTGTGTTGCATCCTGATTATTTGCTCCCTTCCTTAGCTATATTTTCATTGAAAGATAAAAAAAATTCTATTTTCTCATGCTAGATTTGCACTTTAGGATATTCAGGTGACATTCGTGGTGAGCCCCAAAACTGAAACATAATAAAATATAAACAATAAAATTTATTGAATCAACCTAAGGAGCATTTGTAACATTAAAACAAACATATAGAGGTCTAAGCTAGAGATGTGTTATGGCGTCGTTAAATGTAGAAGTTGTTGTTGTTTGCTAGCATTGCATCCTGGGGTTGAAATCCCATTCCACGTATTTGAGTGTATAGGATCGTACTCCATGTACCTTTAGGTATATTGGTGGTGCTCCGCACACGTAAAGTATATGGGAATGCTCTCATCAAACATTTATGCATTAGACAACACTACTACGGACTCCACTCCCATGTACTGTCGCGTGTATTTTGGGAGTCCCCAATAGGTTGCTATCAATCCATAGGTAACCGTGTCTACCACCTTGTATACCATGATACGCCAAACACAACATTCAGGGAGATTGGCTACCCTACATTAATCCTTGGTTCGCCAAGATGTATATCTCAGTTCACGGTTTCTCGGTAATCCTTCATGCCGAGATTACCCTCTTTTTGATTTATTTCTTTTTTTGTTTATAAAAATTATTATCCATTATGGAAGAACAAAATCCCCCTCCCTTTTGTTCACGTAGAATGAAAAAATAGCCCCCTCTTCCTCTAGAGGCTACTCCTGACCATCGTCCAAAGCATAAGCAAACAAAAACTACCGAATTAGGAACACCAGGAACTACTTCTATCCCTCTTCCTGATATTGATTAGCCAAAATCATCTGTCCCTTTGAGTTCCAAACTCGATATTACATCTATTCTTGTTGGTGACATTGACACAGTTGCAACAAACGTCCCTAAAGCTTTGTTACCTGAGGTCATTGAATATGATATACCTGAGTTAGAAACTTTGTTTCCTGAGGTTGTTGAACTTGAGGAGCTTCAGCCATCTTCACCTGATTATTTGGGACCTTCATCCTCTCTTCCTTTATGTTAGACAACCAATATATCTTGGGCCTAACGGTGAACCTCTTCCATACGAACTTGTGTGTATTGAAGAGATCCCTCAAGAAGAGCCTCATCCTTCTGCTCTCGTTCATTGGGAGTGAATTTATTTTTATAAGACCAATCCTCTTCCATCTCTTCAACCTCCAACACAATCTCCTTTACCTTATTCTTTGGGTCGACCTACGGTTCTCTCACAACAATCTCCATTGGAATTGTTAACCATGACTGGAATTGATTCAAACCCCCAGCCTGTGTCCATCACTATGGTTGAGACATCAAGTGTTGCTTCCTCATCTATGTTTGCGACATCACCAAAAACTCATTTGTATGATGGCCTGTTTATCCCACCTAACTATCAATCATTATTTGGTACCTATCATGGTGCGACATCCAGTCCTTTGACCTCTCCCATGTCATCCAATTCAGGAATAATATCTGGTACTTCTATTATGAATGCCACACATTCTACTCCTATTCCTCCACCTACACCTACAATAGGGTAACAGGCTGGCCCTTACATGAGTGGGCAAAGTTACCCTCAACAACCCAACTCTCTTTATGTTGGGTACTCTCCATCTGGATCACAATTGCCTCCATCATCCCCTCCTATGGTAGGGGGAAACCTATTGTTGGTATACCTCAATATGGTAACCCACTTAGTTATAGTCCTCCTTATCTTGGAATGGCTTCCAATGTTTGGAAACCTACTTTACCCATTCAACTTGGTTTTTTTTGCGATTAATTGTTGAATCCTCAAATTGTACTATCTTCATCACAAATTCCTACCTATTCGTTAACACCTCAATAATATCAAATACATGTGAGCCAACCTTTACAAACTATTCCAATGGTTTCTGGTTCCCCCCATATCCCGATTAGTCAAATTGTACAAGGTCCCTCACCTTTTCAATCGCTTGTGCAAGGTACTCCTCAAGTTTTAGTAGGTAAAATTATTCAAAATTTGGCACAGTCTCAGTCGAAACTGTACCAGGGGGCAATGAAAACCCATATCAAACAACAGTATGGATCACATCAAGTTCCTTTTCAAGGCCATCAAATCTAAATTCAACCATTTCACCAGCTTTATCGCCATCCTGGGGCTGGACAACAAGCTCACTTGTATGATGGTTATCAAAACCCTCCATATTCTAGTAACTAGGTTCCTTATTATTAGAACCCTCCTTACCCAAGAATGCAAGTTCCTGTTTCCCAGGCTATCCCTTCATATCCAGGTCATCCGCCTCCAGACTTTAATCGATAGTTTCCTTTTGTGGCTACTCTTGAATTACCAGATTTAACTCAGCTTACTAACAACCCCATTGCTCATTCACCATGGTGGCTGATTATTCCCACTAAGTTTCCTTCTGATATCCAAAAATTCAATGGGAATCCTGGAGAAGACCCATCGACGCATGTTATGACGTATCATCTATGGTGTTCATCCAACTCCCTTAATGATGATTCCATTCGACTCTATCTTTTCCAACAAACGCTTATAGGTACCATAGCTAAATGGTATATTGAGTTACCTAGAGCATCGTTTCATGATTTCAACACTTTAGCCATTACCTTCCTCACACATTTTCAGTTTCCCATCATATACAAAACTGGAACATAACTATTGACTAGGTTCAAATAATCAGACTCTACTCACATTTCAGATCACATTCATGAGTGGAGGCGTCATCGCTGGTTGGTCAAGGCTTATGTTCCTGATCAGTTATTAGCGGAATGGTTTTTCAAATCTCTGTTAGATCCCATAACAAAATATGTGGCCAAAGGTGGAGTCGTGACTGAAGAGCAAGTTATTTCTCGTGCTCAATATTTAGATCTAGTTTATACCCAATTGGGCATGCTCTATGATAAGATACCAAATGCTCTTAGACCTTCGAATATTTTTCCTCCTCCACTGGGTAAATAATCTCATGCTGCCGATGGCATTATTGGTTATGCCAGTTCATATTCGAGGAGTAAACCATATGGTATTTCTCTCACCACTCTTGTACAAAACCTTCAATCCCATCCTCCCGCGGCTTCTGCTTCCGAGATAAATTCTATTTCATCTGATAAAGGAAAGTCTCAACAACAAACTAGAAGCAAGAAGAAATGTAAAGGTAAGAAAAATAAAGATTCCTCACTGCAGGATAAACAAACAAATGTGCCTTCCGATGAGAAATGAAAGCCTTGATACCCATGCTTGATTTGTAATGAGGATCACTTTATACGTGATTTTCTGCACCGCGTTGAAGTGAATTAGTTTCTTAAATCATCCACTTCTCCCGCTGGTCTAACCAACCCGTTTCCCAATCAGGAGACTCATATGGTTTCCCAGGATGCTTCTTCCTCTAACATAGTTTTAATGCTTTCCTCCTCAAAGCCATAATCTGATGTCATGGTGGCCACTCGGAAGAAGGACTATGGTAATGCGAATCCACCAAACAATTAGGCTATTGATCAACCTACTAGTTCGACATCACCCTCATCTGATCCTATTCCACTTCCGCTTCCTATGGAATTGACAATCAAGCCTTCGAAGGGTCTTGTCCATAAGTTTGCTTTCAACCCTCGTTCGAGAGTTGCTCAAAATTACAATGTCGCTAAAGACTTCGCTAAGTCTCCATCAACTATGTTGGCTCTTGAGGTGTTGCAAAATTGCCCCACATAAGTGAAGGCCTTGTTTTGAGCTATCAAATATGTGGATCCATGAGATTCCAACCTAGTGGTTTGCTCTCATGAAAACTATACTCCTCGACTTCCAGCTCAGTTATCTTGTATGATTTAGGTCATTTGCTAAGGACATTCATCATTCTATTGTGGACGAGGGACCCTCAACCTGAATCATGTATTTGTCCTGTTGGAAGGTGATTGGTTCACCCCAATTGAGTCAATCGACTGTTGAGTCCCAAACCTGCACTCCCTATATACCCTTTCATCCTTCTTTTTCCATTTACTTCATCCACCAAGCTGTCAAATCATTGCATAATAGTCTAAAAAGAGCTTATGAAATGGTTTCCTAACTATGTTTATGACTATTTTTTGATTTAGATTTTTGTTCAAGCAGCTGCGGAAACTTGTCACTTTCCCCAGCCAGCCCAAGTTTCCGCAGCCATTTTGTTAAAGGCTATGCTACAGGTGTCCAATGGAGAAACCGGCCACATGGGTAAGCTGCAAGTGATGTGTACATGGAGTGTGTCCTCTCAGATCAGCCAAATCACTCATAAACAGTCGCGGTCAACGATGGTCAAAGGAAAGGCCAAATGAGGAATTTTGTGGTGGCACGGCTCTGTTTTGCCCACGTGAAGGTTTGCGTGGCACGATCCTTAGTTTCCTGAGGTATTGGCACACCTAGAGAGCAGCCCGTGAACTGAACCAAGTAGCCACCACTCCATGAATTCATGACCATCACGCTAGATCTCGGGTCAAGGAGATTTATGTGTCTCTTGGCAGCATAAATCTAGGAATTAGTTGCAGCACCTTTTCTTATAAATAACGCGTTGATATACGCTGAATAGATTAGCTTTTGTATTGTAATCTTGACTGTTGTTGCCCACTGTACTGCATTTCACTTCGCTTTAAATACATGAGAAGACTGTTTTTCTGAATCTGATTTGTGACTAAGTGATTAGCTGGCCGAGGTTGTAGAGGGCCCCTGTACACCAGAGCTTTGTATAGTTTCTTGCTTTCATTTACTGTTTTTTTAAATCATTATTTGTATATATATTGTGCTGTTCTGATGTTCATTTGCTGTCTATATTTCCTTTATGTTTCTTTTATAACTGTTAGCTAATCAGTGCTTATTTTACAGGTTTTGTTGTAGGTAGCCCGGGCAGATTTAAATATTTTTTTTGATAACTACTGAGATGAGATCATCTTGTCCTTTCTGCTGATTTTCATTTCCTGAAGTTTAATTCTAGCACTGTCATTTTTCAAATTGCGTTTTTCTTATTTATTTTTCTGCTACTTAGACATCATATTACTCATCTGTTTATGATTTCCTTTCTATAGTCAAGTGACTCTATTAGTAAGGAATCAGAATATTACTTATTGTAGTATGATTTAGTTTGCTTTCCTGCAATTTAGATATCATGTTACTCAACTTGTTCATGATTACTTCCTATAGGCAGATTGAGTTGAAGGGTAAAGGATCAAAACAGGGGTTGAAGTAGTGTGATTAGTTAAATTTTAGTTTCCTTTTATGCAATTTAATTTCCTGCAATTTAGATATCATATTACTCAGCTTGTTTATGATTACTCCCCATAGGCAGATTGAGTTGAAGGGTAAAGGATCAGAACAGGGGTTGAAGTAGTGTGATTTAGTTACTTTGCTTTCAGTCTTTAAGTTGCTTTAAGTTCAGTTTTTACTTTCTTTTTCATGCAACAGTAAGGATACTGGGCCATTGTCACTAGTTCACTGTTTGGTTCATTTACTTCCTTTTGAGAATTGATTTCATTACAGTCAGTTTAGAGCTTTCTTTTTGAAAACTTTTAAGTTTGGAAAATCACTGTAGAAATCACCATTACCATCCATACTTAACTTTCAATTTCGCCATCACACACTAGGGAATCCATAAAAGATAAATCCAAAATCAAGCTAAAAAAAACTCAAAAACGACAAAAGACTAAGAAAATGGTTATCTTGTACATATAGTACACCTCACTTCGTCAGTTTACGAATCCCGGATTGACATTTTAATTAGCAATTTAGAACACACTAAATTGACCAAACATCGACCACCACATTAAAAGCCTTTGATGGAAGGACATATAAACCTTGTGGGATTTTGAATTCCCTCCAAGTGGAACTAGCGGGAAAAATTGTCTCTTTTGAGGTATAAGTTATTGATGGACCTCTTGATTATAATCTTCTACTGGGATGTACATGGGTTTATGCTATGGCTGCCATTGTTTCGACTTACTTCTGAATGATCTCCTTTCCTCATAAAGGCGGGATCGTAGCCATAGAACAAATCTCCTTTTTTATGTTTGATTCCAATGTTACTGGAAGTATCCCTCTTGTAGGGGAAGCCCTAAATTCATATCAGCATGTCAGAGCTGGATTGTTGAAGGACTCATTTCTTATGGGAACTTTTTCACTCCCTCCTCCTCTCCTTTCCAACTCCTCACTTTCAGTTGCCTATATTAATATGATATCATCCTCTACAATCTCTAATAATCCATGGATTGTACCTGATGAAACTAACATCAAAATTTTTGGCGATGGAATGCCACTTAGGCCCGTTGAGAAAGATTACAAAGTCATATATTTCGCTTGTGTGGCCCATACTTTTTATTCGATTAATTGGGTAGATCGACCACTAGATTATGGCACACCCTCTGATCCTTTCTCACGTACAGTATCTAGTGATGAAAACATCATGGAGATCATGATGTTAAACAATGCACCATGGGACGAACATCATCATTGTTCCTCCTTCCCATATACCATTAAAGATAATCTCAGTGGCGTGTACCTACCTAATTCATCTCCATTCATGAGATTGACTCTGAAGAGAACCTTTTGGATATCGAGAAATTATTCCTCTGGATATTTTGATTAAATCAGGAATAGTCAAAAAATTATACATCAGAGCATCTTGTTCTTCACATAAAATTAAGATTTATCAAGCCCTTTTTCGTGAGTTCAGAGATGTATTTGGATGGATGTATGAAGAAATTCCAAGTATCTACCCAGACATAGTGGTACACAAAATCAATATGTATCCTGATGCCAAACTCGTCTGGCAGTAGCTCCGTCTGGTCCATCCCAAGAAGGCTGCCAGGATAAAAGCTGAAATTGAAAAGATTCTTCGGGCTAGTTTCATATACCCCATTCCTTTAACTGATTTTGTATCGAACATTGTCCCTGTCATGAAGAAATAGGGAACGATCTGAGTATGTGTCAATTATCAGGACGTAAATCATGCTTGTCTAAAAGATAACTACCCGAGCCTGTTTATTGACCATATTGTTGATGACTGTGCTGGATCTGAGATTTATTCATTCATGGATGGATTCTTAGGCTATAATCAAATCAACATTCTCCCGACAGACCAACCTAAAACTGCATTTATATGTCCTTGGGGTACTTTTTCTTATAGAAAGCTCCATTTCAGTTTAAAGAATGTAGGGGCCACATTTCAACATGCAATGGATTATGCTTTCCATGACATCAAGTATATCATGCAACCCTATTTGGATGATCTCCCAACTCACTCTAAGCATTGGGCTGATCACCCCATTCATTTACAGATCATTTTTCTCCATTGTAGACATTATAAAATTTGACTTAACCCGCAAAAAAGTGTGTTCTGTGTTGGTTCTAGTCGACTCTTTGGTTTTTTTATTTCAAAACAAGTAATTCATATTGATCCTTTAAAATTCCAGGCAATCGTTGACTTTACTGCACCTTCTTCCCTCGTTCAGTTACAAAGACTCCAAGGGAAAGCTAACTTCCTAAGGAGGTTCGTCCCTAACTACGTTGCATTGGCCAAAGAATTTACTTGCTTACTGAAGAAAGGGATCCCCTTCCATTGGGATGATGCTGCACAAAAAGTGTTTGATGCCTTGAAATATGTACTAGTTTGGACATCTCTCTTATATCCCCTGACTATTAGCATGGCTATTTCCTATATCTTGTTGCCGCCATCTCTACTATATCTATGATGTTGGTCAGAGAAAGTTATATGAGGATTGAACATCCCATTTATTATATGATTCAGAACCTCAATGATACGAATATCTGGTATACTCATGTAGAAAAGTTAGCTTTGGCGACCATTCAAGCCATCCAAAGATTTCACCATTACATCTTTCTTTGGAAAACTATGGTCATTTCAGATTACAACCCTATGACATACATATTGTCACATCAATTGCTGGGGGGAAAATACTCTAAGTGGATCGTTATTCTCCAAGAGTTTGACCTGGAATTCATCAAATCCAAGTCAAATAAATCCTTAGTTTTCCTTCCTTCCCTTGATTATGAATCTACATCTGAAGATTCCATCCCTAATGAGTCATTGTTCCTGATCTCATCATCTAATCCATGGTATGGATATTTTCTCATCTATCTCCAGACCCAGACTTTCCGACCTAATACCTCTCACTTAGAGAAGCGACGTATCTAGTACCAATCCAAAAATTATGTGATTATTGGTAACACCCTTTACCATCGTGGTATCAATATGATTTTATGGAGGTGCCTCACTCTTGAGGAGATTGAGAAAGTACTCAATGAATGCCACTCGAGGACATGTGGAAAACATTTATCTGGTTATGCTACCGCACAAAAAATCTTATGTGTTGGTTACTTTTGGCCCACCATTTTCCACGACTGTATCCTCACAGTCCAAAAGTGTCATGCGTGCCAGATCTATGATCGTAAAATCTGTGCTCCACCTGCTCCGTTGCATCTCGTTGTCACCATTGGTCCCTTTGAAAAATGGAGTATCGATTTTATGACATGTAACCCTCACTCGGCTGAGGGGCATGGCTATATCATTGTGGTTGTTAACTATTTTACTATGTGGGCTGAAGTGATGCCTACATTCAACAACACTAGCAAAACGGCTGCATAATTTTTCTTCAATCACATTATTTCTAGGTTTGGTGTTCCATAAGCAATAGATACAAATCACAGGAATAATTTTTGGAACCATACGATGACAAAATTAGCTACCAAATAGGGACTTTCACATGAAAATTCCACTCCCTATTATCCTTAGACTAACAGACAAGTTGAGGCTATCAACAAAGTTCTAAGACTACACTTCAATGTATGATAGGGGTCCATAAATTGGACTGGCACTTGCTTCTCTATGCTTCCTTGTGGGCATACCGAACCTCAGTTAGGACTGCTACCAGATTCACACCATTCCAGTTGGTCTATGGTCTGGAAGCAATCCTCCCCATCGAATGTGAAATTCCATCGCTGAAACTAGCTATCGAACTTCTTCCTGCTACTTCCACAAAGGAGGAGCGTCTTTTACATCTAACTCATTTGGATGAAACTCGACGTGATGTTGCTTTAGCTAATGAAGCTCATAAAAGACACATCAAAGCACAATATGACAAAAGTGTCAAGCCTAGAGTCTTCTCAGAAGGAGATCTAGTTATTTTATATGACTAGAAGGTCGATAAGTTAGGTCCAGGAAAGTTCGACCTTATGTGGCTGGGCCTATACATTTTTAAGAGAGTCCTTTCAAAAGGGGCATATGAGTTAGTAGACCTCGATGGAGTTCCACGGGTGCAACCTAAAAAGGAGATGTACCTCAAAAAATACTATGCTTGATCCCATACATAGTACACTGTGTACATACTCTCTATAGGTGTCTTTCTAGTGTGTTTTTTAGAGTTTCCCATGGTTTTTTTTGATTATTTTTACTTTTGGATTGCAAATGTCAACCTCTCTCTAACTATATATTGGTTATGCCAATGGTGCTAGCTATAGTACTTGAAACCTATCCTCCGCAGTGTGGGCTATATTTACTCCAAATGGCGAGTTGGTGATTTTCATTGGTCACTCTACCAACAACATCGCCGAGTATAGCGTAGCGGTTGAGCTAATATTTGATGCTATTTCACATGGTATTCACCGTATAGTCATTAGGATTGACTCACATCTTGTAATACTACAACTCACTAATATCTATTCAGTGAGAAATCCCACCATCCTTTGCATGGTTTTGAGAGTGCTCAGTGCATCTTCTTTAAAGACATTTTGATTTCATATGATATGAACATATTTCTAGAAATCTTAACACATTAGCAGATGCCCTAGGTAATTTTGTTTTAGATATACATTTGCGACGAATGTAAATAAATTTCAATTCACATCACATCACACTGAAAGCATAATAGGAACTAGGAAACACTGATATATATATATATATATATATATATTAAGTTTGGTTATACAAAATGTGTGCCTCGAGACACATATGGCTACATCACCCATATAAAAACTACATTCAAAACATATAAGTAGACAAATCAGTGGTGCTCATGATAAAATGACACTGCACGAGCTATCTTATGCAGTAATCGGCCAATAGGACTAGGCACTTCGATAGTGTACTGCTAAAGTCGCAATGGAAGTTGATCGACCACAATCTCAATAATCCCGTGTGTCAGTCCATCCATGTGGTGCTCCACCTCTAATAGGATCTCACCTACCTCAATATCTCATAGCACATCCTGTGCTATTGCAACGACCTGTAATGGTTCCACTACCTACTCCTATGGATGTCTCTCCGTACGACAAAGATATGTAGCACTTACTGGTCGAACATGTCTAATATCTTCATGAAAACATCAAATAGTTTAGTCTCGGGAACATCAAAAAACATAAGAAAATTGTAAGACTTTCAAAAGCTTAATGGTCAAATTATCTTACCTGAAGCATCTCATTTCTCACCCTCAGGCAACTTGAGCTCAACATCATTATAGAAATCCATTTCTGCATACGGATAATCATCAATAATGATGAATTGTCTGTGTATCCATCCAAAGAAGATTGGTGAAAAACTGATCGCTGATGGACCTGCATGTCATCTCATGTCGTCTATATACCTCATCATCTGTGGGATCCTCGAATCAATGGGCTCGAGTACAATTTGTTGAGGTTGTAGTAATGGTACCCGCTATAGAGAAAAAGAGACTAATATGACACCATAACCGAAGTTATTCAACTTCCCCTCCTTTTCTTTAGCAAGTTGTTCCTTCAAATTGACCAAGACACCCTCGCTCCATTTGAATATTGTCATCTCTAGACATTTTATCCCATACTGCATGTATGATCTTCTTGCTACATGTAGTGTTGAGTTGCCTTCCAATCTTGCAATAATGAACAAGATCATTCTCAAAGGTAATTGGGTCACATCCTTTATGCTGATCTTTCCATCCCTAGTAGGAAGGGCTTGAGGTCTGTAATAGGTAGCGATATAGTCTTTCACCATCTCATTGCCACTTCTTCCACCTAGAAGAGAGATGGGGGCACCTCGCTTTGAAAAACCTGACAGAAAGTAAATATCCTCTACATGTATCTTGACTAGTTTTTCCCCAAACCTGAATGCCTGTGCTTGAATATCCCATGAACGGACAAGGTATTTCAACAACTCTATCTATTGCCTCATACTAGGAAGCCAGAAGAATTTCAATAACCCACAATTTTTGAGCACCTAGATGGTAGAAGGGTCGTTTTCCACATTCAAATCTTGTTCCTCGTGTTATCTTTCTCTCCAAATTAATGCCATTTTTTGCTAATGGGTACATGAAACATCAGGAAGGAATCCATTAGGCTCTTTCCAATGCAAAAAATCTGACAAAATTTGAGGCAAAACTGAAAGAAAACTTAGAGAAATTCGCCCAACGCACCCCATCAATGTTTACCAGAGCGTTGTACCTCTGTCTACAGTGTTTCTTTGCCTATGTGCAACACATTTTTTGACACATGGGGGATGTGTTGGTCACAAAGTGTTTTTTATGAACCTTAGAGGCCTCAAAAACTTAAAATTTTTGCATGAAAACACAAAAAATGAAACGAGGAAAGATAGAGAAAGGCTTTAGTTCATACCTGGAAGTAACAACACTCGAAATGGTTCCCTGGATTGGACACAATCATCTGTAGAAGATAGAGGGAAAAAAGGCTCCAAATACTCAATGTTGATGGTAAAATGTGAAATGGTGAAAATGAAAAGTCATTTTGAATATTTATGGTAATTTTCTCTTCATTCAATTTTAGTATTTTGACCTAGATATGCTTCATTTTAACTATGAAACAGGTATTTTTAATCCTTCTTGTGGTGCTTTGAGCAAGTCAATAGTTGTTAGCAAGTTTTTATTATGTTTTAAATAGGTTACTTTGACCAAAGAGTATACTTTTCTCTTTTTTCAGACTTTATAAGCCTACGAAAAAGGAACCCCTGGAGTCCTTTTTCAGCTCTTTTTAGACACCCAAAATATGAAAAGATTATTGAGCACTTGTCTTTTCGAACTCGTAAAAGTAAATGAAAAGACGTCTACTTAATATAAGTTTAACCCTTTTCCGGACTGAGATAGACTAACTATAAAAAAGGAATACCTTAGTCAAACATGGCTAAGAGGTTCTCTTAGGTATTTTTTTCTACCTTTTCAGACCTAAGGGACTACCTACGAAAAGGGACATTTGGAGTTTTCGTTTTCGCCTCTTTCTCAAACTCTCTGAACATGAAAAATATGTCGAGTTTTTCCTTCACTGGACTCGTAAAAACATCAAACAATGATGGACTCGTCGATCATGACAGGATCAAACCACTCCTTCTCAGTGTTCGTTAAATATACTCAGAGAGATTCATTTGAAGGATGAACTTATAGATCAAGCATATGTTATCCTCAAGCTTGTTAAAAAATAAAGGGGTACTGACCAGTATGGTTTGGGAAATTGGGAAAACAAGGGATTCCATTTTGCTAATGGTAGTGACTTTCTCTTGAACACAACAATCTTCCACTTCATCTTCGTGGCTATTGGGTTGGGTAATCTGCTTGTCTTTTTGTTATCATACCATTTTCAGGTCCTCCATTTTGGTTTACGGTCAATGCTTCCAACTCCATTCAGTGTCACCAATGTGTTCAAGAGAAGTCATTCAATTGATCTCTGCTAAAATACTCTTAATCCTTCATTTCATGTTTTCCTTTCCTGATCCAGTTCCATGTCAACATAATTATGATCATTTTTTCTCAATCTTCATACCTGTTTCATGTCATTGATGAGGGATACATTAAGGCCTTCCTGCAACGGGTCACTTCTTGTCGACATCAACACATCATCCAGGAAGCTAACTTAGAAACACACCTTTGGTACCTTGGTGCTTGCATACATCAAAGGTAATTTTCCTTGCTCTCTGCAACAGGTTTAACTCAATGGCCTTAAACCAAAACATTGTGTGTGGTGTTTGACATCAACTCATTTATTCACACCATACAGATTGTAGTATAGTACCTCGTGAGACATTAACATCATCGGTGGTTTCTCTCACGTCTGTTAATGACTTACATCATTGGCCAGTAATCAGATGGTGTATACCATGTTCAAATCCAACTCATTGATTCACATGGTTAGATTCGTACAATGGTTGGTCATGTGAACAAGATAGAAGACCCCAGATCTAGTTTCATCCATTCGGGGTACGATTTTAGGAGTTACAAAGATCACAATGTATGATGGTCGTGATCATATAGACAATCATCCATTCATGGGTCCACCAGTTGCATCTGTGGATGCATCTTTTAATAATTGTACTTTTTATATTAGCTTATGAGATGAGTATGGGTATGCCTTCATCAAAAAAAAAAATTTCATGTTGTAAATGTATTGTAATAGATGAAGCTCGCCAGTTGTCCTTGATGCCAACTTTTCACAAGGTAAAGCACTTCAGTCATCAATCATCATCTCTAACTTTGTGCTTTAGGGGGAAATTTTGTCATAGTCCATTTTGTCACATCCAATCAATGAGCCTCCTAATGGGATCAATCAACATCCTATCCCCCCTTGTCACCATCTTGCACAAAGACCTAAGCATGTTCCCTTCATCTCCCAGAATTTCAACCCTAAACTGCATCATTTGACCTAATTTTAGGACCAACATTCTCTGTATGCCTACTAAGGTGTGATCACCTATAGCTTGCTCCACCGTGGATAGTGTTAGTCACCAATAATTTTCTCCCCTTTGCACCTACATTGGTTCTAGAAGTCTGGGTGAATGATGAGGATTTTGGAAGCTTCCCATTCTAGGAGTTTCCAGAAGTTGTTTCAACTACTTACCTTGGATAAAAAATTCATATCCTATCCTTCCCTAATTTCAAGTTTTCACCACTTATCCTTTGATCATATCCCTCCATCAAAGGTGGATCTCAAACCCTAGATTGGTAATTGGATAAGAACTCCCAACTTACCCTACTTCTCTATATATTCCCAACCTTCTATGTGGTTAGGGGTTGGATTTTGGAGAGTGATTTTTCCCTTATGCTGATGTAGTGAGTGGTCATCATCTCATGCATTTAGGGTGATTGGAGGTGCATATTGTGACAAGGAAAGGACAAGTCAACAACTTGGAGGAGCTCTTCTACAAGATTAACTACTACTTATGGTTGTAATCTCCTTAAATTTATATTAATGGAAAGAATTCACTGTTTTACTATGTGTGATGTTGTTATTTCATATATTTCAATACCATGCTGATATATTGAATAAAGTACTTAGATGATACTGCATAGATATCATAGTTTCTTGGCTTGTGTCATCTGACTGTGCAGGTTCTAATTTTAGAATTTAGAGCTAGAATTGGAGCTTCCAAGCTAAATAAGGAGAGAAGTGTGTGAAGGATTCTAGGTAGGCATCACTCTGCCATCTATTTACTTTAAGGAAAAGCATTGTGTTCCTTGTCTCTCTGTTGTTCTAGGTTAGACACTGACCTAAGGGAGATAGTTTTGTCTGCATTCGTAAATCCCGTATAACACCATATAACCACTGTCATCCTAAGGGATGGAAAGTATACCCAATAGTTGTGAGGTGCATTAATGTACCCCACAAATATTCCCAATTCTTCTGTCGACTCTAGCTTTTTCCTCGCTTCCTCGGAAACATGGCAGTAAACTGATGATTCAAAGACCTTGAAGTTTGACACATCTAATTTCTTCATTGAAAAATATTCCTCTAGTGTACTCTTCCTGGTGCTTCTCCCATGATACTTCTATTCTTCCTCTCAGCCACCCCATTCTGTTGTGGGTTATGAGGTGTTGTAAACTCCTGTTGAATGCCTTCCTTTTCAAAAAAACTTTTAAACTCATTTGACATGTACTTACCATCATTATCGCTCTTAAGATCCTTCAGTTTCCTTCCAGTGTCTTTCTCAACAAGTTCTTTAAACTCAACAAATTTGGGGAATTCTTGGTATTTCTTTTGCATGAAGTAGATCTAGAACTTTAGTGAGAAATCATCCACAAATATAACATAATACCTATTCTTAGTAGTGGAGTTTTTCAAGAAAGATCCACATACATCAAAGTGGATCCTTTCAAGGATTGCATGCGCCCTATTGTCCAGATCATTGAAGGTGGATTTTGTGTACTTCCCTGATCTACACCCTTTGCATGTATCCTACTACTCTAATTTTCCATTGGGAAGGCCTGTAGAAATATGTTTCATCATATTTAAAGCGCCATGATGCAAATGGCCAAGTATTATATGCCATAATTCGTCGACATATCAGCTTTGCACCTTCTCTAATTTTGTGCTCAATGTTGCACAATCTTCCACATTTAAGTTGTGGAAGTTCTTCTCTCGAACCCCGATTTGCTTCACTTGTCCCACGGTGATGTGTCTCAGGAAAGTTTTTTTTTTTGAATATCACATCGTAGCCATGGTCTTCTAACACCGCGATGGAAACTAGATTCTTCTTTAGACAGAGTCACATCCTTGAGTCTAAGAGGGGAGCTAAATTCCCTATGAAAAATAATTGTACCAATGTTTGTCACCCTATACCTTCCATCATCTCACATCTCTATGTGCATCTGGAGATCCTTCTTCACTGAAAAATTATTTGTTGCCCGTCATGTGGAATGAGGCACCATTGTCGAGATACCACACATTACCCGTCACTGTGCTTTCCATGCATGCAATCAGGGTAAAATCAAGTTTGAACTGTGAAGCCAAGACTGAACCATTGATCCTACTATAGTATTCTTTCCTGCTTTCTTATGTGGAAATTTCTTGGCATAGTGTCTCAGTTCATGACATTGAAAGCACTTGATTTTGGACAAGTATTTTTTCTTGACCCCTTGACCCGATTCTACTTTGGATTCTAATTTCTTCCCTTTACCTTTCTTTTCCTTTCCATCCAAGGCACAATTATCCTCATCATCAAGCTTGGATGAGGTTCTATTTCTGGTGTGCCACCTTATCTCCTCTTATGCCAAATCAGACCAAAGGAGTTCCCAATTTTGTTGCTTCTCCCTCCCATTTACAGAATCTTGGTAGTTGTGCCAGCTCTTGGGAAGGCCTATAAGTGCTAGGCTTATCAGATCATCCTATGCTATAGTAACACCAACATTACCAAAAGGATTACAACATTGTGTGAACCTTATGAGGTAATGTGGAATTGTGTCATCCTTTTGCATCTTGATATTTCGAAGCTTGTCCTTTAGTGCCAGCTTCCTATGGTAACTACTATTTTGCAACAAATCTGTCAAGGCCTGCCAAATTTCATATGGAGTCTCTTTACCATGGGTATTCAACTCAATATGGTCTTGAACTCCCTCCAATATGATCCTCCTCACCTTTGCTACACACTTCTTCCATGTTAAACACACACATGGCAACAAGATACTATGAAAGATAAAACATGAGAGTACATTTTTTATTAACAAAACATATACATTTATAGTACATGGTTTGACCGTTGGGTTGCAAATCCCAAGGTATCTTGGACTTCCTTAGTCTATTCCACTTCCACACTAACCCATAGAGGATTAGGTGTCCAACATTGCCCCCCTTAATCCGAAGGGTTATGTATGAGTCCAAGAAGAGAGCTATAATACAAAATGTGCAAAAATGCATGGAATCACTAGGCTGAATGTGCTCTTTGAAATGTTGGTATAAATGGTGGTGGTTTAAGGATGACCACCAACACTGGAATGCTTAGTGAAATTGCTAGAACTCTTCCAAGTCTAGCATGAAGCTGAAGTCTTCTGCTAGAGGAAGAGCTCCTATTGTTTTGAAGAGGGAAACCTTCAACCATGAAAGGGAGGTCTCACCTCGCATAAAAGGGAGAACTTCAACCTGAAAAGGGAAGTCTCTACCTATGATGGTTTAAGGATGAAAAACAACTCTAGAATGCTTAATGCAATTCCTGGAACTCTTCCAAGTCTGGCAAGAAGATGAAGTCTTCTGCTAGAGGAAGTGTCCCCAACTCTATTCCTAGAATTCTTCTGAAACTGGCAAGAATTTGAAGTCTTCTACTAGAGGAATTGTCCCAAGTTCTTTGAAGAGGCATTATCAATTGAAGGCATGCTCAGGGGCATCTTTGTCTCTGGCTACAACTCTGAAACTGGTGTGGCAAGTTGTGGCTCAGGCTCGCTTGATGTGACTTTGAAGCTTGTAGATGACCATCATTTCCCCCCCTGTCAAATACAAGGTGAGATGATGGAGAAAACTCAACTGCAAGACTATTCAATACTCTAGAACAAGTTCTGACATGTGACTGGAATATCTTCTTGGCTATTGATGCCCATTGCTAAGAAGTGATCCATCCAAGATGAATCTTTGTTCTTGCAGGAGGTTTGTTTCTGAAGCATCTGTTTGAAGAATGACTGGTTTTATGACAATGCTTACATGGATGAAGATCAAAACAATGATCTTTCAGATGGCCAACTCGGTCACAGTGTTGGCATTTCACAATCTGTTGTTGTTGCTGTGGAAGAGGAGCAGAATTTGGAACAACTGGAGGTGAACTGTCATGAAGGAATTCAGCACTCTGAAACCGAATGGGCTTTGAGTAGTCTGGAATATGAAAGGACAAATCCTTGTCATATCCAAGACCAGTTCTGTGCTTGTTGTGGACAAGCTGTTCCCAAGGTCTGATGATGGGCATGGGAAGTGCAGACTGAACTTCTACATCTGCATGTACAACTGTTGCTTTATTGGGCACTGGATCTGAATGAACTTCAACAATATTGACTTGCTATTTATGGGAGTCTGTTTCATTATTCTGAACAGAAACATGTTCAGAATGACGACTCTGTTGTTGTAATTCTGCTTGCTGTAGCTGAGATTCAAGCTGCACAAAATCAATTTGTTCTTATGCATATTGTAGACATGTCTGAATTTCAAAGAGAGAGTCTTTGTTGATTTTGACTATGCTTTCGACACTAGAATGTATTAGTGTATTCAGTAACTCTACTACTCCATAAAGTCTTCCCATTTTATCAACAAATCAAACTCTGTTAAATACACTTATTTCAAAGATATTAGAAGTTGCTCCAATTTCGATTTGCACCAGGTTTTGGCTGAATGGTGAAATTATACAACTTTTGGAATAAGGGGATAACTTGTATGGGAACTTCAACACTGAACACAAAAACTATAATGAGTTTTAAATACAATGCCACAACTGGGGCAACAACAATTGCAAACTTGCTTGGATCCTTCAAATACTCCTTGACTTTCTCGGCCAGTGGAAAAGAATAGTCAAGTTCAATAGAGACTGATAATACATTCTTGTAACCATTGATGATAGCATGTGGAACAGCTGAAATTGTGGGATAACAGATCGCCAGAGAAAGAGATGTACATAATCTCATAAACTGCAAAGCTGAAAACACATAAGAAGTGCCTTACATTTGCTAATTTTGAAATGGCAACTATGCTATGTTGCTGAAATGACCGTCGTGCTGGCTGCTGCACTAGTAATTTGTTTTACTGCTCTTGAATTATCCTTCAATCTAGTAAATCAGCCAATTCTTCCCATCTGCTCTTATCTAGTATTGTTAATTTTGTTATGTTGCAGTAGATTTCATCTACCTCTGTGTATTTGGCAAAGGTAGGCTTCGTAGTAAAAATGTGTTTTACTTCATTCCGTGCATAGAAATCATTTGACATGGTTTCCAAAAAGGCCTTTGCTATCATACTGCCCTTAATCCCACTGAACTTGATGCTGCTTCTAGCTATTTCTTTCATCTTTAGGACATAGTCTTCCTGAGTGATCAATTTGTCATTTATCACATAAATGATTGGAAATCCTCTCTGGATCAAAGCTTCAATTCTGTTAGTAAACCTGTTTACTTGCAGCTCCAAGGTTTGACATCTTTATTCCAACTGATCAATGAGATTTCTCTTTGTCAAGACTTTATTGACTTCTATAATGTGGCAGTTCTATCACTCATCCCTACTTCTTTAAGATCATACTTGGACTTTGAGTTCAATAACTTTATTACGATAGAGGATTTTGTGGGCATCTCTCCCAGCTTTTCTCTTCCCCGCACAATAGTTTCTGTAGCCTTTTCTATCAGCTATTTATGCTCAAATATGATTTGGATGGAAGGCAAAAGCTCATTCATAGAGTCCAGTATATTCATCCAAATGGTTTCCTTAGCTTGGGCCAAGGTATGACCAATTGAAGTGTCTCTCTCTAAATTCTCCAACTTCTCCAACAGTTACTGGGATTTCTGCATTTCAGTAACCCGAGGTGCTTCTGCTTTGGCTTTTTTCATTTCTAGAGCTTTGTGTTGGCCCTGAAAAGTTTCAATCTCCTTTGAATGGGGTGATATGTTCTCCATTGTCTTTGTTACTTTTTCAACACTCACATTTTGAGTGGAAGAAGTGGTTGTAGTGCTTGTCCCTGTTAATGGAAGTTGACAAATAGGTATGGCATCCAGGGGGAGAATGGCCATCTTCAAACTCTCTTCCTTATCCTTTATCATTTTCTCCATCTTTGCCTCCATCTGCCTAATCTGTATATTCTATTCTATGATCAATTTCATCATATCTGCTTTCTGTGCTTCACTTTCTTCAATACCCTTGGTCATTAGATCCTCAGTGGCTGGTAGCTTGAGCTGCTTTCTTAAGGCTGAAATGTCCAGGTTATTCTTTTTAATAATCTCCTCAGCAACATTTACATCTTTAGGGTCATAGCCTATCTTAACCACTAAGTATTCTAAAGACTTAATCCTGTTATCTTTTGTGAAGGAGGACACTTTCTCCATTTTCAACTGTGACTGGACATTTGCAAAGGAAACTTGCAATTTAGATAGTGACATAGCAGTGTTAGTTAAAGTGGAGGATATTATTTCACCAGTTTGCTTATGCATATCCATTTGATCAATGGGATGTATGTCCTTTGTGCTAAATTCAAAAGTAGTGCTCTTGTAGTTTGATGTTGATTTTGGATGTGGAATTTGGGCCTCAAGAAAGGCCATCTACATTTTTCCATGCTCTGTGTCAACTATTGACAACAACCTACTCTGTGAGCTTGAGGCCTACTTCTAGAATTGGTTATAGGTGCTATTTTTTAAAATCTCATTTCTGAGCTTAATCTCCCCGTATCTGTCAAAAACTATATTCTGTTTTTCTATTTGCACATTTTGTGATTCTAGCTTAGTTTCCTTGTGACCTTGTGAAGATGAAGGTCCAGTAGGAGATTTTGTGATTTTTCTAGTTGCAGGTGGTGAATCTATGATGATAATGGCAACCTGTTGTTCAGTTTATTTGTCTAATTCTACTCTAGGCGTTAACTTTGTCCTCTTCCTGTAGCTGATCTTGAATTCTTTGGCTCCACTCCTAGTTGTTGATGACAATACTTCCTCCCTCTGTATTTTTCTTGATTTCTCCTGAGGAATGCAAGTTTGCTAACTGAAAGTAGAAACAACCTGTTCTTCAGCTTCTTGTAAGGTGTTTTCTGCCCACTCTAGTTGATTGGCATACTGCTCTATTTCAGGCCTTGAAGTATGAATGTAAGGAGTGCTTTTTTTCTCCACTTCGAGCTTTGAAATAATGCCACAGGGGTCATAAGACCATGTAAAACTCAGATTGAATTTCATTTCTTTAAGAATTCTATCTGCCTCTTCACTTGTTGTCCTTGTGTTGCACACAAATGGGCCCACCTGTGTCTTTATTATGAACTGCGACTTCTTCTTGGCCACTACAAAGTCGATGTCATCCGAATTCAGCATCTATCTGATATACTCCTGGGAAAAAAATCCTCATTGGGAGGTGTTTGGGGAGTTTATAGGGTGCCAATTCACATCCATACACTCCGATTTTGGTATAACTTTGGTATAAATACCAATCACCAATCTTTGCCTGATATGTCAAATGAAAAATTCTCTTGATTTCCTCATTGATCCTGGGTTGTACTGCACTGTTCAGAATGTTCATGGCTGGATGAACAAAATCTTCAATAAACTGCTTATAAGTGAATTCGTGTTGTTCTCTCATGGCCAATCAGGTTCAAAAGATTACTAGATGTTGATTTCCTGCATCATCAAGCTTCTGCAATGCGAAACTAAATTTGTCTACCTGATAATAGAGGAACATATAAATCAAAATAGAGGTGAAATTGAACGCTTATTCTGTGGGAAACTTTATAAACTATTCATGAATATTTTTAGCCAAGAATTGACTGAAATTGAACACCAAGGAGGGTTTGCTGTCTGTGGAAAATATGGAGAGGAATCCTAAAATGGGCTCATCTACCCACTGATTAGAATAATAGCCTAAAATGTAGGAAATCATGGATATAGTTTGCTTGGCATGATTAGGGACAATGTAGGAAGGATATGGAGGATTCCTTTTAGGCAATTGGGCATTCTCGGGCAAGAATATCTAAAAAATTCTGGCTGTCATGGAAAAATCCATCTTCTGATAAAGTTGGGTGAGGGCTTCTAGGGAGAAAGGAGTATTATTTTCCACAGAGGGAGGAAACATCATTTGGTCAATGGATTGGGCTGTAATTGGGAAGAGAATATCACCTGTAGGGGCAATGATGGCTCTTTGGGCTGGAACATAGCAAGCTTGACACCTTCTAGTAAATTCAGCGGCTTGGAATGTCAAGGGGAAAATATAATGGGGGAGGTTGGACTCCCAGAGCCCAATTTCATCGGTTTTGTCTTTGTGTTTATCTTCCAGCTAGAAATATAGCTGAAGAAAATCATAGTCACATTGGGCTTCGTTAATCCTGTAATCCCTATTGGCTAAAGATATATGATCTAAATCCACCAAAGGGGGAATCAAAGGATTAAAAGGCTTATCTTGAGACTTAGTCTTTGGAGGCATGAATGTAAAATCTGAGAACAAGATGAATTTACAGAGGAGCTTACTGAGCATAGTTGAATAACAAACTGTCAAGTGAGAAGGAAGAGGACATGTCAGTTTTTGTCATGATCTGGTCACAGAATAGCTCTAAGAGTGATCGATGTGTAAATCTGTTAATAACAGAAATTAAGAGTGAAGAAGGGATGAGAGCAATAGGTTGAGTAGAAGAAATGATCATGATGGGTTCAAAAGGATTTAAACATTGTAACAAATCATTCTGTTGAAATGGCACGAGACCATTAGGCCTAAACAGTTACCCGGGAGAAATCGAATTTAATGCAGAACGGTTGCTTTGGCTGGGAAAACATTTAATAGGCCAACAACTATTCCATGTGGAAGGTGGAGAGTGATGGAAGAGTTGTGGTGGGGCACGGTAGAGCGGGCAAGGGAAAAGTACTTTTCAGAGGGTTTAGTGGGCGTTATACAATTTTGGTGTGGGGGGGGGGGGTGCGAAATCGTAACAAGGCGACACGTAGGGGATGGGGCCCGACGGGGGAAATTTTTTTCCGAACCCCCCCGGTAGTAAAGGTAGGATGGAGAGGAGGGGCTGAAGGAAGATGAGGTGCACTGATCGTGAGCGGGAACAGATCCCGAGGCTAGTAAGTGAAATGCACTTTAACCATAAGTGACAAAAAAATTTGTTCGCTTGTGCCTTTACCTTTTGCTTCCTTGACTTAGGATAAGATAAAATGTAAAACATATAAAGTACTTTATCCATGGTGCACATATTTTCCCTTCCATCATATCCTTAAAAATTAGGATAAAAATTACACATGCAAATATTTACCACTAATCTAACCTACCCATGACTAAACCAGCATTTTGTATTCTTTCCTCTAGGGTGCACTTAGACTAGTAGACCCACCTATTTTCTTTTATATAGAATGAAAAAATACCTATCCTATCCCTTATTTCTTCTATCGATCTAGATTAAACAGTTGGATCAATGTCATTTTCTACCTAACTAGTGATTTACCTAGATTAAACTTTTGGTTAAGTATTTATTCTCTAACTTAATTTAGAGAAATTTAAAGGAGTTTAATCATGATTACACTGTATGATTAAACTAAAAGCTAGTGATTGTGGCATTTTGAACAAGCTGCACACAACCTTTTATTTTTCAATAATGAAGCAAAACTATCTATGAGTAGTGGCATTTAGACTTGCAACACTTTCAATATTATTCCTTTTTGACTTTTCTTTCTTTTGGTGGGGCTCAATCTTCTCTTCTTTTTTCAATATTTTTTTTTCTCTTTTTAATATTTATACCCTATTTTCATTTTTTTTTCTTTTATTTGGAAATCATTGAAAGATTGACAAGTATTTACAAAATAAGATTCCTGAGATATAATACTCAATTACCTTGAGATCCTATAAATTATAGGACCCTAACAGTGGCTCTAGCTAGGGATGACACTCTCTGTGTGAGGTGCCAAGAACATGTGATTAGTAGCCTTGAGTGTTCTATTTCAACAATATCCACCTCTGATTTCTTTTTTGCAATACTTATGGTAACACATCAATATATGCTTAGAGCCTTCTCTGCGGGCTTCAAATTCTATTAATAAGACATCCAATTCAAACAATAAAGACAATGATATTTACAATGATAAATGCTAGGAAAACTTCTATTGCTAAGAGAAATGGTGTTTGAGCATCCTGCCATTGACAGGTTCACCAGGTAATTCTATCCCATCTAAATTTCTGATAAAGAATGCATTATGCCCTCTGAAAGCATAAATGACATAAGGTCCCGTCCATAGATTGACAAATTTTCCATGCTTCCCTTTGTGTTCTCTTCTAGAATCCCACTTTAAGACTTTATCACCCAAGGTGAAATCATCTGATTTTGTCCTTCTGTCGAAAACTTTCTTAATATTCTCATGGATGACCTAAGCCTTATTATAAACTTCTTCCCTGGATTTTTGCAACTGGATTGTTTGATCAATTCTCCTTTGAATGTGATTTGTCTCAACCTGCAATTCCTGAATTAAGTTCATGACTGGAACTCCCAAAGAGAATGGAAAAACAACATCCATTCGATAAACCAATTGGTATGGTGACATGCCAATTGATTTCTTTGTGGTGAGCCTATTAGCCCAAAGTGCATTTATTAGCTTGTTGTGCCATGAATTTTTGTTGTATGCTAACAACTTCTTAATAATATTTACCAGAATTTTATTTGAATATTAAGCCAACCCATTACCTTGTGGGTAATAAGCAGTTGAATACCCCAAAGTGATATGGTATTTGTTGCAAAAATCTATCGTTTTCCTAAACCTAAAGGATGCAACATTGTTTATAATAAGATTTTTTGGGCAACCAAATCTAGACAGTATATTGGTTTCTAAGAATTTGATGATAACAACATTCGTGGCTAGTCTAGAAGGAGTGGCCTCAATCCATTTGGTGAAGTAGTTAGTAGTGGTATGGATCCATTTATGTTGAGCAGAGGATGGTGGATGGATTTCTCCAATGAAATCTAATCCCCACTATTGGAAAGGGCTTTCAACAAATATGGGCTTCAAAGGTAGAGGTAAAATATTTCTTTCCCTCTCAAAGATTTGAAACTTGTGGCAAGAGGTTACCTTCTTATGAACATCTGGGAAAAGTGTAGGCCAGTAAAAACCAGCTCTAAGGATCTTATTGGCAGTGGTTTCCCAATACAGATGGCCACCAAAGTCGCCTTCGTGGAATTCCTGCATTGTTCTTTCTGCATCATCTCTCAACAGACACTGTAGTAGAATACCACCAACATCTTTCCAATATAAAACATTTTTTATGATGTATAATTTAATTGCTTTTAGGTTTAGAAATCTAGCTTTTGTCTTTGTTAGACTAGGAGGAGAATTTAAATTGAATAAAACATAAATAAGGTTTGCATACCAGGGTGAGGTCATGAAAGCTCCATCTAGTTGTGGAGTTGCCTATTCCTCTTGATCATGCAATTCAGTTACAAAGTTGATATCTAAAACATTGAAATTAGGTTCAACCATCAATTTGGCTAACCCTTGTCCTTTGGTAAGCTTGGTTGGCTTGATTTCCATATCATATTCTAGGATGATGGCAATCCATTTGGCTCTTTTTCCATCTGGTCCATTCTGTGTCAAAATATATTTAACTACAACATTCAACACATAAGAAATTATGTGAGAATGAATGATATATACTCTGAAATATTTAATTGCTTTTATCAATGCGAAAGCCTATTTTCCATTATATTGTACTTGAGTACAACATCCTTTAAAGAGATGCTAAAGAAAGCAATGAGCTGTTCATATCCATCATCATTTTTCTGCAACAGTACAGCTGCAATAATATGTTCAGAAGAAAATGAAAAAATGAAAAAATCCTTAGTAAAATATGGATTGATAAGGACTGGTGCTTTTGTCAATGCTTGTTTAACTTGATCAAATGATTACATAGATTCAATGTTCGATTTGATTTTAGATTCTCATTTTAGCATGTTTGTTATATTTTTGAGAAGTTATATAAGGTTAGGAATAAATCTTCTTAGGAAGTTTATTCTACTAATAAAGGATTGAAGCTCTTTAATGTTTCTTGGATGATTAATTTTCTGAATTGCTTCAATTCTTTTAGGATCAATTTTAATACCTTCCTTAGATATTATATGACCAATAAGTTTACCCTCTTCAAGGCCAAAGGTTGTTTTCTTAGGATTTAATGAAATCCCAAACCTTCTACATTTCTCAAATACTCTTCTCAGATGTAAAAAGTGTTCTTCATCAGTTTTATAATATACAGTTATGTCATCTAGATAGATCACAATAAATCTGGAAATTTCATCAGCAAAAGAAATATCCATTGCTCTTTGAAATGTGGCTCTAGCATTCATTAATCCAAAAGGCATCTTCACATACATGAAGGTACCCCATGGAGTAGTAAAGGTTATTTTATCCTGAACCTCTAGATGAACTAAGACCTGATTATAACCTGAGAAACCATCTAATAAATAAATCCTAGAAGATCCAACTACCTTTTGCAGAATATGATTCATTTTAGGTAAGGGATAGTTGTCCTTCAAGGAAACTTTCTTAAGGTTCCTGAAATCTATGCACAATCTGATTTCACCTGTTTTCTTCCTAGTTGGCACAATATTGGAAACCCATTTAGAGTACCTAAGAGGAACTATGATCTTAGAGTCATACATTCTTTTGATTTCCTTCTCAATTAAAGGCATTAGAACCTGAGTTATTCTGCAAAGTTTTTGTTTAAAGGGTTTCTAATCTTCTTTAATTGGAATTTTGTGTTGTATAATCTCTGTATCATATGTTTTAATATATTCATAGCTCTAGGAAAAAACATCATTAAATTCCTTGGATAAAGCAATATATTTTTGTTTTTCAGCATCTGGGATTGATTTAGACAGTTTTATGATTTTGGGGTATTTTTTAGTACCTAAATTACAATCTTCAACCGTTGTTCCCGAGGGCTCAATCTTAGGATTTTTAGCCACGTCATTGAAATCAAATAATTCTTCTAATGGAACTAGACCTCTAGGCAAAACATTATCTTTTAATTGGAGTGTTTGAAATTCTTGTTTTTAGGATCTATCTCAAGCAATTCTGATTTATTTACAACTTTATCTATGGGTATATTTACATCTGAATTTTATAATTTCCTTTCTATAATAGAATGTACAAAATTTTGAGTATCTACTTCAGATTCCAAATCAATACTATCATCTTGAAATTCATCTTTGGATTGCAGAAAAATTTAAATCTATTTATCATTTCCAAACACCTGCCAATACCTCATGTTATTTGGTACAGCTGGTCGATGTTTCACCTCCAGTACATATTGTTGATTAGGATAAGGAATTTTACAAGAACTGCCTGAAAAAGGCAGGTTATTTGGAATGACATTTTTTTTCTAGGAATTGCAGAAAGGTCATATTCAAGAAAACTTTCTAGAAAGTCAAGCACAACATTTCTATATGCTCTCATTCTAGGGTGTTTTGCTGAATCTCCTTTAATTTGTTTGATAATTAATCCAGTATCCCCTTGAATGGAGATTCTTTTAGCACCTAATTTTTTCAACAAATACAATCCTAGTATAAGGGCTTCATACTCTACCCAAAAAAACTTGGATCCGGTTGCGGTTTTCTATTTTAAGGCGTAGCATGTCTCCAAAGTTTTTAATTGGTACATTGAAAATTAAGCTTCTATGAATGACCCTCAACATGATTATTTCCTGTGTTCACTACCCAAATTCCTGCTCCAGAACCATATTTTCTACAAGAGCCATCAAAACTCATGTTCCAAAGAGGTTCAGGAGGAGTATTTAATTTTGTTATTTGCGTTTGGGTTGGGTATGTTTTAGAAATTCCAGTTTCAACATTGATCACGCAAGTGTTGATATCTCCATCATTGTAAAGAATGAAAGAATCCAAATATGAGTGAACATAATAAAGAGGATAGTTGTGAGGTTTCTCTTGGCTACTCACCATGAATTTCATTAAGGTTTCTGTATATAATCTTCTTTTCTGCCCAAAAACTGGTATGGTAGCAAAGTTCATATCCATTTGTAGGGTTCCCTATAATTTTTCTCCCCATGAGAATGACGACATCATCCCATACTTAGAGGGAATATCTGCAACCACTATATCCATTACTAGACTTTCAGCTGGGATTTTCCCTAAAGTAACACACAGGTATTTGATGAGACCTAGACATCTTACTTTATTGGAATCAAACGAGTATAAGTCTTTATAAGGTCTGGCAATGCAAGTCCTAATTTCTCCATAATAACTTTAGGCATTAAGTTGTGGGAAGCTCCTGAATCTAACATAGAATTATGGAAAATTTTATCAAGAATATTCAGGTTAACATAGAAAGGAGGAAAACCACCTTCTTGTGGTTTTCCCTCAACTTCTAGACCAGATAAGAGTTTAGGCTGGTCATCATTCAAATTTACAGAGTTAGTGTTTTCCCCTATGTTTAAATCTTTGATTACTTGGGGTTTGTTCATGCTTTTTTTCATTAACAATGTGAGAGGAACATGGATTTTCAATTTTTCTAATTCATTCTCAACGTTGAACGATGTTTGAATCTTAATCAAGTTGGGAAGTTTAGATTGATCTGTGTTTTGTTTTGTTATAGGTTCTTTTTGTTGACTGATGGTTGGGATATCTGTTTGAGTAGTTTTAGAAACAATATCAACTATCTTCTTGACAGGGATTTTTATTTTTTTCCTACCATAATTATCCATAATTTTCTTAGGAAGACTATCTATGGTTTTCCTAGGATCAATTTCAGATGAATTTTTAGCAGAATTATCAGAGTTTCTGGTGTTGAGACTGTCTGGATTCTTTTTGCTCCTAAGGTTGTACTGCCTATGGACTTCCATCATGGCATTTTCAAAACCTTGTTTATATTCATCTGATTCTTTAGAATCTAGTTCAGTTTGGGCTAAGAGAAAAAGTTCTTTCTCCTCTTGAGTGAGGAAAAATGTTTCATCATCGTTTATTCCGATCAAATTTATTTGATTATCATCCAAATCCTCAATAACATTCCCCTCATCATCTGTATAAATTTCCTGAAAAGGAGGTTGAACCTGCTAGTCTAGACCCTTTTGTTCTCTCTGTTTAATTTGGGGAACATTTCTTCTAAAGTTTTGGTTTCTATTTTGAGGATAATTTTGGCTCTCTCTCACTTGGGTTTGGTCATTTAGGTTTACTCTTTGCATCATTTGATTTACTTCTCTCACTAGGTTATCAATTTTATGATCAACAACAGAAGTAGAAGACTCTTCTTTTATTGTAACCCTGCATTCAAATTTTAGTTTGGACTTCTTGGCTAAGATGTTAGCTTCAACTTTATTAGCATTTTCTTGCATTTCTTCCAAAGTTGCCGGGTCTCTCTCTCTAAGTCGATATTCCATGTCTACATCAAAACCATTAGGAAAATAAATTAAAGCTATGCCAGGGGAGGGCTTTATGTCTTGTGGAAGGGAATTGTAAACAATATTAAATTGTTCACAATATTCTTCCACACTTTCATTTGGTTTTCTTTTCAGTCTTTTATATTCATTAGGAGCTGAAGTGGATTTTTCTTGATCTCCCATCTATCTAAGAAAGTTTTATGGAATGCATCAAGGTTGGCTATACTTCTTGCATTGAAACTCCTAAACCATTTCTTGACATCACCTTCTAAACTTTGAGAAAACAATATCATTTTAACATCAACTTCATCTACTTCTTGAAGGTCAAACACGTCATTCATTCTATCCACATGTTGTTGAGTAGTATAAGCATCAATGTTATCAAAAGTCATAATTTTAGATTGGTAATCTATAGGAATAACATTTAGCTGGCCTAGTAACACCCAAGGTGCATACCTACCTACCACAAATGGTCTGGAAGACTCACTAGAAGATGGACCTAATGTAGGTGTAGTTGTGATAACTACAGGGATAATAGAAATAATAGTTTGAGATATCATAGGTGAGCAAGTTGAGACTATGGAATGAGTAGGACTGGGAGGTTATAGATGAACATACTGGGAAGATTAACTAGACAAAGAGGCTACTACAAGTGTTAAAGCAGAAAATTCATCAGGTTGTTGAATATAAGCTTCTTCAATAGCTTGGCCCAAAACTAAAACAAGACCTTGTAATTTGTCAAATTGTTGTGGGGATTCAAGATCAGGATCTGTTGGGTTTGGAGTATGTATGGTTGTAGTAAGGCTTTATCAATGACAATATGATCTACAAAAGCCTCAGATTTTGATCTAAACAAACTATGCTGGAAAGGAAAACCAAACTCTATATCCTAAATAGTTTCAAATTTCTCTGGAAGAGAGTTAGACCTAGACAAAGGACTATTCTCAGGAAGAGAATTAAATATATTCAAATGACTATTACTACCTTGACTCTCTATAAAACTTCTCTTTCTCACCAATTTTTCTGGATTATCTACGAATTCAGCAGGGTTGGGATCAGGGTGAGCTCTAGTGAAAATTGTTTTGTGAGCTAGGTATATTAAAAATCACCACATAGATAAAAATCAAATCAATGACACACTATAATATTTACAAAATAACAACCTCAGATCATGTATTTAATAATGATATATAAGTCTTGACTTATAGAAATACTGATTAGATACCAGGGATTAATGATTTTTCACTCTAAAGAGTTTTTGATTCCCCAGTATGGTCGCCACTATGTTGTCATTCTGTATTTTTGAGGTTGAGGGAGTGAACACATAGGACAAAATCAAAACCAATTTGGGAGCTGAGATGTATCCTTGCTAGCTTCAAAGAGGGATCTCTCTATAAAATTTAGCTTTGTTTTATTTAAATTTTAGGCTAGTTATGACTCTACTGTTTGTTTTGTTTGAAAGGTTTGGTTGATTTGAGTGTTAAAATTTCACTGGGCTATGGAGTCTATAAACTAAACTAGAGTTTTGCATCAATTTTTAGAGGAGTTCACACAAGGCAAGCTAGGTTGCACTAACTAGATCTTTTCAGAAATTAAATCAATTGTGGAATAGTAGAAGTGTAAGGTTCAGTGGAAACCAAGGAGAAATTAAGAATTCATTGATCTGAATTCAGTGGAAAGCATTACAATTATCAACAACGAAAATAGGGTTCTCTAAGTAACAAATCCTATTTATCATAGTTTTTTTTTTATTAATTTAGAAATTTAGAATAACAGAGAAAGGAAAAGAAATGTTTAAACAAATAGACAAAAGAGAAACATCACCATTTAGTACACCACATGAATCCTGTGAAGGGTCCTTGTATTATTGGTGCTGTAGTACTTGAAAATATACAATATGAAGAGGAAATTAAATTCGGAAAATCAACCCTTAATACTTCAAATAGTGAAGTATTTATAATGAAAATTACAAAATTCTTTACAAAATCACCATCAAACCGACAATGAATTGTTAGCCTAATTACAAACAATATGATCTAATCCTGGCAGAAAAACATGCCACGTAGGCAGCTAAAAGGAAAGGTGTCCTTGTTTTGATGGTTTTGGTTGCTGAGTCGACCTGAAACTATGCTACGTTGCTGAAATGACCTTCGTGTTGGCTGCTGCACTGGAAACTTGTTTTACTGCTCCTAAATTATCCTTCAATCTAGTAAATCAACCAATTCTTCCCATCTGCTCTCATATGGTATTGTCAATTTTGTTACCCTGTGGTAGATTTCATCTACCTCTGTGTATTTGGAAAAGGTCGGCTTCATAATAAAAATGTGTTTTACTTCATTCTGTATATAGAAATCATTTGACATGGTTTCCAAAAATGCCTTTGCTATCATACAACCCTTAATACCACTGACCTTGATGGTGCTTCTAGCCATTTCTTTCATCTTCAGGACATAATCTTCTTGAGTGATCATTTTTTCATTTATCACATAAATGATTGGAAGTCTTCTTTGGATCAAAGCTTCAATTATGTTAGTAAACCTATTTACTTGTAGCTGCAAGGCTTTAGATCTTTCTTCCAACTGATCAATGAGATTTCTCTTTTTCAAGTCTTTCTTGACTTCTAGAATGGTGGCAGTTCTATCATTGATCCCTACTTCTTCAAGCTCATACTTGGACTTTGAGTTCAAGAACTTGATTATGTTAGAGGCTTCTATGGGCATCTCTCCCAACTTTTCTCTTTCCTGCACATCAGTTTCTGTAGCCTTTTCTACCAGCTCTTTCTGCTCAAATATGATTTGGATGGAAGGCCAAATATCATTCATAGAGTCTAATATATTCATCCAAATGGCTCCCTTGGCTTGGGCCAAGGTCTAACCAATTGAAGTGTCTCTCTCTACCTTCTGCAACTTCTCTAATAGTCTCTGGGATTTTTGCATTTTAGTAACCCGAGTTTCTTCTGCATTGGCCTTTTGCATTTCTAGAGCTTTGAGTTGGTCGTGCAAAGTCTCAATCTCCTTTGATTGGAGTGACATGTTTTCCAGTGTCTTTGTTACTTGTTCAACACTCACAGTTTGAGTGGAAGAAGTGGCTACAATGGTTGTCCTTGTTGATGGAAGCTGAGAAATAGGCATGGAGTCCAGGGGGAAAATGGCCATCTTCAAACTCTCTTCCTTCTCCTTTATCATTTTCTCCATCTCTGCCTCCATCTGCCTAATCTGTATATTTTGTTCTATGATTAATTTTATCATATATTCTTTCTGTGCTTCACTTTCTTCAATATCCTTGGTCATTGGATCCTTTGTGGTTGGCATCTTGAGATTCTTTCTTAAGGTTGCAATGTCTAGGTTCTTCTTTTTAATAATCTCCTCAGTAGCATTTACATCTTTAGGGTCATACCCTATCTTAACCACCAGGTCTTCTAAAGACTTAATCCTGTTATCTTTTTCCAAGGATGACACTTTCTCCATTTTCAATTGTGACTGGACATTTTCAAAAGAAACCTACAATTTAGATAGTGACATAGCAGTGTTAGTCAAAGTGGAGGATATCATTTCACCAATTTTCTTTTGCATCTCCATTTGATCAATGTGATGTATGTCCTTTGTGCTGAATTCAAAAGTAGTTCTCTTGTACTATGCTATTGATTTTTGATGTGGAATATGGGCCTCAAGAAAAGCCATCTACATTTTTCCATGCTCTGTCAAAGACTAACAACAACCTACTCTGTAAGTTGGATGTATGCTTCCATAATTGGTTATAGGTGCTATTTTTTAAAATCTCATTTCTGAGCTTAATCTCCCTCTATCTGTCAAAAGCTGTCTTCTGTTTTTCTGTTTGGACATTTTGTGATTCTAGCTCAGTTTCCTTGTGACCTTGTGAAGATGAAGTTTCAATAGGAGATGTTTTGAATTTGTTAGTTGCAGGTGGTGAATTTGTGATGATGATGGGAGCACGCTCTTCAGTTTCTTTGTCCAATTCCACTCTAGGAGTTAACTTTTCCCTCTTCCTGTAGTTGATCTTGAATTCTTTGGCTTCACTCCTAGTTGTTGAGGACGATCCTTCCTCCCTCTGTCTTTTGCTTGATTTTTCCTGAGGAATGTGTCTCTGCAAATTGGAAGTAGAAAAAAGCTATTCTTCAACTTCCTGTAAGGTGTTTTCTTTCCACTCCAGTTGATTGGCATATTGCTCTATTTCTGGCCTTGAAGCATGAATATAAGGAGTGCTTTTTTTCTCCACTCTGAGCTTTGAAATAATGCCACAGGGGTCATAAGACCATGTAAAGCTCAGACTCAATTTTATTTCTTTAAGCATTCTATTTGCCTCTTCACCTTCTATCCTTGTATTGCACAAAAATGGGCACACATGTGTCTTTATTTTGAATTGTGACTTCTTCTTGGCCACTACAAAGTGGATGTCATTTGAATTCAACATCTGTCTGATATACTCCAGGGGAAAAATCCTCATTGGGAGGTATTTAGGGAGTTTATAGGATGACAATTCACATCCATACACTCTGATTTCCGAATAATTTTCGTATAAATACCAATCACTAGTATTTGCCTGATCTGTCAAATGCAAAATTCTCTTGATTTCCTCACTGATCTTGGGTTGTACTGCACTGTTCAGAATATTCATGGATGGATGAAAAAAATCTTCAATAAATTGTCTATAAGTGAATTCGTGCTATTCTCTCATGACCAATGAGGTCCAAAATATTATTGACTGTTTATTTCCTGCATCATCAAGCTTCTGCAATGAAAAACTAATTTTTTTTGCTTGATAATAGAGGAACATATAAATCAGAATAGAGGTGTAATTGAACCCCTATTCTGTGGGAAATTTTACAAACTGCCCATGAATATTTTCAACCAGGAATTGACTGAAATTGAACCCCAAGAAGGGCTTGTTGTCTGTGGAAAATATGGAGAGGAATCCTAAAATGGGCTCATCTACCCACTGATTAGAATAATAGCCTAAAAGTTTGGATATCATGGATATAATTTGCTTGGCCTGATCAGGGAAAATGGAGGAAGGATATGGAGGATTATTTTTAAGCAATTGGGCATTCTCGGGTAAGAAGATATCAAAATTTGTGGCTCTGGTGGAAAAATCCAACTTCTGATAAAGCTGGGTGAGGGCTTCTAGGAAGAAAGGAGTATTATTTTCCATAGAGGGAGCCAACATCATTTGGTCAATGGATTGGGCTGTAATTGTGAAGAGAATGTCACCTGTAGGGGAAATGATGGCTCTTGGGGCCGGGACATAATAAGATTGACACCTTCTGGTAAATTCTGGGGCTTGGAATATCAAGGGGAAAATATGATGGGGGAGGTTGGACTCCCAGAGACCAATCTCATCATTTTTGTCTGTGTTTTTATCTTCTAGCCAGTGATATAAATAAAAAAAATCACAGTCACATTGGACTTCGTTAATCCTGTAATCCCTATCGACTAAAGGTATATGATCTAAATCCACCAAAGGGGGAATCAAAGGATTAATAGGCTTATCTTGAGTCTTAGTCTTTGGAGGCATGACTGTAAAAATTTGATAATAGGATGAATTTACAGAGGATCTTACTGAGCACAGTTGAATAACGAACTGTCAGGTGAGAAGGAAGAGAAAATGTTAGTTTCTGTCTTGATCTGGTCACATAATAGCTTTGAGAGTGATCGCTCTGAAAAACTGTCTATAATAGAAAACATGAGTGAAAAATGGATGAGAGCGATAGGTTGAGCGGAACTAAATGATCACGACGGGTTCAAAGGTTTTAAACGCTGTAGAAAATCATTATGTTGAAATGGCACGAGACCGTTAGGCCTAAAAGGTTACCCGAGAGAAATCGAATTTAATGCAGAATGGCTGTTTTGGTCGGGAAAACATTTAATAGGCCAACATTTATGCCATGTGGTGGGCAGAGAGTGGTGGAGGAGTCGTGGTGGGGCGTAGTAGAGCAGGTGAGGGAAAAGTAGTTTTTGGAGGCGGTAGCGGGTTGTATATGGCTTTAGTGAGGGGGGTGCGTAATCACGAGAATGTGACACGTAGGGGATGGGACCCAAAGGGGGAAACAAATTTTCAGACACCACCCCCCCCCACGGCCCCACCCCGACAGTAAAGGAAGGATGGAGAGGGGGGGCCGAAGGCGGATGAGGTGCGTTGATCGTGAGTGGGAATAGATCCCAAGGATGCTAAGTGAAATGCACTTTAACCATAAGAGACAAATTTTTTTTCCCACTTGTGCCTTTACCTTTTTCTTTCCTGACTTGGGATAAGAGAAAATGTAAAACATATAAGGTACTTTATCCATGGCACACATATTTCCCCTTTCATCATATCCTCAAAACTTAGGATGAAAATTACATATGCAAATATTTACCGCTAATCTAACCTACCCATGACTAAACTAACATATTTTATTCTTTCCTCTAGGGTGCACTTAGACTAGCAGACCCACTTTATTTTCTTTTATACGGAGTGAAAAACTACCTAACCTATCCCTTATTTCTTCTATTGATCCAGATTAAACAATTGGATCAATGTCATTTTCTACCTAACTAGTGATTTACCCAGATTAAACTTCTGGGTAAGTCTTTATTCTCTAACTTAATTTATAGAAATCTGGAGTTTAATCATGATTACACTATATGATTAAACTAAAACCTAGTGATTGTGGCATTTTGAACAAGATGCACACAACCTTTTATTTTTCAATAATGCAGCAAAACGATCTATGAGTAGTGGCATTTAGACTTGCAACACTTTCAGTGTTATTCCTTTTTGACTTTTCTTTCTTTCGGCGCGGTTCAATATTTTATTCTTTTTTCAATATCTTTTGTTTTTCTCTTTTTCTTATTTATACCCTCTTTTCTTTTTTTAATTCTTTTTTTCTTTTATTTGGAAATGATTGGCAGATTGACAAGTATTTACAAAATAAGATTCTTGAGATACAATAATCAATTACCTTGAGATCCTATAAACTATAGGACCCTAACAGGACATTCACTATTGGAGGTAGTGTAAGTTGATAGGCTACTAGCCCAAGCCTCTCAATGACAATAAATGGTCCACAAAAAGGTGGTGCAAACTTGACACAAGATCTAATCCGCAAGGATATCTTCGTTGGTTTAATGCGCAAGTACATTTGTTCCCGAACCCTGAACTCCTTAAACAACTTGTTCCTATCTACATCACTCTTCTGCCTATCCCATGCTGTGTTTAAATTTTTCTTGATCACCTACATTTCCTGTTCCATGTCTGCCAACATGTCTGGTCCAATCAATACCTTGTTAACCAGATCACTCCAACTGATGGGAGTGTTGCAACTCCGCCCATACAATGCCTCAAAAGGAATCATCCTCAATGATTCCTGATACCCATTGTTATATGCGAACTCAACCAGTGGAAGGTACTCTTCCCACTTTCACTGCTGATGCATCACATACATCCTCAACATTTCCTCTAATATCCTGTTGACCATCTCTGTTTGTCCATCTGTTTGCAGATGATAAGATGTATGGAAGGCCAACTCTGTGCCCAAACCTGCAAATAACACCTTCCAAAACTTGGAAGTGAACTTCGCATCCCTATCTGACACAATTTTCTTCGAACACCATGCAACCTGACCACATATCTAATGAATACCTATGTTACATCGCTAGATGAGAATGTAGACTTCACTGGAATGAAATGTGAAACCTTTGTCAACCTGTCCACAATAACCATGATGGAATCATGCTGTCTCACTATCTTCGGAAACCTTGTGATGAAGTCCATGGAAATGACCTCCCATTTCCACTCTAAAATTGTGATCAACTGTAGCAGTCCACCTGGATGTTTGCACTCTGCCTTCACTTGTTGACAATCAAAACACCTAGCCACAAACTTTGCTATATCCCTCTTCATATTCGGCCAATAATAAAATTTCTTCACTACAGTCAATGTCTCCTAATAACCTGGGTGACCTGAATAAGGTTTCACATGAAAATTTCTCAAGATCACCTTCTTGAGATCACTGCTATCTAACACATATATCCTATCTTTGAATCTGCCCAATCCATCCGTTCTAAGACAATAATCCATACCCTGTGCACCTACACCTTTACCTATACATGTACCTGTTCCTGTACCTGTAGTGCCACATGAACCTGTACAACTACATGTACCTATACCTATACCTACACTTGTACCTGTACCTGTATCAACACCCTGCTACAACCTGCGCATAATCTCCATGTACTTGACATCCCATTGACCTGCCTACAAAATCCTATCCTATAAGTTTGTCCCATAGGAGCTCATAGCTACTAAGTGATTTACCAGTACCCACCTATTGAGAGCATCTGCCACCCTATTCTCTTTAGATTTTATGTACCTGGTCTCGAAATCAGACTCATTGATGGCGACCAACCATCTAGGCTTCTTGGCATTCAGATTCAACTGGTCAAACAAATACCTCAACCCAATATGATCACTCATCAATACAAACCTCTTTCTGAAAAGATATTTCCTCCACATATTCAATGCATGTGTGATTACTTCTAACTCCAAATCATGTATGGGGTAGTTCTGTTCATGCTCATTTAGTTTCCATGACACATAGCATACCACCTGTCCATCTTGCATAAGGACTCCACTAAGTCCTCTCTTACAGGCATATGTTCATACTACAAACTCTTTGTCTGGATATGCAATCTGTAGCACTAGTGCTTGCATCAACAACTGCTTAAGATGCTCAAATATAGCCTCACACTCCTCTATCCATTCGAACTTCTTACCTTTCCTTTGCAATGATGTGATAGGATCAGCAATATGCGACAAGTTCCTGATGAACCTCCTATAATAGTCTGCCAAACCCATGAAAGATCTCACCACATCCACACTCTTAGGAGCTACCCACTCCATGATGGCCCTTATCTTCTCTAGATCTACTATAAGGCCTTCCTTGGAGACAACATGCCCCAATTAGTGTACCTCACTCTAATAGAAACTACACTTGCTGAGCTTAGCGTACAACTGATGCTCTCTCAACAACCTTAACACTGTTGCTAAATGCTCAGCATGCTCTTCGTGATTTTTAGAATATACCAATATATCATCAATGAACACAATAAAAAACTTATCCAAATAAGGATGAAACACACTATTCATCAAGAACATAAAAATAGATGGAGCATTAGTTATGCCAAATGGAACTACAACAAACTCATAATTCCCATACCTGGTTCGAAAAGCGGTCTTGTAAATGTCCTCCTTAGATCAATATTCAAGAACACTGTTGCTCCCTTCAGCTGATCGAACATGTCATCAGTCCTTGGCAAAGGGTACCTGTTCTTGATAGTCTATTTTTTCAACTTCCTACAATCAATGCATAATTTGAGAGTTCCATCTTTCTTCCACAAAGAATACCGGTGCGCCCCAAGGTGATACAATTGGTATAATGTATCCTTTGTCTAGCATTTCCTTTAATTGCAACTTTAACTTGACCAACTCAGGTGTGCTCATCCTATAAGGTTCTTTTGATGCTAGAGATGCCCCTGGCACTAACTCAATAGAAAAGTATACGTCCCTGTGAGGTGCCAACTCTGTAATGTCCTCAGGAAATACTTCCTGAAACTTCTGGAAAACTGGGTACCTTCTCAACACATCTGCATCCTAAACCTCCTTACCCTTATCACTAGAAATGTGCACTACAAATAAAAAACACCCTTTCCTATGGCTACACTTTGCTTACATAGATGTCGCCATCCTAACTGATGTGGCTTTCTTCTTACCCTACAAGGCTCTTGGTTCCCCGTTGTCATCAACACACTTAATGGATTTTTCATAACAGTCTACCTTGGTTCTATGAAGATACAACCAATCCATGCCCAACAAGACACTGTATGATCCCAACGGTAGTACATTTAGATGTGTTGCAGTAGGCATACCATTCAAATCAAATTCACAATCTCTTACCCAATGATGCACTCTCTTCTTTGTACCTATAGTCAACTACATTAACCAAGAATCTGCATGTAATTATTTATTGAAACCACACTTATCCACCAAGTTAGGACTAACATAGCTATAACTAGATCAAGGGTCAATCAAAATAGAAATAAATTGATCACAAATCTTACCATCAATATCAATGATATATGCTTGATGTTCTGTCTGTTTGTTTTCCATCGCTAGCTAGATACGAGGAATTCTATGCCCTACATCCCCAACAATCTATGCCTCCCATGCACTGTATATCTTAGGCCCACTTCCATGATGCTTTGGACAATCTCTCCTAAGGTGCTCCTCTCTACATGTCCAACACTCCAACCGAACAATTCACTTACCTCTATGTTGCTGTTGTTGTGACCCATGCCACTATCTAGCTACATTAAACTTCTTTTGCGGTGCCATATTTTATATCCCATATTATTTCTACTGCCTTATTCTCTTAGGCTGCCATTTACCTTTACCTTTGTCTTTTCCTTCCATCCTTGCTGAGCTTCATTATTACATTTTGACTGTTTATAGCAATGTTTCAATTTCCTAATGACTTCCTCAAGTGACCAAGGCTCATCATACTCAATCCGATCTCTAAATGCTAATGGAAAACCACTAAAAAACCTTTGAACTTTAGTCTTCTCATCTGTAAGATACAGTACATACCTCAGTAGCTCCATAAAATTGGTCGTGTACTCTTCGTATGTCATTGACCCCATATTTAAATCATATAATTCTTTGGCCTTACTGTCGTAGTACCTCTCCAACAAGTACTTCTTCCTAAAAAGCCTCTTGAACTCCCACCAACTCAAGTCATTTGTCTTGATGTCTCTGACCCACTTAACATATTCCCACCTAATGTCTATTTTATCTTTCAAGCTGAAGATAGCTATTATGGCCTTCATGTTATCTATGTACTCATGCAACTCAAAGAATTTGTTCATCCCAAGTATCCAAGCCTCTGCATCTTCCGTCTTCTTCACATATCGAATCAAAATTAGGTGGTTTTGATTTCTTGAATTCATCTAACAATTATCCCCTATCACTCCTCATGTAAGGATGATAATGTTGACAATCATGATGTCTCTCAGAACTAGAACTAGAATAGTACCTGTGCTCATCACCCCTTCTATCCGGAGTGTCCAACAACTTGCTATCTCTCACCGTATAAGATCTATTTGACTAGTGTCTACCAGGAGACCTACTACCATATGCCCCATTAGTTCTATCCTCATGTCCATGGATGATTCGAAGTGGCCCTTTTCGCTACAAGCCTGACAAGCTTTGAAGAAGTATTGCATTAAGCTCTGCTTGCCTCTCTTGTGCATGTATGATTTGGTCATTATCTACCTTACAATTCCTTATCTATTCCTTAAAGCATATCAGTGTATCTGTGAAATCAGAAGAGTGACCCACACCACGCTACTCATTTGATGGATAGGGAGATTCTATGTAGTCTACCACCTTGCTAACCATTTGATCTCTTTCCTATAATGCATAATATGTCAGATAAACCAAATCAAAATAAATCAATGTACCTTAGTATAATTTGGGGAGTTTACCTCATCTACAAGATCAACAAATCAATGTGATACATGTATACCATAATCTTAATAGTGAATCGAAACGTAACATCTAAGCATAGGACCATGCAACTGTCATTCTAGCTAAGGTCTAGTCATGAATGCAAGGCCATATCAACAATGTATGCTATGACCTCATTAACGACAACAACCATTACTCCATTGTACACATTGCTACATGCAACTATCAACATGCATAAGCAATTCCTAATAACCTACACATACGCATAAACACATGTATTCAAGCATAAGAGATCAATCCTTGTAACCATCCTACAAGATTGATACAAGTAATCAAACCTACAAGAATGTAGCCTAACATAAAAGGATGTAAGTAGGCGACATAAAATCAACATGTAAACGACATGTGAAAATATGTAACCAGTCATATACTCATGGCGATGCATTTCACAAGATCAACATCAAATTCTCCGTGACAACCTTACTACAACCATAATCAACATTACATAATGCAAAAAGCACATGGAATGCAAGTGTAAAAGACACACATGTAACTGACATGCATGCATGACCAACACATACCGCCCAACCAGTTCGAGGGGTGAACCATGCTCTGATACCACTCTGTAATACCCTCCTCACACATCTATGCAAGTAACTAACCAACCGGGGTAAGCACATGACGAGAGGATACTATGATTGGATTCAACCTCCTATGTGACCTTAAGGTAGTGGAATCAACGACACACACCAACCAACCTATCCACATTAGCAAAAAAACCCTCAAGAGACATGTTAGGCACTTAGACATCCTGTCCCTGTGTCCCACTAATGTTTTGGATATCTTAAGCCTTAGTTGCTCTCATGCTATAGACATGAGAGCATCCAAAAACCCATAGTCGCTCTCACAGGCTTGCCTACTAGTGTCTAAAGACCCAATTTGCTAGTTTTGTGCTAGCGTCCCCAGGATTTGAGCCACTTTTTCAGGCCCAGAGCCTAGGTCACTGCCCATAATGGACTGATAGATTAATATTAGTCAAATAAAAGGGAAACAATGATGCAAAAGAAATAATTTAAACAAGACCTTAATTAGATCCCTACTAACCATGGTAGGAATTTCGTCAAACTTATCATCAACATGCAAACTACAGGTGTAAACAATAGAATTAAGTGTAGGGATCTCATACTTATCTAGGAATCGTTATGAACCATTGTTCCCTCATGTCATTTTCTATATTATCATCTATTAGGTCATAGAGACATCATCCATTCATTTACAAGTAAAAACATGCTGAGAGCCATACATAGCTACTGTCTTAAAACACACATATAATCAACATAATAACAACTTAAATACCATAAATATATCAGCCATAAAATCCACATATACATCAGTACATTTACACATGAAAATGAAGGGAATGAATGTCTCATTAATGAATGCAATAAACCTATCAGAGATGGGACTACTACGTTCCACCCGACCATAGATTGGCTTAGCCAAGTCTGTCTTAAGACAATCACCCCCGTGCCATATTCCAAGCATGAATGTGTGACTCATAGAACACACAAAAAATAACCAAACAAGCATGGATGCCACTGGAGTTCTCCACCTACACTGTGAGGAATTTGAGTGCCTCCTAATCTCTCAAGCTTTACTGTAATCCACAATCTAATCCAGAGATCATTAGGCCCTACATCTAGACACACTCTCCAGGATTTAATGTACATCGCATCCCAGGACTACTAGGCCCAACGAAGAGAAATCCACCTCTTGGATTTACCGTATATCCTTCCATTCACTGACAAGTATTCCTAGGCCGACTGAGGCACACAATCTTGGATTTACCATAACCCACAGTTTGGATCAGGGGTTACTAGGTCAGTGGATTTACCATGATCCATAGTCTGGTTTAGGGACCATTAGGACATGTGTTTTTCATTTCGGATATCCACCCCACTTAGCTTAGAATCCATTTGGCCATCCCACATTAATCAAAGTCTAAGAACCCATCTCATCAAAGCTAGCAGGAAATGGAAAGGCTAGGCTGAAGAATATTGTCATGCCTAGAAAAACTCATCCCATGATAGAGAAGAACCACATGCAATACCATGCATTTCAAATATAGCAAGGAAAAAACACATTAGAGTTGATACCTACAATGAAGCTTGCTGTAGGTACTTGATCCTGCCTTTCCCTGCTTGATCTTTGCTTCCTCTTGCCTTCTTTTCCTTTCTTTCTCCAATGCCAAAGTGCTCCAAGAAAATCTAAGTGTCCAAGAGTGAGAGAGAGAGAATAATGAGATTTCTCCAAAGTTAAACTAACAAAAGGTTACCAACTGATTCTCAGAAGCCTTTTTATGAATGAGGCCTCTATTATCTTCATTTTCCATTATTTTCCTTCATTTTCCTCCTCACATGAAACCTGTGACCTTTCACCTCCTTCTTCTCCTAATTTCTATTATTTTCATAAATAAATGTGCTAATAAATGCCTGATGCCTCTCCAAAGCCTTATCCATTGCCTTTTCCAATTTCCTTAGCCATAAACAACCAAATGAACACCCCCTAGGATGTCTTGCCCAACATTCAGCTTGGAATAAGTGTCCCATCAACCATGGTTATTATTTTTAACTTTTATTACATGGAATTTTTCACTAGGGCCGTTACAACATTTCCATGTTGATTTTTCTTTATTTAAATATTTAGACCCCTCTTACTTTTTATGAAGCCTTGTTAGAAGAAAAAGTTCTCAATTATATATATAAAGATCCCAAATCTATTTTGAAATCATAAGAGTTGAATTTTACAAGAGAAATATATAAAGTAAAAGCTAGTTTTTTTCAAATATCATCTTCATTATTCCTAGTATTTTATTGAATACTTTATGATAAAGTGGAAATATATCCCAATTCTAGCTAGAGCTAAAGGTAGGAAATTATTGAACTCAGAGCCTTGGAAAAAGAAACTCAACTACAAATTGTGGTTAGGCCAACAAATAAGAAAAATCATTTTTATGCTTGACTAAATACAAATATTATGATTTCACAACTAAGTAGCCCTAAACCCTTAGCTCATATAAATCCATTACATAATATTTTTTAAGTAGGATATCACCCTTTGGTTTCTATACTTTTAGTACTCTTGCGATAGTGCTAGTCCACTTGAAATGGAAAGTATAGGAAGAAGGTACATTGGGCGAGCCCTTGAATTCATCTTCCTAACCTTCTAGATTGGGTTGGGAACTTACACTCTGCTAAGAAAAAGAAAATTAATTCCCCCTCCTTTCATATTATTGGTTATTATTGTTCATTTGAGCCTCTTCCCATTTCTACTTTCTTGTTTAGATGACATCATTTAACCAAAATTAACATAAAATTACTTCAAAAGCCTTAAAAAGTTTTATGTGTATCCTTGTTTATCTTTTCATAGATATACACCTTATGAATAATGTTTTATTTTCATGCATTCTTCTTCTATTTATCCAACCTAGTATTCCAATTCATGTCTTGAGGGTTGGCCTTGTTTTTCTAGTTGGTGTTGATTGAGTTAAAGGAGAATTATAGCTAACAACTTGCTAACAAACACCTCTTTATCTTTCTCAACAACGTTTATGTGGCCTTGGTGACCTCACTAAGGCCATTTGAGCTATTTTCCATTCTAGTTGATGCTAATTCATATGGTATTAAAATTCCACAATAACAATTTTCTTGTTTTTCCTGGGATGGCTAGGTCATGTTCATAGTGGGCCATAATGCTAAAATTGAATTATATTCCTAGGGAATGGATTTGACTAAGAATAAATGAGACTCTAAGAATCAACCATGGTATATGAAAGCATTTATATATTTCTTATTCATGTGATGAACAAAACATACACGACTAGATATTGATCACCATTGCTAGTGAATATCCAACAAGGGCTCACTGGAGCATCTGACAAGTTATTATATTGGAAAGCCTTTATATGAACAAGGAAAATCATGTGAGGATCCCAAGCATATTAAGTACAAAAGTAGCATCTTGTACCCCACTATTAAAAAGAAATTATTTTTTTTTCTTTTTAGAAGAGAGAGAAAGGCTTTGAAATAGTTCAAGTAGGTCATATAGAAAGGGTCAATTACTATAATTCAAATATTCAATCAACTCTATTGAGATAGTATATAGGCTAAATACGTATTGCAAATGGAACTATTTAGAAAGAGATACTTCTTTATTTCATATATTGAGCAAGAAATATAAATGCACACACACACATAATTTCTATATATCAACAAATCCCTTAAAAGTTAGATATGATTTGGTCATATGCCTATCTATCTAAATTTTATGAATGCCTTTTACCTAAAAAACTTATCAATTATATTCCAAACTCGAAACTTGCTAACAACACTATAAGAATCTATTAATGATTACATTTCTTCATTTATTTCTACACGCCTTCTTAGTGGGGAAATTCATTCTGTATGATACCCAACATATCACTAAATATTACAAAATTTGTCTTTTTCATTGGCTTAATAAATATATAAACCTATTATCATTGATGTTATAATACATCAAATCAATATCTTGATTGAAACTTTTCTCTTACAAAATGATGTTGAGTTAAAAAGCGTCTTTATCTTGCATCATAAATTGGAATGTGTGTCAATTTCATTGAACTTTGATCGTCACACATGATAATTGTAATTACTCCTTTCCTTTCTCCTATGCCTTCAAGAATGTACCTTAGAAAAATTTCTTAAGGTAGCACTACACAATGTTTTGTACTCCACTTTAGTAGAGGAAAATAAAAAAATTGGCTTCTTCTTGCTATTGCATGACATAATTTCAGATCCTATATCGATCACATTTCTAGTGATTGATTTTCTAACATTTGGATCACACTTCCCAATTAGAATTTGAATAACCTATCAACTCAAAATCCAAATGATTGGTGTATTCAATTTTAAAATCAATAGTTCCTTTTAGGTATGTTGGAAGCTTTCAAATGGATGTCATGTGGCTTAGCCATTAATTGACTAAGTATTCCAACTATTTATGCAATAACGAGTCTTATCATTGGTAAATAATTTAACCTCTCCACTAGTTGTCTAAATAAAATTCCATTTACTTATTTTGTATCATCATGTTCTAGCTCTAAACCAAGAATATTATAGATCTGATATAAAAATATAAGACAATGAAAATAAACCCAGAAATAATATGAAATGATTCTTTATTGATCAAACCCTTAAGGTAGGGCAACACCATAAATTCACTCCTTAAGGAAGGAGAACACTCCACAAGCCATATGCTTGTTCATACAATAATCCTTCATTATTTCTTGACATGGAGTCTCTAGCCTCTATATAGGCCTCATACATACAATACTATGGGTCATTACCATGGTTCTCTCATACCATCAACTAATACCATGGGCCCATTACATTATTACTAACTACTTGTGGTCCCTTACATGATATGGGTTAACCACCTTATTTATTACTATGGCCCATCCCATTATTACATTATTACCTTGGGTACCTCCCTTGGTACCCCATATTATCCCCCCTAGGTATATAACATTCCACCCCCCTAAGCATGTTTCGTCCCCGAAACATGGGAAGAACACAAATAATAAGATCTACTCAAAAGAGTAGTCCACTGATACCATGCACGTGCATCTAGCCATCCAAGAGAAAGGTGAACCCTCGATCTCACTGGTGCCTCGCTCGCCTGAGATGGAAGTTGACCGTGGCAGCTCTTCTGTGTTGATGTGTAGTGGGTGGATCTTCTCTCCTCGCTATCCGTCATGTGACTACTTGGTTTCCATCTTGATGGTTGTCTTGCGGGGTGATGTGGGTGATGATATGTTGAGGTTTTAACCCACGATGTCTTTTTCTTTAATTCACCCCTTACTGGAGCCTGACTGTTATTTGGTGCATGTTGTGGTGCTTTATGTGGTGCCTTATCTTCCAATATTACTTCAACCACTGAGTCCTCATCTGATGTGTCAGCACCTGTAACCTTTTCTGCTTCAGCCTCTGTTTGTGTTTGATTGTTGACCATCAACTGCTCATCATCTGATGTGTAAGTGTCATTAGAGCTTTGTGCTTCTGCCTCCATAGTCTCTGCTTGGGTCTTAATGGAAATATCATGCACTGTAATTTTCTTCTTTTTATACCAGAGCTTCAGGAATTTCTTCTGCACATTAATATTAATAGTACCCACGGATTCCATCCAAGGATATCCCAAAACAACATCCATGTTATCCATATCTGAAGTATAAAAATCACCATGCGACACATACTTATCCATAGAAAGCTTCAAATCCTTATAAACTTGAACAACCTCATTATCAACCTGTGTATTTTCAATTTGTTTTGCTGTAACTTGCAATTTTTTTACCAAATTAACATTGATGAAATTATGCTTGCAACTAGGATTTATAGAAACAATGATCTTCTCTTTCTGAATCAATCCATGAACCTGTAATAACGAGATACCAGCAGAAAATAACCCTTTAGGTTCCTTGGTTTCCTTCTTTCCTGTAAAAATAAAATCTTTGCTAGGTTGTGTGTCCGTCTGTGTGAGCTTATCCACAAGATTAGCTTTACGGTCAAAGTGGTCCATAAGAGCTTTTGTGAATTTGTCCCAAGTCAAGGGCCTTCGACAGCAACGTTGATGCCCTTGCCACCATTGCAATCTTTCAATGTCCAAGTACATTGTTCCCACACTCAGCTGAGTCTCATCATCCATGATGTAATTCAATCTAAAAAATTTCTCCATTTGTGCTATCCATTTGACTGGATGAGAGCCATCAAATGGATACAAGTCCCTCAAATTCAGATCTAGGCGTGCCATCACAAAAAATTGGCGAAAATTTGAAATGGTCACAATTCTATCAATATTGCTCAGAATCCCTATTATAACCTATTTCCAGAAATGGAACAATCATTCTGAATCTTCCCATGTGATAGAAATCTTGATCCAGACACTAGAATTTCAGATCTGTGCTGCAACTCTCCCGCCGTCACCAAAATTTCTGCAAAAAAGAGCTGATTTTAAATCAACGATATCTCCCTCATCCGGACTCCGATTTGATTGTTTTTTTTTTTGAATTTGGGTATTTTTTCACAAAGAATCCAGATCTACAATTAGATTTTTCAGATATTGCACCAAGGCATCCAGATCTGCGCCACAAACTCGCTTCCCTGAAAAATTGTCTGCAACCCCACTGATTTTTATATCAGCGATATCTCCTTCATCCGGACTCCGATTCAACCGATTTTTTTTTTTGAAATCGGCTATTTTTTCACAAAGAATACAGATCTGCAATTAGATTTTGCAGATCTTTCACCAAAACATACAGATATGATCTGCAAACTCGCCGCCCCCGAAATCCTGCAAAAAATTCTCCCCTTTTGTGCCCAAGAAAGTGCTCTGATACCACTTGTTATAGCTCTAACCCAAGAATATTATAGATCTGATATAAAAATATAAGACAATGAAAATAAACCCAGAAATAATATGAAATGATTCTTTATTGATCAAACCCTTAAGGTAGGGCAACACCATACATTCACTCCTTAAGGAAGGAGAACACTCCACAAGCCATATGCCTGTTCATACAATAATCCTTCATTATTTCTTGACATGGAGTCTCTAGCCTCTATATAGGCCTCATACATACAATACCATGGGTCATTACCATGGTTCCCTCATACCATCAACTAATACCATGGGCCCATTACATTATTACTAACTACTTGTGGTCTCTTACATGATATGGGTTAACCACCTTATTTATTACTATGGCCCATCCCATTATTACATTATTACCTTGGGTACCTCCCTTGGTACCCCATATTATCCCCCCTAGGTATATAACACATCATCAATGTAAATCTTAAAATTCAACTCTAATGGAGTACACACTATTTTGTAGTCAATCAATACAATCTTTTGATGAGTTCCTTTGTATACTTAATATGAGTGGTCAAAATTTTACCATATCCCCTACATACCTTAATACCTCAAAAATAGCGCGTTAGTCAAATATCATTCAATTTCAATTCCCATGATAAATATTTTTTGATTCAATCAAATGAAACACTTCCTATTATGATTAAACCATAAGTAGACGGTTAAATTAAAATGACATCTCCATGTTCATTTTTATTTTTGTAAAGATCTGTATAACTCTTACTTTTTATGAAGCCTTGTTGGAAGAAGAAGTTATCAATTTTTATATATAATGATCCCAAATATTTCTTGAGATCATAAGACTTGCATAAGAGTTGAATTTGACAAGAGAAACCTATCAAGTAAAAGCTACTTTTTATTAATGCATACCCTTGTTATTCCTACTATTTGATTGAATATCTTATGATAAAGTGAAAATTTATCCTAATACTAACTAGAGCTAAAGGTAGGAAATTCTTGAACTCAAAGGCTTGGAAAAAGCGACCCACCTACAATGGTGGTTAGGCCAAAAAATAAGAAAAATAATTTTTATGCTGGACTACAAAAAATATGATGTTTTCACAACTAAATATCCCGAAACACTAATCCCATATTGATCCATTTCGTCATATTTATTAAGTAGGATCTCACCCTTTGGTTTCTACCCTTTCAATATTCTAGTGACTGTGCTAATCCACGTGAAAGGGAAAGTAGAAGAAGAAGGTACATTCAGTGGGCCATTGAATTGATTCAGATCTATGAAGGAATAAAATGAAATATAGATTTTAAAAAAACACGTAGATACAACAAAAAAGAACCTCAATTAATAAATAACAATTGCTGAAAACTGATTACATGCAAAAAAAAGAAACAAACTAGCTCAGGCAATGGTAGCTTATCTCTAAGAAGAGATGCGATAGATACATGCCTTTTGAGTTGAGTTACAATTAGGCTTCGAGGCATTTTTATCATGAATAAACAATGAGAAATCCTAAAAATCCAAAAACCTAACCCTAGGAGTTGAAGCACCAAAAGTTTGTGGGCCCCGTTCGGGTTAGTTGGAACATCAACTTCCTAGAGTTGTAACTTTGCCATACGATCTCTATTTGGCACTCACAATACCTCCATAGAAATATTTGTTTGAGGAAGAAAACATTTGACTGAAAATAGATGTTGGCCTCATGTTTTCTCATTTACCCACAAGCAACGCTGTTTAGGGCCTCAAAAATGGCTTCAGATGTTCACGACCCGAAAATATGTCAAAATGGAAAACTACTGAAATAGGTAACTGTTCAGCGATAAAAGGTGTCTTTTTAACTCCTAATTATCTTCACATTAATTGTCAACCCAGGGACAATTTTTTATTTCAAGAGTGTACTCAGTCTAAGGCGGCTATTTACTCAAGAGTAATGTTTTGCAGTATAGTGCGTAAAATACAAAAGTAAATGAATGTTTGAAACAAAATCTAATTAGAACAACAAGAAAATCAAATGCCTTGTAATTAAATCATTCATTCAAACAACCATCAATCGAGGATATAGTAGCAATAACTCATTCCTCTAGAGATTGATGCAATTGAAATCAAACTAGAACAAGACAATCATTCTGGGAACGAGGAAGCAATAACCAATGTTCTCTACAGTTGACAGTCCTGCTTTAAAGCAATTAAAAGGAAATAGAAATTGAACTAAAGCTGCCATTGAAAGTAAACTAGGAAAACTCTTTAAAAGCAAACTCTTTGCAATTAATCAGAAATGAACAGCAAAGTAAATGGACAACAAACTGTAATTAAAGGAATTAAACAACGAATCCTATTTAATAAATCTGAACAACAAAGCTAATTGAATAGAAATACATAGCAACTACAAATGTAATTGAATCAGCAACCTTAATCCAGCAGCATGAACATTAATTGCAGTTATTGAAGCAACAACAATTGCTGTTATAATTGAATAATAACATAATTGAATAACAATTGCAATTACAAATGAACAACAATTAAATGAACCCCAGTCTTAATTAGATAGCGCAGTATTAGATTAGAATTAAGAGCAGGACATTTCAAGTTAATAATTTCGTCACTAACGCAATCCAATTATGATTTCAATATAACAGAGCAATTCTGCGAAATGTTCATAAACAAAAGATTATTGAATAAAACAATTTAAAGAAATGAAAAGGAAATCAAACCATCACATGGTAGAAATCGGAAAGATAAAATATAGCAGTAGCAGCGTACTCCACCAGAGGCTGGGCCCTTAGCTGCCAGCGGATGTTGCTAGGCTACTTCAGATGAGAAGAATGAACAACAACTCGCAAATCATATATTAATCATCAAACTGTGAAATCATTACAACAACAGAAGCTTGAGAATTACAATGGTAATGCAACAATCTCCTTTTCCTTCTATTCTATCCTATCATGAATAATCCATCATCATTCTTGAATCTCTAATTTTGAATCCTCAATTCTCCATCTCTATCTCTGATCTCTGTTTTCATTTAAATAGAGAGAGATCAGAGAGCAGTTACAACAGAGATAATTACAACATGATTTCTATTACAAAATTGGATTGTTTCTAACCAATTGATCAACAAGAAAATATATTTCCATCTATCTTTCAACAAGAGCAAGGCGAATTTGGCTTTGCAGCTGAGATTTGGAAAACGGCCACAAAACAAATCGGAGAAAATCATGCTCAAAGAATCCTATGTTTCTCTCAATACAAGCTGAATTTGGGTAAACAGTTCTTTAAATAAGTTAATTTGGTCCGTTCTGGACAAAACACATGTTCCGAATTTTCCAGATTATTCTTCATTTGCCCAGAATCTCAACCGCAAAACTATCACTTCTTATTCTAGCGAATTTCTAAGTTGGAATATTTAATGATCAAATCTTCAATCTGGAAATTGTATTGGAGGCTAAAAATGGTGAATAATGTTACAACCAATTTATTAAAACTATCATTGATAAAATCATACATAATCATCAATTTATTAGAAGTAAAGGAGAAGAAATAATATTCATCCATAAGAGCATAAATCATTATAAAATGGATTTATATAATAAATTATAATAAATGACATGATAAAGAAGAGTAAAAATGGATGAAATAAGTGTTAAAAAGTGGTCGTATTCATGGACCAACATACCCCCACACTGAATATGTTGCATGTCCTCATGCAACAAAAACTGAATATATTGCATGTCCTCATGCAACCCAAAGATAAAACCCATGTGTTAACCAAGCAATAAAAAATTTGTTCATCCCAACTCATGAAATGGATAGAAAAAATAAATTCTTCCTTAATTAATGAATATTCAATTTTAGTAATCTCGATGAAGGCGTAACAATTTTTACATTGATGTTCAGGTTATGTGCATATGAAATTGCAGCAAAATATGATATAAGTGACAACAGCCTTCATTAACTATTTTCCTAAAAACTACAAACCAGTTTTTGTTGAAATGTTGCAAGTAAATTTATAATATATGAATGTCTCTATGATCCAAAAATCAGATCGTTTTGATGCACGGATCATGAGATATAAACAAAATGGCTGTAGGTGATAGTGCATGATTTCTGAAATTTTATGAACCAATATTACTTGAAATTGTCTGGGTTTGTATATTTTAATGATATGTCTGTGTTTTCTAGAAATCACAAGAATTGAGTTCATAGTTTTAAAAATATTATGGAAATCAATTTCTGCACTAAAATTGTATGCCTTAAATGAGAAAGAAAGTAGAAAACATCCATCATGTGTAGCAATTCCTCCCTCTCTCTAAAAAATTAGCATGTCCTCATGCAATGCTAGAAAAAAATTGAAGTGGTTGCTACCATCTATTGAATTTTATGCTTGGTGTAAAACAACATGGAATAATGGAGGTGTTGAGAATGAATAAGAATAGCAATGGATGATAAAGAATATGAATGACATGGTCATAAGAAAGAAATGAATGAAAACAACACTCTCCCAAAATGGAAGATGATATGCCGCTGAAAAAGGATAAGTGTTAAAGATGTGGAATGAAGGATGATAAATAATGCTCAAAATGAGTTTTCATGAAATTCTCCTAAATTCGTAATAAATCAGAAAATTATGCTATTTTACCTCAAGTTTTACCTCCAAAAGAAAAATGTGGAATGACATGTATGGACTGGCATTTGTTGAAGCTGATGTAGGTAGAGTTTGTGCTGAAAGTGATGCAAAAGGTGAAATCTAGGCAAACACATCATGTCTGAACAGTTGTTCACGTTCGCAAGTTGCTTGAGCCTCTTTTGTTAGTTGCAATAGTGTGGTCATGCTGTGAATAGAGTTCTGCCCATACTCATTGTTTTCCTGTAAAAAATCACTATTTCGCATACAATGTTCTTGAATCCATAGTGTTAGTTTTGAATAGGAATAGATTAAGATGCATGCAAAAACTTCAATCAGAAAATCTTTTTGTATACATGAAATACTAATATTTTATCAAATCAACAAGTGATGGCAGAGTGCAGTAATCATATCGCATGCAATCCTATAATGCATACATTCCCCCCTCCAATTGGAAAAGGGATTCCATGACCATAAAGCCTATGAAAGGCATGACAAGGGAATGAACAATATAGCAGTAAATGATGCAGAATACACATATCAATGATAGGACGGTAAGAGGTATGGTTATAATGAGCGCAGAGTGTGTAAATATAGTTATGAATTAGAGATAGGATGCTTTGGATTGATGATAAGTTATGAAAAAGAGAAAAATGACAACAATATGCCAAAAAGATGTTTTGCTGATGGTATTCTAGCTGAAAATGATGATTTCTCATGCGTAAAGGTTCAAAATAAGGAAAAAATTAAGGAAATAACTTCTCTGGTAAAAAGAAAAAATAAGAAAATGGTATTATAGTAATAATTGACGATAAGATATAACTTCAATACCATAAGTAGAGCCTCTGCTGCCAGCAGGCGTCCATAGCCTCGACAGGGTTGCTTTTTAACCCATATGAGTAAGGATTCTCAATTTATAAATGGAGAGTTCCAGTGTTGTTCTACATAAGAGATTAGTGTGCTGGCGTGGTAACTAGATAACCACACTGCCATTCACTGGGATGTAGCAAAAGTGATTAGGCCGGCTCGTGATGAGACCTCCTGTTCCAAGGATAATTTGGCTATCCAATGGATCATAACTCTGGTGTGGTGGCCATAATGGGAATGTCACTTTGTTACAACCTTATGAACATGGTAGGCCGGCTCGTAATGAGACCTCCTATCCTCCATCTATGAACAAAATTTTGTTGTTATTACACATTTTTATGATAAAAAGAGCGAGGCTCAGTACTCCTTAAGAGTAGGAATGGTGGAAGAAGTTGAACATGTTAATAGAAAAAAATATACCCATAATCTCATTTATTACATACAGAGAAGATTATAACTAGGAAGGGTGTAACCAGCATGGTATCAAGATGGTCAATCAATATCATGTTCAACAGAAAACAATGCAGTAAAGTAGTATATAAATAATTGTGTCCCTTTTGAAAATAAGCTATCATCAAGTAGCTATATTGTTAAAGATCATAACGTGAATGATATTAACTCGCTTCAATAGAATCCATAATTCTTGTCCTCATAAGAATAGTGTACTTCATTCCATGAAAGGGAATCAGTAAAATGTAGTTGAGATGAACTAAGAATAATCCCACAAGAGGAAGGAAGGGCTGCACTCAAAAATACTCTCAAAGTTTTGTTTCTTTGAAGGAACAACAAAAACACTCAAAAAGTGTTGTTCCCTACAGGGAACAACAAAGGAAATGCACATCAAAAAGCAAAAATACACACGAAAAAGTGTTGTTCTCTGTAGGGAACAACAAAAAATGCATGTGAAAAAGTGTTGTTCCTTAAGAGGAACAACAAAAAAATGTGAAAATGATGTTCCTTTGAAAAGGAAAAACAAAAATGTGAAAGCGCAGAAGTGTTGTTCCTTTAAAAAGGAACAGCAAAAACGTAAAAGTGCAGAAGTGTTGTTCCTTTTTAAAGGAACAACAAAAGCGCGAAAGTGCAGAAATGCTGTTCTTTTAAAAAGGAACATCAAAAGTGCGAAAGTGTTGTTCCTTTAAAAAGGAACAGTAAAAACGTGAAAGTGCAGAAGTGATGTTCTTTTAAGAAGGAACAACAACGTGAAAGTGCAGACGTGCTATTCCTTTAAAAAGGAACAGCAAAAACGTGAAAGTGCAGAAGTGTTGTTCCTTTAAAAATGAATAGAAAAAATGTGAAAGTGCAGAAGTGCTGTTCCTTTAAAAAGGAACATCAAAAACGTGAAAGTGCAGAAGTGCTGTTCCTTTTTAAAGGAACAACAACGTGAAAGTGTAGAAGTGTTGTTCTTTTAAAAAGGAACAACAAAATGCACAATCATAAAATGCAAGCACGCAAAGAATGAATTAGCTATTCACTGTATTGATGCTGATGATGGGCTACAATTTGAAGGAAGCAAGACCTGAAACACAAAATATAAGAGAAATCAGAAAAAAAACAACATTTTATTTAAAAATAGTATGTAAATAAATAAATTAAGTTACAACAGCTATGTTATATATAAAAAAATGATCTCTTTGAAAAATGTTTTGGCAGCAGTGACAAGACATGAATCTTAAAATGGAAAAAAATTCTTCATTTCTTCTATTATGAATCCATTGGGTAATGAGTTGGATTAAATTCCTTTGTTTCATTAAAATTTCTTTCAAAAATCACTCGTCCATAAATTGACCTTCTTTATTTTCCGAGGACCTGCAAAAAAACGAGTGTCTACCTGTAATAAAACATTAAATCATGGAGAAAGAGAGGTGATCGGGCTCCCCTAATCCAAGAATTATTAAAAAAACAACAATTAGTTACTCTGTATAACAAATCCACTGATAAAATAACAAAGTAAAATTTATGTCACCTACGAGAGAGCAGTGGTCGACCATACTAACCAGCAGTGTTTTAATCACAAATTCTTTGTTTTTCGTCCAAATTGAGTGATTCAAAATCCAGATGAGAGCTAATTCAAAGGTATATCTACAATAGAAACAAGTTTCAAATAAAATAAGAATTGATAGGTCAAATACTCTAAGAAACAGCCGGAAAAATAGAGTTTTAAGAGTGCTGATTTACGATAGACAGTCAGTATTTTGATCATAACTTCCCCATACAATATCGAAAATGAGTGATTCTAATTGATTTGTAAACCCGATTCATAGGTGAATCTACCATAGAAACAGGTTTTAAAAATTCATTCATTTAGATCTCCAAAAACCGACTGTCTCAACTCTGTTCCTGAGCTGCCCGCTAGACATCCTGTCAATGTTTTGGTTCTAACTTTTCCGTTTCAAATCCAAATTGAGTGATTCAAATTGGGTTGGAAAGTAAACATAAAGGGCTACTTAAGATAGAAATAGGTTTTGAAAATATTCCCTTTTGGTCCCTCAAAACATGACTGTCCTGACTGTTTTTCCAGAGATTTCATCAAGCCCGCAAGCCAAAAAAATATGATATTCAAGTATTTTTTCAAATTGGTGATAAAAATGAATATGAGTGTTTGTAGAACTATTATTTCCATTATAATTCATCTACATACACAAATGAATTGAAACATTTATCACCGATGTTGATTTCGATAGCATGTTGCAACAAAAAAACAACTAGTTTTACATAAAAACAAAATGTATTTATTTATGTCCTTATTTATTTATGTATTTTTATTTTATTTTTTTACACTAACCTACTTTGATTTGTAAAATGAATATGACTATGTATATGAGTACTTCCAGTGGAACCATTTTCAAAATAAGGCTTCAAGTATGCACATACCCAAATTTGAAAAATGCATGTTAATGAATATTAGGGTATGAGAAGCCAACTTCCCTTGAAAAGATGGTGTCAAAAATTGTTGAAGTATGGAGTGATGCTGCAAACAAATGATGGAGTGAAACCAATCTTCAATATATCCTTTATTTTCTTGATTTCCCATAGCCATCATACCATGAAGTTCTTGAGCTTTTAAAATGACTTGTTGATGCATACTAAAAGAAACCTCATTTTTTCCCATAACTTCTACAATTTTTGAATTTGAAACATTCTGAATCTCATTGTAAGTTTTCTCCATTGGTGCATGTGAGATAGAATGGGTGGGAAGGGTAGGTAAATTCTGCAGTTCAACACTATAATCATGTTGTACTGGTTTATTGTGGTGAGGGTGTGGAATGAGTTGAGCAGGAAATTGTGTACGGAATGGAGCATTTTGATGATGTAGATGATTGGGTTGAGTGAATGATTTTGATAGGCAAGCAAGGTGTTGTGGAAGAGATGGTGGAGAATATGGAGGAGGTGCTTGTGCTATAGGACAAGGGAGAGTAGTCATGCAATCATAAGGTGAACCATGCCAAATTTGTAGACAAGATTGATGGTGGTTATATTGAGATTGACATGGCTGCCCTAGCACATTAGTATTCCATAATGGATCATGCAAGTAAGAAAGTGGAGAGGAAGTGTTTTGAACCATACCTGTAGGCCATGATTTCCATGCTTTTGACCTTGTTGTAGCTTCCTCATCTCTTTGATATGCTACTTCCATCCTAGATAAGGAAGAGTGAGTATCTATGAGATGCTCCTTTCGGTCATGAGGGCAAAACACTTCATCAAATTCTTGATTTTTCTGAACTTGCAAAACATCCAATTTTGAACTTAGAGAGCTAATAAAATCAACTTTAAAATTTTCAAATAAAACATTTATTTCAGCTCTTATGTCTTCTGTTCTTGTAGCAGATTTGGAAAAGAAAGAACAAACATCTCTAGAATTCTTACCAACCTTGGAGATTCCTCTTGAATACCTTATGCACAATTCACAAACATCATCATATGACAACTGAAAAACATCACCTTTTCCTATCAGATTTAAGAGTTCAAAAAATTCATCTTTGATTCCTTCAAGAAGAAGTGTTTTTAAGATCTCTTTTTCCAAATGCTTATGTTTTGATTTTTGAAGGTTGTATTGAAATCGATCTACATAGTCCTCCAAGCTTTCATTTTCCCCTTGTATCATATTGAAAATATCTTCATCGGCCATGCAATAGTCTTGGTACTTCTTCAAGAATATGTTCTTCATGTCCTCCCATGTTTGGATGCAGTTCCCACCTAGGTTCATGAACCATCGGAGAGCTGCTCCTTTTAAAGTAAGAGGAAACAATTTCAACCTTTGATCATTAGTGTAATAATCATATCCTCTACAGAGTATTTCGAACTCAAATAAGAATGTATCTAAATCTTCATTGTCAAGCCATGAAAATTTGGTAGAGAAGATGGGGGAATTATGTGCATTTGAGTCACTCCTCCTAGATCTTTGATAGGAAATTCAAAAGTAGAAATGTGAGCCATTTCTTACGATAATATAAGATGTTCTTAATGCATTTCTTCGAGGCTTCTTCTTCAAATGTTCCTGTCAATTGGTTAGTGAAGTCGGTGGTGCTTACATCACCACTTGAGTGAAATCATGAGATTTGTTTTTCAAAATTTCAAATTTTTTTTAATCATTCACATAGAAATTCAAACATTTATTTCTACCCTAAGTTATTTAACAATTCTGTTGGAAAGCGGGCGGGGGAGCAGGGGTTTTACATGCTCTTGTACGCAGGTTCTTACCTTCCGTTTTTAATACCCAATTCTTTCCTAACAGACACTCATTAGATGTACACTACTCTTTAAAATTGGCTACACTCTCCCCGGCAACTGCGCCAAAATGTTGAGCGATAAAATGTGTCTTTTTAACTCCTAATTATCTTCACATTAATTTTCAACCCAGGGACAATTTTTTATTTCAAGAGTGTACTCAGTCTGAGGCGGCTATTTACTCAAGAGTAATGTTTTGCAGTATAGTGCGTAAAATACAAAAGTAAATGAATGCTTGAAACAAAATCTAATTAGAACAACAAGAAACTCAAATGCTCTGTAATTAAATCATTCACTCAAACAACCATCAATCGAGGATACAGTAACAATAACTCATTCCTCTAGAGATTGATGCAATTGAAATCAAACTGGAACAAGACAATCAGTCTGGGAACGAGGAAGCAATAACCAATGTTCTCTACAGTTGATAGTCCTGCTTTAAAGCAATTAAAAGGAAATAGAAATTGAACTAAAGCTGCCATTGAAAGTAAACTAGGAAAACTCTTTAAAAGCAAACTCTTTGCAATTAATCATAAATGAACAACAAAGTAAATGGATAGCAAACTGTAATTAAATGAATTAAACAACGAATCCTATTTAATAAATCTGAACAGTAAAGCTAATTGAATAGAAATACACAACAACTACAAATGTAATTGAATCAGCAACCTTAATCCAGCAACATGAACATTAATCGCAGTTATTGAAGCAACAACAATTGCTGTTATAATTGAATAATAACATAATTGAAAAGCAATTGCAATTACAAATGAACAGTAATTAAATGAACCACAGTCTTAATTAGACAGTGCAGTATTAGATTAGAATTAAGAGCAGGACATTTCAAGTTATAATTAATAATTTTGTCACTAACGCAATCCAATTATGATTTCAATATAACAGAGAAATTCTGCGAAATGTTCATAAACAAAAGATTACTGAATAAAACAATTTAAAGAAATGAAAAGGAAATCAAACCATCACACGACAGAAATCAGAAAGATAAAATACAACAGCAGCAACGTACTCCACCAGAGGCTGGGCCCTTAGCCACCAGCGGATGCTACTGGGCTACTTCGGACGAGAAGAATGAACAACAACTCACAAATCATATATTAATCCTCAAACTGTGAAATCATTACAACAAAAGAAGCTTGAGAATTACAATGGTAATGCAAAAATCTCCTTTTCCTCCTATTCTATCGTATCATGAATAATCCATCATCATTCTTGAATCTCCAATTCTGAATCCTCAATTCTCCATCTCTATCTCTGATCTCTGTTTTCATTTAAATAGAGAGAGATCAGAGAGAAGTTACAACAGAGATAATTACAACATGATTTCTATTACAAATTTAGATTGTTTCTAACCAATTGATCAATAAGAAAATATATTTCCATCTATCTTTCAACAAGAGCAAGACGAATTTGGCTTTGCAGCTGAGATTTGGAAAATGGCCACAAAGCAAATCCGAGAAAATTGTGCTCAAAGAACCCTGCGTTTCTCTCAATACAAGCCGAATTTGGGCAAACTGTTCTTCAAATAAGTTAATTTGGTTCGTTCTAGACAAAACCCATGTTCCAGATTTTCCAGATTGTTCTTCATTTGCCCAGAATCTCAACCGCAAAACTGTCACTTCTTATTCTAGCGAATTTCTGAGTTGGAATATTTAATGATCAAATCTTCAATCTGGAAATTGTATTGGAGGCTAAAAATGGTGAATAATGTTACAACCAATTTATTAAAACTATCATTGATAAAATCATACATAATCATCAATTTATTAGAAATAAAGGAGAAGAAATAATATTCATTCATAAGAGCATAAATCATTATAAAATGGATTTATATAATAAATTATAATAAATGACATGATAAAGAAGAGTAAAAATGGATGAAATAAGTGTTAAAAAGTGGTCGTATTTATGGCCCAACAGTAACTGTGATAGAAATTAAGAAACTAAAATAAAACAGTTTTGGGGGTCCAATTGGAGTAGGCGTGTCACCACCAATATCCACCTGGATCAGTCCTCCCCCCTCAAGAAGCAATGGTCCCCATTTCGTTGAGTGCCTCCATGAGATGTGGAAACTTCTATTGAACTAGGTCCCTGGTGAGCCACTTGCCTTGATGCAAGAGTTGGTCAGCTTTCAAAACCCGATGTAGTTGGATCCTCCGTCGCTGAGATTTATTAATTTGTGTGTCCATGATACAATCAGTCGTGGCCTAGTATTCAATGCAATTTGGGTTGAACTCTATTGGTGCTAGCTGCTTAGCAATGTCTGATGTATCCAATAATGGTGGAAAGTATGGTTGAAGCTGGTCCACATTGAATACTAGGTGCATGCCAAGGAATGGGGAAATAATTAGCTTAAAAACATTATCACCCACAACTTTGGTGATGGTGTAGGGTGCATATCAGAGTGGTCAAAGCTTTCGATGGGCTTCGGTAAGGAATTCCTTATGCAAATGCAACTAAAATTTGTCGCCCACTTGAAACTTATGTGGCACTTAATGATGATCATGAGGTTGCTTTTACTTGGAATTGGATTTATCAAGGACATCATGAACTTGCTGGCATATGTGTTAAATGTGTTCAATAAACCTGGTTGCTTTATCTTCTTTGGAATGAAAATGTGAAGATTATTGCTATGTAGTCGCAAGAGGTATTACAACAACAATGGGACATACTGGTTGAAATCCTAGGCCCACCTGGAAGGGGCTATGCTAGTAGAGCTATGGAGAGCTATGTTATAGATGCGTTGCACATAGGGAAGACTCTTATCATATGTTCATGAATTCTTGGAGTTGTACATGCGTAGTATGTGCACTATCATCTTGTTGAAAACCTCTGTCTAGTAATCAGTTTGAGGATGAAATGCATTCAAATTGGTGATTTTAGTGTCCAACAATGACCAGAGGGTCGAACAAAATGCACAAGAACATGCTGTCCTTATTTGATATAATGGTCTGTGAAATCCCAAAATTTACCCATACTCGTTCGAAGAAGAGTTTGGTAGCATCTTATGTTGTGATGGTCTTCTTGTAAGCAGTTGATATAGCCATCTTAGAAAATGTGTTAATGACCACAAATACACAGTAGTTACCATGCTTGGTAAAAGGAAGGCCAGACATATAGTCCATGTAGATGGATTCCAAAGGCTGGCTAGGAGTAGGCAGAGGAGTGTACAATGATTTCTTCTTAATGGTTAGCTTGTTGATGCCACATGCAATACATGATCCAACATCTTATTAGAGTTTTAGCTAATAAAAATACTTTTGTAGTACTACCGTGATTTTCTCCAAACCAAAGTGTCCTGCTACTCGACTGTAGTGCGTCTCCCAAATCAACTTTTCACGCTCGCTTGAAGCAACACAAAGGTTCCCTAGGTCGTATAAGAATGCATACTGGAGGTGGAAGTATGGTACTTGATTTCCATCCATCAACATGTGGTATGTGGTGGAAAATTCTAGATCATTTTTGTATAGCTACAACCATCTAGAGTGCCCATAAGAGTTAAGAACAGTGGTCAGTGCCACAACCGAAATATGAATTAGGAAATTTGCAACATTATTGGTGTCTCCATTCTTGTATTTAATGTTCAAATGGAATTGTTGCAAATATGTGGCCCATTTCTGATGGTGATCATTCTGCAACTCTCCTTGTGTCTACACAAACAGAAGAGCTCGATGATATGTGTTGATGATCATCTCCTTCCCCAAAATATAATGTTTCCACTGCTAGAAAGATTGCATAATGGAGTACATCTCCTTATCATAGGTGGGGTATTTTTAAATAGTATCAGAGTGTGTCTCACTATGATAGGACACTTGATGCCCTTATGGGTGAGAACTGCACCAATAACATAGTCGGTGGCATCTGTTTGAATTTCAAATGGTTATTGCAGGTCTAGCAATGTGAGTATTGTCACAAAGCAAAGGTGATGTTTCACGTCAAAAAATGTCTTATGTTGTGCCTCAAACCAAAAAAACTTTTCTTTTTCTCTTCCCTTGGTAAGTTGACTCAGAGGCTAAGTGATATGAGAGAATCCCAACATGAAGCTTCGATAGAAATTGGCAAGGCCCAAAATGTTGCGAAGCTATGGGATATTTTTTAGGGTTGGTCACTCCCAAATGATTTGGATATTAGCTAGACCAACATGCATGCATTTATCATTAATTATGTAGCCCAGATATTGGAATTGGTTCATGGAAAAGGAAATTTTTTATAAGTTGGAACATAATTTGTGCTATCGTAAGGCTTGGAGGACTTGCTGAATATGTTACAAGTGGTCTTCCCAACTCTTTCCAAAGATGAGGATGTCATTCAAATATACAACCATGAATGAGTTGGTGAAATTTCGCAAGATGTCATCCATCAGCCACATAAAATTTTCAGGGGCATTTGTCAACCCCGAGGAGCATGACCAACCACTCAAAGAGGCCCTCCTTGGATTTTAAGGAGGTATTCCATAAATAAGTGGGTTCTATTGGAATTTAGTGATATCCAGACTTTATATCAATCTTGATGAAGTACTTGGCACCCTTGAATTATTCCAAAAGGTCATTAATCCATGGGATCATGTATCTATTCCTGACAATGATCTTATTAAGTGCCTAATAATCAATGTAGAGTCTTTAGGTTCCATCCTTCTTTTGTACAAGTAAAATTTGGCTCCTACAAGGTGATGAACTTGGTCATATGTGTCCTTTTTGTAGCAACTCTTGTATCTACTGCTTTAATTCCTCGTTTTCCAAAATAGAGTGGAAGTATACTAGCCCATTGGATATAGGCGCTTCGGGAGTCATATCAATCGAATGCTTGACTTGACAGTGCAAGGGTAACCTTGTGGGTGAGGAGAAAATTTCTCTTTACTCCTCCACGACCTGATCTACTTGCTTTTGCTACACGAAGGAACCCTTTCTAGGGCCATAGATGCGTCCATGATCTTCCCCTTACTTTGAGAGTGAAACTGAAAGAAAATAAATTTCCTAGTCTGGGAGATGATCTTACTGCATTGCTTACTAGAGATAAAATAAATATAGGTGAGGCTACCTCTAGTATCTTATGTAGTTTTCTGCCCAAAGTAATAATAAAAATGTGAGATATAGATTCATACATGAAATGATGCTTTCACAAGTATGGTTGGCCTAATAAACTTCAAAGACTTCAAGAGGAGCAACATAACACAATGCCTCATTCATGAAGGGCTTAATGATGTAGGGAAGGCGACACTGTTGGCTAACAAAAAGATCTCGTCCTTGGTGGAGCAACTCGAAGGTTTATGGTTCTAGGTGTGGTGTGATTTATAGGCCCAACTACTTAACCTATTATAATATGCGGTTCTTTTGACTCCCACTTTTGACAATGAACTACACTGGAGAACCCTTCACCCACATTTGTGAGTGGAAGAGATGCTCCCCCTCCTTTGGATCTTCAGGCTCAATATTTTGGACCTTGGTGGTTGTAATGATGGCACTAGGTTTTGCATCAATAATAAGCTTCCCCTTGTTGGGTTCTTTCTCAGAGTTAGAACATGCATCTAAATCTAAATATTTTATCTCCTCCACTAGTAATTGCTTGGCATGATACTCATTTCTATTGTGAGTGGGGCTCTTGTGGAAATCACAACACTTTCCAGTGTCCTTATTCATCTTCATGGTGCTATTATTTGTTTGTGGCTTTGAGGGGTTGTCTTAGGTCGCTCCACCTTGGCTCTGTCCTTTGTTCTATGGTATGGAGGTTCCTTTTCCTTGCTTTAGATTCGTAGATCCAAAGTATTTATTCCTTTGTTTGAATTTCTACTCTATCCTCACAACATATCGGTACGTTGTGCCAAGCAAGGAGATGTCTAGGAACTCCATTTATTTCTAGATGTATTTGTGTAGAAATCCACAATACTTGAGTATTAGATGCGACACATAATCCTTAATACCCAACTTCACACATAGTGTATGGAAAATGTTCACGAATTTCGGCACATCTTGGTCCCTTTCCTACCATAATGTGTTCCACTTTATGTAGTTATATTCGTAGCTCCTGATAAGGTAATATTGTTCCTTGAAAACATCTCAAAAATAATTCTAAGAGGGCGCGACTAAAAATAGTGAGGGTTCCTCCTCGTCCCTCTACTCACAGTAAGTTTCCCACTAGTCCTTGACATGGGCGACAACTTTGAGGAGTGAAAATGTAATCTTTTCCCTGTTGGAAAAATTATGGACAGAAAAATATCGTTTCAACATATTTAACCATCCATCAAGGGAATTTTCATCTATCTCGCCTTCAAATATAGGAATGTCAAAGTTAAATTATACCTTAAAGGGGGCGACGCCTTTGAGGTGACCGTTGGATGAAGATGCTTTTCCTGCTAATACCCATCGAAGGATCTAGGAAAAATTGTCCATCATCTTGTTCCTTTTCCACTCAAGGGAATCTTCGAGAAACATTTTGAAAGGATCTCTTGCTCCCTCTTATTTATTTTCTTCCTCCTTGGGAGCTCATTGGGGTTGGTGAGGCCAGTCTTGCAAAGGTTCAACTAGTTCAAGTCCCAACTCCTTATACCCTGACCTCGTTGGGGACATACATAGAAAAGTAAATAAAGAGTAGACTACTATGACACCACTGATATGAATATATGAAGGAATGGAATTAAATATATATTTAAACAAAAATATAGAGATACATCAAAAGAAAACTTAAATCAATAAATAACAACTGTTGAATATTGTTTACATGCAGAAAAGAAACAAACTATCTCAGGAGATGGTAGATTATTTCCAAGAAGAGATGTGACAGCTAAATGTCTTCTAAAATGAGTTACAATGAGGCTCTAATGCCTTTTTATCATGAAGAAACATTGAGAAACCCTAAAAATCCAAAAACATCACCCTAGGAGATGAAGTGCCAAAAGTTTGTGGGCCCTCTTGGGGTTAGTTAGAATGTCAACTTCTTAGGGTTGTAACTTTGGCATACGATCTATGTTTGGCATGTACAATACCTCATTAGGAATATATATCCAAGGACAACAACTTTCCACAAAAAAAATATTGTTCAGGGCCTCAAAAAAGCTCCGAAAGTTTAGGACTTGAAAAACTACAAAAATAGAAAACTAACAAAATAGGAAATTGTGCTCGAAATTAGGAAATTGAAAGAAAATAGTGTTTGGTGTCTAAGTGGAATAGTTGGGTGGCCAACAATATCCACCTGGATCATGAATTTATCTTCCTAACCTTCTTGATTGGATTGAGAACTAACACTCTTCCAAGCAAAGGAAGGAGAATTGCCCTTCCTCTCATATTATTGTTCATTGAGCCTCTCGCTATTTCCATTTCTTTGTTTAGATGATATCATTTAAACAAAATTAAAATAAAATTACATCAAAAATCTTAGTAAGTTATATGTGGAGCCTTGTTTATCTTTTGGTGGATATACACCTTATGACTAGTATTGGCCTTTCATGCATTTCGAGAGTATTCATCCAATATAATATTCCAATTTATGTCTTGAGGGTTGGCCTTGTTGTGCTAATTGGAGTTGATCTAGTTCAAGGATATTTTTAGTTAACAACTTGCTAACAAACACCTCTCTATCTTGCTTAACAATGCTTAGGTGGCCTTGGTGCAGACCTCATTAAGGCCATTTAGGGGATTTTCCATTTTAGTTGATTCCAATTCATATTGTATTAAAATTCCATAATAACAATTTTCTTGTTGCTCTTGGGATGGCCAGATCATGTTCATAGTGGGCCATAATGCTAAAATTGAATTAGATTCATAAGGACAAGATCTCTCTAAGTACAAAGGAGACTTTAAGAATCAACTGTGGTATATGAAATCATGTATATATTTCTTATGTATGTAATGAACAAAAGTAAAAGGACCAAATATTGATCACTATTGCTACTCAATATCCAACAAGACCTCACTTTACTTCTAACAAATTTATCTATTGGAAAAAGCCTTTATATGAACAAGGAAAAACATGTGAGGATCCTAATCATACTAAGTACAAAAGTATTGTCTTGCGCGCCATTATTAACACATAATTAATTGTGTTCCTTTTATAAGAGAGAGAAAGGATTTGAAATAGTTTAAGTAGGTCGGATAAAAAGGATCAAATACTATAATTCAAAATTTTAATCAACTCTTTGGAGATAGTATAAAATCTGATTTCATATAATGAATGGAAGTATGTAGAAAGAGTTAGTTCTTTATTTCATATATTGAGTAGGAAATATAAATGCATGCACACACGCATGCACACACACACACATAATTTCTAGATATTAATAAATCCCTTAAAAGCTATATATGAATTGGTCATATGCCTATCTAACTAAATTTTATGAATACCTCTTAACTAAGAAGCTTTATCAATTATCTTCCAACCTCAAAACTTGCTAACATAACTATAAAAATCTGTCAGTGATCACATTTATTTCTACAACCCCCTTAATGGAGAAATTAGTTATGTATGATGTACTTAACATATCACTAAATATTGCAATTTTTTTCTTTTTCAATGGCTTAGTAAATATATCATCATATTCTCACTAAATTTATATTACATCAAATCAATCTTTTGATTGAATCTTCTATCTTACAAAATCATGTTGAGTTTCAAAGTGTCTTGATATTGCATCATAAATTGGATTGTTTGTCAATTTTATTGAACTTTGATCATCCCACATGATAGTTTTAAGTACTCCTTTCCTTTCTCCTATGTCTTCAAGAATGCACTTTAGCCAAATTTCTTAAGGTGGCACTACACAATGCTTTATACTCAATTTTAGTAGAGGAAAATAAAAAAATTGGCTTATTCTTATAGTTGCATGACATAATTTCAAATCCTATATTGATCACATATCTAGTAATTGAATTTCTAACATCTGGCTAACACTTCCCAATTAAAATTTGAATAACCTATCGACTCAACATCCAAATTATTGGTGTATTCAATATCAAAATCAATAATTTCTTTTAGTTATATAATGGCTCTCTTGGAAGCTTTAAAATGGTTCACATTTGGTTTAGCCATTGATTGACTAAGTATTCCAACTGTTTATGCAATATCATGTCTCCTCGTTGCTAAATAATTTAACCTTTCCACTGTATAAGTAAAATTCCATTTACTTATTTTGTATCATTAATAATGAAAATCTTAGCATTCTATTCTAATGGAGTAGACGCTATTTTGTAGTCAATGAATTCAATATTTAGATGAGTTCATTTGATAATTAAATTGAGTGATCAAATTTTCACCATCTCCTATCCATACCTTAATGCCTAAAAAATAATGCATCAGTTAAAGATCCTTCATTTTAAATTCCCATGATATTTATCTTTTGATTTCATCAATCAAACATGTAACACTTCCTATTATGATTAAATAATAAGTAAATAATGAAATTAAAATGTGATTCCCATGTTCATTTTTCTTTATGTAAAGATTTGGATCACTCTTATTTTTTATGAAGCCTTGTTGGAATAATAAATTAACAATTTTTATATATAATGATTCTAAAGATCATTTGAGATCATGAGATTTGCATAAGAGTTGAATTTGACTAGAGAAACATATAAAGTAAAAGCTAGTTTTTTTTTTTTAATCTTATCCTCACTGTTCTGACTATTTGCTTGAATATTTTATGATAGTCACGTAATTTATCCCAATTCTAACTAGAGCTAAAGGTAGGATATTCTTAAACTCAGAGACTTGAAAAGAGTGACTCACCTATTTTTATGGTTAGGACAACAAATAAACACAATCATTTTTATGCTTGACTAAACACAAATATCAGATGATTTCACAAGTAAATAGCCCCAAACACTTATCCCATATCGATGCATTCCATTGTATTTTTTAAGTAGGATCTCACTCTTTGGCTTCTACCCTTTTAGTACTCTAGTGATAATGCTAGTCTTCTTGAAAGGGAAAGTTGTAGAGGAAGGCACATTGGGTGAGACTTTTAATTCATTTTCCTAACCTCCTTAATTGGATTGAGCACTGACACTCTTCTAAGAAAAATTAAAAACATTTTCCCTCCTACCATATTATTGGTTATTATTATTTGTTTCAATCTCTCCCTATTTCCATTTTCTTGTTTAGATGGCATCATTTAACCAAAATTTCAATAAATTACTTCAAAGGCCTTAGAAAGTTATAAGTACATCCTTGTTTATCTTTTGGTAGATATACACCTTATGAACAATATTTCCCTTTCATGCATTTCAATTCTAGTTATCCAATCTAGTATTCCTATTCTTATCTTGAGGGTTGGACTTTTTGTTCTAGTTGGAGTTGATCTAGTTCAAGGAGAATTTTAAATAAAAAATTTCTAACAAAGACAACTCTTATATATTTCTTATGCATGCAATGAAAATAATAAAGGACCAAATATTGATCACTATTTCTAGTCAATATCCAACAAGAACTCACTTGATCATTTGACATGATCATCTATTAGAAAAAAACATTTATATGAATAAGGAAACACATGTGAAGATCCCTAGCTTACTAAGTACACAAGTAGCATATTGTGCATAACTATTGAAAAATAATTAATTTTGTTATTTTTAGAAGAGAAAGAAGGACTTTGAAATAATTCAACTAGGTCAGATACAAAGGGTCAATTATTGTAGGCCAAATTTTCAATCAACTCTATCGAGATAGTATAGAAGCTAAATACACATATAAAATTAGACTATGTAGAAAGAGCTAGTTATTTATTTCATATATTGAGCAAGATATATTGGTGCACACACATACACAAACATAATTTATAGATATCAATAAATCACTTAAAAGTTAGATATCAATGGGCCGTATACCTATCTAACTAAAGTTTATGAATGTCTCTTAACTAATGAGCTTTATTAATTATCTTCAAACTTTGAAACTAGATAACAACACTATAGGAGTCTGTCAATGATTACAATTCTTCATTTATTTCTACAAGCTCCCTTAATGGAGAAATTAATTCTGTATGATACCCAACATATCACTAAATATTAAAAACGTTTTCTTTTTCAATGGCTTAGTAATTATATAAACCTATTCTCATTATTGTTATAATGCATCAAATCAATCTCTTGGTTGAATCTTCTCTCTTTCAAATTGATGTTGAGTTTCAAAGTCTCTTTATCTTCCATCATAAGTTGGATTGTTTTCCAATTTCATTGAACTTTGATCATCACACATGATAACTGTGTTGGATGTGGAGCTTGATTATCTTTTTTATTCAGAGGTATCACCACATTGGACCCCAGTTTGTAATGTGGTGGCAACACCACTCGTAATATTTGTGCTGCAAGGGGGGTTTAGGAGGGGGCTGTGATCTCTGGGATCCCCCTCTTAGCTGGCGATCAGGGGTAGCGCCCCCAAAGCTAAAAATAGATGCAAAATTGCCTTGTAAAATTTTGTAATTTCGTAGTCAATCTGGGCCATTCATTAGGCGGAGATCTGAAGGGAGAAGTTATGTTTAATTTAGGGTTTTTTGTCCTAGAAGGAAACTCCTCACTATATATGAGGGAATTGTATTGCGTCTATGTAGATCTGTATTCTGAGTGAGAAAGAGAGAGGAGATTGTGTGAGAGCGAAGAGGGTATTACAGTGGATTTGCTATCGGTTGTATCTCTTCAGTTTGATGGATAATATAAAAGGAAGGATTGGCTATTTCTCCGTGGACATAACCAAAATCGGGTGAACCACATATATCTGTGTCTCTCTTGTTTTATGTGTTTATATTTTTGTAGTATTTTTTATGTGTTCCATTTTTCTACAATATATAATTTTCTAACAAATGGTATCAAAGCCAAAGGTATATTTGGCTGATAAACTCGTAGGAGAGAAGGCTTCTTGGTTTGAGTGGGAGAAATGGCAGAAGATGGTAGGTTTAGGGTCGAAAAATTTAATGGCCAAAACTACCAGCTATGGAAGATGCAGATGGAAGATTATTTGTACCAGAAAGATCTGTACCAACCATTGAGCAGAAAGACAAAGAAGTCGATGAGTATGACAGACATAAAATGGGATATTCTCAACAGAAAGGTACTTGGAACAATACGGCTGTGCCTAGCGACGTCGGTAGCCTTTAATATTTCAAAGGAAATGACAACATAGGGTTTAATGTCGGCATTGGCCAAACTATATGAAAAACCCTCGGCCTCAAATAAGGTATTTCTTATGAAGCATTTATTTAATATGAATATGTCAGAAGGTGGATCTGTTGCTTATCATTTAAATGAATTTAATACAATTACCAGTCAGTTAAGTTCTATACGGGTAACTTTTGATGATGAAGCTAGGGCTCTATTATTTCTGTGCTCATTGCCAGAAAGTTGGAATGGTTTAGTTATGGCCATTAGTAACTCCGTCTCTGGATCTATTACTTTAAAGTTTGTTGATGTTGTCAGTGCAATCCTTAGCGAGGAAATGCGACGGAAAACTTCGGTGAGACATCAGGTAATGCTTTGACTGCAGAGACTAGGGGAAGAAAAATGGAAAGAGGAAAGAGCCTATGATATCACAGTAAGTCAAGGAAAGGCAAACCCAAGTCTAGATCAGGGACAATGTGCTAGAAATGCGAGAAGAAAGGACACTTGAAGAAAGACTGCAAGTATTGGAAGGGAAGAGAAGGAGACGCGTAGCAAGAGAACAATCATGAAGCGAATGTGACAGGTGATGTGTTACAAGATGCTTTGATTCTTTCATTAGAAAATATTATTGATGCCTGGGTGGTAGATTCAGGGGCCTCATTCCATGCCACACTTGATAGGAAACATTTTCATGATTATGTTCAAGGAGGTTTTGGACAGGTTCGATTGGATGATGATAAACCCTGTAAAATCATTGGAATGGGTACAATTTTCATAAAACAATGGAATGGAATTCAATGGTTATTGAAGGAGGTAAGGCATGTTCCAAATCTAAAGAAAAATCTAATTTCAATAGGGCAGTTAGGAGGTGAAGGCTGTGTGACTACTTTTACAGATAAAACCTGGAAGGTCACTAAAGGTAATAGAAAAAGGAGAAAAGGTTGGTACATTGTATTTATGCAATGGTATTTCTAATTCTGTTAATGCTTTAACCTCTACAGGAGAAGATACGACATTGTGGCATCATAGGCTTGGGCACATGAGTGAGAAGGGGATGCAGATTCTTCACTCAAGAAATTTGTTGCCAGGTTTGAAGCATGTTGATTGAAAATTTCATGAGAATTATGTTTATGCAAAACAGAAGAGTCAGATTCCTCAGAGTTGGGAAAGAAAAGAAGAGCGAAAAATTAGGGCTTGTGCATACAGATGTATGGGGACCTGCTCAGGTATCATCTCTTGGTGGCTCTTGTTATTATGTTACTTTTATCGATGATGCAACCAGAAAAACCTGGATTTATTGTATTTGAAATAAATCTGATGTATTTGATACTTTCAAGAAATGGAAATCTTTGGTTGAAAATGAGAAAGGAAAAAGGTTGAAGTGTCTCAGATCAGACAACGGAGGTGAATATTGCAACAAAGAGTTTGATAGGTACTGTTCAGAGAATGGAATTCGTAGAGAGAAGATAGTTCCAGGAACACCACAAGAAAATGGTGTGTCAGAAATGATGAACAGGACAATCATGGAGCGTGCAAGGTGCATGAGATTGCATACAAGATTGCCTTTATAATTTTGGGCAGATGCTGTAGATACTTCTGTTTATCTAATAAACAGAGGACCTTTAGGTGTTGAGTGATAAAAAGGTGTCTTTTAACCCCTATTTTCCCTACATTAATTATCAATCTAGGCACGATTTTTTATCTCAAGAGTGTACTCAGTCTGAGGTAGTCACTTGTTCAAGAGCAATGTTTACAGGATAGTGCTTACAAAAGTAAATGAATGCTGGAAACAAAATCTAATTGTAATGGCAAGAAACTTAAATGCTCTGTAACTAAATCATTCACTCAAGAAACTACAACAATCATCAGTCAAGGATGCAATAATGATAACTCTTTCCTCTGTAAACTAATATAAATGGAAATCAAGCACAGACAAGATCTCCAATTTGAGAACTTAGATAGTAGTAGTCAATGTTCGTTACAGTTGTAGATCTTTTTATCCACACCAAAACAAATAATGGAAATAACAATTTGATCAGCGGAAAAGGAAAAACAACTAAACCTATTGAAAAAGTCGAACAACAAAGCTTTAATCTATAGAACTGAATGGAGTAGCAATCTTAACCGAAAGGAATTGAACATCAACCTTCAACTAATAAAGGAATTGAACAACAATATTTAACTAAGAAAGGAACAACAAACCTAATTAAGTGTAAACACACAGCGACTATAGAGTAATTGAATCAGTAATCTTATTCTAGCATAATGGACATTAACCACAGTCATAAAGGAATGACAATTGCAATTATAATGGAACAGTAGTCAAATGAAAAACAATCACAACTGTAAGCAAACCATAGTTAACTGAACAACAATCGTAACTGTAAATGAACAACAATCACAACTATAAATGAACAACAGAATCTGAATTAGACAGTGCAATATTATTTCAGAATGAACAACATGACATCTTAAGTTGTGAATAATAATCTTTCTATCCAATTATGATTTCGATATAACAGATAAATTCAGTGAAATGTTCAGAAACAGAAGATAAATGAATAAAGCGAACTAAGGAAATGCAAAGGAAATCAAACCAAACACGATTATAATTGTAAAATAGTGATACAAGAAGTAAGTGGATCCACTAGGGCCGGGCCCTTAGCCACCATGGAAGCAATTTTGCTTTTACTCCAGGATCAGATAATGGAATAGCAACTGAGTTATATATTAATCATAAATGGTAGAGTTATAGCGATCGCTCTTCAAAGAGAGTCGATGATCAAAGTTAAGATTACAATAGTAAGTTCTACAAATTGACAATAATATCCGCCCCCTGGGCTACCAACACTGTTCCTTTTTATAATGGCCAGGCAGAAGTATCAAGAGTACTGATAAGTCTTGAAGCAGAAATCCCTCAAGATCAAAGGATCCTGAGGGATTCGCTTTATCTTTGATCTCCAGTTATCGTTTTGTCTTCTTGTGCTGATGCCGCGTTTTCTCTTCCTTTTCCTGGTCCATGCACTCCGATCTTGATCTCCTTGTCTGGATACAGCTTCCTGTCAAAGGGACAATAGTTGCTTCTACTTTGTCTTTTCCTCCCAAATAGTGATTTTCTATTTCCTTCACTTTCTGTATAGAAAAAGACAATAATTAGTTACTTTGCATCAATCACAAATCTCCTTAATTCTATCATAATTCTTTAACATATTACCATCTTAGAATGTAAAGGAGTTATGATTCAAAGGAAAAGATAAAGAAATAAATGGTAAATACATACCTTTTCCAATGCTCAACACACCCCCCTGCTTACCCTTTTTCATGCCCTCATGAAAACATTGTAATTTACATGCAAGGCAGTTAGGGAATAGGTTGGAGAGGGATTTTCATGCAGTGGTCTAAAACCATGATGTGTAGCTAAAACTTCAAAAATATGCCCTGTCTGCCCTTCAAGCAATTCATATAGGGCCTTATACCCTGCTGCAGGATACCAGATAATTGGACTTCGAAACCTACAACCTAGCCAATACGGGCCTTCTCTCAAGATGAGGTTATTATAGGTAACCAAGCGACCAAAAGCTAACTTAAAATTTTTGTAATTGAATGGCTCTCTGTCCTGAACATTCCGATTGGAAGTCTTCCATCGAAGTTTAGCTACTACTATGGCAAGGTCTTTGATGGATAGGAAGTATTCTACCCCTTGCTGGACAATTGCTGTGTGAATGGGTCCCAATGTTTGGATCACACCCTTCTTTCTCATTAAGCTTCTATGCTTATCCCACAGTTGTAATGGATTTTTCAGCTTGCCCCTTACCCAAAGATCTAACGCACTCTCTTGTCTCTGAAAGGTACTATGGACTTTAAGCCACTTTATCTGGTTAACAGCAAAAGAGATGGATGCCTGAAGCTGGATATTACCCACAAAAGGACTAGGGTTCTCTTCCGTTTCATTCTCTGACACAAAAATATGCAAATAAAACTCACATAGCAATCACTAGACTTTCACACCATAATGTTTAAAGTAGTTTATAAAACCATCAATAGTTTTTAACTCTATAGGCACCCCTGACTTGACAGCCTTAATTTTTAATTGTAAGTACTTTTCCATAAAAAACAAAGAATAATTTTTGGCAGGTGCCCTACATGCTAGAACATCAATATATAGAGAACAGAGAGTATCCATTTGACTCATAGCTGTGTCTAGTCTATTGGTTACCTTTTTAACTTTTTCCTCTGCCCTCCAACATCTATCGAAGGCCTCGCTCTTCGATGCATTGATGTTCTTTACTTGCTGCTGTAACTTTTGATATTTCTCCTGAGGGACAGTTTCTTCTGTGAGCTTTTCTATGTTCTGTTGTGCCTATGCCAGATCCTTTTGAAGTCTCACTATCCTAGTATCATTGTCCATCAAAACATTTTTGGGTAGGAGATCTACCTGGATCTCCTTATTGCGACATCTGGTTCCTGTAGTCTGCATTTCCTTCTCATGAACTATTCGGCCGGTTGTGATGCTAGAGGACAATGCCTCTATCTGGATGTCCCTATTACAGACTCGTGTGTCTTTTGTTTGAGCCTTTGCATTTGTAACAGCCGCATGCTATTCCTTGTGGTCCTGAATGATAATGGGTTTAGTTTGAGTCCCCTTTGCCTTTATTTTATGGGGTTTCATATGGGTGGCTGCATCCTTTTTTCCAGGGGTTCTTTTTGAGATTCTCCCCATTTTTAGGACCCTTATTTGTTGTCTGAGTTGTTTAACTACATTTAGTAGCCTTTGTTGTTCCTTTCACAGCCTTTTGATTTCATTCATTTTCTTCGAATGAACAACTGTTTCTTTTCTTGGGCCTGGGCTTTGTTCTTCAGGGATTGTGCCCTTGCCATAACTTATTTCCATATTTTCTGTTTGGAACACTTCTTCAGTGTTCTCGTCATCCTGATTAGGTTTCTCAAAGGAGGTAACCTTGGTTTGATCTGCTATTTCCCGGGTGGTTTCTGCTTCTGCTTCTACTTCTACTTTGTTATTCATCTCCTCAGATGCACTCTTGCTATGAGTAGAGTGTTCCCGTGATTGCCTTTCTTCTTCTTTCTGATCATTCATTTCCTCAGATGCACTTTGACTGTGAGCAGAGTGTTCCTATGACTGTTCTGCCTCAATATCGAGGTTGAGTGAGCTGTGGGGCTGGATATACTCACCCATGTTGGCCAAAATTTGGGCCAATTTGTCTTCTTATAGAGGGTTTTGTAATGGGCTTCCATTGGATGGCTCTGCTTCCTCCCCTTCTTCCTCGCCGAAGTGCTTAGTTTCTTCTTCTGATTCTTCTTCCGAATTTTCTTCTAAGTCTTCTTCTTCGTTTTCCCGTCCTTCAAGTTGTGGGGGTTGCTTATCCTCTGAGTCATATATCTCTAGGGGTTGGCTACTGTTGTCTTCGGGATTTCCCAACATTCCCCTGCTTCTCCCCAATTTGGCAGAGTGTCTACATTTCTGTGGTCTAATTGATGTGCTAGCTGTTCTTTTTCGTTTTGGGGCTGGTAAGGCCAATCCCCCATCTATTGAGAATACCAATTCTTCCCAAATAATCTACTATTGAGCGAGACTATAACTGAATATTAGCCGAATTAAGCCGTGATGACTTACTACCGTTTCTACATGACGAGATTTTCTTATGCTTCGAGCAGCATCATGCAATAAAAAATTTAAATATGCAGGCAAATTTACAACACATTTTTGTTTTAATACTGCTAACAATTTGAGATGGCGTGGTCTTACCACGTCTTTTCTCCCATCACATGTGATGTAGCTTTGCACAATTTTGGCTAATTCTGCCCATGGTTCTCCTAGGGTTGCAGGCAAGACTTCTTTTCCTTTGATAGTAAGGCTCCGTCCTTTGTCCCGGAAGATGGTTATGGCGTCTTGAAGTCTCACTTTTTTCTGGGTCCATATTGGTCCAATAGCTGGCAGTCTCGATACTTCAGCAATTATCTCATCTGTTATTTTTATTTGCCTCCCCCTCACCATGGAACGATCTTCTTGCAAATTCTGCAAAAATTCAATGGCCACCGTTTCATGAGATTGCTATAGTCAGTTAAGGTAGGCAATCCATCCTGCTCTCACTAAAATTTTGTGTGCAGCGTCGGAGATTATTAACACCTGCGGTTCACTACGTATTGCTCTGCCTCCCATTTTGTTCAAGCTTAACACACTGTTAATTTTTACAGAGCAAAAACATAGAAATGACAATGGAACAACAAGCTGTTCAAGCTTAGCACACTGTTAATTTTTTCAGAGCAAAACACAAAAATGATGATGGAACAACAAGCTGTGCATATTGAGAAATATCAATACCGTTAAACTTGCTATTCACGAGTTCTGATGGAGTCATAGTACCTCCAAATAAGGATTTGACACATATGCCAGTGTATTATGGAGGTCACCCACGCCCCCCTAAAATGTGATAGGCCGTCCTCGGCCGACAAATGAAGGAGCAGCATGCTGGACTGTAGTCGTATAGTAAAATAAAGGAATGGTGTATATATCCATGACATGATTACAAAAAGCAGTGGATTATTGAAATCGAGGGTTATGATGGAAATCACGAATAGATATGGAAATGCTGTGAAATGATGCGAAAAATAGAGGAGAGGACAACTAACATAAGTAAAAATGCTTATGCGGTCATTATCCACTTTAACCATTATGATTGATTTATAAATGCTTTTCATGTGAAAGAGGTTCGAAAGGGTTATATAACATAATATCATTTGAAATCAAAATAAAGATATAAGAAAAGGGTTTATAATGACTATTGGTGTATGAAAGTATGACTTCAATACCATCAACAGAGCTCTATTGCCCACAGGTGTCCATAACCTTGACAGAGTTGCTTGTTTCACCCTTGGAACCATAATCGTTTATGTATGCCTAGGAAAGTGTTGTGTGATGTCAGAATGGAGGCCATTGTGCTGGCTTGGTAACCAGATGAAGCATAATGCCATTCACCAGGAAGGAGTGAAAGGTGGGCAGGCCGGCTCGTGATGAGACCTCCTGTTCCAAGGAATTTTTATTTTTCTGATATTCTCTTGGATCATATCCCTGGTGTGGTGGCCATAGTGGGAATGCTACTTCACTGCTTCCTTATGATCATGGTAGGCCGGCTCTTGATGAGACCCCCTATCCTTCATCTGACAAACCATGTTAGTAAATATAGATATATATATTTTTCTCTTTCTTTTTTTCTTTTCTTTTATATAGCACTTTCCTATTTATATAAAAATGATGGCTCAACACTCCTTAAGAGTAGGGATGGTGGAAGAAGTCTGAACATCTCAATAGAGAAAAATATGCCCTTATTCTTATTCAATAATAATGATCAAAGAGAATTATGAAAATTAAGGAAGAACCAACATGATAAAAATAATCAATCAAATTGATTTTAGTGAAAATAAAGACAACAAAGTGATATAAATAGTTGTGTCCTTTCCTCTTTTTTCTTATTGATACAAACCAATTTCCCTAAAGATAACAATTTTTATTTGGTTTGCTGATTTCAATATCCTCTAGTTTTTGTATTCTTACATAAATGTATACTTGTGCCTTAAAGGGATCATAAATAGTGAACCATCATTCACAAAAATCCTTTAAATGATGTTCTTTAAGAAACACACATACACACAAAAATGCACTCAAAAAGTGTTGTTCCTTTGATGGAACAATTGCTGTTCCTTAAGAGGGACAACAAAAAGAACATCTGCATGCAAAACCATTGTTCCTTTAAGAGGAATAGCAAACAAAAGAAAAAAATGCACTAGAAACTGCTGTTTTTTAAGAGGAACAACAACTGTTCCTTAAGAGGAACAACAACTGTTCCTTAAGAGGAACAACAACTGTTCCTTAAGAGGAACAACAACTGTTCCTTAAACGGAATAGCAAATAAAGCAAGTGCGAAATAAAATACTGATCCTTTGGCAGAACAGCCTAAGATCATCTGAAATCGAAATTGTTGTTCCTTCGGAAAGAACGATAGAAAGGAAAAATGCGAAGGAGAGTTGTTCCTTTAAAAGGAACGACAAAGCAATCTGGAAGAAGTGATGTTCCTTCATAAAGGAATGGAAAAACAATCTGGTGGAAATGTTGTTCCTTCAGAAAGGAACAACGAAATGCGAAAGTGCTGTTTCTTCAGAAAGGAATAGTGAAAATGCGGAAATGCTATTCCTTCGGAAAGGAACAGCAAAAATGCAGAAATTCTGTTCCTTCAGAAAGGAACAACAAAAATACAGAAATGCTGTTCCTTCGGAAAGGAACAAAAAAATGCGAAAGTGTTGTTCCTTCGGAAAGGAACAACAAAAAAATGAAAGTGTTGTTCCTTCAGAAAGGAACAAAGAAGATGTGGAAATGATGTTCCTTCAGAAAGGAACAATAAAATGTGAAAGTGCTATTCCTTTGGAAAGGAACAACAAAAATGTGAAAGTGCTATTCCTTTAGAAAGTAACAGCAACAAATGAAATTGTTGTTCCTTTGGAAAGGAACAGCAAAATGCGGAAGTGTTGTTCCTTCGGAACGGAACAACAAAAATTCTAAAGTGTTATTCCTTCAGAAAGGAACAACAAAAAACAAAAAAATGCAGAAATGCAAAAATTTGTATAGAAAGTGGTTTATACAAGTAGAAATGAAAAAATTATGTACAAAATTTAAGAACAATGGAATTATTTAGTGAAAAAATGTTGAGGAATGATTATTTTCCTCAGCAAGAATCTGCATATCAGAATCTTCCTGGAGTTGCTGGTAAAAGGATTCCCTAGTAAGCGGTTTATGGTACAGTCGCACTCGATGACCATTTGCTTTAAAGGTATGTCTAGATCCGTCAATAGTAGTCAAAGTAATGGTGCAATTTTCATGCACTATCTATATTTCATACGGTCCAAGCCATCGAGTCTAAAGTTTTCCCGGAAAATCCTGAAACCTGGAGTCATATAGGAGTGCCCAATCTCCTTCGTGGAAGATTTTTTTTTGATCAGGGTGTCATGCCATTTTGCTCTCTGCTATTGGATTACTGCAGTGTGTTGAAGAGCCGAGAGCCTAATTTCATCTGGCTCGTTAATTTGTTCTAATCTGTTAGTCTGGGTCTCATTTAAATTTAGACCGATCTCTTGTGCTTTTCTTAATGTTTGTATTTCGAACTCTATTGGAAAGATGGGCTCTTTTCCAAATACTAACTAATATGGTGAATAACCGGTGTTGTTTCTCCACGTTGTTCAGTATGCCCGCAAGGCTTCGGGAAATCTTGAAGCCCAATCACGCCTGTGTGATGCAACGGTTTTTGTCAATATTGTGTCTATCACTTTACTCATGCTCTCTACTTGGCCATTTACCTATGGGTGATACGGAGTGGTAATTTTGTGCTGAATGTGATAATTTTTTAATGTTGTAGTGATTTTATTACCTACAAATTGCGGTCCTCCGTCCGTGATTATGTCCCTCGGGAGGCCATATCGTACAAATATTTGGAACAGGAAATGAATCACAGAGTCCTCTATAGCTCTTGAAAGTGCCTTTGCTTCAACCCATTTGGTAACATACTTTGTTGCTACTAGCATATATGTTTTTTGATTTGATGATGGGTTGATCGGACCAAAAAAATCGAGCACCCAATGCTCAAATGGTTCGATTACTAACTGAGGATTTAAAGGCATTTCATCAGACTATCCAGGGTGTCCCACTCTTTGGCAACTGTCACAGGCTTGAACAAATTTCTTAGCGTCTTTAAAGATTGTGGGCCAGTAATAACCTATTTGCAAAACCTTGTGACTGGTCCTTCGATATGTGAAATGTCCGCCACATGGTCTGTCATGACAAGCTTTCAGAATGTCAAATATTTCATCTTCGCAGACGGATCTTCTGATGTGCATATCTTCCCCTGTATGAAATAAGAAGCCCCTAATCCAAGAAAATCTGGTACTACGTTGCATAATCTGTTTTTGTTTATTGGGGGTTAGATGCTTTGGTAATTTGCCTACTGCTAAATAATTTGGAACATTAGAATACCAGGGTGTCTTAATAATAACAACAAACAAATGTTCATCTTGGAATTGATCTTCGATTATTGGTGCGTTCGCTAGCTTCGGCATTTGTGAGAAAAAATCAGCTACAAGATTTTCTTTCCCAGTTCGATCTTTTATTGTGATGTCAAATTCCTGCAATAAAATCAACCATCTTGTTACTCTACCATTTGTAATAGGTTTATTTGCTAAATATTTTATGGTAGAGTGATTTGTATATAAAACAACAGGATATCCAGTGATATAATGCCTAAATTTATTTACAACATGTATTACAGCTAAAAACTCTTTTTCAGTTACAGTATAGTTTAGCTCAGCAAGAGACAAATTCTTGCTAATATAATAGATTGCATATGGTTTTTTATCTTCTTCCTGCCCAAGGACTGCTCCAATAGCTGTGTCTGAAGCATCCGATGAAATTTGAAATGGCAGGTCCCAATTTGGGCCTCTGAGCACTGGGGCTGTTGACACAAGCTTTTTCAGATCCTCAAAAGCACGATCACATTTATCTATCCAAACGAAATCAACATTCCCTATTAGTGCGTATAGAGGTGCAGCTATTTGAGAAAATTTTTCTATGAATCTCCTATAATAACCAGAAAATCCCAGAAAACTACGTACCTCTGTCTATGTGGTAGGAGTAGGTATTAACAAAATTATTTGAATTTTGGTCGGATCTACCTGTATTCCAGCCACTGAGATATAATGACCTAAGATGAGCCCTTTGGTCATCATCATATATCACTTTTCATGGCTCAAGCAGAGCCTGGTGGCAATACATCGTTGCAGCATCTTTTCCAATGTGTCTAGTGCTGGCTCAAAATCATCTCCATATGGTGTGAAATCATCCATGTATACTTTGAGCCCTTCATTTATTAAATCTGAAAAGATGCTGAGGATAGCCCTATGAAATGTGGCAAGGGCATTGCATAGGCCAAAGGGTAGGACTCTGTAAGCAAATGTTCCCCAAGGACAGGTAAAAGTAATTTTATCCTGGTCTTCAGGGGCAATCTATATCTGATTGTATCCACTGAAGCCATCCAAGAAAGAAAAGAATTTCTTTCCTGCTAATGTGTCTAATACCTGATCAATGAATGGAAGGGGAAAGTGGTCTTTCTAGGTTGCTTTGTTTAATTCTCTGTAATCTACACAAATCCTCCATTTTCCATTCTTCTTTGGCACCACTACTAGTGGAGAGACCCACTTACTATCGGAGATTGGATAAATAAAGTTTACATCCAAAATATTTTGTAATTCAGCTTTCACAATATCTTTCAGGTGAGGGTTGAGTCTCTGTTGGGGTTGGCGAACGGGTCTAGCATCCTTTTCTATATAAATGTGGTGCGTACACAACTGGGGATCAATTCCCTTCATGTCTGGATAATCCCATGCAAAAGCTTCCTTATATTTTCTAAGTAGTTGGACCAACTTTTCTTCTTGTTCAGGAGTCAGGTTTTTGTTAATGTTCAAGGTTTTTCTTGGCTCAATCTCTATAGTTTTTCTATTTGAAACAGAGGTAGTGGGTATTGATTGATCATGGGTGTCTTTGAGGGGATATTCTTCTAGTTCATTATCAAATGTTGCCTCTATCATGTGACATTGTACATGGGATCTAGATTCGGATTGGTTAATGAAGTTGTTAATAACGTCATCCTCTGTTTGGTATTTAAAATCGAGGGCATATTCTATGGTTAATGGGGACCTAATGTTTTCTGTGAGGTATGATACAGGTTGTTTGTTAGTTTTCATTATTGTCAAACTTGGCTGGGCTGGAGGGTATAGAGTTAGATTCTTGATATTACTCCCTCTAGTTATAGTCATATTGCCTTGTCGACAACCAATGTAAGCATCAGCAGTCACAAGCCAAGGTCTACCTAAGATTAGAGGGTGTCCATTGAGTTGGTTTTTGGGGTTGATTATCAGAAAGTCGGCAGGGTATTCCCAGGAATCTACAGATACCATTACATCATGTAGTGTACCTTCTGGCCTAACTACCGATCGGTTAGCGAGTTCCAATAAAGTAGAGGTTGGTTCCACTGATGTAATTCCAAGTTTTTGACAAGTGGTGGTTGTTAAAATATTAATTGCAGCCCCTAAATCAACTAGGGCATTTGAAAAGGTTTGTCCATTGATTTTCACCATCACTATAGGATTCCCTGGGTCTTCATATTTGACAGGTGCTTCTCTTCCTGATAATAGATCAGATAGGGTGCCAACTACTTGGACGGTTGGGTTAGTTGTTATTCTCCTCTTTGGCTTTCTTATACATAACTCTTTGATGGTTTTTGCATATATTGGGATATCTTGGATAGCTTGGAGGAGTGGGATTTTTATACACAAATTTCTTAGTTCTCCCAGAAGATCAAAGTCAGGATGTTCTATAGGGCATGGTATGATTAATCGTTCTGGGAATGGGGGAGAAGACGTGGTTTCTTGGTCATGAGTTTGTTGTCTGACCACATCCTCTTCTTGTAGTGGTTGTTCTACGAGTAACTGATTTTCAACTTGAGTATGTTTATCTCCCTCAGTTTCTATTATTCGCCCAGACCTTAATTGGAGGTTGTTGCACTCCTTTACATCGGTTTGTAGTTCGGGTGTTTTGATTATTTGATTAGATTCAACCAGTCTATTATTTGGGTTCGGGATGGGTTGGGCTGGGAGTTGCGGTCTTAAGTTGGACTGGGGGTTTTGTTGTAGTGTATATGGCACTGGCAGTGTGGGTTGAGGGAGTGGGATGGTTCCATCTAGCTGATTCATCAGTCTTTGCCAATTTGACTGCCAGGCTTGACTCTACAAAGTGGGAGGGGACCATTGTGTTGGATATGCATTGTTTTGCCAATATGGTGGAGAGTAGGGAAAATTTGGCCAATTAGTTTGGCTTGTTTGATTTGGCCATGGTGATGAAGGAAATGGTTGTTGTGACCAGTTTGAAAAGGGTGGCTGATTTTGCCACATTGTATTATATTGCTGAGCATGATATTGCAGAGGTTGGAAAGAAGAAGATGGATCAGAGGGCATACCTGGTTGTCGTGGTTGCCATTGACGACGCTGATTGAGTAGGTACACTGGTTCTGATTCTTCTTCTGCTTCTTTGTACACTGCTTTCAAACCAGGGACTACGGGGCAGTTCTCTGTGGAGTGATATTTTGTACAAATAGCGCAGACTTGAACTGCATCCAGTGGGCACTCTTTGTGGTTGTGTTTCTTTCTGCATCTAAGGAAGAATATTGCCAAGTTTTGCTTTGCTTCTGCTTGTTTTTGTTTAGCTTGCATAATATCGAGCTGTGTTGTCAGAATCCCCAATATATCAGTTTTGAAATTCTCCAGTAAATTCCCAATTTCTGCGCGAGTTACTCCTCCACCATAGATCTTGTTGTCCCTTGTGAGCATCTCACATTTCGCTGGTTTTAGCCTTTTACTACCTCTTGAACTCCTGATACACAAATCAATAATGTCAGCAAAATTTTCTTGATAGATGTCACCTTTTCCCATAATATTTAGTGTTTCAACCCATTGTTCCGTCATCCCTTTAATTAATGTTGTTTTTAATACATTGTCAGGTAAGGGTAATGATGCATAAGGATATCTATGAAGATTATATTGAAAATGTTCAACATACTCTTCTAGTGTCTCATTAGGTCTGGATACCATCTGAAATATTGTTGGCATTATGATACATGTGTTGTCCTTGATGGAAACTCACTCAAAGGTATGATATAGGTGTTGTCCTTGATGGCAACTCACTCAGATGATAGATCATAGTGTAGCAGGTCAAGAGAGAGGTATACGCATGTTAACCTTGATGAAAGTGCATATACACATTGTTTAGCAGAACAAAAGGCACATATACGTACACACGTAGGTTCACAGAAGGAAAGGCACGTACATGTTGGAAAACTAAGTTTTGGTTTGTGGTATCTAGTCCATGGTATTTTGGTATTGGTCCATGGTATTGGGTCTAAAGTGTTGACCCCAGGTATTGGGTCCAAGGTATTGGTTCTATGTGGTTTTGGACCATGGTATTGAGAGAGGCCTAAACCTATATAAGGAGAACATCATTAGGCCAAGAGGAGGTGTGAAAGTAATGAATATCTGATGAAGTGTGAGATCTAGTATGCTAGTTATGGGTTTGTCATGCTTTGCTTGATCTGAACCAAGGATGCACCCATGTGGATGATGATGAACGATGGATTGGGATCTTAAGGCTTGGAATGTTTTATCATTATATGGTTTGATTATGGATAGAATAGATCTGAATTATTGACGCATGTTTATTCTGTAAATGTTATGTTCTGGGTATAATTGATGTCTAGAATAGCTGCAAAGTTATAAGTTAGAATTTGCAGATCTGTACGTGGGTTCACTTTGGTAAAAGCACGTATGCATGCAAGTTGGGTTCATCAGAGTAGCGTATATAGTATGAAGTATGATATTTTGAAGTTGCAGTTGGATCTGGCTATTATTGCAGAGTTCTTTTGTCTGTTCCGTGTTCTAGTGACTGTGCTGTTGACAGGGTTTCAGTGTTTCAGTATTGGGTGATTTAGAGATCGATGATGCAGGTGTAGTTGATGGATGTTTTGTAGTAGTGATTGATTTTGTGCTTCAATGTTGTTGCTGGGTCCAGTATGAAAATTGGATGAAACATGGCCTTCAGATTATGGTGTTGTGCTTCAGGAGTATCCAGTATGAAAATTTATGAAACGTGGTCCCTGGAGGAAGAGAGAAGATTGTAGACTTCTATAGGCCGACGCCTACATACTGGTAAACATATCGATCAGTACAAGAGCCAGGGGGTTGGAGCTACCTTCCAGGAGCAGCTGGAAAACGAGTGAAGGTTGGAGCCTTCAGTAGGCTGGTGCCTATGTACTAGTAAATGGATCGACTAGTACAAGAGCTAAGGGGGTTGTAGCTCCCTTCTAGGAGAAGCTGGAGCATGAGAGAAGGTTGTAGCCTTCTGCAGGTAGAAGCCTATGTACTGGTATAAGACTGCACCAGTATATAAATATTGTAACAAGAAGTTTCTTATTAAAGGAAGATAGAGATGAATTGCAGCAGGTGGTTTTCACCCACATTGGGTTTCCACCTTACATCATGGTGTTCATGTGTGCTTCTTATGTGTGATGATCTGTTCTATTTTACTGCACCTGTTTACTATTCATATGGTTAATAATGTTCTGATGCACTCAGTGAAGATCAACTAACTGAATCATATGTTTACTAGATATGCGCTAGTTGCATTAATCACAGTTGCATATACACGCGGGTATCATTAACTGAAGTAGCGTATATGAATCTGATAAAGGAAATGAAAAGATTATTGATTTTCTAATACTGATTCACCCCCCCCTCTCAATATTATTTCCAACAAATATTTCATCCTTTAATTCTCTAGATCTACAATAATCTTAATATTTCTTTAGAAAAACACCTTTCATCTGATCCCATTCATTTATAACACCTCCACCTAACCCCATAAAACATCGTAAAGCTGCTCCTTTTAATGTGGAGGAAAATAATTTTAGCTTTTGGGGATCGGTGGTATAGTCATACCCTCGGCACAGTACATCGAATTCAAACAAAAATGCGTCTGGATCTTCTGATGCTAGGCCATGGAATGTAGGAATATGTTTTAGAGGAATGGCCTTCATAGGTGCATTAACTGCAGTATCTACAATGGGATATTGTAGTGTGGAGGTTTGGGGTGTTTGTTGGTTCTAGGCCATTTGGTCAAATATGTGCCAATATCCTTCTGGGATTTCTAGGGAGGTATTCCTAGGCCGGCTAGAAGGAGTAGGAATGACCTTGACAACACTTCCTTTGTCTGGGATAATGAGAGTTCCTTGTTGAACTAATATCTGGGTGGATGTTAGCTCTTCAGGTTCTTCAGCTTTGTTCTGGATGATTTTGATAGCACTTCCCTTATTTGGGCTGCTTAGTGGCTGAACTATTCCAAGAGGAGGTCTTGGTTCTTCAGTTTCCCCTGTTTTTTCCTTCTCTTTCGCAGAGATTACTAAGGTTCCCTTATTCTAATGATTTTGGGCTAGAATTCTCAATTTCTTGAATCTTGCTCCTCTGTTTGGTTGTGCACCTCAGAAAAGGCTACAGATGGTGATTCTATGGCCCGAAGGGAACTAGTAGGTTGTCTAGAAGCAACTTTTCTAGGGCCTACTGACGGCTAAGATTCTACTTTTTTAATGATATCATCTATAAAGGTCGATCGGCCAAGGGTCACCAGGCCCTTAGCTTTATTAGGTTTGGGTAGTGGTTTTGGATTCTTTTCAGGTTTTTTCTGCTTAGTCATGCACACAAATCAAATAATTATTTCTACCTAAAATAATCAACAAATCTGCAGGAAAGAGGGCAGGGGAGTAGGGCTGTTACATGCTCCGTACACAGGTTCTTACCTTTCATTTTTAAAATCCAACTCTCTTCTAGCAGGTACTCACACTACTCTCTTTTCAAAAGAAAGAAATGGCTACACTCTCTCCGGTAACAACGCCAAAATGTTGAGTGATAAAAAGGTGTCTTTTAACCCCTATTTACCCTACATTAATTATCAATCCAGGCATGATTTTTTACATCAAGAGTGTACTCAGTCTGAGGTGGTCACTTGTTCAAGAGCAATGTTTGGAGCATAGTGCTTACAAAAGTAAATGAATGCTGGAAACAAAATCTAATTGTAATGGAAATAAACTTAAATGCTCTGTAACTAAATCATTCACTCAAGAAACTACAACAATCATCAGCAAAGGATACAGTAATGATAACTCTTTCCTTTGTAAACTGATATAAATAGAAATAAAGCATAGACAAGATCTCCAATTTGGGAACTTAGACAGTAGTAGTCAATGTTTGTTACAGTGGTAGATCTTTTTATCCACACCAAAACAAATACTGGAAATAACAATTCGATTAGCAGAAAAGGAAAAACAACTAAATCTATTGAAAAATTCGAACAACAAAGCTTTAATCTACAGAACTGAATGGAGCAGCAATCTTAACCGAAAGGAATTGAACAACAATCTTCAACTAATAAAGGAATTGAACAGCAATTTTTAACTAAGAAAGGAACAACAAACCTACTTAAGTGTAAACACACAGCGACTATAGAGTAATTGAATCAGTAATCTTATTATAGCATAATGGACATTAACCATAGTCATAAAGGAACGAAAATTGCAATTATAATGGAATAGTAGTCAAATGAACAGAAATCACAACTGTAAGTGAACCGTAGTTAACTGAACAACAATCACAACTGTAAATGAATAGCAGAATCTGAATTAGACAGTGCAATATTGTTTCAGAATGAACAGTATGACATCTTAAGTTGTGAATAATAATCTTGCTATCCAATTACGATTTCGATATAATAGAGCAATTCAGTGAAATGTTCAGAAACAGAAGATTATTGAATAAAGCGAACTAAGGAAATGCAAAGGAAATCAAACCACACATGATTTTAATTGTAAAATAGTGATACAAGAAGCAAGTGGATCCACTAGGGCCGAGCCCTTAGCCACTAGGAAAGCACTATTGCGTTTACTCCAGGATCAGATAATGGAACAACAACTGAGTTATATATTAATCGTAAATGGCAAAGTTATAGCGATTGCTCTTCAAAGAGAGTCAATGATCAAAGTTAAGATTACAATAGTAAGTTCTACAAATTGACAATAATATCCACCCCCTGGGCTACCAACGATGTCCCTTTTTATAATGGCCAGGAAAAAGTATCAAGAGTACCGATAAGTCTTGAAGCAGCAATCCCTCAGGATCAAAGGATCCTGAGGGATTCTCTTTATCTTTGATCTCCAGTTATCATTTTGTCTTATTTTGCTGATGTCTTGTTTTCTCTTCCCTTTCCTGATCCATGTGCTCCGATCTTGATCTCCTCGCCTGGATACAGCTTCTTGTCAAAGGGACAGTAGTTGCTTCTGCTTTGTCTATTCCTCCCGACTAGTGATTTTCTATTTCCTTCACTTTCTGTATAGAAAAAGACAATAATTAGTTACTATGTATCAATCACAAATCTCCTTAATTCTATCATAATTCTTTAACATATTACCATCTTAGAATGTAAAGGAGTTATGATTCAAAGGAAAAGATAAAGAAATAAATGGTAAATACATACCTTTTCCAATGCTTAACATCGGGTTCCTTGGATGGTGGTATTCCAGAGGAGGCATGAACAGGTAAAATGGCAAACTACTCATTTTTAAAGACTTTTGGTTGTGAAGCCTTTGTTCACATTAATAAAGAAAATAGAACAAAGCTTGAGGAAAAATCATAGAAATGTACCTTTATTGGATATGGTGTTAATGATTTTGGTTATCACTTTTATGATTATGAAAAAAAAATCATTAGGAGCAGAGATGGCATATTTAATGAAAAGGTTTTGTATAAGGATCAGATGCAGGAAAAGGAATAGGAAAAAGAAAATAGAGAATACACAGTGCTTGATGAGATTGTAGGTTTTAACCCCATATAGAAATTACCTGCATATAGAAAATAAATGATGTGAGAGCGTAACACATAAAACAGATATACATAGAGATTTTCCCTTGGATCCCAAAACTGGGACTACCAACTTGATTTTTCATTATGTTCCTTTCAATGTTATAATACATATTTATACTTTCTAGAGCATCCAATACCATGGACCGAAAACCATCACGTCCAAAACCATGTGAAAAAAATCACACACAAAACCATAGGTAGGTCTGCCGAACCTAATATAGAGTCCAAACCCCCTGTGAGCCCCCCGCTATGCAATCAATGCAACGAAGGAGGGGCTCTGCCCCCCTTCTAACCCCCCGATTAACTACGTGGGCTAGTCATGGAAAGAATATAACATATCCCAACATTCTCCCACTTGTTTTCTTTCAATAGGGGGCCACAAGAGAGCTTAGTCATTTATCCATCCCTGCAATGCCCATTGTTTCTCTACACCAAGAGAAATTCTCAGAGCTCACAGATTTTGTCAATGCATCTGCAATATTATTCCAATTGTCCACCTTTACCAACAACACCTTTTTGTCTTCTATCATATCCCTCACAAAGTGATACTAAACATCAATGTGCTTTGTCTTTGAATGATATGCAGGGTTCTTTGCCAAGAAAATTGCACTTTGGCTGGCACAGTCTATCCTTATAGCTCCCTGTACTAACCCCATACTTGAACACAATCTCTATAACCAAACTGCTTCCTTGCTTGCATGAGTGGCTGCCATGTATTCTGCCTCTGTATTTGATAGTGCCACTACAGATTGTTTCTTACTTATCCAATTGACTGCACCTCCTAATAGGTTAAACAGATACCCACTTGTAGATCTTCTTTGATCCAGATCTCCAGCCCAATCTGCATCAACAAAGCCACGAATATCCAACACTCTATCCAATCCTGGTCTTCCTTAGTAGCACAAACCATAATCACTAGTGCCATACAAATACTTGAAAACCCTCTTCACTGTTGTCTAGTGCTCCTTCCCTGGTTTTGACATAAACCTGCTCAATACTCCCACTACATGTGCAATGTTTGGTCTAGTACAAACCATCGCATACATCAGTCTACCGACTGCACTTGCATATGGAACACAAACATGTCCTCTTCCTCTTCTTGTGTCTTGGGACACTATTCAATAGATAACTTTACACCTACAGGAATAGGAACCTTCACCAGTTTACTATCCTGCATATTAAACCTCTGCAATATTGTCTCGACATACTTCGTCTAGTTTAACCAGAGGTTCCTCTTTGTTCGATCTCTTTTAATTTCCATGCCCAAAATATAGTTTTCAGCACCAAGATCTTTCATGTCAAATTCGGAGGACAAATGGGTCTTCAAATCCTGGATAATTTCTTTGTCATTTCGAACCAACAACATATCATCCACATACAAGACCAAATAAACAACACATCACCAATTAATTTAAAATACACACGGTGATCTGCTTTTCTTCTAGTGAAGCCAAGTCCTCGTATAAATGTATCAAATTTCTAATACCACATCCTCAGTGACTGTTTTAACCCATACAAAGACTTCTTTAACTTGCATACTAGTTCTTTCTTACCCTTCACTGCAAAAATTTCAGGTTGCTTCATGTAGATCTCCTCTTTTAGATCCCCATGAAGAAATGTTGTCTTCACATCCATCTGTTCTGCCTCAAAATCAAAAGCAGCGGCAACAGATAATAGTAATCTAATATAAGTTACCTTGGCAAGAAGAGAAAAAATATCACCAAAATCAATTCCCAGCACCTCGGAATAAACTTTTTCTACTAACTAAGATTTGTATTTCTCCACCTTTCCTTTTGCATTTGTCTTTTTTTTGAACACCGATTTGTTGCCAATGGGTTTCTTTCCAGCCGGCAACTACACCAGATCCCAAGCCTCATTTTTGTGCAAAGATGCCATTTCATCAACCATGGCCTCTTTCCAGAGTTTTCCATCCTCTGTATCTAATGCTTCCTTCACAATTTTGGGATCATCATCAGTGATAGATGAATCAAAATTTGAATAGAAAGTAGATGGACTATACCTTTCTCGCTGCCTTCTTTCTCGAACTGATCTTCTCACACCCAGAGTTTGTGGCTCTTCATCTTCTAATTCCTCCTCTACTGTAGAGTCTGATTCTTCCTCCTTTAGCTCAAACTCTATCTTCTCAGGTTCCTTTGGTTGGAATTCATGTTTAATAACATCTTTCACCTCTTTGAACATGACATCTCAGCTGTACACAACCTTCCTTGTTACTGGGTTCCAAAGCTTATAACCCTTTAAACCATCCTTATACCCAATAAAGATGCACTTTTCATATTTACTATCCATCTTGGTTCTTTTCTCCTTTGGAACATGTACATATGCATCACATCCAAATACCCTCAGGTGTGAAAGAGAAGGTTTCTTACCAGTCCATACCTCTTGTGGAGTCTTATCTTCCAATACTGATGAAGGTGATCTGTTGACTAGGTAACATGCAGTCTCCACCGCCTCTGCCCATAATTCTTGTCCTAACCTGACACAACTGAGCATGCTTCTTTCCCTTTCCATCAATGCCTTGAAAATTCTTTCTACAACTCCATTTTGCTGAGGTGTATACAGAGTAGTCTTCTACCATGCTATACGACACTTCTTACAGATTCTTCAAATTCCTTACTACAAAACTCTCCACCGTTATTTGTCCTCAACACCTTTATCTTCTTCTCTGTCTGGTTTTCCACTAGAGCCTCAACTTCTTTAAACTTTTCAAAGACTTCAGATTTCTTCTTAAGGGAATATATCCATGTATTCCTTGAGAAGTCATCTATAAATGATACATAGTACACAAACTTACCCAGTGATGGAACCTTCACAGGTCCAAACACATCACTGTGCACAAGCTCTAATATATGTTTCACCCTCTTACTACCAGAGGGGAAACTCACTCGATTTTGCTTCCCATATAGACAATTTTCACAGAAATCAAAATCCAGAGAGCTATTACTCATACCTTCTACCATACCTTTACCATGAAGTATTTGAAGGCCCTTCTCTCCAATATGTCCAAGCCTTTGATGCCACAACACAGTCTTCTCTCCAGAGACCACTAGATTTTCTGCTCCACTTTTAGGAACCACAAAACTGTTGCACCCAACAATAATAGTGCTACCTTGTAGCTTGTACAGAGTTCCAATCTGAACTCCCCGCATCAATACTAGTGTTCCCTGAACCATTTTGCAGGTATCCTTCTCAAACACTGTTTTTACACCTGCATCATCCAACTTTCATACAGAAATCAAATTTCTAGCTAATGAAAGAATATGCAGAACACCCGGAAGTGTTCTAACCCTTCCACCTTGCAACTTCAACTTCACTTTTCCGCGACCAACGATTCTAGCCTTCCTGTCATCCCCCAAGAAGACATGACCACCACCATATTTCTCATACTTGTAGAACCACTCTCTATGGGGAGTGAAGTGAAAGGATGCACCTGAATCAATCAACCATGCCTCATGATCTACATGTGTACTTGAAGAAGCCAAGTACACATCCCCACCTTCATCTGAGGTGGTTTTCAGCTCTACAGAAGGAGCATCATCAGATCCCTTTCCTTTTTCTGGAGCTTTAGAGTTACAATCCCTTTTGTAGTGCCCTTCCTTTCCACATTTCCAGCACACCACATTTACAGGTTTTCCTGGAGATTTAGATCTCCCTTTAGATTTAGATCTCCCACTTGATGACTTATTTTTGTTTCTGTTCTAGGACCGTCCTCGTACATATAAGGCATCACCATTCTAGCTCTCCATATTTTTCCCTCTCATCTCCTCCATCAGCAAGGATGAGACTATTTCATCAAACTGCAAGGCAGTTGCATTACTACCTATTGAAATAACTAGATTATCCCACAAATCTGGTAGAGAACACAACAAACTGATGCACTTAGCTTCATATGAAATTTTAATGTCAACAAATAATAATTGACTTACCACAATATTAAATGCGTTCATATGTTCTGTCACCGAGTCTCCATCTTTCATCCTCGGGTTATACAACGTTTTCCGTAGGAACAGTTTATTCACTAGAGACTTAGATTGGTACAAAGTCCCTAACTTGTCCCACAAAGCCTTCGCCATAGCTTCCCTTGATACATTCAGAAATACTGAATCTGAGACACACAATCGTATTGTGCTCTTACCCTTTCGATCCAACTTCTTCCATTCTTCATTGAACACTCCCGTTGGTTTAGTACCTGGATCTACTGTGACCCACTGATCTTTATCCACCAATAGATCCTCCATCTTGAGTTTCCATAACTCAAAAATCTGACCATTAAATTTCTCGATCTCTATCTTTCCACTGCTCGCCATCCTCTTTCACCACCAGAATCGATCCCACAGATCTCCCACTGAACAGGGTTTACCACAGGCCTGAGCGAAACCCCTCAGCAACAAAGGCTTCCCCTTGAAGCCAAAACAACTCTGATACCAAATGTAGGTTTTAACCCCGTACAGAAATTACTTACATACGAATTCTAAAACATAGAAAATAAAAAGTGCAAGAGCATAACACATAAAACACATATACATAGAGATTTCCCCTAGATCCCAAAATCGGGATTACCAGCTTGATTTTTCATTATGTTCCTTTCAATGTTACAATACATATTTATACATGCCAAAGCATCCAATACCATGGATCAAAAACCATCGCGTCCAAAACCATGTGTGAAAAAACATGCACAAAACCATAGGTAGGTCTGCACAACCTAATATAGGGTCCAAAAACAAAATTTTTCCGGTCCGTTGCCCCGAGCCCCATAGAGTGGGGTTACCTGCACCCCTCAAACCCCCTGTGACCCCCCCTGGCTACCCAATAGACGCAACTAAGGGGGGGTTACGCCCCCCTTCTAACTCCCCGGTTAACTACGTGGGCTAGTCATGGAAAGAATATAACACAACCCAACAGAGATCACAAAAAAAGTAAAGGTGCTTGAAAATCATAATGATCAACAACCAGAATAACAATAATAACCACAATAGCAACAAGCACCTCAAATGCCTAAAAGTGGTGTTAGAAGATCTACCAGGATAAGTAGATCCCTTGAATGATACTCTCCTTCATTATATTATGTATTGTTCACTGATTCTAGTGAACCAAAATGTTATGAAGAAGTAGTGCAGGTAGAAACCAGGAAGAAGTGGAAGAAAGACATGAAAGAAGTGATGGACTCCTTAGCACATAACCAGACTTGGGACTTAGTCAGGTTACGTGCAGGTAAAACAACATTGCAGAATAAATGGGTTTACAGGTTAAAGGAAGAAGATGGAGGTAGAAAATAGTATAAATCTAGACTTGTGGTGAAGGGGTTTGCAGAGAAAAAGGGTATAGACTTTGATGAAATATTTTCTCTTATTGTTAAAATGACTTCAATCAAAACTATTTTAAGTCTAGTAGCAGCTAAAGATTTGCATCTTGAGCAGTTAGATGTAAAGACAACCTTTCTCCATGGGGATTTGGAGGAAGAGATATATATGTAGTAGCCACAATGATATGAGGTAAAAGGGAAGAAGAAACTAGTGTGCAGGTTGAAGAAGAGCTTATATGGCCTAAAACAGGCTCCAAGGTAGTGGTATCTAAAATTTGACAGGTTTATGTTTGAATAAGGTTATACTAGATGTCACTCTGATCATTGAGTTTATCTCAAAAGCCAAAATGATGGCAACTATATTATATTTTTATTTTATGTAGATGACATGCTTGTTGGAGGTTCTAACATGTAGGAAATAAATGTGCTCAAAAGAAAATTGGTAAACCCCTTTGTAATGAAGGATTTGGGTGTTGCAAAACAATTCCTTGGTATGAGAATAACTGGAGATAGGAAGAATCACAAATTAACATTCAGTCTCAATGTGAGTATGTAGAAAAGGTGTTGAAAAGATTTAATATGCAGAATGAAAAACCAGTTAGTATACCTTTGGCTAGCCAATTGAAAATAAGTAAGGAGATGTGTCCCAAGACTCAATAAGAAATGGATTATATGTCTAAAGTTCCATATGCATCAGCAGTTGGAAGCTTAATTTATGCAATGGTCTGCACAAGGCCTGGTATTGCACATGTAGTGGGAGTTGCAAGCAGGTACATGAACAATCCAAGAAAAGAACACTAGATGGCAGTGAAGTGGATTCTCAGGTATTTGAGAGGTACCACAAATCAAGCATTATGCTTTGGTGGTTCAAACATTTCTCTATAGAGATATGTTGATGTAGATATGGCGGGTGATAGAGATAACATGAGGAGCACAATAGGGTATGTGTTTACTATAGGTAGACCAACTGTCAGTTGGGTTTCAAAACTACAAAGTGTTATTGCACTCTCAACAACAAAAGCAGAGTATGTTGTTGCTACAGAGGCTAGTAAAGAAATGATTTGGTTACAAAGGTTTCTGGATGAATTGGGTAAGAAGCAGGAGTTGAGTAGGTTATACAGTGACAGCCAGAGTGCCATACATCTTGCAAAGAACTCTGCATTTCATTCCAAGGCTAAACATATACAGCTCAAGTACCATTTCATATGGTCAGTGTTGGAAGATGGACAGTTGAAGTTGGAAAAGATACATACTAGCAAGAATCCTACAGATATGTTAACAAAAGTTGTAACCAAGGAGAAACTGAGATTCTGCTCAGTTTCAATTGGTCTTCAAGTATGATGATGAATATGAGAAACATCCAGGTCTAATGTGGAGTCATTGTCTAGCAAATGAAGCAGTGGTGGAGTTACTATAATCAGTCTCCAAGTGGGAGATTGTTGGGTGTGGAGCCTGATTATCTTCTTTATTTAGAGGTATGAACGCATTGGACCCTAGTTCATAATGTGGCGGCAACGCCACCTGTAATATTTGCACTGCAAAGGGGATCCAGGGGGGGCGCGTTGCGATCTTTGGGAGCCCTCCCCTAGCAGGGATCGGGGGCAACGCCCCTGAAGGTAAAAATAAATGTAAAATTTCCTTGTAAAATGTTGTAATTTCATAGTCAATCTAGGTCGTTCGTTAGGCGGAGATCTAATGGTAGACGTTATGTTTAATTTAGGGTTTTTTTTCTCTAGAAGGCAACTCCTTGCTATATATGAGGGAATCGTATTGTGTCTATGTAGATCTGTATTCTGAGTGAGAAAGACAGAGGACATTATGTGAGAGCAAAGAGGGTATTATAGTGGATCTGCTGTAGGTTGTATCTCTTTAGTTTGCTGGATAATATAAAAGGAAGGACTGGTTGTTTCTCCATGGACGTAGCCGAAATTGGGTGAACCACATATATCTATGTCTCTCTTTTTTTATGTGTTTTATGTGTTTATATTTTTATAGTATTTTTTATGTGTTCCATTTCTCTGCAATATATAATTTTCTAACAAGTTGTAAGTACTCCTTTCCTTTCTCCCGTGTCTTCAAGAATGCACATTAGCCAAATTGCTTAAGGTAGTAATACAAAATGTTTTGCACTCAACGTTAGTACAGGAAAATAAAGCAATTGTCTTATTCTTATTGGTACATGAAACAATTTTAGACCTTGTATTAATTGCATATCTAGTGATTGATTTTCTATCATCTAGATCACACTTCCCAGTTAGAATTTGAATTACTTATCAAATGAACATGCAAATGATTTTTTTATTCAATATGAAAATCAATAATTCCTTTTAGGTATCTAATGACTCTCTTGGAAGCTTTCAAATGGTTATGACATGGATTAGTCATTAATTGATCAAGTATTCTAACTGTTCAAGCAATATCGGGTCTTTTCATTGGTAAATAATTTGACCTTTCCACTAGTTGTCTAAATAAAATTCCATTTACTTATCTTTTATCATCACCATTGTAAAGCTTAATATTCTATTCTAATGGAGTATATTTTGTAGTTAATCAATTCAATATTTGGAGGATTTCCTTTGCATACTTAATTTGAGTGATCAATTTTTTACCATATCCCATCCATACCTTAATGTCTGAAAAAATAACGCATCAGTCAAAGATCCTTAATTTTAAATTCCCATGATAATTACCTTTTAATTTTATCAATAGAACATGCAACACTTTCTATTATGATTAAATGCTAAGCACACAATGAAATTAAAATGACATTTCCATGTTCATTGTTCTTTATGTAAAGATTTGGATCACTCTTACTTTTTATGAAGCCTTGTTGGAAAAATTCTAAGTTATGAATTTTTATATACAATTATCCCAAAGCTTGTTTGATACCATACAATGCGTTCTTTAACTTGCATACAAGATGTTCTTGTTCATGCTTTAAGAAACCCTCTAGTTGAATAAGGTACACTTTTTTCTATTAACCTTCAAAATTGTTGACTTGACATCCATTTCAAATAAGTCTCAGTTGTGCCTAATAACTAATATAATCATAAGTGTAATTGTATTCACTCTAGCTATAGGTTCCAATGTGTTCTCATAACCTCTTTATTTCTTTTTTCAATAGCCTTTTGCAACCAATCTAACGTTAAACTCGTTTACACTACCACAAGAATTAAGCTTTTATTTGTAAACCCATTTTGAGCCTATAATAACTTTACATTAAGTATTTCAATTTATTAACAAGTATTTTTTTTATAATGGAAATCATATTCCTCCCATTGCATTTATTCCCTCTTTAAGATCCTTTTCTTTCTCCTTTGTTTTCAACACTCCATGAGACATCAAATCATAATCTTTATACTTAATTGTTGTCATTGTTTTCCTTATTTATCTATTTATTCCCTCATTACTTGGTGTAATACATCAATTTTGTTGGTGTACTCTTGTTTCTTTAACTCCAAAAGCACTTTTAGATTCAACATCATCTTGGGGATATTTATTTTCTTCTACTTTTTCATTTTCAATTCACTTTTTAGGAAGTTTCCATACATGTTAATTAACATATTCTGCATACTTATGAAATTTGACATTTTTTCTTGCAAATAATTTATGAGTAATAGGATCATAGATTTTGTAATATTTTTGGTAATCACAATAAAAAATGAATATACATTTGACTAAAGTTTCATCAAGTTTCCTTTTAGTTTCCCTTGGGATGTGGGAAAATATTTAACTCCCAAAAACTCTAACTGTTATTTTATGTCCTTGAAACATTTCACAAAGAGTTTTATTCTCTAAAATATTGCTTGGATTTATTTTCATAAATATATAAGTTATTCTTACTACTTTATCCGACGATCTATCAAGGAGAATCTTACCTTTGAGCACGATTCTAGAATACTCTACTATGATTCTATTCTATAATATGATCTTAGAGGGGACAAATATCGGGTTAAATTTGTTTGATATGACCCTTAGGGGGGGCATATATAGAGTTAAATGTGCTTGTAGTTTTAAGTTGTAAATACATATGTAATATGGTCGGCATAACAATAAATGGGCCACACATAAAATATATGAATAAGTATTTATAGATATCATGTAGTCATGATGGAGGACATGCGATTGGAATATATGAATATATTTGGGTATTTGGAGAAGGTTTTTGTAATCTTTAGGGACTTATTATGTTACTTATCTCTCTTATATATATTGGAATTTTGTTTTACACTCACATTATTGTATATGGTGTGTAATTTTGATTTCTTGTGTATTTCGATCAAGCATTTTGCCTCTCAATGACACAATTTTGCTAAAGAGAATGTTAAAATATGCATTATTTGACAATTCTATTGTTTTGGAGTACTTTAAGAATTTGCGGACTTTTATTTGGCCAAGGTGAATTCTTCAAAACATGGGGGAAGGGAAAGAGTACCTTCAACTATTCAGTAAATGACATAGTTCAATGAAATTAACAAGTAATACAATTTATCATGAAAGAACAAAACACATTGAAATTATACATCATTTTGTTATTGAAAAGATTCTATCAAAAGAATTAGTTTGATGTATCACAACATAATTGAGAATATGTTTTATATAGTTACTAATCCTTTAATATATACATGTTTGTAATACGTAAATATAAACTAAGTATCATAGAGAATTCATTTCTCCATTAAGGGAGAGTATTATAAATAAATGAAGAAATGTAATGGAAGCTTATAGTTATAATGTTGTTGTCATATTTTGAGTTGGGTAGACTGTAGGTAGATAATTGATAGAGTTTGTTAGATAATTGATAGAGTTTGGTAGATAATTGATAGAGTTTGTTATGAAATAGAGAACTAGCTCTTTTTTCAACCATATTTCTAATGCCTTTGAAGTATTCAAAAAATCACTTTTCTTTCATATCAAATAAACCTATGTGAATCTAGTTCTATCATCAATTAATATAAGAAAACAATAAACTTCCCCAATTGATTTAGTTTTTAATGGCCACACTTTAATATATACTAGTTTGAGAAAATATCTTTTGTGTTTATCTGTTCTCATTGAAAATTGATTTCTATGTTGTTTTCCTAATGCACAACCACCACATTCAATATGTTCGTTCTTAAAAATAAGAGTACCTTTGACCATAACTTCTCTTTGAACTAAAACTTTGAAATTTAAATGTCCATATATCAAGTATTATAGTTCCTTTGCAGACACATTTGTAGATGAATTTTTTTGATGATTCTAAAGAATAAAATCAAATTTTTACAGTCTCCCCACTCTAATGCAATTTACTATGACATTTTAGTAACTTTTCATACCATTCACTTGGTAGCCTAAATTAACAAATTCAATTTTCAATCCTTTATATGTGATTGTTGAAACCAAGATCATACTTTTCTTAATCACTCGTATATACATTACCTTTTTAATTGCTTAACATGAATATTTGGAAAATTCATAAATAAATCACCATAAATTTTATTTCATGAAATGTATCATCACCTAAATAGATTTTAGCATCATTAGTTTTATCATGATAGATTTTCAACCAATGTCTCTTACATGTCATAATAATAGATGCCCCTAGCTCTATGAAGCATGCATTACATTCATCTATTTATGTTAGGTCCCTATACTACTACTGTAACCCCTTATTGTATTATTGTGCCCATATAGTCCCCATGTTTTTATTATTGTGCCCCATAGAAGCCCACTATTGTTGTTGTTGTTCCCCTACAATATTATGTTATGTAGGCTCTAATTGTATTGGGACCCCTTAGAATCCTATATATAGAAAGGAGGTCTTGTCATTTGTAGCATCCAAGAATTGTTCATTTGTGTAATGTAAAGGAGGTTTCCTCCTCAAAGAGGCTGATTTTGAAGTCGTTGATCTATATTTTCTTCTATTTTGTGAGCTGGTTACATAACATTTGGTATCAGAGCCTTTGGATTCTAGGGTTTCACTGCTCTAAATAGGTCATCATGGTATTTTCGCTATAAATATTTTTCTATGACATTCTAGAAGATGAAATTAAAACTCATTTGAGCCAAATCTCAATGAATCTTGGGTTTGAATTTTAGATCTTTTCTCACTATACTTTTAGAGATAGGATCCAAGGAAGTTAGGGTTTTTTCAGGCTCCTGAATTACATCTCAAATAAGTGACCTCGGAAAAATCGTCATAACTTTCTCTCTGAGCATCAGATTGAATTTTTGTAAAAAATTACAGAAATAGGATGGCCTTTAGTTTTCTATGTATCGGATTCATGTACTAAGGCCAAAACACTGACACGTGGAACTTCATACTAGTTCGCTCTATTGAACTAGTCTATAATCAGGTCATCGTGGGAGATTTGGAATAACTCTTCCTTGGAGAATCCAATCTTGATCAGACTTACGGGGTTGGAAAGAGGACTCATAGGGATACCGTAGGATGTAAGTTTAGACCTTGGAGATCTAAAATTACAGAGATACAACAGATTCAACATCCAACTCCTACAAAGTGAAGTGTAGTTCTTTTAAAATTTTTCATAAGTTGGGTTTGATTTTTTTTTTTTGAAGGAATTAAAAGGGCATAGTGAAGCATAATTATCATTAATCGATGCCTCGAAGAAAGAAAATGGAAACACCTAGTAAGAAACCTGAAAGCTCTAGCATGACTCATGAAGAAGAGGAAGAAATGCAACATGATATCTCAAAATTATGAGACCAAGTGCAACAAAATTCACTCTCACAAAAAGTAATAGAAGCTACGATAGATGGTTTAAAGAAAGGTGTGGAAGCTAATATGGATGGTGTGGAAGCTAAGATGGATCGTTTAAATAAAGATGTGGAAGCTAATATGGATGGTTTAAAGAAAAACGTGGAAGCTAAGATGGATGGTATAGAAGAAAAAATTAAAGTCAACATGGATGATTTGAAAACAGATTTGACAAAGTTGCTACAAGAAATGCTTACTAATGGTGAAAGGGTAGTAAAGGAAACTCATGATGAGAACAAAATAAATGTTAATCATGATTTTATAGACTCTAACGTTGGATTGAAGACCCACCATGTTACAAAGATCGATATGAGGAAGTTTGATGGCAAGGATCCGGTAAAATGGATACTACAGATGGAGCAATATTTCTATCTCCATAATGTGAAAAACACAAAAAAGCTACACATTGCAACTTTATATTTGGGACCAAATCAGTTTGTATGGTATTGACGACTTTTCTCTCGTAAAAAAATTATCACTTGGGTAATTTTTACAGAAGAAATGATAGCACATTATGAGGATACAAAAAGCAACACCTTTTTTAGCCAATTGATAAATCTTAAACAAAAGGGTTCAATGATGGAGCACATTGAGGAATTCCAAAAATTGAATATAAGAGTAAAAGATATTCCAGAGGATCATAGGATTGATGTGTTCATAGGGACTTTAAAGGATAACATTCAACACGAGCTTTACCTTTGCGAACCTGATTCATTGGAGAAGGAATTCAGGTTGGCAAGAAAAATGGAAAGAAAAATTATGGCAACAAGGAAGCCTACCACTCACAACTATAAAGATGGAAGTGTTGTTTCCCCTAGCCTTCCACAACCTACAAGGTTGACACCACAACAATTGGAAGAAAAAACAGAAAAAGGGCTTTGTTACAGTTGTGATAGGAAATACACTAAAGGTCATAAGTGTGCCGAGAAGAAATTATTTTACATAGATTGAGAAGAGGAGGAAGAAAATGAACAAGAAGTGTCAAAAGAAGAGGATATACACGAGGAAAAAACCTTAGAGAAAAAATAAATGAATCTGACCATATCTTGTAATGCATTGGCCAGAATTACTACTCCTCAAACTATCAAGATAGAAGGACATATAAAGATAGAAGGACATATCAAGAAGAAAAATGTAATAGTGTTGATTGATCCAGGCAGTACCCATAATTTTATTCATTGTAAGATAGCCAAGGAATTGAATTGCTTCCTATATCCAACACCAGAGTGTCAAGTGATGGTTGCAAGTGGAGGAACCATAAATTGCTTTGGAAAGTTCCATAATATCAAGCTATCCATGGGAGAATATGTATTGAATAAACCAATGCTTTCCATACCAATGGGTGGTGCTGATGTTGTACTAGGAGTACAATGGCTACAATCCTTGGGTACAATAGATTTTAATTTTCAAGAACTTTTCATGAAGTTTTTTTCAGAAGGAAAGGAAGTTGAATTAAGGGGTATCGTAGGGAAATCGGAAAAGATAATCACCTCTAATGGAATGAAAAATCTTCTAAAGAAATAACAACGAGGCATAATTGCACAATTATGTTCGCTAGAGTTTCCCACATTGAAGTCATCTATTTCTCCAGATCTCCAAAAAGTCTTGGACAATCATTCCAAGGTATTTGAGACTCCCAAATGACTCCCACCTATTCGTGATCATGATCATGTTATTCATTTGATTCCAGGAAGTGTCCCTCAAAACATTAGGCCTTACAGATATCCCTATGCCCAAAAGAGTGAAATTGAACGTATGTTGCAGAAATGCTAGAGGTTGGTATAATTCAACCTAGTCAAAGTTATTTCTCTACTCTAGTAGTATTGGTGCACAAGAAGGATGGATTATGGTGCATGTGTTCGGATTATAGGGAGCTCAACAAGCTCACTATTAAAGATAAATTTCCCATTCATGTCATTGATGAATTATTGGATGAATTGCATGGATCAATTTACTTCACCAAGTTGAATCTTCGTTCAGGATATCATCAAGTCAAAATGAAGACTGAAGACATTCTAGAAACAACATTTAGAACTCATGAGGGCCATTATGAATTTTTGGTCATGCCTTTTGGCCTTACCAATGCACTTACTGCATTTCACGGTTTGATGAATTTCATTTTCAAACCCTTCGTTAGAAAATTTGTGTTAGTATTTTTTTATGATATACTAATATACAACAAGTCTTGGAATGATCATTTTCAACATGTTGACAGGGTGCTCAAAATATTGGAGGAGAAACAATTATATGCAAAAAGGTCCAAATGTTACTTTGGAGTACACTCGCTGGAATATCTATGTCATATTGTATCTCATGAAGGTGTTAAGGTAGACCCTAGCAAAATTAAAGCCATTAAGGAATACATAACAATTTCTATTGATAGGGATACATCTCAAATGAGTAACTTTAGATATTTTATGTCATCATTTATCTCTGCTTCTCTATTAATGAAGTTGTCTTCTTGTCTTCTATACTTTAACTCATTAAAATTGGTTTCCATACATTTATAAGCATAGTCTCAAAAATTACCATAATAATTACATGTACCATTCTTCTTCACAATTTCATGAAATCCCACTTTGTTATATTTTCACATAAAGTTTTCCTCCTTTTTCCTTTACCCATGGATTTCATTTATATGGTTTCCTTCCATTAGTCATCAAATCCAAAACTCATTGTTTAAATATATTATCCAGACTCTTCTTCCTTTCCTCTTCTTGCATAAGGATCCCTACCAAGTCATTAAAGAAGATGCAATTGCATAAGGATGGCTACCAAGTCATTAAAGAAGACTTATTCCCTTTTGCTACAAGACTTGTGATAAATACTTATTATTTATGCAACATAATATTTAAAATTACAATGACTAGATCACTGGTTATACCTCTTCGCTAATATCACCGAACTTATATTTTTAATTTTTAATTCTAGATAGATAATTTGTCATGTTTTCATTTTCTTTCATTTTTGGTTGAGGAAAACTTGTGGTTCAAAAATATGATTAGTTTCATAAATAATTAAGAAGCTGCCAATCTGTCAATTTCATTTTTGAACTCCACCCCTTTGGAAGCACTTGGTGTATAATCCGAAACGCTCCGCTCGGGAAAACGAAAAGTTGGTGGATTCCAAACAGACTCCACGTGAAAAGTTGGGAAAACATGATGTGTGATTCATTCAATATCATGTTTGTTTGTGATTGATTCATTATGGATTCCAAATAGGCTCACGTTAATTTGTTGAATTGGATAACGAAGTTGATTTCATACTCTGAGTCCCTCCTATGGTCTAGTCTATTAAATAGTCCAAATGTCAATTAGTTTACTTCAAACATTTACAGTCACAAAGTCTAAACTGTATACAAAAACTGTTAAATTCCAAATGACAGGTTTCTAAAACAGTGCTTAAATTGAATATTCTAAAATCTATTAACCACCGGATTTGTCATATTCTAAAATCTATTAAGCACCGGATTTATCATGAAACTAGAAGGATCAAATCTCTCGAAATGTAAACTTTTAGTCAAATTATACATTTAAAAAAAAAAAAATTTAATTCAAGGAATTAGATCTAGTATTATATAGATTTAAACTGGTTTAAAAATATTATATAGATTTAAACTGGTTTAAAAAAATTGAAATGATTATGAATTTCCAGAAACTTTTAATCACTATAAATTATTTCATATCAAGATTTTGAAAATATATATAATTTAGTGCTCTGATGGATCCTGTGTAGAGTGATTATAAATTTCCAGAAACTTTAATCACTGTAAATTATTTCATCTCAAGATTTTGAAAATATATATAATTGACTACTCACATGATAGATCTAGTGTAAAGTGATTATGAATTTCCAGAAACTTTTAATCACTATAAATTATTTCATATCAAGATTTTAAATATATATATAATTTAGTGTTTTTATTTTCTTGAGAGTAAGCCAAGTATATGTTCATCATAATGACTCACGGTAAACTTTTATGGCCTTGGTACAATGATGGAGGATTAATGGCGAAGGAAATACAATATATAGACATATGTGGTTGGGCAAGTGGTTTGGTTCTTTTAATTATTTTAAAAGTTATCTTGTTTGCATGTGCCTTAAATTTAATATGGAGATAAAAGAAGCAGAAGATAACAATGTTATCTATGGGAGATAAGAAATGTGATGATTATGTAAAAAAATTATATGAATGATGAGTGAGTGGGTTGGAATTTTTAAAAAATAATAGTAAGGTAATAGTTGTAGCAAATTCATTTTTTAAATGATAAAAAAATATGGTCTGTTTTCTTTGTACAGATTGAACAACTCAATCAATTTTTTTTTGTTACATCTCTAAAATAACAATGGTCCTTAGTTACATCACTGAAATAACAATAAAACAAATTTGAATGTGGTTATATATAATAACACTTAATTTTACTATACAAAAAATTTATAATTTTTTTTGTTTCTTATGAAAATTGTTGAGATCCTTTTATAAAAAGTTGTTTTTATTTATGTTGATAGGAGATTTTTATGGATGATTTGTTTATATTCTAATCTAAATATTTATTTAGTGGTGATAAATGAAAGATATTGATATATTCTGATTTTCTCCTATTCTGGTTATCAATATTTTCCTTTCTACATTTACGTAATACAATAACAAAATCACCAGAAAAATTGTCAAATAACAAATAACACCATGTAAATCAACTCATTAATTTTTGAAGGTAAAAAATAATAATTAACATATATCAATCATATTTATTAATATAACTCTAGTGATTTTAAATTTGTAAGTTCCTCATATTTAAATTATTATTAATTATAAAAATAAATTTATTTATATTTTATATTAATTAAACATTAATGATTAAAAAATAATCATTCATATACAAATTTAAAATTTTTCATTAACCCATAAGAAACAGGTATATTAGCATTCATATATCAAAGCACTAAGCTTCAAACAAACTTGGAAAAAACAAGTACATTCTTTTTTCATATTTACTTTTAGATGGAATCTCAATATATTAGTTAGTAATTTTCTTTCCTTTTTTTTATACAAAATATATAATTTTATACCTTTATATGTGGATAAAGGGTTTTGTGAAATCTAGGATGATATTAAAATGTAAAAGTGTAGTTTAATTGTCTAATGTTTTGATTTTTTTGAGTAAATTTTGTGGTTAATGGATTTGTTGGATTGTAAATTTTAGTTATATATTCCACACAATTTAAGTGCTCCAAGGGTTTTTTTAGGGCATTCAATCCATTTATGCATTCAAAACACAATATAAATAATGGAAAATTACAATTTTTCCAAGAATTTTATCATCAAATTTTGACAAAAAGACCAAAATATAGAACAATTAAACTACACCAAATATTAAGAGACAAAATCATATATACCTACTTTCCACCATAAAAATCACAAATGTGGCTTAGACACCATCCTAATAAGACCTATGAGAGGGTAATAATATTAATGGCTCTCATGACACCTTGAGCTCATGATATAGAAGCTAAGTAAGGGAATGTCCTCCAACAAAGAAGGGTCCAATCACTACAAAGAAAACACCAATTAATAAAACTTTTAACAAACACACTTGTTCTTGTTCTCTTTTTAGTGGAGGTGAATAGACAAGGAAAAGTTTTTAGCAGAGTATTTTTTGAGCACATAAACCTTTAAAGTCTTAACAATTACATTTTCATAACCTTTAAATTCTTAACAATTACATTTTCATAACACTGCTCTCTCTCTCTCTCTAGTTATACATCCTCCCACGCTCAATTTTTGTAAAATACATACATTGAAAAAGATGCAACATGGTAAGGAAAACATATAATTTTCCTGATGCTTGTTATTAAGTACAACACACATGTAAATGACAATTTAAAAAGAAGAGACACGTGTACAGTACTATGTATACTACAATAAGCTAACATTTGATAAAAAAAGGTTAATGCACTAAATAAAATAGCTACATTGATTCAAGTGATACAATGTGTAGTATAATAAGTTTTAAAAGGATTGTTGTGCAATGTGCACTAGACATAACATTGCTTTAGTGTGCTCTAAATAGACCGTTGCATTGATGTATCTTTATACAAGGAGCATTGCATCAAGGTCCCATTAAATTATTTTATTTAGAAAATGGATTTTGAAGTGTACTAAACATAGCTACACATTGGTGCATAACACAAACATATGTAACAAGGTAGGTTAAGATATTTTATAGAGGAAAACATGTTAGCAGTGTGCCCTATACCTATCAATGCACCAATGCATTGGAATATGGGGCACATTGGAGTAGGGTAAAAAAAAGCACCAACCAAATTATTATTTCAATTTTCCTTTAGTACTTCACACATGTTACCTATCAATGCACCAATGCATTGGAATATGGGGCACATTGGAGTAGGGTAAAAAAAAAACCACCAACCAAATTATTATTTCAATTTTCCTTTAGTACTTCACACATGTTCAAGCTTCAATGTTGTCTGAGAATGTAATAATGAAGGAGGAAAACATAACATAATCCTATAACATGATGTTAGGAGATCCACAATGTCAATTTATTATAAGTTTATTTTTTTAATTTTTAAAAGGTTCAGATACTATGCATTCAATCTTATTAATATTAGTGTATATGTCATGATCCAAAGAAATGCTAAAATATATATGGTAAAATGTATATTTTATCTTTAGATCCAATAATATATATTAGATTATGTAAACCATAACATAAACCATATTAATTAATCTACTTTTGAGTTTTTATTGATAACATTCAATAGTTTTACTCTGTTAGTCATCTTATATGTCCCATAAGATCTCTTTAGTCATATGTCATATATACAAATGCAATGACATGTTACAATCAAAGAAATTTGATTTCAGGTTCCGAATATTTTATTGTGATTGTTCTAAGCAATTTCAAACCAAGATTCAAGATTTAATGAGTCATTTGTGTGTAATATATGCTAGATTATCTAAACCATAACATAAACCATATTAATTAATCTACTTTTGAGTTTTTATTGACAACATTCAATAGTTTTACTCTGTTAGTCATCTTATATGTCCCATAAGATCTCTTTAGCCATATTTCATATATACAAATGCAATGACATGTTAGGGTCAAGGAAATTTGATTTCAGGTTCCGAATATTTTATTGTGATTGTTCTGTGCAATTTCAAACAAAGATTCAAGATTTAATGAGTCATTTGTGTGTTATGTTAATTTTGTTTTTTCATGTGAAATTTTTTAACATAACTATGTTATTGAAGGGTAATTTTTTAATTAAGATTTTATTGGTGAAGGGTTCATTTATCCTAATGTTTCTTGAAGTAAGCATAAAGAACTAAAACATTAAAAAAATTATACCACATGTAAAGAGAAATCCAAATTCCAACCCTGATTTGTTTGAATGGATTCATATGTTAAAACAGCACAAAGAAAGAAAGGAGTGGAGGTGCGGACTAATGTACAATTGTGATTGTCTTTATGTATCAAACCAGATCGTTGTTGAAAACCGCAAACTAGCCGTTATCCGTGCAGACTGAGGTGCAGTCGTGAATGATCCCAGATCACTGTTGAAAGCCACGGACAGGACGTTGTTAGTACTGTAAATTGTAGGTCCCAAGTCATTGTTGGAGCTGCGAGGAATTGTGTGAAAGTGTGTGAAATCAACAGTGGGAACAGTGCAAAGATCCATCCATGTGTAGAGTCAGCGTGTAATGCAGTGAGCGGGCAAGTTGGAGCTGTTGGAAGAGGTGGTGTTTGGTTTCAACGCTGAATCTGAGCACTGTGAGGAGTTGACGCAGTGGTGCAGTGTTGTTTGACATCCCTGTTATAAGTTGGATTGCTTGAGTCCTTTGCCATGGTTGACGGGGATTGTGTATGGCTGTTGCAAGCAAAGTTGAGGGTCAAGTCTGTGTGTGAAGTGGCTTACTGTGTCATTAGCTGTCTTGTAGCTGTTTCCTTCCAGGTGCCATAATCTATTGTCTACTATGAGCTGGAAATTGACTCTCTGTAGGTGCTTGATTAATCATCGATACGCTTTTTGTAATCCATTTTGATGATAGATACTCGTTTTATGAAAATGAATTGCACACTGGGACTGCTACTGCTATCGAGAGATGAGAAATCTGTTACAATGGTTTTCGGGCTCCATGAGCTTTGGAACTGAGCTTTGGAACTGTATAAGAATGTTATTTTTTTAGCCGGAGCTGCAATGTGAGCTGGTAGTTTTGAAAACTGTTTTTTTTGGAGTTCTAGCCTTCTGTGGGGTTGGGAAATATAAAGTCTGTAGAGAAATATGCTAAACTATCCACAAAACATGAAGGCCAAAGACATCCTTAACACCCATATCTTGAATTGAGAAACTGGAACAATCTTTTGATAGATTAAGGAAGCCTGTGGCACCTCGACCGTAAGGGTGATGTCATGTTGATGAGTATTTCTTTTACTATTTATATATATATTGTAGAAGATTGTGTGTGCATATTGTATGTGGCAGTGAATGGTTAAACATTAGAGTTATTTTTTCTAGTAAAAATAATTAGAAAAAAATGTGAGAAAAATGATAATGAACTTGCCATTTTATATATAAGAGGGAGGCTCAGCGAGAGAGACAACAATAAAATATATTTATATATAAGAGAGATTATATATTTATTATTTATACATTTAAATTGATTTGAATATTTGAATATTTTTAATCAATATTAATTTTGATTATTATATAAATTATATAATTAAAAAAAATATTTTTTATTTTTTTATTTTTAAATTTTTTTATTATATAATATTATCTCTTCCCATTAGCACTTTCTTGTATAGTTTGGGCAAACCTTTGGCGATTTTGGACACCCGTACCCAAGTTCCCAATGTTCCCACATTCCAGAAACTCATGCAACATAGATTGCAGGTTATATTTGAAAAGAAGTGGATTGATAAAATGTTGTTTGCTTTAGAGGAGGTGAATGATCTACCCATCACAATAGAAGTATTAGGAAATCATAATGAAGTCTAGGTACAATAGAAGAAGCAAAAGAACATGAAGGAAAATCCATAACAACAGTTAAGGAAACAAGTCAGTTCAAAGTTGTTGAAATATATTATGATGCGCAAATAAAAATTCTTGAAGAATGGTTTGAAAAGCCCTTTGAACATGATTGATGCACGTCTAAAAGAAGCAGGCGTTATAGTGAAGGCTCTTGAAAATGAGCAAATTCAATAAATAATTTAGATGACATAGATATGGAAATAGTAGTAGATACATTTGAAGAAGTTCATGGTATTTTGATGCATTGGAGTCTAGAGGAAATCAAATATTATTATGAAATGATGAGGCAACAATTAAGTGAACAAGATGAATTTTAAACTACAATGTGTCTACTAAAAAATTTGTAAGTATTGAAGATAAATTCAAGTCTCAAGAACCTAATGAAGCATCACTAACAATGAGAAGAAGACCACAACCCACTTGTACCATGTAGTCAAAGAGAAATAAATCAAGGAATAAGCATTATAATTATTTAACAAGAAGAAAGGTCAAAATGAAATTCTTAAAATGAAATTCTTAAGGTCAAATTGTAAGCTTGGCTCAACTTAGACCAGTAACCATGTTTTGTTTCTATATTGTAGGAATTTCATTTCTCTATTAAAATGGAGACTTGGAATTAATGAAGAAATGTAAAATTCTCCACAATATTTTATTATTATCTATTAATTGTAATACATATCTTAATTAATTTTTAATTCTTATTTTTGAGGAAATTGTTCCAAACTCCTCAACAAACTTGTAATCCTATATATATGTATAAGCTTTCACGTTGATAAATAGATGCACAGATGCACAGGCGCTAATTTTAATTGTTCGTTTAAACCATTGTTCTTTATCATAAAGCATGCCACACACTTCGATATCCCATAGCCTTCTACATCCAAAAAATAAATTGTCCATTAATATAAGATGATTTTATTGAATATCTAGATAAATAACACGTTCACCAAACTTGTCAGAAATTCAACTAAAATCTACAATAAACAATTATATCTATCTCAATTTTAAGTGATAGATTCTATTTGAATGCTAATAAATAATTGGCATATTATTTTTTTTCTTCATTACCATATTATTTTTTTTCTTCATTACCGATTCTATTGTATGATTGAGAATGAAAAATACTAACATATTTTCATATCCTCTAAATCAATAAATGGAATTTCAAATAATAACTTCCTTATATAAATAAAGCACGTTTAAATTCCATCTTTGTTATCCTTTCCTGGTTAATAAAGTTATTCACTTCATTCATTTCTCCAACATTTTTATAAAATTATTCGCTTTATTTATCTTCTCTAGCATTTTTAAATGCGTGGTCGCATATATACATTTTGTAATGTTTTCTTTTAATGAAAAGCAGGGGTTAATACAAATTTAGGTATTAATATAAATGAATATCTAGTTAATAATAATAAATTAAATTACTATTAAATTAAATTAATTTTAAGTACTTTATCGTTTTGTTATTCTTATAAATAATAATAGTATTATTATAAGTGAGTAAATGTGATTATATAATAATCATTTTATTAATGTTATTATTAATAATAATAATAATAATAATAATAATAGAATATATTAATTATAACATAATATTTGTTTTAATTAATTAATTAAAAAACATTAATAATTTTTTTTGCTTTGTTTCATTGAAAATGATATAAAATTTTATTCTCCATATACACAATAATGTGTATTATAATATAAGCTAAAATATGAATGGTTTGTCTTATATATCTTTATATAAAGATTGTTATTCTTCTATAATATTGTGCTTTGTCATATTACATCATGATGTCAAAAGTCGTGAAGTTGACTTCACCATGTATATAATTCTTAAAATATCATGGGTATCGAACTTAAATATCAGTCTAAAATAAACAAAGAGAAAACAAGTTATTAATTTGAAGTAGAAGTTGATATGAGATCTTCATTATATGGCCTATGGTAGTACTTGTAAAAATAAGATTGTTTTTGTTCTGTTATCTTCCAAAGGTCTCGATTGAATGCTAGTCCTTCTTTTGACAATCTGTCAACATATACATTCCTCTTCCTATAAATATGAAAGCGTAAGATAATGTCAAAAGAATATTTTAGCCACATAATATCATCCATGTAGGATCAAGCAAAATGTTTCTTCATTGTTGAGCTTCAGTAAACCAATTTAATACTAATAAAGAATCTCAAAAAAATTGTATTTCACAACCTTCCTCTGTGGAAAAAACCAATAAGTATTTGCAAGCCAAAAGTTAATCCTGATTGTTTGTTCTTATTTTGAAACCCATTATGATTTGGAAGAATCTCTTCTCAGAGGTGTTGAGTATAATACCCCCCTAACACACACACACACACACACACTAAGTTTGTTGTTCTCTCGAGATGCCCTCTGAAAATATGCCCACAAAATCAAATTTTCAGGTTCTTCTCCTTTCATGCACCAAGGTGGAGGGCTGTTCTTTTTCTGGGGTAAATGTTCCAAGATCGCTAGACCCTCCCTAAGCACATGCATCAAAGAGAAAATAAAGCCCTAGAATATAGATTTATTTTAAGCCAGCTAAACTCCCTCACCAATTGTTAAAGGTAAGACCATGAAGTTCCTAGTTGTGGAGGCTAAAATCCAATTTCACTATCTCCTTAATCAGATCCCCATTTCAAGCACAATATTGACCCAAAACAGAGCAACATAAATTTGAAACTTGAATCATGAAGGAACATCTTATAAAAATATGAGCAATAGTTTATTCATTTGACTTACACAAAATGCACCAACCAAGGCCTATCTTGAACCTGTGTTGCATGAAATCCTAGGTAGGAACTTTGTTAATTAAAAAACACCACATAAAAATTTTGGTCTTAGCAGGAAATTTAAATTTCCAAATAGACTTCCACCACCAAATAAGATTGCCCAAGGGTCTTTAAGTCTTTTGTTGGAAATACCCCAATCTAGGGGTACAAAATCCAAAATGGGGGAAAATCCATATCAATTCATCATTTTAGTTAGTTAAACAGATATGGCCATCTCCGAGTGCATGCAGGTAGTTTGATTAGATATCCTTGTATTCATTGGTTATTCCAAGGTCCGCTACAAATTTCCATTCTTAACTCCATATTGTTGTGGTCTCTAGATGATCAAGATGGGAAAACTTGGATATACCTTTGTCCCTAAGGAAAATGATAAGAGGATGTGGTAAGAAGTGTCTCCCACGACTTCCAGATGAAGGGTACACTCCAATTCTCACCCTCTTACCATATCCTACTCTTCAGGCTAAACCAATGCTGATAAGGTCGAAGGAATTTAAAATCACTCTCCAAATGATTGAGATGTTATACCTGGGATCCCCCCCATTCTAATCCATTATTCAGTTGAAGATTGGGGAATGTAGTTTTGATACACAACCGAAGTCCAGGGGCTTTGAGTACTCAAAAGGCTCCATCCATTTTTTTCGCAAAGGATTTGGAAAAAAGAAAAACATTCTTTAACCCCCAACCTCCATGAGTTTTTGGAACGACTATATGTTTCCATCTAACCCATGGGAGGATTGAGTGGTCTTAATGACTGGTCCATAATAATTTGAAACATAATATTCTTTCCTTTTATATGATACATTTTGGGATCCATGCCAAGGACATCCAGTAAATTGGAATTTCCTTGAGAATATATTTAACTAGCACCAATCTATTTGTCCTTGAAATCCTTCTATGACTCCATATTTTAAGTCATTTCTCTAACTTTGCAATGAGCTAGTTCCAATCCTCCTTGTTAGTTTTGAGGTAGAACCCCAGATATTTCACACCATCATCTATAATTTTAAGCTCAAAAGAGAAGTTCCCCTTTAGATACTAGAGTTTTATTTCCTCCAACTCGCTATAAGAAATGGTTATTTATTGTCATTGATGTTCATTCCAGTGGCTTCACCAAAAAGAAATAATAATTAAATGAGATTATCTACATCTATAAAATAATCATTGTAGAAAATAATACCATCATTGACAAAAATCAAGTGAGTTATAACAAGATCTTGAGCAATGAATCTTCCACTGAACTCACCTCTCCTCATGGCTTCTGCCAACTTTCTTCTTATTCCCTCTGATACTAACAAAAAAATAAGTGGGCCAAGTGGACAACCTTTCTGAATCCCCCTCTTAGCATGAAATAAAGGGGATGTGGACCCATTAATTAATACAACAAAGGAAACATTCTGGAGGCAACTCATGATGCAAAGGACTATTGATATGTGGTTACTATTGATGTCAATCCAAACAACAATAGAAGATGCCACACCTTTTGTAAACCACAATGACATGACAATTCATGAATTTTCGAGTCCAAATTATCTTGGTTAGATTCTCCTCATTGATCTAATTCTAGTGGTAAGTGGCACCCCCGAGAGCCATCGGGGTTTGTGAGTTATGCTAGTTTGAAGAAGAAGGACACAAGTTGTGGGAAAAAACTCCACAAGGAGATGATATGACAATCCTTGATTGGTCAACATATCATTCATATCAAGAGAGTTGCGCTTTGATCATCTTAAGGGATTTAAGGACTACTTTTATCTACAAGAGGTCTTAGTTTTAAAGAAGAATTAAATCATAACTCCAAAAAGGTAGAAACCTTATCTTTTGGGGCTCATTTTAAATAAAAGTCAAAATTTCAAAAGGGATTGTGCCCCTAAAATTCCTTCGATGACTCTCCTTTGGAAGCCCCTTTTACATCCATAAGAAAACTATAAAAGGACATTGATTTCTACTCTAAAGTATACAATGTCAATGAAAATTCTTATGCGATAAAGCTTTGAATTTATACTCATCCCTGTGGAGAAAGGAGCTGCCTAACGAGAGGCTAAGGTTTGATTGTTTTGATTGATCTGGGGACTCGTTTGGACAAATAATTGCAAGTATGTTGGTTCGAAAGCAACGAAGGTTTATTGACATATCTTATGGGATTCTTTTTGGTTTGTTTGAAGTCCTAAAGTAACTTTATTTATGTTTTAGCCATCCTAGGGCTAGAATTTTGTGCATAGAAGCATGTTATAGATTAGATAGGAAGAGTTGTTGCATGATCATCTAAAAAAGAAGACTAAGCGTTGCAGATTAATTTCGATGGGGTTGATCTTCTAAGTGGAATAACAATTACCCTTCCTAACTACTTTGAAACATACTTAAAATATATCTTTGTGGCTCTGTCACCTGAATTAATTGGCTAATACCTTCACGTCTATTATCCAAAGTGTGGATGACAATTTGTGTGAGATTGTTTGTATGGCTTGGTCTAAGTCTAGTGAAGAAGAAAAACTAAATCCATTGACATAATTTTAACCATGCTTGCTAATATAAGGAGCACACCAACTAGGAAGATTGAAAAATATATTCATCTCGAAAAATTAGCAAAGTAGGCCTAATTGTCTCTATGGTATTCTCCTTGACAACCACTGTGACACAAATTGAAATAGCCTGAAGATCTCTTGGTCATCGAACCTTTGGCTTGCTTTGAAAGGATTGCGGTAATGTTATTGTGGACCAAATTCAGTTAAGTCATTGGGGTTCAAGAATTAAAGAAGCTTAACATGTTATGTATATATACGATTTCATAAGCCTATCGACATTTATTGAAGGAAAACATATAAATAGTGACAACACTTGAATACTCAAAGGTATGGTTACTCTTGAAATTGTTGTTTAGTGATTTTGTTCTAAAGGTGGAATTTGAAAAATGAGGACAAAATTTATTTAATAAAGGTGATAACAATTTTATTCTACTTATCTGTTGGCCAGTCAATGATGCACAAATAAGTAAGTCTTTTCGAGTAAAGGATAAATTGTAATATACATACTTTCCATACTTTTTACTGTCATCAAATTTCTTGAATAAGTTAACTACAATGAGGGTTTCCAAATTGATAAGGACTGTGGTATTGAATTGTGACAAATATTGTATCATTAAACTATCTAGAGGATGTATTCTTTCAGTCTGCACTCAACGTTTCTAATGTAGTAGAATACAAGTGGCATATATAGGTGGAAAACATTAGTTATATCTCCTTTGCAACTATTCATATATTGATCTGGATTTTGCAGTAAAGATCTTGGTAGTGAGGATTTTTGTTGGGTTTTCTTGGTTGGGATTTTAGTATTCATTGTAAGCGGGTCATTGTCCCTGGTACAAGAGCCCATAATAATTTGTAGAAGTTTACTCATTGTAAGTGGGTTATTATCCCTGGTATAGGAGCCCACAAAAATGTCAAACTCATTATTATTTCTAGGGTGGTTGGGCAGTGCTAGGCAGGTGGTTGAAGTCACCTTCAAGTTGGACCCTAGAAACACTTCAGGGTGGTAGGATGGTGTTAGGGAAAGTTGGATCTTTCTAGGGCATTGGAGCATCCTTTCAATTATTGCTGATAAAATCCATGGTGTTGGATCATCCTTCGAGTTGGAGCTGGAAAATTGAATGCTTTTCTAGATTACTAGGGATTTGGGGCTTATTTGTTTAGTTGGAGCTAAAGCATTAATGTACACATAAATTATTAGAGAAGTGTTTAGTGGTTCTTTACTTAGAGGGGGTTTACCGCCTAGACTTTTGGTTTTTATTATCTATTTCTTATTTATTCCTTCGAATTAATGTTCTAAAAAATTATTAATTTACTGATTTATAAGAAATATTGATTCACCCCATTCTCAGTATTTCCAAAAGTTGGTATTAGATTTGGTTCGTTCACTAACAATTTAAAAACTAGAAGGAGATCATGGAGTGAAATAAGTTGGGAATTCCAGTACTCAATGGGAACAACTAAGATTTATGGATAGGAAGGATGAAGGCATATATTAAAGCGTAAGGATTTGATGTTTGGAATGTTGTATTGACCGAATACAAGGAACCTTTAACTTTCCCCACAGGTAATGGTGGCCAAAGTCTTTACGAGAGAAATGTTAAAGCTAAAAATTCCCTCATGACTTGTGTGCCGGATTCTATATGTGTCAAAATAATACACTACAAATTAGCAAAATAATTTTGGAACAAGCTTTAAAATACATATGAAGGAGAGAATAAGGTACATGAGGCCAAGCTACAGAACTTTTGAGGACAATTTGAGCAGCTGAAAATGAATGAAGAGGAAAACATTTCAACTTACTTCCTCTATGTTGATGAAATAGTGAATGCTATAGAAATATTGGGAGAAGTAGTGGAAAATAAGGTAGTTGTATGAAAGGTTTTAAGGTCTCTCCTAGAGAGATTCGATGCTAAAGTCTCTGTGCTAGAAGAAAGAGATGCTTTGGAAAAGCTCAACATGGACTAGCTGCATGGAATACTTAAGACATATGAAAAACAAAAATAACAAGATGGTCCATCTAACTAAGAATCAACATTCACATCCTCTAATAAGATTGGGAATGACAAACATGAATCAATACCAAGCTCTAATTTCTGCAAAGAAGAAGAATACTCAGATGAAGAAATTGCTAACTTTGGGAGAAAGTAGAAAAGTGGAACATGTAAGTTCAAATGTAAACCTCCATTAATATGTTTCAATTATTTTGAGATCAACCACTTTACAACTAAATGTCCTCATAATAAATTTGGAAATGTTGGGATAGGGTCCCGTAGGGTAAAGTTTGAAATAATTTTTGTTAGTTATGTAATGTCTCTGCATTTTGAGGAGTGGAGCACGAAGGTCATAAGAGTGAAAGAGACTTTAGTCCCTTAGCTTGTTAGAAGATAGGATGTTTTGTGACCTGTCCATGGTTCACGAACCATGATATTGTAATGAAAGAAGCTATATAAAGGAGTCATAGCGAGTCATAGGAAGTTAAAAAAATATTGAAGGTCATTGTATGGGTAAGTAGTCTAAGGCAGAGAATTCTGTTTTCTACACTTAGACGAAGGGAAAGGCTCCTGCAGCTGTGTGTGTGGAGACCTTGGTAAGTCCATAAGATGAGTGCGTGGGCCACTAGAGCTATGTGTGCAGTGACAAGAAGTCTGTAACAAAATGATTATACCTAATAAAGACTATTTTGGAGCAATAATTATGTATCTCTGCCTTTATATTTACTTATGAAATTTATGTGTATTCGTTTTGATTTCTTTATTTATCTAAAGAAACACTTAATTGGTGTGTGAACATGGTATATCTACATGTTTACTTGTTGCCATGAATGTTTAAAGTGTTTCGTGAAGGTTATATTTTGTTTCTTTAAATTACTTTGATTTCTGCAGTTTAAGGGTTAAGGTTCGTGAAGGTCAAAATAAAGCATTAGAAGTGACAGAAACCCATCACACAGACCTTTGGATGCAGAAACCTAGTTTTGTCATCCCCCAATAATGCTTCGGGTGAGACTGCAGCCTGCGCTACACGGGTTGTTGCCGAAAGGGCCAGCAGTTTAGGGTTTTGTTGGTTGGTGCAACTAACTCTGAACCTGGGTCAGGACCCCTCAAGCCAACAAATGGTTCTGTTGTTGGGACCAGGATCTATTTGAGGAATAACATAGTTACCGATCAAACGAGAAAATGACCTAGTACCCATTTTTTTGAGGTAGCAAAAAATCACTCAATTTTGAAAAGTGGTGATTTAGAATAAACATTTTTTTGAGCATATTTTTGGCACTTTAAATTTTCTTATGTATCAAGTATGAACATTTTTTTTTAAATGTTAGTGATTTTCATGCTGATTTTGAAAAGTGTTGATGCAGCATCAACACAATTTTTTTTAGAGGGCTTATTTTTGACACTTTAAATTTTTTTATGTATCTAGTATGAACATTTTTTTTGTTAGTGATTTTCATGCTAATTTTGAAAAGTGTTGATGCAACATTAACACAAATTTTTTTAGAGGGCTTATTTTTGACACTTTAATTTTTTTTTTTATAACTAGTATGAACATTTTTCTTTTGTTAGTGATTTACATCTTGATTTTGAAAAGTGCTAATGCAATATCAACCATTTTTGTTTAGAGGGCTTATTTTTTACACTTTAAATTTTCTAATGTGTTAAGTGTAGATATTTTTTTTATTGTTGGTGATTTTCATGTTAAAAAAAAAAAAAAAATCATGACAAAAAAAATCAAATATAAAAAATATATAAAAAAGAACAACAAAACAAAACAAAACAATAAAAAAGTAAAAAAAACAAAATTAACTTGTCAAATAAAAACTAAAAAAAAACACTAAAACATATCAGAAAATTCAAATATTAAAAAAAAACAAAAATAATAAAAAAACACAAAAAAATAATGCAAAAGAAAACAAATATTCAAAAAACAAAAAACACAAAAAAATAATACAAATAATAAAACATAAAATAAAAAATAAAAAACATGACGAAAAAAAATCAAATATAAAAAATATATAAAGATGACGAAAAAACTATAAAATGTAAAAAAAAAAAAAATTAGACGTAAAATTTAAAAATTTAAACAAAAATAAAAAATAAATAAAAAAATGGAAAATATTAAAAAAAATACAACACAATTTAAGAAAAAAAAAAAAATAAAAAAATAAACAAAAAACAAATAAAATACAAAAATTTTTGAAGTTAAAAGAATAAAATAAAAATAATTAAAAAAGAATTAAAAAGAAAAAAAATTAATATTAAAAAAATTAAACATTAAAATAAGAAATATTTAAAAAATAAAATTAAATATTAAATAGAAACATTAGAATATAAATCATTTAAAAATAAAAATTGAAAAAAAAAACAGAAAAAAAGGCCCTATGGTGGCAGAGGCTGATTCCAAGAATCGACCCATGCCACCCTAGGGCCTATTGGGCTGCAACCCCTACCACCCTAGGGCCTATTGGGCCACGACCCCTGCCACCCTAGGGCCTGTTGTGCAGTGGGGGTGGGTAGGGAGGGAGTATATGTTTTATTAAATATTTGAGTAGTTTATTATTTTTGTGTCATGACATGAAAATAAGAATGTGCATAAAAAAATAGTCATTAACCCATGCTTGGAGCTGAAATTTTGGTGTGCAGGTAAAACTGGATTTTTATTGTGTAAAAACAGAGCGCTCGTAAATCTCCGTAAATTCTAGTTTTTTTTTTTTCCTTCTTCTGTGAATTCTAGTTTTTCAACTGTGGGTGAAAGGAGCTGAAGTCTTCGTTTATTTTGCAAATTTATTTTGGTTTCATGATAATATAATCCAAAATAAATACTTTCCTTGCATTGTTCATTCTGGAGATTTAAATTTTATTTGTTATGCGCAATATTCTATTTTTACTCTGTCTTCTGTGTTGCGCGTAACTCTGTGATTTTTACTGCATGTTCCTCTGCCTTTACTGTCACACAATGGATCCAAAACACATTTTTTTAAATTTTAATGGTGGTTTGTTTGGATGTAGAGCTATCTCTTTGCCTCTACAGTTGGTTGAGAAGCTATTTTACCAGATCACGCTAAATTTTGTTTCTCCCCATTTGAAAATCAATTTATTGAAAAAGCTTATGCTTGACTCGACGAAAGAACCTATATTCCGACAAAATTTGTCAGCTAGATCTTCTCACAAATACGATGTTTAATAACAGTGGCAGACAAGAAAAATTTGTAAAAATTTACATGTTATCAAATATGCATAAAAAAGCATAGAAGACAATGGAAAACACAAGTGTTTGGTGTGGTTTGTGGAAAAACAAAAGGTATATTTTAGTGCATGGAATCTCTCATTTTCAGTTATGGTTCATTTTTCAACCATGCATGACTTCATATAGATCTCTCATTGAAAATGCCTTCTCTAAAAAATATAAGCAGTTGTGTTCTTCCTCATTGGAAATGAGAACTTCGACTCTAGAAGCTTTGTGGCAACCCTGAAAGATGTTGAGTGACGAAAATAGATGGATGGGAAAGATCTACGATTATTAAGAATTCAACTTCAAGATATATATGACGCCATAAATTTGGGTCCACTCCTGCAGCCCAACAAGCCCTAGGGTGGTAGGGGCCGATTCCCAGAATCAACGCATGCCACTCGAGGGCCTTTTCTTTTGGGTTTTTTTTTTATTTTTTTTATTTTTTTTAATGATTTGTATAATCATATATATATATATATATATATATATATATATATATATATAATATTTTAATTTTGTTATTGTTTTTATTTTCATTTTCATTTTTTTTTAATTATTTTGTTTCTATTTTATTTATTTTTTTAACTTAAAAAAATGTTTTTTATTTGTTTTTGTTAATTTTTTTCTTAAATTATATTAAAGTTTTGAAATATTTTCCATTTTTTTTTTTGGGTTTAATTTTTAATTTTTACTAGTAAATTTTGATTTGTTTTTACATTTTATAGTTTTTTTTGTTATGTTTTTTATTTTTTATTTTATGTTTTATTACTTGTTATTATTATTTTTAAAATTTTGTGTTTTTATTTTTATTGTTTTTATCTTTTTGCAATATTTGAAAATTTGTTTTCTTGTATTATTTTTTGTGTTTTTATTGAATATTTGAATTATTTGATATTTTTTTTTCTTTTCTTTTACAAGTTAATTTTGTTTTTTTTTTTTACTTTTTTAAGGTTTTTAGTCATATTTTTTTCCATAATGTCACGTTTGAAATATTTTGAAAACTTCATTTTTTTTTTGTAATCATAATCTTTGGTTTTCATTCCATGGTTGAAAAATTGTCAATATTTTAATGTTTTTCTAAGTCATGAATATTTTATCTTTAATGCTATGGTTGAAAACAGTGATAAGCATTTTTTCTTAAGTTCATGCTTGAAAATTGTTGGAAATTTAAAGATTTTCAGAGTCATGATATATATATTTTTAAATATCATTATTAAAAAATGTTGAAAATTAGCCCTAAAAGAAAAGTCGTTATTCCAGCATCAACATTTTTTTCAGGGTGTTTTTTGCATGCAAAAATTTGGTTAAATTTTGGTTTTTACTGCCATTTTTAAAAAATGTTGAAAATGTACCCCAAAGAAATTTTTTTTATTCCAGCATCAACACTTTTCGTTTTCAACTTGTTTTTTCATGTTTTTTGGGGGTTTTTGGGCTAGAGTACCCATTTTGAGGTAATAGTTTTTGCTTGATCGGTAACTATGTTGAATGTGTGATGTCAAATAAATGGTTCCCAACTAAGAAAGAAATTGAGAAGTGGATAGATTGGAAGCTGCACAAATTTGTAGCTCAGGAAAACAGGAATCCACGTCTGTCGAAGGAAGAGTGGCTAAATATATATATATATATATATATATATATATAAGCATGAAATTTTCTTTTTGCTCTTTTCCATGCAAATTACACTAGCGGTTATCGAAATTGGCAAATAGCTAAGGCACGTGGAAGTTGGGAAACACTATTGTGTGGACTCCAGAATTGGAAATGTGTATGGAAGCTTCTGAAAACAAGATCACGAGGGTTGTCGACTGTTGAATCGATAGAATTTTAGGTAGATTCATCATTGAATTCGCGATCGATGCATCTGTAAGCTATAGCAAAGGTGAATGACGATTATTCAAGGGACCAAGAAGTAAGTTTCTAAAATCCCTTAAGATTTGGATTAAAATGATATTGTATGAGAAAAGGGTTATGCCATTAAATTAATGTTTAGAAGAGATATGACGGGAGCTACGTGAAGTGGAAAAACATTCAGAAGAGACCTAGATTCAGGTATTGAATATAGTCCTCTATTGGGAGCATTTGACAATGACAAAGAAAGTAGCATTTTGAGGACACCTCTAGGTGCGCTACAGGCAGTAAAGCAGGGTCTCATAGGGATACCAAATCCATCCACTCCACCTTCATCATCACCTCCGCCTCACACACCTACACCTACACCTACACTTCCACCCCCACGTCAACTATTCAACATGGGAAATGTAATGAAGATGCCTGTATTTAAGGGTATGGGGATTGAAGACCTTGAACAGTTTTGGTTTGTAGAAGATGTTGTGTGGAAGTTGCAGCAGGTTACCAATGATGATTTAAAGAAAGCGCAGCTGGTTACAACTTTGCAAGATAGAGCACTAAGCTAGTAGATTAAGTATTGTTCGGCTCATCCAGATATAACACTGGATGAGACAAAGAAGGCGCTTAATAATGAATTCAAGAAGCCTAAGTCACAAGCCCAATCAGTGACAGAGGTCAAAGAGATCTAGCAGAAGGTAAATGAGTCTGCATGGGACTTTGATCAAAGATTGAAGTGTCTGCTCTAGTAGGCTAATATGCAGATCACAAATGATCAACATAGGGATTGGTACATTGCTTTGTTGTTACCCCATCTAAGATTTCCACTGTCACAATAGAAAATTGGCATGCAGGCTGAAGCATTAGAGATTGCTATGAGATTGGAAGCTTCACCCATTCAGGATACGAATCTGGGGTGAAACAGATTCAGTCACAGTTGGCTAGCTTACATATGGAGTTGCAGAGCCTCAAAAAGGGAAAGGAAGTCTAGACTAAGGTTCATGCAGAAGTTTGGTGCTTGAAATGCAAAGGCCATGGTCATGATAAGGACCATTGCCTGGTCTATCAGAATTATCTTATTGGGGGAGGCCTTGTCCCCCTGAAGCCAGAAAATACCGTTGGGATGAGCATGGGAGTAGCACCATGGTGTGCTATTTGTCAGGTTATAGGATAGAATGTGACAAATAATTGTCATCTACTATAGAAGTTTGTACAGACCCCCCAACAGTTATTTTGTAATTTATGCAAATCTGTAGGTCATGATGAGTGCCATTGTTGAATTTATGAATTGGTGATGGATAGATCCCCTATGTATAGAATGATGGCAGAGACTCCTCCTAAACAAGATCAAGGCATAACTATGGCACATGGAGGATACCAAGGCTGAGGAAGAGGGAAAGGAGGAGGAGCTGGAAGGGGTCGTGGTTAGATCATCTGTTATAATTGTGGGGAAGTGGGTCATTTTACACATGATTGTCAGAATCCAACACACCCTTCCTGTCAATATTGTCGACAGTTTGACCATGTTATAGAAGATTGCCCAGTGATTATTACAAAGATGCAAGAAAAGAAGACTCAAACACCTTGTAGCCTACGCAGAACATCCAGATGATGAGGTTAGAGCCTCGCAAATATGGGCCCAGTGTCAATATTGTTACGCGAAGCGGTGTAGCTACTAGAGAAGATAAGGGGAAACAACCAGAAAGCGATGTGTGGGTTCGCAAGGCTACTAATAAAGAGACGAGATTTGTGTAAGTAAGGTGAAGGAAATGTTTATGGAAGTAAAGAGGAGCTTTGGGAATGAAGGAACTCTACATCATGGAATTAACATATGGGAAATTCTATAGAGAACAATACTGTGTAGGAGACAAATCCGTCATTATTAGCATAATTTTTAAAAACCTATATCAAATTTGCAAGGGATAAGAAGGTAGTAGAAGGACTGCAAGAATTGATAGATAATTACACTGGTAAGAATAAGCCTCTACTAGAACATCATGTAGTACATAAAGTGGGAAAAAGTAAGAAGATAATTGGTCATGAAAAGAGATTGACTACACAAATTGGAGAATATGAAATGGACTAGATAATCCTTGATTTGGGGTCTGATGAAAATGTCTAGCCAAATCAAACTTGGGAAAGAATGGGAAGACCAATGCTACAATGGTCCTTGATCCAGCTGAGAATGGCTAATCATCTGAAGATTATTCCTATGGGGTGCCTACATGGAGTAACTATGGATATTGAAGGGGCACACACCATAGCCAACTTTGAAGTAATCAAAATAGTGTACGATAGTAACCCATATCCAACACCGTTTGTGATTGATTGAGAATTTGATATGAATGCAATCATCAATCTGAAGAAACGCGTATGACATTTGAAAAGAGATAACTAAGGGTGATTTTGTTGTTGGATTCAGCTGAAGGTGCACAGTATACTGAACCAGTTTGTGATTATGAAGAAGATGATGACATTGAGTAGATCTATAAGTTGACTACGTGGGATGAAGATTGGATCAACCCCATGGCGGATGGGCAAATCATGTGGGAGAAGGAAAACTCTTGTAATTCAGATTCAGATGAGGAGCTCGAACACTGGTAGAACCGATTGCATGAAGTATCATCGTTGCGTTGCAATAGGCTTACCAAATCGTTACGATGTATATCCACCGAGGTACACAATTTACCATATTATGATGGTTTAGAGGATGTCAATTTATTTTTGGATAAATTTGAAAGGGATGTACTAGAGGAACATCAGTTCCAAGCACTAGACATTGTGTTGTGAGCTATGCCTGCCCGTTGGTGGGGCATGCATAAGAACAGTTTCACAGATTGGAAGGAGTATCGAAGAATGATGAAGTTGAGGTTTGGGTGCGCTAATACCTGCATTAAAGAGAAATACATAGGGAAGGATGATCTGCATGAGTACTTAGCTCGTTGCAAAAAGCATGGGGAGAAGAACCACATCTGGAGATTTTCATATCTTTTTCCACACTTCAGATACAATCTCGATCAATTGGTATCTAGAAATGGAGCTACGACACGGGACTGCAGAATGGGATGCTCTGAAAGAAAGTTTTCTATTAACTTTTAGCTTTGAATATGGGTTTGAATGTATAGATGAAGCACTGTAGGAGATCAAAGTTGCTATATTCAAAATACCTGAAGAACTGGTCGAATGGGTATAGCCAAATTGGGGTACGCAGCAGCGCCATGTGCTCAAATGCTACATTATGACCGCAAAGGATGATGAAGAAGATCCCAGGAACATCCACATTCCTGAGTCTGAAGGACAATGCAATTGAGGGACCTAAGGTAGAAATACCTGATATATAAGAGCCTTTCAAGACCAAGCAGGTGAATATTGGATCGAAAGCAGAATTGAAGTTCGCGAACATAGGTGACTATTCAGACGAAGATATAGTAGATAAGGTTGCAAAGCTATTTCGAGAGTATCAAGACTTGTTTCCAACCACGTTCTCTGATCTAAAAGGGATAGTAGGGTATATGGGAGTCATGAAGATCAATTTGAAGCCAGATGAAAAGCTAGTAAAACAATGCCCCTACCGATTAAATCCTAAGTATAAGGAAAAAGTGCGCAAGGAATTGGATAAAATTCTTGAAGTTGGGATCATTGAACCTGTCGAAGAATCATACTGGGTTAGTCCCATGGTGGTCCAAGAAAAGAAGACACAGGGTGAAATTTGGATATGCGTAGAATTAAGAAAGTTGAATGATGCGTGTGTCCATGATCCCTTCCCTACACCATTCATGGATGAGGTACTGGAGAATGTTGGAGAACAGGAAGCCTATTCATTCATGGATGGATTCTCAGGGTACCATTAGATCAAAATCGAGCCAGAGGACAAAAGTAATACTACCTTCACTAGTGAATGGGGGTGTTTTCAGTATACCGTGATGCCTTTCAGGCTTAAGAATGCCCCCACAATTTTCTCTAGGGTGGTAATTACGACCTTCAATGAATTTATCCATAAATTTTTGGAGGGATACTTTGATGACTGGACAATGATTGGGTTAGTAAAGTGACATGTTTCTAGTCTGCACCTCATGTTGGATACTTGTGAAAAACATCAAATAGCCCTTAATTTGAAGAAATACATATTCTAAGTACCCTATGGGATATTCTTGGGTCATGTTTTCTACAAGCAGGGATTGATGGTAGACCCTGCCAAAATTGTAGTAATCATCAATTTGGAAGCCTCGAAGAATGTTAAACAACTGCACACAATGTTGGGCCATATGGGATATTATAGGAAATTCATCAAAGCATATGCACAAATCACTGCACCCATGGAGAAATTGCTGAAAAAGGATGCGACATTTTGCTGGGACAAGGACTGCTAGAAGAGTTTGGATATTTTGAAGGAAAAAATGGTCACTGCACCCATTTTAGTGTTTCCAAACTGGAAGAAGGAGTTCCATGTACATGTAGATGCATCCTGCATAGCACTAGGAGCCAAGCTAACCCAACCAGGTGAAGGAGATATTAACCATCCAATAGCATTTGCAAGTCAAAAATTTTCTAAGGCAGAAAAGAACTATTCCACCACAGAGCACGAAGGTTTAGCTATGGTGTATGCACTACAGAAATTTAGGCACTATCTGTTGGGTGCACACTTCAAGATGTATACCAATCATTCTACACTGAAATACTTGGTCAACAATCCTGTGTTGGGGGGGGAAGGTTTGCAGATGGTTGCTTCTTTTCCAGGAATATAATTTTGAAGTAATTGTGAAGCCAGGGTGCCTAAATGATGGTATAGATTACCTATCACGAATTGATAATGGAGATGATCCTATGAGTTTGGAGGAAGGGTTACTTGATGTGCAGCTCTTCGCTATTCGCATCGCATATGATCGTTTTGCAGATATAATTCGATTCTTGTCTACAGGAACCGCTCCTGAAGGGTATTCAACACAACAAAAGAAAGAATTGGTGGTCCGAGCTGCATATTTTTCTATTATTGCTGGACATCTAAATAAAATGGGATTTGATGAAATACTACGTAGGTATGTTCCGGAGTATGAAAGGCAAAGTGTCCTTGCAGAAACAGATGGAGGAATAACGGGAGTACGTTATGCAGGAAGAGAAACTACATAGAATATCCTAAGCACAGGACTTTGGTGGTTGACTGTGCATAAGGACTCCAAAATATATTGCAGGGTGTGCGATGTCTATTAGTGGACATGGAGACTGTTGCGAAGAGATGAATTGCCACTGAATCCACAAGTGATGTTGCAGGCATTTGATAAGTGGGCAATAGACTTTGTGGGACCAATACAACCATTGGGGAAGAAGACAGGGGCCAGATATATCATTACCACGATTGAATACTTAACCAGGTGGGTAGAGGCACAACCTATAAAATATTATAGCGCTGCTACCGCCACAAAGTTTATTTTTGAATATATCTTGTCTAGGTTTGGCTGCCCTAATATTTTGATGAGTGATAGGGGCACACACTTCTTAAATGAGACAATTGTTACATTGCTTGAGGAATTCCAGATATATCATCAGAAGAGTACGCCTTATCACCTTCAAGCAAATGGCATAGTAGAAGCCTTCAACAAAATTTTGGAAAGTTCTTTACCAAAGATTTGCAATGTGAATTGAAATGACTGGGATGTGCGCATACTAGCGGCCATATGGGCATATAGGACTAGTTGCAAAAATTTGACAGGACAAACACCATTCAGACTAGTATATGGGAAAGAGGCTATAATGCCCATGGAGTACACAGTGCCAAGTTTACATATTGCAGCAGTTACGAACATGGTTAATCAAAATACCATGAAAGAATGGCTTGCGCAGCTCGTTGAGTTGGAGGTGGATCACTTCCTGGTTGGATTTCATTAGTAGGTGTAGAAAGACCATGAAAAGGCATGGAATGATCACCATATCAAACAACGAACCTTTAAGATTGAAGATTTAGTGTTTCTATATGATAGTAAGTTCAAAAAAATCTTGAGCAAATTTTAGATGCATTGGATGGGGCCATATGTTGTGAAGGAAATTACAGATGGAGGCATAATTCATCTCACGAAGCTGAATGGGGAATTATTTGTGGGAAAAGTCAACAGGAGTTAGTTGAAGCTATACATAGGTGATCCTGTCCATGCACAATGACTATATGATTACGAGATAGTCTGAGTACTCCAGGTAGCTGCAAGGAAGTATGGGATTATAAACTACACTGTCAGAAAGTTAGAAAGGAAAAGTGAAGGGGCTGCACGACAAGTTGAAGGGTGGCATTGAGGGGACCTGCAGAAGAAGCTATCCTAGGTGGGTGGGCCCTACGCAGTGTAGCAAAAAAGTGACCGTTGGAAGCAATGTAGCTGATTGGATGGATAATTTTTTGTTGAAGGGGGGGGGGGGGGGAGACATTTATGCAGCATATCTTTGAAAATCTGTTACCAAATGTGCATTAGTGACCAGGAATTGGAGAGAATGGTTGGCTTTGAATTCAAATCTCTTTATAAATATGTCATACTGCTTCACTTTTGAACACTTTGGTTCCTGAGAGTTTGCCTTAAGATATTTCACCTTGTTTTGTGCCAAGTAAAGTCCTATATGTTTGAGTTAGATTACGAGGAACTTCTTTCACGACTGACGTTCACAAACTTGCCTGATTGGAACTGTAAGAACTTACTTGAGAGAATGACTACAACTCGCCTTAAGATAGTGCTAGCCCCACTCGCAACAATGGTGTACCAACTTATACCTATAGGATTTCCTACTACCACACTTAGGTTGCCAAGGCCTAAGACATCTACTTCTATAAAGAAGAGGAAGCCTAAGCAAGCGCTAGTACGACAATCGCCGTGGAAAAATTTGACAGAAATCCGCTAGAAGGGCAAGATGGATAAGTCCAAACAACTAATGGAGCCACTGGACCTGGACAAGGAAGAACTGTGCGAGGGAATAAAGGAGATTGATGCAGAGGAGGTTGAGCCAATAAATCAGTTGCCAAAGTACATACCACTTAGAAAATCCACAATGAAGGTAATCAAAGATCTAGATTCTGTGAATTTCATGGTCTCTATGCCTTTACTACCAGAGAATGTGTTGTTTGAGGGACCGTTGCTGGCTCAGATACCAAATTTGAAAATAGAGGATTGGGACCTAGGGGACCATGAGAAGTTTCCATAGTTGGCGCTGAGTAAGTACCTCAACAAGGTCTACTTTGAAGAGTCAGTTGTCACACACATGGAGCCAATGAGTTGGGTGGCTGGAGTTGGGGGTGTGGGGCTCATAAACATGTTCTGGGTGCCTCACTTCAGTCACACCAATATTAACATCCTCTGTGTGCGCCAACTGTTTACGCTAGTACACGATGGGTGTCTCTGGTTGGGAGAACCCATCCCGATCACACACATGCTGATATACTGCATAACACTACTTCCATCCCAAGGAGTGGACTACTTCAATACCAGATGGCATGGTGTAGTTTTCTGCGCAGATCTTAGCTGGTAAGATCATGAGAAAGTGTCGCGTGAATGAAGTCCTAGCACCAGTTGTCTCTCTAGCTGCGTAGTGCATGAAAGGAGTCCAATATAAATGGGCTCAATATCTATGTAAATAATTTCTGGAGGACTACAGGGAGGCCTAACATGAGGGCAAGGAATTTCACTACGCCTAGTTGTTGTTGTTGATTTCTTTAGTGATGTGGAGGATGCCCAAAGAGAGCCAATTCCCTCAGTAGGACTCAGACCTACTGGAGGCAGTGAAGTTCGCTTCGCTATGGGCTACTAAATACCCCGTGCGCATAATAGAGACCGAGATATTCTAGGTTTTGTTTGAGAAATAACTAATAACGATGATCATCCAATGACCAAGGTTATCACCCACTTTGCATGCACAATACACAAATGTTATTGACTTTAAGGCAAATTTCCACAATCCACGCATTTGTGCAAAGAAGGATGCTTGGGGCATATTGCACAAGTTTCTTTACTTGGTTGCAGAGGAAGATATAGTAGGGGTTATCAGCAAGTGGCCAATTGACAAGCTCACCACTTCTCATGTCGACGCAGGGACCAATACGGTTGCTGAAGGTTTAGCAACGCAGACCATGGAAGTGGAAAATAAGAAGGAGGCACAGAAAGATGGTGCTTGAGAAAAGGTTGTGCAGAAGAAAGAAGTTGCTGCGAGGGAGAAAGAAGTTGCTACAAAGGAGAAAGAAGCAGCGGCAAGGGAAAAAGAAGAGGCACTGGAAATTACTATGTCACAGGCTACAATTGATGTTGATGAGTTAGACACTGAGCAAACATAGTGGGAGGAAGAGAGTGAGCTGGAAGAAGAAGGGGGAACGGAGTTGGGGTCCCCCTTCATTGTCAAGGGGTGGAAAAAGAGGACTTACACAGGGCCACGCAAGAGGCAAAAGTCTGATAAATCAATGGGCGCGATGCCTTTGGCCCTCATAGAGGGGGACTTGGACAAAAGTGGGGATGTGGTCCACGGTGTGATGACAGATCTCATGAGCCACTTTGAATAACAGTACCATCAATCACTCAGTAAGGTGTAGTAGGGCCTGCGAGACTTGTAGGTCCAAACGGGTCTCATTCAAGCGAGCATGCGACAGGCGAGCATGAAGCAAGCGAGATTGAATCAAGCAAGCGGGTCAATATTGGATGCAAAAATGATCATGAATCTTTGCATGATATAACTCCTAGAAGGATCCTTGCATAGGGATTCATTCGAAGAGAATGCACATCTACTACATCTATAGAACTTGAGTCTTAATCTGGCTATGCTTCCCATTCAAACTTTGCACGAGCTACACCAAGGGGTGTTCAATGAACTCAAGATGTGGGAGAAACACACGCTACTGGTAATCAATGAAGTCAAAACAAATAACTAGTAGATCTTTGAGGAAATGATGCAGGCCATAAAGGAAAAGGAGGAGATTATAGCGTGAAGCCAGTAGCTGGAGGAAGCTATTGCACAGGCCTGCAGTGAGCTTCCATAGCTCAAGATCCTAGTAGAAGTGGCCTCTATAGAAAAAATTCAAAAGCTGGCCAGTATAGTCAAAGAGTCTAAGGATGAAATCGGCTAAGTTAGGTTTGAGATGCAGCTGCAAATCTTAGAGTTACAATTAAAGTTACAGCCCACTACTCCTCCAGAAGTCAGAGAGTAGTGCAGAGCTGCTATTAAAGAAGGAATGGCCACCTTGGAAGATGCAGTCAAGGGCTACACTGAGCTATTTGAATATGCCATGGAATTATGGACCTCGCTGCAGGAGGATCCCACTCTACAAAATATTGGCATGGACATCTGAGAAAAGCAGAGACAATTTGTTGAAATTAGGTCAACAACATGGACCTTAGACCCGGTGCAAAGGTTCGCTAGATTGCAGGAGGGAAAGCTCATTCAGAATGAAATTGAAGAGGTGCGTCACAAAGAAGCGACCATATCTTCAAGGATGCAGCTATGGGCAGATGAGGCTAGTCAGTTGATTCTGTCAGTACAGATCAAGCTTAAAGGCATGCAACAGACACAAAGGACCATGGGCCTTGTAGTTGAAGGACCAACTACTGAAAAATTGGTCAAGGAAGTGCGTCAAGCTGCTATGCAGGGAACGATAGACATGTAGGTATTGAAGATTGAGTTTAGTGAGCTATAGGAAGATCGAGGTGCCACCAGCAGAGCTACTCGAGGATGAGTCACGAAATTGTGTTGGGGTACTGTTGGGATAGGGTCCCCTGGGGTAAATTTTGTAATTATTTTTGTTAATTATGTAAAGTCTCTGTGTTTTGAGGAGCAGAGTGCGAAGGTCGTATGAGTCAAAGGGACTTTAGCACCTTAGCTTGTTAGAAGATAGGATGTTTTGTGACTCGCCCATGCTTCGCGAACCATGGTAGTGTAATGAAAGAAGCTATATAAAGGAGTCATAGCGAGTCATAGGAAGTCAGAAAAAGATTAAAGGTCATTGTATGGGAAAGTAGTCTAAGGTAGAGAAGTATGTTTTCTACACTTAGGCGAAGGGGAAGGATCCTGCAGCTATGTGCACAGAGACCTTGGTAAGTCCATAAGCTGAGTATGTGGGCCCCTGCAGCTATGTGCGCAGGGAAGAGAAGTCTGTAACAAAAGGATTATACTTAAATAATACTATTTCAGAGCAATAATTGTGTATATGTTCCTTTATATTTACTTATTCAATTTATGTGCATTCACTCTTTTTTCTATATTTATCTGAAGAAACACTTAATTGGTGTGTGAAATTGGTAGATCTACATGTTTACTTGTTATTATGAATGTTTAAGTGTTTTGTGAAGGGTTAGATTCCGTTTCTGTAAATTACTGTGATTTCTACAGTTTAAGGGTTAGGGTTCGCGAAGGTCAGGATAAATCCATAAAAGTGACAGACACCTATCAGAAAAACCTCTGGATGAAGAAACCTGGTTCTATCATCCACCCCATATTACTTTGGGTGAGGCTATAGCTTGTGCTACGTGGGTTGTTGCCGAAAGGGCCAACAATTTAGGGTTTCGTTGGTTGACGCATCTAACTTTGAACCTGCGTCGGCACCCCTCAAGCCAACAGGAAAAAAAGGTGAAGCACCCAGAAAATGGAAGAATGGTCAAAGAAGATTCAATGAGAGAGGTAAGAAGAAAGGATTTAAGAAAATCTTTTTCTCTAAATAAGACAAATCCTCATTTAAAGAAGAAAGTGATAGTGAAAAGAAAATGACACAGGAAGAGTACTTTTCATGGCTATGGACAATATGAGGGAAGTGCCTGAAGAAGAAGAATCAGATGAAAAATATATGGATGAGATAGGATTTCAAAACAAGATGGTCAAATTTATAAAGGATCTCAAGATTGAAAGAGGAACATCAAATGTCTTGAAGTTGAATTGAAGGTAGAAAAAGAACATGTGAGAAGCTTCAATGAGAAGAATGAAGAATCAAAGGAAGCCATTATCATACTCAAATTAGAATTGAAAGAAGCCATAAAAATTGAATATTCTCTCAGAAGATAACTTGAAGAAAGCAACAGGCAAGGGAAGATTTAAAAGCAGAGATAATCTATCTACAAAAGGAAGCAGAGAAAGGAAGAAATGTTTAGTATAATTTTTTGACCAGTTCGAGAGAATTAGATGAGCTCATTAAGAATCGAAGATCACATAGTGACAAGATAGGATTTGGATACAAGGAAATATTTGTAAATATCTCAACATATTCCATGACATAAAAGTGAGATGGACATAAAACTTATGCAACAATTGCTAAAGGATCTATTGAGAAGGAAAGATGATTCCCAATAGAATAGAGTGTTAAAGATAAACAAGAAGGATAATGGAGAACAATATCATAAATAATGTCTCCCCTATCAAGTATCAAAACATCTTTCTTGATGTTTGTTATTCATGTGGAAATTTTGGACATAAAGCTACAAAATGTAAGGCCTATGCTAGGAACAAAAGCAATTTTGGAAGGTAGTTCAGGAATGATTATTCTAGAAATTCTCTAGGGGATTAGAGGAAAAAATATAATGGGTTTGGATATTTTATAAATGAAGTAGAATGTCATAAATAAAACATATTTTAACATTTGGCTAAATACTACAGGCTAACTACTCCCTCAAGGGAATCACAACAAAATCAAAATTCTTAGGTCTGGAGGAAGAAAACTGAGAGTTGTGCACTTGCCCTAGAATATCAAAGCAAGAAGAATGTGTGTTACGTTGATAATGATTTCTCAACAAATATAACTAGAGACATGAATAAATCCATATTTATGAAAGAAGGAATGTATGGAACATTGTCTTTTAGGAATGATAGATCTACAAATATTATAAGAATAGGCGCAATCAAGTTTGGAAGGAAGGATGCTACAACCAAGGATGTGGTTCTCATTCAAAATATGAATCATAGTCTACTGAGCATAAGTCAAATGTGCAATCAAGGAGACACACTACTCTTTGACTCAAGGAAATGTGAAATAAGAAGAGAGAAAACTGACCAACTGGCGGCTACTACAACTAGGACTCCAGATGACATAAACACTTTGGATGAGACTATTAAAGATTGTTTCTTTGAAAAAAAATATGAAAGTTGGATCTGGCACAGATGAATGGGACACATAAACATTTACAACCTTGTCAAAATTAGTAAAAAGGAGGTTGTGAGAGAAATGCCATTGATCTTGAAACCAACCAATGTTACATGTAAAGATTGCAGACATGGAAAATAGACAAGAGTTGAATTCAAGACCAAATAAGATTCCACACCAAAACCATTGGAACTGATACACACTGATCTATGTGGAATAATGAATACTAAAGGATTGGATGGTAAACAATAATTAATGTTAATGATTGATGATTATAATAGGATGACATTAGTCAACCTTTTGAAGAAAAACTCCGAAGAAGAATGCCTTAGAATCTACAAGGAAATGGTTGAAATTGAAACTGTTTTAAACATCAAGTGTTTGATATTAGATAATAGTGGAGAATTCACATCCAATGCATTTCAACATTTCTTTGAGGAAATTTAATTAAAAGGCAATTATTGGTACCTAGGACACCACCAAAAAATGGAGTCATCAAAAGGAAAACCAGAACTATAGAAGAAATGGAAAGATCAATGATGAGTGATTCAAAATTGGATAACAAATTTTGGGTTCAGGAACTTGATACAAAAGTGTACATTTTGAACAGAGAATTGCTTAGAAGCAACTACGATAAGATTCCATGTGAACTACAGAGGGGAAGACCAACGAATGTCAAACATTTTCAAGTTTTTGGAAGAAAATGCTACATTAAAAGGGAATAACAGAAGACAAGAAAATTTGGCTATCTGGTAGATGAAGGCATCTTTGTTGGTTATTCACGCAAAAGGAAATCATATAGATGTTATAATTAGAGACTCAACTACATAGTTAAAAGTATCAATGTAACATTTGATGAAGCTCATGGACCAAATATTGAACAAGGAAACTGATCTTTAAGAGAACCAAAGGCACAAGAGAAAAAAATAGAAAAGGTCAAAGAGGAAGCCCTAAAGAAAGTATGATAAAATGAAGAAATGACTGTCAACTAGGAAGAGAAAAGAAGTGAAAAACAAGCACCTTCTAGGACTCCTAAGAATGGTATCAAATGAGCCATCTGATAGAACATATCATTGGGGACATCAATGAAGGCATCAGAATCAGAACAAATCGTCAACAGTTTGAAACCTTTGATTACTACTGATGGGTGGGGGGTGAATCAATAGTGTGACTTATTATCAATTTTTACCATTTCAAACTTCTCTATTGAATCATGAATATGTTAACCAAAAACACATTAGATTATCTCATAAAAATAAATCATGTATGAATCTAAAACAAGATAATAATATGAGAAACAATAATCAACACATCAAAACATCCACAAAAGCGATCACACAAGAAACACAAGAGATTTGGTGGAAAACCATTCATTGGGGAGAAAACCACCCTCACTATTGCTGTGCTACTCTGAATATTATATTAAGAAAAATGTGTCTTTTACATAGATTACTGACTCCCATCAGTTAGGAGACACAAACTCATATACAATCAGCTGACTCTGATCAACCTGGGGACTTGATTCTATTGATTAGCTTAGAAGACTATGTTCTCCACAGATCTACGAAGAACCATCTGCTGAAATCCATGGCCTAACTTCAATTGGACTATCTAACTAGCATTGGATTGAGAAGTTGTTCCTTTCATTGAAACTTTACAATCACTTCTCCATATCCATGAAGTCACTGCTCCTCTATTCTATGTGGACCACCTTTCATCTATTTTCAAACTGGATCCCAATACTTGTTTCTCAACTTGATTCAACTCTGCAATACGACCTCTAGAAGTGATACAATCTCATCAAATAAAAACTCACCACAAACATATTCTCTCCACATAAGAAAATTAGTGGCCACAATGTACCCAACAAAACCTGAATAATATTACCATCATAATATAAAACCCTCTGCAATAGCTTTGGTGAAAAATTCCATGTAATAATGTAAATAAAGGCAAAATAAGACCATAGGTAAGGGACATGTATTCCAAGTTGAATGTTGGGCAAAGGCATCCTAGTGTGCATCACTGCATGTGTGTTTTGGCTAAGGAAATTGGTAAAGGAAAAGGAAAAGGCATTAAAAGGAAAAAAACATCTTTGGCACATTTATTTATGAAAATAAAGGAAATTAGGAGAAAAGTAAGGTGAAAGGTCACAGGTTGCATGTGAGGAGGAAATTTAAGGAAAATAATGGAAAATGAAGAAAATAAAGGTCTCATTCATAAAAAGGCTTCTAAGGATCAATTGGGAGGTCTTGACTGGGTAATCTCGGTCAATTCAAGTTTGGAGCTCTGTCATTCTTCTCTCTCTCTCTCACTCTCTTGGCCACTTAGATTTTTCTTGGAGCACTATAGTTTGGAGCAAGGAAAGGAAAGCAAGAAAAGAAAAGGAAAAGAAAGCAAGGAACAAGGAAAGGAAAGTAGGATCAAGTAGCTTCAACAATAATACTTGTAGTTAACCTTTTTCATGTGTAATTTCCTTGGTGTATGATTCTCTTGTTGTTGGTGGCATGATTGTTTCAGGTTATGATAGTGATTTTTAGCCTAGCCTAGCCTTTTTCCAGATGCCATGGTATGTTGGGATGTTATTTTTAGTTTTTGAGCTTTGGAATTTCTAGATGGATTTTAGAATCTGGGGCGAAGGTGGTCTCAAGGTTCATTCACAAAGGCCTAGGAATCCCTTGATCAGTTTTGGCGACATACACTGTAAATCCTGAGGGAGCAGTCTTGCTTTGGGGCTTAGTGATCTAGGTTTGGATTGTGTTAAATCCTGAGAGACAAGGAGATGGAAAATTCCTCAAGGATAGTGATGGATTCCAGAAGGAATTCCAAGTTCTATTCGATTATGATCAGAACATCAGTTTTGGCATGATCACCATTTTTTGAGGGTGGAGGTGGTTTTACCTCTGGATTCCCTTGGTTGTTCATGGATTGACTGTTCTATGAGATGCCACATTCATGCTTGAAATATGGAATGCGGGTCATTAGTTGAAAGAGAGATTTGTTTCAACCATGTCTATGGTCGTGTGGTACATGGAAGTCCCGAACTTGGTCGGATTATGTTTCATAAGTTGTTTTAGTTGTTTATAGTATGTCTTGTATCCTAGACCTGTAGGTTGCATTGATGCCAAGTGTTTGACAAAATTTCAGTCCCGGTTGGGGATGCTCAGGCCTACTCCCAAGGGTGATTTTTTATTGATAAACATTGTTATCATGTTTTTAATGAATTCTGGAAGTTACAACAAGTTTTGGGCAGAGGCTAGGATTTCGGGCTAGAAAAGTGGCTTATATCCCAGGGTCACTGAAATAGAACTGGCAATTCTATTCTACAGTCGTTGGTAGGCAGGCCCGTGAGAGTGAATTTGGGTTTCTAGTCGCTCCGTTGCACATAGCATGAGAGTGACTATGGCCGAAGAGCTGCAAAATAGCAATGGGATCCATGGATAGCCTGTGTGTGTGGCTGACTTGTCCCCTAAGGGTTCTTTTGATCATGTTTACCCCAGTTGGCATGGTTACTTTGGGTAGACCTTGGAGGGGGTGTTACACCATCATCACAAAATATAATTGCTGCATAATACAATCATCAACATAAGACACTATGGCTATGTGCCAAATTCATTAGCAGTTCCTGCAAAAATAAATGTGAGAGTCACCAACAAAATATACTCCAACAACTTGCAAAATCTCTCAAAACAATCTCTACTCCAACAACATCAAATCTAATCTATTCTATAGCATGCTTCAGATATGCTCACTATGCAACCATTACCATCCATACACTTAAGTATCTATACTCTCCAGTAGGTCTAAAGCATAATCACTCTTTGCAACCTTCTCCTACACACATATTCTCAACATCCACAATCACACAACTCCCAAGTGATGAATATAAAACATGTAGGGCGAAATTGAGCTTGAGGATAGGATCAAGGGTGCAAAAATTGGACCAAATTAATCCAACGATACCACTACTTGTGCATTAAATGATTTCAAATCATTGGACGACCTTTCCAAATTATTTCTGACCTTTACAACTTATTATGGAAACCTCTAGGAATTTCCATGCTAATTTTCTTCTGATTTGCATGAGTGCAGAGAAAATATCGTGAAAGTCCTTAGTCCCATGCATAACACTGGATGAAATTAAATGGAACCTACATTCACTCCCACAGGCTTTTTTGCCAACGAATGAAGCCTATCAGTCGCTCTCACAGGCTTGCCTCCATCTGACTAGGGCTAACGATGAAGAAAAACACCAAGCCTTCAGCTCAGAACCTATGCCACTTGTTATATTCTCTTCTTAATCTCTTGTACTGTATGCTTCCAAACCTATGACATAGCCTCTGACACATCTATAAATGGATCAAACATATCTCCCAAGTGTCACTACCAATTTGACCTAAAAGGGCCAAAAAACAAGCCTATTGGAAAGAGTGCCAAAAAGCCTCCTCCACTCTCCAATAATCGTCTCCAAAATATGCAACACATCTAGAAAACATACAATAATTTGTAGCAAATATCCATCATCAGACATAAGGTCATCACATTACAACAAGTCATCTCCATGAGAATAAGAATGAAGACCTAGTTTCCAACTCAACTAGTGTGCAAATCATCATCTCCATCACATGTAGATCTGCATCATCCACCCGTAAAATAATCATTAACCAAACCAATTCCATCATCTAATCATCATGAGTGTGACTACATACTGTTGACATCAATGCTAACACAACCATCCCAATGCCAACTCAACTAGCTGCAACCATGCTACAATGAAGGCATCCAAACATCGACTACTCTACAAGGGTTGACATCAATGCCAACATGAACTAGCTACCATCATGAATCAATGCCAACATCATCTAGGTGTATCCATGAAAAACATAATGCCAAAAATCCCCACCTTTGACATTTTTGGCAACCATACACATACTCCAAAGCAATCTCCTCTGTCACTCCGCCTTTGACATCAATGGCATAAGGGTTAGCTCGATATGAATAGGCAGCAAGAATTGAAGCACAAAGAATGAAGCAATTGATCTCAATATGGATGAAAAGTGATGCATGTCAACAAACATCCATGGCTGCATACAAGCAACAAATGAACCAATCATCATCCAAAGAGGCATGCGAACCATCAACCTCTAGCCGTAAGCAGTGATATGCCAACATGAGGAAACCATACAAGAATCAATGAGAAACATCATAATGAACAACATTATGAAACAATATGCACATTGTTAGTGTCAGTATATGCATACTTCCCTCAGGGATCAAATCTGTTCTTTGCATTTTCATTTTAGGTGTCTCATACCGAATTTTTAATCATTCCATTAGGTCATGTTAAAATGGTCCACTAATGGTTGTTCAATTGACCTGCTGTTCCTTTGCTATTCAATTGCTGTTCAATTGACCTGTTGTTCCTTTGCTTTTCAATTGCTGTTCAATTGACCTACTGTTCCTTTGTTGTTCAATTGTTGTTCAATTAACCTATTGTTCAATTGATGTTTGGCAATATTCCTCTTCTCATTCAGTTGAGGTTTCAAATATGTTACTATAAGTGTTAAGGTAGTTGTCTTTCCATTAGGTTTTAGGGTTCATTTCCAAGGTATTTCCATTAGGTCTTAGGGTTCATTTCCAAGGTCAGAAGCATGATTTCAAATGTCAATAAAGGGCAACAAAGGTATGATGATGACCAATAAACAAAGAGTAATTGTCAATAATGATTGTATAAAGATCTTTTGTCACTGATGTAATTTTCATCTCAAAAACATGTTTTTGAGATGAAAACACAATATTTTAGTTTGCTTATATTTTGATGTAATTTAAGTCATTACATGTAATAATTGTTCCCAATGCGGCCTAAGCATGTCTCCTTGCTGCAAGAAATGAAACCATTGAATAAATCATCTCAATCAAAGCATCATCCACCTGTCAAGAGAAAAAATGGTTAGAAAGTCAAAAAAGGCATTAATGTGAGAATTTGAAAAATGACAAAGAGAGAAAGGTATTAAACAGAGATTTGAAAAAAACATAAAGGTTCAAAAAAAACATTATAAAGTGGGTCTTTTCATGAGAAAAATCGAAATCATTCTCTTTATAAAGTTTGAAAGGCATTTTTCAAAGTTCAATAGTTCCTTTGCATTCTAAGTTATCCTTTGCAAAGAGGAGATTGAATGAAATAGGAAAAATCAGAAGGGCACACTTGCTGAGAGCGTTGCGCACTAGGAGAAGGTGTTGCACACCTATATGATCAAGGGCACATTTTCCAGCTCGATCCTGAGCTAAATTTATCAGTGCTGTGTGCCTGTAGGGTGAAAGGCATGCCTACTGAGAGCGCTGCACACTAGGAGAAGTTTTGCGCATTTGGCCAGAGGAGCATGGTAAACCCTAGGGGTGCCAAAACATCATTTCCTCCAATTGCTTCAAGCCCCAAAGGCTTCAACTCTCTACATTCAACAAGTGGCCTAGCATTCTTTGTTCTCCATCGAATAAAGAAAATTGACACTCTAAAAGTTGAAATCCTAGAAAACTCCTTTGGATGCTTCCAAAATCATTTCATTAATCAAAATTGTTGTACTTCTCATATCTTGTCACCTTCCAATCACCCTCATTGTGTTTCACTCCACCTCTTCATTGTTTCACTCATCGTGGCATTTATATTGGTTCCTCAAGTTTTCACCTACAAAGCATGGCAGAATACAGTAGTTCAGAGGAAGGTGAAGGACATCCTAGGAGGCCAATCATGAAAGGAGGGAGAATTATTAGATTTGAACCCACTGATACAACAGAACTTATGGCATCACCACTTGCAGTATCATGTTTCGGGCACATGGGTTGTTTAGGTTTTATCAAAAGGTTGAGACGGTAAATTTTCATCAGCAATTCATCCTCAATTTGCAAAAAAACCAGGTCACTTTAGCCGGGGTCACATTCACTATATCTTCAACCATCATATCACAGGCCACTAGAATTCCAAATGCAGGAGAGAAATGGTTCAAGAAGAAAGAGCTGCATCACAATTTTTATGAGCCATATCTTAAAACAAGGTTTAAAAATGATAAGAAGATAATTTTCCCTTTCTCTTATCTTTTGGACAAATATGTGCCATTGATGAAGATCATCATGAGGTATTTCAAATGTGAGGGCAGGTTTTCCCGACTATACTCATACCACATCAGGTTACTCATGCACTTTACGAGGGTAAGAATTCTCAATTTTCCATATTACCTTTTCAGGAGCATTGACAAGATGACATATATTTCTCAGAAAAGGGACCCAACTCATCAGATGCATAGTATTTTCCATCATTCTTTTATCAAAATGATAGTTCTCCATCACTTAAATCAACTATGCATTACTTGGTAGGCCTTCATAACTAATGAGATATTTAATGAAACACCTACTCAGCCAGCTCCCCACATTCCTCCATCATCCTCCACTCATCCATATACTTCTTCTCATCCACCCTAGCATGCTTATCACTCATCTTCAACAGGTCATTCTTCACCAAAATCCTCCACACCATCTACATCACCATTTCATGTAGCCATTCATTCACCCACTAGAGATGATGACAGTGATGAGGGACATGATGTACACACTGAGCATGGTCATATTAGTATACCACAGAGGAGCAGTTTGCAGCCATTTGCTTTCACCTATCAGAGGGGAAAGAGGCAGGTGTTTACCCCATGGAAAGTGGGATGGGCCTTGCCTTCGTCATCAACATTACAGTTTAAAATGAAGGAGAAAATGGTAGAGGAAGCAGAGGTCAAACAACAACATGAAGAACATGACATTGAAAAGGAGTTTCTCCTTGTGGACACTAGTGATGAGGAGGAAAATAAATCTTCTCAAGCTGCCTTGAGAGCAAAGGATGCCAAAATCAGGGAGCTTGAGGTTAATTTACAAAGAGCTCAATATGTTATCTCCTTCTATGAGCAAGAGAACAAGCAGCTAGAAGTTAAGTAGGAGTTGATGCAAATCAAGTACATCAAGGCAAAGAGGGAAGCTGAGAAAGCCAAATTTAAGCTTTATGAGGCTTATGGAGATTATGGTGAGCCAGATGATGAATAGGGACAAAGAAAAAGGCCAAGAACAAGATGATTGAAAAGGGCCTTAGAGCTTGAAAGAAAAAAGGAGGCAGAATTGGAGGAGCAACACTTTAAATAAGCAATTGGTCAAGGACATAGCTTAAAACAGAGAGCCAGGCTTGATAAAGTGAACAAACACTTGGAGACCCTCTTGGAAAAAGCAAATAGAGATGTTGAATTTCAAAGGAATATGGCCAAGTATTATGCAAGGAGAAACCAAGCGGCAAGGAGCAAGCTCAAAAGAGCTCACAAGAAAATTGACAAATTGACCAAGTAAGAGGAGAGGAGGAGATTTGACATGCTTGCTTAGGCATCCTTACATGCCTCTAATCTTTTATCAGCTATAAAAACACATTTTTGGGTACTTTGACCATTTTGGGGCATGAAGTTACTTGCTGAGATTTTCAGACAATTTTTAGCACAGTCATGGTAGACAATTTTTTGGAGCATCTAATCAGGGAAAGGTTAGAAATTTTGGGTTTCTAGTGATGAGTACATACACCCTATACTTTTCTAGGGATTTGGAGGAGAACTGGTTGGTCAAAAGGCCAAAAAAACCCCAAAAATGACCTTTCTACCCTCTTTTTGGCTTGGGCACTGTGCGCTAAGAAGTGTTGGGAGATTTGGTTTTTGACTGTGTAAATGACATCCAAATTGAGAAATTCAAGTTGTTTTGGAAATTAGACAGGCAAAGATTTCGAACAAGCTATCCTGGACCCAATTTGGACATCAAGAAGGCCCCCAAAAGTGTAGCTGAAGTTGAAGGGCGTGCCTTGCATTGGCGTTGCACGTTTGACAAATTGTCCAGTTTTTCACTGTTTTGTCCCAGTTTTCACTTTCACCTTGTCAAAATATGAATTTATCCTTGTAATTGATCAGTTGAATGTAATTATGATGCTTGTAGAGCTTACTAGGGTAGATTCATCAGGTAAAACAAGTTCATGAGGTGTAATGTATCAGTTTGTTTGGGTTAGGGATGAGTCACTTTGACCACCTTATTTTCTTGTTTGTAGTTCAGATCTTGTTAGAAACAACTCCCCTTCTCATGGATTTGACCCCTTGAGCTTAGGATGAGTTTTTTTGGGTCTATATGATGTTTCTCCTCAGTCATTGTATGGGTTGGACTCAGTGGGATGCTTATGCTTTGAGTAAACATCATTTTGTGTCAATTTTAGCAGGAGATTAATGAAAGATTGCAGCTATTTCTTTGGGATCCATGTGGTATGAGGTTCATTTCAGTTTTCTCTATTGTGATCATATGTTCAAATGTTTTTTGTACTTCATCAATCATTTCATTGCTTTTAAGTGGATGTTTTCAGGTTGATAAGTAGAATCCATAATATTTATGCTTTGTTTTGGGAAAATATTCACAGTTTATGTTTTCTTCAGTTTAGGAAGAATCCATGTTGCTTACATGCTCTTTCTAGCTCCTCATCTGTCTTGAACCACCTCACACATCAAACCCTAGAGTGCTGAGCCTTCTGGCTACCTTGCCCCATCGAACACCCTGCAATTTTGACCTAATTTCCTTGCCCTAACTATTTGGCTCCTCCTGATCTAGCAAAACCCTTCAAAAATCAAATCAAACCTTGTGCTACTATACCTAGCCTAATATAATTTTCTTGATCCAGTCATCTTGGTTGAGATCCTTATGGAGAGAGCCCTTTCCTGGCCTAGTAGGGCTGGCTACTTGGCTAAGTGTGGTTTGTGGTTACCCTGGCATTGCCTTCCTCTAGGTTGAGGTTCAATCCAAGTGATAACACACGTGAAGGCATCATCCAACATCTCCATAGCAATAAACACCAAATATATTTGATCAGAACATGAGGCCAAGAGCCCCAACTATCATAGCATAGTATGAGGCAAACCATGAACACCTCCGAGCAGATCATAATGCCAACAATGATGGTTGAAGTAAACAAGAGAAAATAAATTCTCCTCCCGAACATGTGACATCTTCCAGATGTAGTGATCACTTTCACTGTGAACAATGCTTCCTTTGACAAATGAATCATCATATCGACTAAGACTCAACATGACCATGACCATATGACATATACAATGATAAAATCATGGTTATAGCAGCAACGTAAGACCTCATACATTCTATCATATGACCATAAAATGACCTCATGTATCATGACTATAAGACCCAAAATATAGTACAATACAAGTACATGGTTTCATGAGCATTTTACATGAATATTTCAATAAATACATCGCTGTTATGATCATCCTCTATGGACCAATGACTCAAATCCATGATAAATCATGACTATTACATCATCATTAGCTCATATATATGACTAAAAAATAGAATCATGATACTCCTCCATAACAAGCCTATCACCATGATAACTAATCATACTAAAGACCGAACTCTCAACCAATACATAATGATGATACAATAACAAATACATGGTTGTAGTAATCATCATAAAACAATTCATACATCGCTGGTCGATGTCACATGTCATCTCTATACATGACTGGAGGAATGTGTACATTCTATCCATGGTTGCACATATTTTCAACCAAATGTTAGTGGAAACCAAAAATATATATGTGGCTGAAAAATGTACTACTTTTCACTCATGAAAACACTCATAAATTTGATGAAAATAACTAAGCGAAAGCAATGAATAATATGTCAAATAATCTAAGAAAAAATCATGCCATTCATAACTCCCCCTAAGCTCAATATACCTCGAAGAGACAAATTTATCCTGTGTACCTGGATGTGCATGAGGCTAAAAAAACTCATCCTATGTTACTACAATACTATATCATACACTCCCCCTGAGGTTATGCACCTCTCATGAACATTTGCATTCCTATATAAGTATGCAACCAATAATTATGAAGTGTAGGAGGGGATGCTCTTCACTACATGAGGATGTTGCCTTCTTTCTCCACACTGTCTTTGGATACTTCCTTTCCTCCTTCATATGCTTCTTTTCTTCCTTCACTGGTTTTATGCTAGGTCCTCTTTGCTTTTTCTTTTGTTGTTGATTTTGGCTTGAATAATGGGGCAACAAAAAATCTCTTTCCATATGGCCAATAGGATCAAATGTTCTTCTAATCATGCTAGATCTAAACCTTGCATGAAATGTGCATCTCCTCCATCAATTAGAACTACAATATATTTCCTTATGGCTAAACAATTGACATGAGTGACAATAACCATAAAAATCACAATTATACATGTTTTCCAATCTCCTGGGCTACTGATATTGCTGTAATTTCTGTTGATTTGATCTATATGTTCTTCTCTAGTAGTTAGCTACAATAAGTCTAAATTTGTGGTAGTTGTGACATTCTAATTTATGCACAAAAGGAACGAAAGGACAATGGTTCCTTTGGAATTTAATAGAGCTACCACAATCATCTCCATGAGCAAAATATTTTATTCCTTGAGATTTTCTTTTTTGTTGGTAGTTCTACTTGTTTCTTTACTGCTGATTCTTTTGCTGGTTAACCGACTGTTGGTTTTACTTCTTGTTTTCCTTGGTTTTCCCTCTTGCTACTGGTGTTATTTTCTACATGCTTCTTGGGTTCTTTTTTTTTTATTTTTTTTTATTTTTTCATGTATGCAAACTAGACTCGCCCTTTTGAAATCCCAAATTAGATTTATCCAATGGTGATCTTTGGAACTCAAGAAAATTATCCAAGGCCACAATAATCTTCTCCATCTTCCATGGCTTCTCAAGGAAGTCACTTTAGCTTATAATTTATCAATCCCTTTTACCTTTTATTGGTATTGCTTCCTCATTCCTTCTTCAACTCTTTCATATTCTACCAATTTAACCTTTAGGCTAACAATCTCTTCCTTGATTTTGGAATACTTATGATCACATAATTGCAATAACTTTTCTTGATCCTTGCATGTAGTTTCTAATCTAGAAATATCAACTCTAAGACTCTTAATATCATTCACATCTTCACTATCCAATTTAGCATGATCAAAATATTAATCATCAAAATTATAACCCAATAGAAAATCATTAATATTTATACCTTTGGGTTCAATATTTTCTGATCTCTTCTCATCGTTATATGAATCATGGGTTGTAGATGAATTAGACTCTTGTGGTAAAGATTTAATATTTTTGTGCCATAACTTGTAATTTCCAGAAGTGAGGAAAACTATTCTGAAAAAAATTCAAATTTTGCCAAAAAACCCCAAATCTATTCTCCAACAATCAAGCTGCAACCAAGATCCCCCGCTCTGATACCAATTATTGGAAACCTTTAAGCACTACTTGGGGGGTGGGGGGTGGTGAACCAATAGTGTGACTTATTATCAAATTTTACCACTTTAAACTTGTCTACTTAATCATGTATATGTTAACCAACAACAAATTATATTATCTCATAAACATAAACCATGTACGTAGATAAAACAAGGCAATCATCTGAGCAATAATAATCAACACATTGAAACATCCACAAAATCCATTACAAAAGAGACACAAGATTTCTGGTGGAGGAGAGGCACATCTTCTATTTCTCTAGATCTCCAAAAAGTCTTGGACCAATATTCCAAGGTGTTTGAGACTCCCAAAAGCCTCCCACCTATTTGTGATGATGATCATGCGATTCACTTGATTCTAGAAGTGTTCCTCCAAACATCTGACCTTATAGATATCCTTATGCCAAAAATAGTGAAATTGAATTTATGGTTGCAGAAATGATAGAGGCTGGTATAATTCAACCTAGTCAAAGTTATGTATCTTCTCCAGTAGTATTGATGCACAAGAATAATGAATCATGGTGCATGTGTTCGGATTATAAGGATCTCAACAAGCTCACTATTAAAGATAAATTTCCCGTTCCTGTCATTGATGAATTATTGGATGAATTACATAGAGAAATTTACTTCACCTAGTTGGATCTTTGTTCAAGATATCATCAAATAAGAATGAAGACTAGAGGCATTCTGAAAACAATGTTTAGAACTCATGAGGGTCATTATGAATTTTTTGTCATGCATTTTGGCTTTACCAATGCACCTTCTACATTTCAAGGTTTGATGAATTCTATTTTCAAACCCTTAGGAAATTTGTGTTAGTATGTTTTGATGATATACTAATCTACAACAAGTCTTGGAAGGATCATGTTCAACATGTGGACAGGGTGCTCAAACTATTGGAGGAGAAACAATTATATGCAAAAACCCCCAAATGTTTCTTTGGAGTAAAGGAGGTGGAATATCTGGGTCATATTGTATCTCATGAGGGTGTTAAGGTACACCCTAACAAAATTAAATCCATTAAAGAATGGAAAATCCCCACATCCATAAAGAATTTGCAAGGATTTCTCAGGTTGACTCGGTATTATCGCAAGTTTGTTAAGGATTATGGCAGAATAGCAACACCTCTAACAAAATTACTGAAGAAAGATGCATTTTCTTGGACTCTAGAAGCAACTAAGGCATTTGAACATCTTAAAGAGGAAATGTGCCAAGCACTGGTCTTAGCTATGCCAGACTTCATAAAAACCTTTATTGTGGAATGTGATGCCCAGGAAATGGAATTGGTGTTGTTTTAATGCAAGAAGGAAGACTCATTGCTTTTGAAAGTCGTCCAATCAAAGGAATGTATTTACATAAAGCTATTTATGAGAAGGAAATGTTGGCAATACTACATGCACTTAAGAAATGACGACCTTACCTAATGGCAAGTCACTTTAAGGTAAAAATGGATCATGATAGTCTTATATACATTTTAAAACAAACATTATCTTCAAAAGATCAGAAAAAATGGGTGACAAAGATGTTGGGTTATGACTTGAAATCCTCTACAAAAAAGGGAAGCAAAATATTGTTGCATATGCACTCTCAAGAAAGGATGAGGATGTGAAAGCATTTCTTTGTGCCATTTCTATTATCCAGTCTGATTAGATAACTGAAGCAAACGACGAATGATGAAGAAGTGTGGGCGCTCATTCAAAAGTTGCAGAAAGATCCCAATACATCTGATACATTTATCTAGAAAAATGATTCATTATGGTACAAAGATCACTTATACCTTTGTAAGAATTCCCAACTCAAACAAAAGCTTCTTCTGGAATTACACACCTCTCCCTTAGGAGGGCACTCAAGATTTTTAAAAACTTACCACAAGGTTAAAAAGGATTTTTTTTGGGATGACCTTAAATATGATATTCAAAAGTTTGTGGTGGAATGTTTGGTTTTCCAACAAAGTAAAGTTGAGACAATTAAGACCATGGGTGTATTACAACCATTATCTATTCCAAATCAATGATAGGAGAAGGTCTGGATGGATTTTATCACAGGTTTACCCCAGTCCAAAGGAAAGAGTGTCATCATGGTGGTAGTTGATAGAATTACAAAGTATGCACACTTTTGTGCATTATCTCATCCATTTAAAGCTAGTACAATTGCTACTGAATTTATGGAAACAATTCAAAAGCTACATAGAAACGCAAATATTATTATAAGCGATAGAGATCCCATTGCTCATCTTATCATCATCAATCTGATGGGAAAACTGAGATAGTGAACAAACGTTTGGAAGGATATCTTTGCTGTTTTGTATCTAATAAACATACACAATAGGTCAAGTGGTTACGTCTGGCTGAATGGTGGTATAACACTTCCTTCCATACTGCAGCAAAAATGACCTCATTTATGCCACTTTATGGATATCGAGCATCAACAACAAGTTATCCAACTCTTAAAGGACCTCGCTTTGGTGCATAATAGAATGAAACAATAGGAAGACCAACATCATAGCGAAAAATGTTTTGATGTAGGTGACTGGGTATTTTTACGGCTACAACCATACAAACAAATTTCCCTCAAGGAAGCTAAGAAGGATAATAAATTATCACCAAAGTATTATGGTCATTACAAGGTGTTGCAAAATATTGGTACTATGGCATACAAATTGGACCATCCTGCATCTTCCTGAGTGCACCCAGATTTCCATGTTTCATTCTTAAAGAAGGTTATAGATGAGAAGCTCCCATTTCAAACAATATTGCCAAAACTTGATGAAGAAGGAAAAATCATATTGGAACCTGAAGCAGTCATAGAAACGTGAAGTAGAGAACTATGAAATTGATCAATTTCAGAGTATCCCATCAAGTTAAAGAACTTACTTGCTGAGGATTCCACATGGGAGGATGATAATTTTATATAGAAGCATCCAAAACTACTTAAGCATTGAAGAAAACACTTTTTTGAAGGATAGGGGTATGTTAGGTCCCTATAATACTAGTGTATTCCCTCATAGTTATTGTTAGTATAGCCCCCTTATTGTTATTGTTGTGCCCATGTAGTCCACATATTGTTATTATTGCGCCCCATAGAAGCCCACTATTGTTATTGTTGTGCCTTTACATTATTATTGTTATGTCGGCTTTGATTATATTGTGACCCCTTGACTCCTAAACATATAAAGGAGGTTTTTTCATTTGAATCACCCAATAATTTTTCATTTATGTAATGTAAAGGAGGTTTCCCCCTCGAAGAGGATAATTTTTAAGTTGTTGATCAATCTATTTATGAGCTGGTTACGTAAAACCCTTGCTGTTTCTATGCTGCTCTGAATATTCTATTAATAAAATTGTATCTTTTACATAGATTATTGACTTGCATTAATCAGGATAATTGGCCTCATATACAATCAGTTGACTCTGATCATATTGGAGACTCGATTCTACTGATTAACTTTTAAGACTATGTTCTCCATGGATCTATGAACTACCATATGTTGAAAGCCACCACAATCAATCGATCCTCACCCAAATTCGATTGGACTGTCCAACTACCATTGGAATGAGAAACTATCCCTTTCATTGAAAATTCACAATCACTGCTCCACATCCATGAAGTCGCTACTCCTTTATTCTATTGAGATATGCTTTCATCTATTTTCAAACTAGATCCCAAGAATTTCTGCTCAACTCGATTTATCTCTGCAATACGACCGCTAGTAGAAAGACAAGCTCATCAAATAAAAAATCACCACAAACATGTGCTATCCACACAAGAAAAATAATGGCCACCATGTATCCAACTAAAATTGAATAATATCACCAACATAATATCAAACCCTCGTTGCAAAATATAATTACTGCATAATACAGTCAACAACATAAGACACTATGGCTATGTGCCAAATGCATTAGCATCTCCTACAAAAACAAATGTGAGAGTCATCAACAAAATATACTCCAGCAACATGCAAAATCTCTCCAAACAATCTCTACTCCAGTAGCATCAAATCTGATCTATTTTGCAACATGCTTATGATCTTCTCACTATGTAGCCATTAACTCTCATACACTGAAGTATATATGTTATCCAATAGGTCCGAAGAATAATCACTCTTTGTATCCTTCTCTTAGATGCATACTCTCAACATCCACAATCACACAAATCCCAAGTGATGAATACAAAATATGTAGGGTGAAATTGAGCTTGAGGCTAGGATCAAGGGTGCACAAATTGGACCAAATCAATCCACTAAGACCACTACTTATGCACTAAATGAGTTCACATCATTGGAGGACCTTTACAAATTATTTTTGACCTTTACAACTTATTCTATGAGTCTCTAGGAATTTCCATGCTAATTTTCTTCGGATTTGCGCGAGGAATGTGGAGAAAATCTCATGAAAGTCCTTGGTCACATGCATAAGACTGGATGGAATTGATGGGAACCTATAGTTACTCCCATAGGATTGTATTATAGTGACTGGAGCCTTTCAGTTGCTTTCATAGGCTTGCCTCCATGCGACTGAGGCTAAGGATGAAGAAAAACATCAAGCCTTAAATTTAGAACCTCTACCACCTATTGGATTCTCTTTTTTAGCTCATGCACATGCATCAAAACCTTTCACATAGCCTTTGACACATCTGCAAATGGATCAAACATGTATCCTAAGTGTCACTACCAAGTTGACCTAAAAGGGCCAACAAACAAGGTTGGCAAGAGTGCCAACAAGTCTCCTCCACTCTCCAACAATCATATCCATAATATGAAACACCTATGATAGACCTGCAATACTCTATAGCACATCTCCATCATCAAATGTAAGGCCATCACACTGCAAAGAGTCATCTCCATGAGCATAAGCATGAAGACCTAGCTGAAGACCTAGTTGCCAACTCAGCTAGTGTGCCAATCATCATCTCCATCACATGTAGATCTGCAGCATCATCAACCAAACCAATTCCATCATCTAACCATCATGAGTGTCACATCATACTATTGACATCAATGCCAACACGATCATCCCAATGCCAAATCAACTAGTTGCAACCATGCTACAGTGAAGGCATCCAAACAATAGCTAGTTTACATGGGTTCACATCAATGCCAACATCAACTAGCTAGATCCATGCACACCGTATTGCTAACAACAACTACACATGCCAAAACAAGCACATCTTGCGCTCTTAGCCACATTTGAGCCTAGCATCTTTGAAGAGGTTACTCACAATGAACAATGGGTTGCAACTATGAATGAAGAATTGGATCAAATTGAAAAGTATGACACATGGGAATTAGTTCTATGACCAAAGGATAAAAATTTCATTGGTACATAACGAGTTTTTAGGAACAATCTGAATGATGATGGACATGTTACCAGGAACAAGACAAGATTGGTTTGCAAAGGGTATGCAAAGGTTGAAGGAATAAAGTTCGAAGAAACATTCACTCTTGTTTCCATAATGGAAGCCATCATGATGTTCTTGGCCTATGCATGTTTGAGGAAGATCAAAGTGTATCAAATGGATGTAAAATCAAACATTTTGAATGAATAATTGGAAGAAGAGGTATATATCAAACAACCTGTGGGATTTGTACTTACTAATAAGAAATATTATGTTTCTAGGTTAAAGAAGGAATTATATTGTCTCAACAGGCTCCTAGAGCTTGGTATGCTCATCTTGGCAGGTACTTACAGAAACAAGGGTTCAAGAGAGGAAATGTTGATAGAAACCTTTATGTAAAGATTGAGCACGAAAATTTGACTATCGTTGAAGTTTATGTAGATCACATCATTTTTGGCAGTGATGATGACATGTTAAGCAAGAAGTTTGCAACATATATGCAGAGTGAGTTTGAGATGTCACTACTTGGAGAGTTGACTTTCTTCTTGGGACTTCAGATATCTCAGGAAGACAAGGGAATATTCATCTGTCAATCTAAGTATATGAAAGAAATGTTGAAAAGGTTTCAGATGGAAGATTTCAAACCAGTTAGCACCCCAATGGTGACTGGCTGCAAGTTGAGAATGGATGATATATCCAAAGATGTAGACCAAATTTTGTATAGATCTATGATTGGTAGTCTATTGTATGTGACAACTTATAGGAAAGATGTGATGTAGGTAGTTGGAAAAATAGCACATTTCCAAGAAACACCAAAAGAGTCTCATGTTGTTGTAGTGCAGAGAATATTTTGATATCTCAAGGGAACAACAAATTTTGGCTCATGATATCCAAAAGGAAATTACTTAATCATCACAAATTATATCGATGTAGATTGGGCGGGAAACGTTGATGATCGTAAAAGCTCCAGTGGAGCATCTTTCTATCTAGGTGGTTTTCTTGTTTCTTGGTTGAGAAAAAAGTAGTCCCCAATCTCCTTATCCACAACAGAAGAAAAATATATCACAACAACAACATGTTGTACTTAGGTTCTCTAGATGAAACAAATGTTGCAGGATTTTCATGTGAATTTTGGCGAGTCGATTCTGATCTTTTGCGATAACACTAGTTCCATTGGAATCTCCAAGAATCTTATCATCCATTCAAAAATAAAACACATCCCTATCAAGTGTCACTTTGTTCGAGAGAAGGTTGTAGAAAGGGACATAAAAGTGGAATATATTTGGACAAATAAAGAAATAACCGACATCTCCATTAAATATTTACTGTGTGTGACATTAGGGTATCTTCGAGAAATGTGTAAATATTAAGGAATAATAAATAAATAATAGTTTATTTAATTATTCCTATGGACGAGAAATACATTTTTAATTATTTTCACTAACTAGGTAAAAATATGAAAATAACAAGAAATTAAATAAATAATTTTTGGGTTATTTTCAAGTCGGTAAATTAATTAAAAAAATATAAATTAGAAAAAATGGTTTTCAAAATTATTTCATATATTGAAAGTTGGCTTTAATGTGTAAAACCCATACTACATGGTGTATTCTGATCATCCTACTGAAAAATGGCTAGGTGAATGCTTTTTAGGTGATACCACGGAGAAAAATATTTGAGTTTGATGACTGGACCGAAAATGAATGAAAGGGTGGCCCATGGAGATTGAGAAGGTTGAAGCTTGTGGCAAGCATTGGCTTCCTAATATAGGGAGTTGGGGCTTCCTAGCTAGTAGTGTTCAACAAATATATGTACATGGAGTTGGCATTTCCTAGCTGATAGTGACTAGCAAATTCTTGTTGAAGGAGTTGGGTTTTCCTAGCTAGTAGAAGCTAGCTAAACAATGTAAAAGAGATTGGAGAATAATAAAAGAAGAGATAAATCAAGTAGCAAGGTGGTTTTTCTCCCCTTGAGGGTTTCCATTAAAAATTCTTGTGTCTCATTGTTTTGATGCTTTTCATGATGGCTTTGTATTGGTTCACATTGTAGCTATTAGACGTAATGATGAATGGTTAAAAAGTTAAATCTAGTAAAATTGTATCAAGACATCCATAGAAAATTTCATGGGTAAATTTCACCCATGGGTAAAATTACGGGGTATTTTATTTTGGTTGGGCAAATATTTTACAAGGAGAGGTTTGAGTATGGATCTCCCAATTATTATTTAAATAAAATTAGTTTTAAAACTAATAGCGCATGTAAATTTGATAGGTGAGAGTTGATATTTTCAATCTGCCTTGTAAAATTAAAAGTATATACCCCCATTCACCCTACTTTTTTGGAAATGATAATTATCATGATTTATTTCACCCTAATTTTATGAGAATATGGATTATTTGGAGTTATTTCACATTATGGAATTCATTTTCACTTTGTTCTTTTTTTCACTTCCGATATTTGTTTAAATGTAGTTATTTATGGTAAAATTTAGCCAAGACTTCACCCTAATTTTATGAGAATATAGATTATTTAGAGTTATTTTACATTATAGAATTCATTTCCACTCTTCTATGTTTTCATGCCCTGTATTTGTTTAAATGTAGTTAATTATGGTAAAATTTAACCAACACTTCACCCTTCTTTTATGAAAATATAGATTATTTAGAGTTATTTCCCATTACAAAATTCATTGTCACTTTACTCTATTTTTTCATGCCCCATATTTGTTTAAATGTAGTTATTATGGAAAAATTTAGGGAGGACTTCATGTTAATTTTATGAGAATATATATTATTTAGAGTTATTTTACATTATAGAATTCATTTTCACTCTATTCTTTTTTTTCATGCCTGAGATTTGTTAAATGCATTTTTTATGGTAAATTTTAGTCCACTTCATGGATTCTAGGTTTTATAGAAGATAAGTTTCATCCTTATTTAAAGGACCATGTCAAAGAAGGTTGATCTAAAAATTAGATCAGTTTTTCAATTATTTGTGGGTTATTTCACATTTAGTGAACACATGACTATTCAACCTTCTAAATTTTAATTTTGTAAGTGCCCACATCATGTTCTTTTTCAAAAGAAAAATGAATGTGATTATTAAAATTTTACGTTGTAAAAGGATATTTTGAGATAAATTGTTATGATTTTTCTTTTTTTCTAAAACTTTATATAGATAATAGGTACCACACCATCCTTTTTTTATATATATATGTTGAGAAGAATATCTGGTTGAGTTTTTCCCAATATTTTAAGCTCTATATTGGTGAATGAATGATCTATTATGACTAGTAACAATATATCAATACAAGTGTTGACACATATATAACCATATATTTTATATCTCCCCCTCCCTAGATACCAACTTAAGATGATCACGTGTTCTATTTTATTTGTCCTATGACCTTGAATTTAGGCATACCCTTTGGGTAGTTGTCAAATTAGCATATGCAATATCTTAAAGTGGTTATGCACTCATACATAATGTATAATTTGATTTTGAACAAGATATTTAATTTTAAAATTCAATTTTTGTTTATAATATTTATTAATAGATATTTTTCATATAGATTTAATTTTTTAATATATACAAAACAAATCATACTTTATTTTACAACACTAAATATCAAATTATAGAGAAACAATTATTTATTCTTAAGAGTGTATGTTTCCTCTTCAAACTAAGCCACAAACAATGTCTTTGAGTTTATGAGAAATGTCAAATAAGCAAATAAGAAAATAATATAACAGTAAGTAGTTTTTAACAAAATTGAGGAAATTGTAAAAAATTAAAGCTAATAAAATCCCTAAACAACTTTAAAACTAAAAATAACTGATAAAAACAAACCTTGGTAATGAAAAATATTATATATGATTGCAAACATTTTGAAGTATTATCCAAAATTTTACAATATTTTCTAATTTTGTGAAAGGTTTATTAAGATGTTACAGTGTTTTAAGATTTGAAAATATTTTATAATTCACTGAGAGATTCACCAAAAATATATACATGCATATTATATTATTGATGAAATAACCTATACATTTTCCTATGTACCATGAGGATTCACCAATTTATTATACATATAATTTTTTCTTAAAATTTCCCCTGAAGCTCCCCACTCTTAGTAGTGATTTGATTTCCAACACTATTCTGGATTCTCACATTACATATTCAGTTCTATAAAAAAAAAGGAACTAGACCAACCTATTTCTCTTCATTAGGTGTAACTGATTCTGAAACTAGTAATCCCAGAGACTTCCTTTAATCATTTAGAGGTGTGATTACTTTCCCATTTTGTTCTCCTTATATATGCCTTCCATATGTCAGGATGCAACTCAATGAGCCTACTCTATTACTAATTGTTGGAATATTCACCAATACTGGGGGTGAATCAACACTGGGCACTTTTTAACAATTTTAATAATCTTTGGTAAACATTAGTAGTTAAAAGTTGCATTCAACAATGCACAACATCATACATAATACACAAAAGAATTTTGTGTGGAAACCCAAACCAGATAAAAGAACATAATGATTTTAATATATGTTTGAAAGATTCCATCAACATCAAGCACCAAATTCTAGGAATCTCTAGTAGCAACTAGGAGACACCAACTCCCTAGTTTTATTAGCTCCGTTTGAAAGGATCCACCAACACCTTGCAAGCACCAACTTGCTTCCCTAGCACTATCATGTCACCTTTACATTCTCTTAAAAACCAACCTAAAAGAGAATTCAATGTTTTCCTTGTACCACCATACCACCTTTTATATAAGATAACTGAATAAGATAGAGTATGCTAGTCTCCTTGCTCTATCACTGCACCTTATTACTAAACTTCATAACCACTCTTCTAATCAATGTCCAACCACTATTGTCAATAGTCCACGTATTATTGCTATCCACACACTGTCACTACAGTGCATCTCCTTCTATCCAATAATCACTTATTAATAAGCTATCATTAAACTTCCAAGATAACACCTCCAACGACAATAATGTTCTACAGATGCACTACACAATTGTATTGCCATAAAAACTATTGTAAACCATCAAAATTATGTTATTATAAAAATAATAATCACATCCTACATTTTATAAAGTGATTATAAATTTATTAAAAGAATAAAAATATTTTAATAATTATCCCATCTGAATGTTTAAAACCTAATTATAATTTTATTGAAAGAATAATACTCACAACCTAATTAAAGTATAAAAAATATGTTTTAATAATGCTCACGAAAATGCATTTTATAAAGTGATTATAAATTTATTAAAAGAATAAAAATATTTTTAATAATTATCCCATCTCAATGTTTAAAACCTAATTATAATTTTATTGAAAGAATAATACTCACAACCTAATTAAAGTATAAAAAATATGTTTTAATAATGCTCACGAAAATGAGTGTAGACCAGCATGAATATGTTCTTGCAAAGTGATCATGACGCACCCAATTTTCACAACATAATTAAAATATCAGAGAAAACATTTATTAAAAAACAATTTTTAAATTATAATTAGTATTGTTCTTACTCATCAAGTTGATTATGCAAGGCATATTATAATATATAATATAAAAATACCAATTCATGGAAATTTTCACTACTTCAATATTACAGGTAACCATTGTTAGATGTATATATTGTTATAGATTTGTTCCTTTTCAAGGTTTTTTTTTTTTGGTTTGAGCCATTTTGTAATATACCTACCATAAAGACTCTTTTTATTAAAATGAAAATATTACACATTTAATATATGTTTGAGTTGTTTCTATAAGAATAGTTACATAGAAGATTTTGATTATTAATATCAATTTGACTAGTCAGACATGTATCTTTTGTTCAATACTTTAGGTAATAATTTTAATAACTCAAAGTAATAATACTATAACAACTCATTCAACGGATGGCTGTTATCAAGAACCGTTGTGTAACTAACAAGTTATTTTTACCCTATTCAACCCAACGAAAGAGAGACCTTTTTTTTATGAAGATACATTTTCTTTTTTTCATGTTGGGGATGGTAATTCAACCTGTTCTCACAATAAAGAGAGTGTGGTTATGTTATGGTGAGAGGCCTCCGTCCCTAATACCCTTTGCCTGCATTGCATCTTATTGACATGTAGCGACTCATTTTGACTGCTAGTATCTGCCTTCTTATTGATAGAGTCATAGGCTTGGTATTTATTTTTGGGTGAACCGTGGATTATAAGATCAGTCGAGCATTATATATTATTGGTTTTTGGATGTCGTGGGAAGACGCGAATTACAGTTGGTGAGGTGAATGGCCCGAAGACATTGCAATTACAGTAGGAGTTTCATAGAGGGATATGTGCAAGTCTCCGAATCTCAAAGGCATGTTTTTGTATATTACTGTTATTTAAATATTTAAAGGGTATTTCATATAAAAGACAAGTAACCATGCGTTTGAAGAATATTTTTTTATAAAATATAAAGAAAGCATATTAGTCCCTGAATTAAATTTTTCTTAGTAAAAGACAAAGAGATTATATTACTTTCTTGACAGAAAATTTTATGGTGAAAATAAAATATGTTGTTGATTATGTATTTTTGGTTAAAAAGAAGTAGATAATTATTACTCATGGTCAAAAGAACACAATGGTTTTGTGTTTAGTTATGGGAAAATATTTCCATGTTGTTGAGAAATATTAGTTGTTAAATAAATTCATGGAAAATATTTTCATGGATTCTCATGTGTAAGAGAGTTATGGTAATTTTTTTTGAAAAAAAAATACTTAGCTATGGGAAAAGATAATAACCTATGCATAGATCAAATCCATAGAGATAATATAAGTCATAGGAATCTTCTTTGGAAAGAATATGTTTTTCTTGTACTTGAAAAATAAGTCAATTGTGTTAATTCTTTTGCAAGAGTTTGCAAAAGTTACATGTTTTGGGTGGGTAAAAGATAAATTATTTGTGTGTTGTATATTGGAGAGTTTGATTTAATTACATGGCTTAGTGCATAAAAGGTTAGCTTTGTTATTTTAAGAAAAACTTTCCTAGTTTTTATACTTAAAAGAAGAGTTAACTATGATACTCCCTTGAAAATAAATGCATGATAAATTGTACAAAGAAGATAGAGAAACTATGTTGAGCTCTTGATAATAAGTATGTGTTATTTGCATAGATAAACAATCATTTTATTTGAAAAGAACACATATGCAAAAGTATAGAAGCAATAGTTAATTGCATCCTTTTTTATTGAAAATGAAACTATTCTCATATATAACATAAATAGCTAGAACCCCTTAGAGAAGGGATATGTCTTGCATACATTAATAAAAAAAATTATTATAAGCTCTTGCATACACAAAGAATAGTCGTGTTATAGAGATATGCACTTTGCATGGAAAAGTAAACTATTTAGCTATATTTCTTTAGAAAAAAATATGTGATTATTTTTATGCTATCATAACTATTACGTTAGTCTCTTTTGGGATAAGATCATGTATATGCATGCATGATTTGTACTAACTTTATTTTAGAACAAAAAAGCATTCATACATCGGAAAATATAGCATGTTGTGTTACCTTACATTGGAAACGATTCTTTGGGAAAGAAGATGAATTTACGTAGACAAGAACCATAGTACTATGTTGGTTTCCTTGGAATATATTATATATGTGTGTGTGTGTGTATAATGTTGGTATGCTTTACTGCATTAGTTTTATGGATAAGAAAACATGTTTTTGTATGCTGTATTGTGCTAGATTTCCTTCAAAATGAAATTGTGTTAAGCATTCCTTTGGAAAGTGTATGAATTCGCATAGGAATAAAATTCGTTGTGTTATATTTATTTAAACATTTGCATGCACCAAAAGCAATAGTTGAATGGATAGTTCTCTTGGTCAAATTTATGTAATTCGTATGCATGAAGATCATAACAGATATGTTGGTTTCCTTTAAAGGAATGTCTGGATAGTTGTAGTGATTTGTCTTGCAAGAACATGTGTTTGTGTAAAGGAAATACTAGTTAATGTGGTATTTATTTTATTGACATGCTTGGATGGTTACGTGCTTATAGCTAGTGCATATACAATGTTTTTAAATGAAGCATGTCACGATATTTTGCTTACATTTCATGAATGTATATGCGTACATGGTGAAGCATCACTAGTATGGATTTAAGAATTGGTTGATTAATACGTTATGTAATCATGATATCAACCTATGTTGATGACAACGATGGAAGGAAAGGTTATTCTTAACATGCTGGTAGGTAAATAAATAATGGTCCATGTAAAGGAGTGCGAGCTGCAGGATGGTCCATTGAAGGAACAACCAGGCCACAAAGATATGAAGATTGGATATTAGTGGTTAAATGATATCATGGTGATTGTAATAGATTTTAGCTAGATATATTCTATTTGAATGATGTTTGCTTGTAATATTTTATGACAATGGTTAAGGGATGGACTCCGTTATAAGCCATTGAGTGAGAGTGAATACCCTCACGAGCATTTACTAATAAAATTAAATGTTTGTTGGTTTTCACCCTATGGGGTTTCTAGGGTATATCGGTGTTCAATTATGTGATTGATTGTTGTGTTAGTTTGATGTTGTTGATTCCTTCCCTAATGTAATGTTCATAATGTCAAGTATGTGATTAATTAATATGGTTAAGGGATACATGAAATTGATGCAAGGTTCATCATACAATTTATGTTTATATACTATAACAATGGTTGTTAATGGTTATGCAACTTACTATTCCTCTACTGAAAGTTACTCAGGTAATGATGAAAATTTTATCTAATGGTTAATGAGGATTTGGAATAGTGATTTGGATAATTACTTGTGGGTAATTTGTGTAATTTTTTTTTAACTCCCTGCATTTTCATGTCAGGTCACTGGGGGATGTTACAAGTGGTATCAAAGTTGAAGGTTGCACCACTAGCACCTAGGAGAATTGTTAAGGAGAAAGGAAATCGAGGTATGCTACTAGTGAGAATTATCTCAGGTATGAGTCTAACAATCTACATATTGATATATGTAGTAGATTAATTTTGGTTTGAAATGCATGATGCATGTTGATTACTAGTTGTAGAGTAATAAGTAATGAAGTCTACTGCAAAACTTTATCCATGAAATTTGAATGCCGATGAGGATAAAAAGTAATAAAACCTCTATTACACCTATGAACAATCTTGAACACTCACTGGTGAAAGTGAAATTTGACTACCAACCTTTTCCAATATGAAAATATTAATGATACATTTAATGAATATGACTAAAATGCACTACTTTTAATGAGTAAATGCATAAATGTAAAATATGGGGAATGTTCTTGAATAGGACGATAGAATTTTTTAAAAGGACATTGGAAGAACCCCTTTAGATATTAAAAATAAACAACAAGTCAAGTGATGACACTTGACTGTAATAACTAATGGTTGATTATGTCTTGTCATGGCTCCATTAATATAGTTGGCAGCAGTGATTGGTTAATGTTTCATCACTAACTAATAAAACTTATATGCATGAATTGGATTTAATTTAAGCTTAGTGAAATTTGTAAACAAGTGATTATGGTGGTTACTTCATGTACCGGTCTGTTGACGACAATACACAGTCGAAAATTGGAAATGTTACCCTAATTGTTATTAACATTTACACATTAATGAATAATTGCAAATAATTTTATGCACGACATTATTATATGCACGAAACTAAAATGATTTGGAAAGTGAATACTTGTTAAATAATGCATATTTATTACTAATTTTTCTCATGGGATTAAGTAGTGGTAGCTTAATGGAAACAACAAAACCTGTGAAGGTAAAACGTTGCAATGTGAATTGAAATTGTAAATGATAAAGTACAATGCTATGATGATTGTGTTACTTGGAAAATCAGAATGTATACCACTTGTATGTCAGTTATGTTTCCTGTCAATATAGATATTGTGGACTCATGTTGTATGAATGAATAATGTACATAAATATTTATTTTGTTTTAATCATAATGTGTATATGGTTTATTATGTAAATTAGTATGGGAAATAGTGCTAAAAGTGAAATTTAACATGCCAGGCAGTTGTGGATAGTTGCGAAAGGTCATAAGCCTTGGGTTGATGGTGGTTACCAGCTTGGAGGGGTTGATGGCGCTTGCTTGCCTGAATTTCCTCTCCCTAGAGGTAGATGATCTCAATAAGGGAAAAGAGTTGGGAAAGATGGTATGATCGGAAAAGTCTCGAGGAAAATCTATTGATTTGGAGCTTGTTAGAGGAGGTCCAAAATTCCTTATAGACGAGACGTTGTCAGGGGAATAGGTAGGACGCTGCCAAGAGGAATCTTGTATGGGACCTTGTGTGGTCATTGGAATTCTTGAGCTGGTTGGCCAGTGGAATTCTAGACCTTGTATGGTCCCTATCAGGGAACTGTCTGCATGTTAAAATGACTTGATCTGATTATGGAAACTAGTTCTCATTAGTTGGTAGGAGCATTCTTTTTCCCATTGTGGTTTTCATAGTGCAACAAATAAAATAATCAATTATGTGTTGTGTTAAAAATGAATTTTCTATATAATTGTGTAAACATGTTATGTACATCTTTACAGGAAAGGAGCCCAATGCTCAGTAATGAATTATTGGTAGTGTAGTTCCTTTATTGTATTACTAATATTTTGAATGTCTTAGTAGTAGCTAGGATAGTATGCACTTGGTGCATTTATTAATCATTTTGATGATTAGAGAGCTATGTGCTCTCTGGATACTTTTGGAAGTATTGTGTGGATTGTTAGTTTGCACATGATGCAGTGATTTATCATTTTGATGATTAGAGTGTTGGTGCTATTTGAGTACTTGTGGAAGAACTGTGTTTAAAATATCACTTGACATTGCATGAACAATTGACAGCTAAAAGTATTCCATTTGAATGAAATTGTTGTGACTAATGTGACTATGTTGGATTTGTTGATCATAGATTTTAGGGTGATTGTTGTTGGGTTGTTAAACCATTGAAGCATTTTCATAAAAGTGACCATGACTTCCAAGAGTAATTAGTAAGTAATGGTAAGTTGGTATAGAGATTTTGTTTTGCTTCTATGAATTTGAGTAATGGCCAAGTGATGGAAAGTAGAATTTGCATATTTTTATAGTTATAAATTCTTATTACTATTGTTAAAATGTTATTGTTTTTACCTATGAGTATTTCCTCGAAAAGAAATACCCCATTTTGAAGAGGATGGATCACATTTGAGATTGTTAGATTGTTACATCATTAGAAAAACTTAAGTCCTAGTGAAGAATGAACACTGAGGACGATGTTCTCTCTAAGGGGCAGAGTAAGTAATATACCTACCATAAAAACTCTTTTATTAAAACGAAAATATTGCATATTTAATATATGTTTGAGTTGTTTCTATAATCATATTTACATAAAACATTTTGATTATTAATATCTATTTCACTTGTGAGGTGTGTAGTTTTTTTTCAATACCTTACATAAAAATTTTAATAACTCAAAGTAATAATACTAGAACAACTCATTCGATGAACGATTGTTATCAATAAATATTTTGTAACTAACAAGTCATTTTTACCCTATTTAATCAAATAAAGAGAGACCCTTTTTCTTATGAAGATAGATTTTCTTCTTTTTCATGTTGGGGATGGTAATTCAACTTGTTCTCGGAAGAAAGAGAGAGTGTGGTTATGTTATGGCAAGAGGCCATTAGCTTGCCTCTGTCCCTAATACCCTTTGCCCTTCCAATAGGAAACTACCTGCATTTCATCTTATTAACCTGTAGCAGCTCATTTTTATAATATAAGTGCAGAACCATTTGTTTAATGATGGAGTCATAGTAGTAGTATCTTCCTGCTTATTGATGGAGTCATAGGCTTAGAATTTATTTTTGAGTGTACTGTAGATTATAATATCAGTCGAGATGGAAGAGAAAAGCTGCATTATACATTATTGATTTTTGGATGTCGTGGTAAGATGATAATTATAGTTGGCGAGGTGAATGGACTGAAGACATTGCAATTAAAGTGGGAGTTTCGTAGAGGGATGTTGCAAGTCTTTGGATCTCGTGCACTTCTAAGGACAACTAGTGTGAGGTTAGTCATAATTTCAAAGGCATGTTTTTGTATATTACTATTCTTGAAATATTTCAAGCGTATTTAATATAAAATACAACTAACCATGCGTTTCAAGAATATTTCTTTATAAAATATAAATAAATCATATTACTTCTTGAACAAAAATTACTTAGTAAAAGACAAAGAGATCATATTACTTTCTTGAAAGAAAATTTTATTGTGAAAATAAAATATGTTGTTGATTATGTCTTTTTGGTTAAAAAGAAATAGATAATTGTTAGTCATGGTCAAAATAAAAGAATGGTTTTATGCTTAGTTATGGTAAAATATTTCCATGCTGTTGGTAAAGATTAGTTATTAAATAAATCCATGGATTCTCATGCATAATAGATCATGGATTCTCATGTGTAAGAGAGTTATGGTAATTTATTTTGAAAAAAAATACTTAGTTAAGGGAAAAGATAATAAACTATGCATAGATCAAATGCACAAAGATAATAAAAGTCATAGGAATATTGTTTGGAAAGAATATGTTTTTCTTGTGCTTGAAAGATAAGTCAATCGTGTTAACTCCTTTCAAAGAGTTTGCAAAAGTTACATGTTTTGGGTGGGTAAAAAGATAAATTATTTGTGTGTTGTATATTGGAGAGTTTGATTTAATTGCATGGCTTAGTGCATAAAAGGTTAGATTTGTTATTTTAAGAAAAAATTTCCTAGTTTTTATGCTTAAAATAAGGGTTAACTATGATACTCTCTTGAAAATAAATGCATGAGAACTTTGTACAAAGAAGGTAGAGAAACTATGTTGGGCTCTTGATAATAAGTATGTGTTATTTGCACAAATAAACAATCATTTTATTTGAAAAGAACACATATGCAAAATCATAGAAGCAATAGTTAATTGCATCCATTTTTTTAAAAAAGGGAAAGTATTCTCATATATAACATAAATAGCTAGAACCTCTTAGAGGAGGGATATGTGTTGCATACATTAAAAAAGAATATTATGATAAGCTCCTGCATACACAAAGAATAGTCATGTTATAGAGATATGTCTTTTGCATGGATAGAAGAACTATTCAACTATATTTCTTTAGAAAAAATATGTGATTATTTTTATGCTATCATAACTATTATGTTAGTTTCTTTTGGGATAAGATCATGTATATGCATGCATGATTTGTACTAGCTTTCATTTAGAAAAAAATATACAGTTGTATGTGGGAAAATATAGCATGTTGTGTTAGCCTACATTGGAAAAGATACTTTGGGAAAGAAAATGAATTTACATGCAAAAAAATCATAATACTGTGTTGGTTTCCTTGGAATATATATATATATATATATATATATATATATATATATATATATATATATCTATATATATATATATATATATATATATGGGTATATGGGTAATGTTGGTATGCTTTACTGCATTAGTTTTATGAATAAGAAAACATGTTTTTGTATGCCCTATTTTGCTAGATTTCCTCAGAAATGAAACATGTAGTGTGCATGCTCTATGGTGTTAAGCATTCCTTTGGAAAGTGTGTGAATTCACGTAGGAACAACATTCACTGTCTTAGATTTCTTTACACATTTGCATGCACCAAAATCAATAGATGAATGAGTAGTTCTCTTGATAAAATTTATGTAATTCGTATGCATGAAGATCATAACTGATGTGGTACTTTTCTTTAAAGGAATGTCTGGATAGTTGTAATGATTTGTCTTGCAAGAACGTGTCCTTATGTAAAAGAAATATTAGTCAATTTCATATTTAGTTTATATACATGCTTGGATGGTTACATGCTTATAACTAGTGCATATGCAGTGTTGTTAAAGGAAGCATGTCGTGATATTTTTCTTACATTTCATGAATGTATATGAATACATGGTGAAACATCACTAGTGTGGATTTATGAATTAATTTATTAATACTTTATGTAATCATGATATCAACCTATGCTGACGACAACAATGGCAGGAAAGGTTATTATTAACATCGTGGTAGGTAAATAAATAATGGTCCATGTAAAGGAGTCTGAGTTGTAGGATGATCCATTGAAGGAACAACCAAGACACAAAGATATGAAGATTGGAGATTTGTGGGTAAATGATATCATGGTGATTGTAATAGATTTTAGCTAGATATGTTGTATTTGAATGATATTCTCTTGTAATATTTTATGACAATGGTTAAGGGATGGAATCCCTTATAAGCTATTCAGTGAGGGGTGAACACTCTCACGAGTCTTAAATAGTAAAGTTAAACATTCGTTGTTTTTCACCCTACGGGTAGGGTATATCGGTGTTCAATTATGTGATTGATTTTTGTTCTAGTTTGATGATATTGATTCCTTTCCTAATGTGATGTTCATAATGTCAAGTATTCAATTAATTAATATGGTTAAGGGATACATGAAATGGATGCAAGGTTCATCATACAATTTATGTTAATATACTATAACAATGGTTGTTAATGGTTATGGAACTTACTATTCCTCTGCTGAAAGTTATTCTAGGTAATGATGAAAATTCTATCTAATGGTTAATGAGGATCTAGAATAATAATTTGGATAATTACTTGTGGGTAATTTGTTGAAAATTTTTCTAACTACTTGAATTTTCATGTGAGGTCACTAGGGAACGTTACACATTTGTCATATGGACACTCACATCTAATATTAAAGTCCTCAAATATTTGTTCATAACATCTTTCAAGTTAACTTCATAAAGTGTAAAATAAATGAATTGATCGAGCCGAAAGAAGAGTGAAAAAAATAAAGTTGAAAACGAAGGAAATGTTTTATGAGCATAGTCATGGAAGTACATGTTATTTTATACATATATATGAAATAGTCATGGAAGTACATGTTATTTTATACATATATATGAAATTTCAGTGTAATAAATAATATATATGGAACTATGATAAAAAGTAATATCAAAGTAATAAAAAATAAATAGATAGTATGTAATTGAAAGAGAAATGAAATAAATATTGGTTAAAAAATAGTATAATAAGAAATAATAACGAAAAAAATATTATAAAAAATATATAGTAATTTAAAAAATAAAAACTGAAAAATAATATAATAAAAATGAAATAAATTTTATAGAAAATAAATCATTATGAAAATATACATTAAATGAATAAAAAATGAAATTTTAAAAATATTAAAATAAATAAAATAGTACATTGAAAATGAAAAATAAACATTATTAATGTGAAAAATAAAATTAATCAATAAAATGAAATAAGTTAAATGAAAAACTATTTAATATGTTGAATGTGTAAGTAATGGCGTGGGTATAATGGAAATGTTTAAAGTAACCGAAATGATGATGATATGATGATAATGGTTGACATACACAAATACCAATATGGTCTATCACACCTTAAGAAGGTAAGTGGTTAAGTGAGACTCTTTACTATTTTTCTTATAAGATAAAAAAGAAGCAAGATAAACATTTTGATATCACTATAGTTTTGTTGAATTAACAAGTTATGAAAACTTGTAGTGTGGAAAATGTTTTCAAAGGGAGAGCAGATGTGAGTTAGGGTTAGATACTCCAAGACAAAGTGATTTTCATCTTAACCACTTACCTTCTTAAGGTGTGATAGACCAATATGGTCTATCACACCTTAAGAAGGTAAGTGGTTAAGTGAGGCTCTTTACTATTTTTCTTATATGATAAAAAGGAAGCAATATAAGCATTCTGATATCACTATAGTTTTGTTGAATTAACAAGTTATGAAAACTTGTAGTGTGGAAAATGTTTTCAAATGGAGAGCGGATGTGAGTTAGGGTTAGATACTCCAAGACAAAGTGATTTTCATCTTCAATTCTCTTAGTATCACAAAGGGGGAAGATTCTCTCGTTCTAAGATGTTTTAGGAATAGAAAAATGTTTGGTCTCACTCCGAATATTAGGACAAATAATTTTTATCTTTGCAATGTTCATTTTCTTCTTAGCATTGTTAAAGACATAAATATAATTTTGGTTAGCAAGAGTTGGGTTCATCACCTCCTTATAATATCTTAGCTTCCTTTTTCCCTTGAACTCCTTATCATCCCACAACCTATCCTTAAATTTGGAGGTAATGGTTATTTTAATTTCATCCTTATCCATTAATATGATCTCCTCATTTATCCCCGAGTGGATGTGCGAGGACCGGGCATCCTTATGCTAGTCTCGCTTGAGTTGGAGGTGCAAGTTTTGACTAGAGTTAGAAACAATTTTGGGGAGCCCCTTTGCATCTATTTTGTAAAACTTCTTCTTGTACATCAAAGACCTAAATATAACCATGCTTTTGATGGGGGGAGAGGCAAGATTCAATCACAAGAATAAGGTAGGGAGTATTTCCGTTAATATTGAGGTTGTAGGTTGTAAATTTCTTTTGGATCATCTCAATATTTCTTCACGATTCTTTAGATATAATTGAGCCCAAAACCTCACATCCATATAAAATAATAGGGGTGATGAGAGTCTCGAAGAGGAACCTTTTTTAACTCCAAACCCAAAGATCATTCAACTTACAATTGTTTTCAAGCTCATAGTAAACTTTCTAGCCTCCTATAATCCTTTTTTTAATGAAATAGTTCCAGTTGAGTCGATGGTGAATGTCAATACCTAAATATTTTTCTTAGGAAACCTTATCCAAGTAATTTTTATCATAAATGAAATGATTATAGTTGTTCTTTTTGGATTTAATTATCGTGACTTTAGTCTTGTTAGTATTAACAATCATACCCATCATAGAGTAGTAATCATGGAGGATTCTAAGTTTCTTATCGAGATCATCAGGGCTTCTAGGAAGAACAACAATGTCGTTGGCATAAAAGAGAAGATCAATGATAATACTAGCGAGGTAGGGCCCATCACATCTTGCAACTTCTAAACATTCTTCTAACTTATCAATGTAATTACAAAAGGGGTAGGGAATAGGGGATTCCTTGCTTAACTCTGATATTGCATTCAATCTTCTCAGACCAACCCTTAGTGGTCTTCAACTTAGTAATAACATTCTCATATAACCTAGTTACAAAAACCTCGGCTAGAGAGGAACCATATCCCTTGGAGCCTTTTTCCATAAATTCTCCCAAGGGATAGTGTTGAAAGATTTTCTAAATTCAACAAAATAATATAACAGTTCACTTTTACTATTGTGACACTCCTCGACAATGGTCCGAAGAGTGACAAAGTGGTCAATAGTTGAGTGATGCCTTCTAAACCCATCTTGCCCTCTAGCTCATTTACCATGAGTTTCAAGCCAAATACTATTCTTCTTTTCCAGAATGAGCCCATAGAATTTGGCTAAAATGTGACTAATCATGATAGTCCTATAGTTAGTGAGAATAATTTTATCCCCACTTTTAAATATAGGCACAATAAGGCTTCGCATCTAAGACTTAGGGAAACCATGTTTCACAACCAAATTGAGGAGTTTTTGACTGTAAGGGATGAAGATAAACCCTCTCATTTTGAAAATTTCAACTTGATAACGTTCCATATCCATAGCTTTATGTTAGCAAGATTTTTAATCCCAAACTCCATGCCTCCCAAAAAAAGATATTAATTAATTCACAATAGTAATGTTTAAAGTAACCCATTGAGATAAATTTATATTTACAAATGAAAAAGATTGATGTGTATGTGGAGAAAGAAAGTGAATTTAACCTTAATGTTGTTGGTAACTTATTAATTTAAAACTTAGCTTTTAATGAATTTAGAACAAAACAAAATAATGATTTAAAATGGTGTAAATGTTTTTTTCTATTTGTTTTTTAACATTAAGATTTTTCCTTTTAATTATTTTTTAATGAATTTATATAAATTTAAAATTGATTATATATATGTATGGATTTAATTTTTATTGTGAACTTTATCAATTAAATAATATTTTTTGGGTTTAATTTTATTGTAATTTTTATTAATTAAATAATATTTTTTTTATTAAAATAAAACTATAAGAAGAATAATAATTAACATATTTATTTTGAGGAGGAATAAAATATTCGTTTAAAAACGATCGACAAATACCAAAATATCTTGATCGTAGTTTCAATAATTTATATGTTTCACTAGTAATCATTATCAAATTCGCAATTTGAAATAGTTATTTATTAATGTTAAAATCATATAAAATATTGACTAACCTAAATGTTTATTATCTAGGTTTAAATTTAAAAATATTAATTAAAAAAAATCATTTTAATAATTACAGAAATGATTTTTTAATAAAAATAATGAAGTATTATATAATAAAATATAGGTAAATATTATCATGTCACATATATGTCGAATGACAATAAAAATATTATCATGTTGGTCAAAAAAATATCTCATATGATTTTTACAGAAAGAATTTGTTTAAATCATTATGGATCACAAAAACTTGAATAAAAAACAAAAACTATATAAATAAAAAAATATAATTCTAGAAAACCATATTTCAAACATTAACCAATTAAACAATTAAATGATCAAAACCTTTACCTTTATAATTTTTAAAAAATTAAACCTATTTTTATAGGTAATAAATTTAAGTTTACCACAAATCTTTATTTGTGATGTGATAAATACTCAAATATTAAAAAAATAACGTTTACTTATATATTTTCAATTCAACTTATACATATTTAAATCTGTTTTAAAATTTTCGATATATTTGAGCTTTTAACAAAATATTTGGAAAAGTAAAGAAGTGTCGGAAATAAATATAAAAAAATGAAATAAATAAAATCAAGATTATAAAATAGGAAAAAGTGAAATATGTCAAATAAATAAAATCAAGATAATAAAATAGTAAAAAGCGGAATAGGTCATATGTTTTAGAAGGAAAAAATATTAAGTATATTTATTAAATTTATTTTATTATTAACAAAATTGTGTTTAAATAATTTTGTTTTTTTTTCAAAAAGGAAAATGAAAAAAACTTAAAATTGTTTTTTGAATTATTTTGTATTACCTAAAAACATCAAGTTACAATATTCCATTCGTTATCAATAAGCACAATATCTAATACTATAGTTATTACATTTGTAGTATTAGATTCCAATATTAATTATAGATTTTTCTGGTTTTCTTTTTTTCTTATAGGCACATTTTTATTTTGAGGATTTGTTAGGAACAAAGGTAGTTGGGACAATGACATCATTTCTTTGAGACGTCTCCATTATTGGTGGCCCTGTTATATTTTTCGATTCCTTGTTGTTGGTGCACTAAGATGATTATTAAAAGCAACCTTAATACCTACATTAGTTATCAAGCCAGGGTAAGTCTGTTTATTTCAAGAGCGTTCAACATTGTCTATGCAAGTGAATTTAGGGGTTGATACAGAATGAAATGATTTAGAATCGTTGCAATAATTAATATCTAATTCTCGAAGTTCAATCCAAAACAAATCTGAAAACAAACCTTAACGCATTTGTAAATATATTTTAATCTATTGTGAGGAAAACTAAATCTAAATGCAAGTAAAAAGAATCACTCTTAGCATATTCATTAACTAACATCAACAATAACTCATTCAACAAGAAATGAAAACTACAACAAATGAATAACAAGTAACTATTCAAATGGTTAACTAAAAGCAATCAATTGTAAACTTAAGATCTCTGATAACACTACTTCAGAATGAACAACAATCAAATACTTAAACTAATCTTGATAAATTCATTAACATGCAGATGTAAATGCAGCAAGATCTAGAATCTAGTTTGAACGGCAAAGGTAAATCGTAACAATCAATACTCACAACAATCGGAACAATTCTAATTTCATGAAATAATAATAACAAACAATTGTAAGAGTAAACATAAATAAATATGACACAATTAAAGTAGTAAATATCCTATCAACCAGGCCCAGAGTCTCCAGAAGTCACTGCCAAAAGACACTCATAATACGATTATAGGTAAAACATAGTCTTCTTCATTAAACTCGATAATAAAGATACAACGTCACAGTAGTGAGAATACTCTGTGTCAAAAATGAATAATTACAATCTCCAAAATTCTAGCTAGCTATTCTATTTCACCTAGCGGTTTTATATAACTTATGAAAGACAAACGGATAGAAGCGAATCCTCAGGATCTCCTAACCGACAATCTGATTTCATTACAAAATAAACTTGATTCTCCTGGTCTTCCACTATCCTTCATAATCAAGACATTGTCCTTTTTCCTTTCTTAGTCATTGTTGTTCCATCGTTTGAACAACAATCGTCCAATTCATATTCTTGCATATAAAAATAGTGAAAGTTAGCTTTAATGCCCAAAATTACCCAATTCGTTAATGATCGATTTTATCCAGCTTCTACAATTGTTTCTTCTCAATTATTTTCTAAAATGAAGATAAAATGAATGATTCATTAAGCTAAGATGAGGATAAAACATACCTTTTCCATGGCCCAACACTTGTCATCATCCAAGTGATTTGATTAATGCCTACATTTAAGCCCACTCATTGTGGGATCCATAATTATGGCCGAGCCTCTTTCATTTCCATTTGAGGGGTGGACCTCGTTTGTTGAGGGATGAGATGGCTACACATGAAGTTGAACTACTTTGAAATAATATAGAAATGAATTTTCTATATTTATATGAGTTTCGAGGTATTATTCTAGAAATATTTTTTTTCCTATGTGTGTGAGTTGTAATTGAGTCAATATCATTATCATCCATGTTTTTATATCCATCGAGTCTTTTAATCCCATTGTTATATAATGGGACACTTTCATGTATATGGGGTCTGAGAAGGCCCGAGCAAGAATTAACATAACTATCATTTTATCAATTCATTGTGATCCTTATTTGTTTAAGTTGGTATTAGAGCCAATCTGTAGAGATTCGAGAAGCCAAATCCAGATCTGGGTTGTTAAGGTATACAATTTTTTCCCATCGGTCTTGGTGCATTGTTAGACATTATTGTGCCATGTTGACTAGGATTTTTGCGTAGATATGTGTGTGGGTGTTGCGGATTTGCATATGGATGTTTTCATGGCTTTATGCGGAGAGCCTGAGCATGATTAGGAATTTGAGCAGATGGATATTTTTATTTTTTTCAGTGCTCGAATCTGATTGTTTTCATTACAACAAAGGTAGACGCCCGAGGTTTTATATTTAGGATATTAATCCATGGTTCTCACTACTATTTCAAAGAACTGTTGAACCACCTTTACCGAAAGAAATATTGGACCAGAATGTTAGTGGGAACATTGTGATTCATCTTAGATTTGGATCCTAATAGCCACAAAGGCAGGTTTTGGTGTAACGGCAAACCTCCACATGGTATCAGAGCTTGGACCCAAGTTCGGGTGTTGGAAGAATCACCTCACCTCTATGGAATTCATAATTTCCACCTTGGGGATCCTACTTACTGATTTGGAATGTTTACCAACACTTCCAACAGTAACATTCGTCCATCCACATAATTTTTTTATTTTATAACTTTTATATAAACAAGGTTCCCAAATTCTCTATAGCTAGTACTCAAATCTTACCACTTCTTTCCTCATTGGTTTCTATCTCATGGCTACACTAAAACACTTCCTTATTTATATGAACTTGTTGTGGTCAACATTTTCTAACTACATATAACTTTGGTATTGGTAACTTTTTTCATGTTGTTCATTGTTTGACTTCCTAAGCATGGGATTAGGAATAAGTATAGTTTATATGACATGGCACTTTCCTTTACTATGTGGTTGGAAGAGATCCTATTTACTAATGCCAAAACTTATGGAATTTATCCTCGGTCCATGGTATACATAGTTATGTATGAGTGTTAATACAAGTTCTTATATGTGGTTGTGTGCATGATGTTTCATTAACCTTGGTATTCGAACACAATTATCAAGGCGTGTGGGTCATAGTTTGCGCTAAGTTCCAATGCAGTATTCATTTAATGCTATTGATGTATGACCGAGGTTTATATGCTAGACCTCTCTCCTTTATTGACATTTGGAGATTTATTTCATTCACCTGGATATTTACTGGAAATGTTCATATATCCGACTTTGGCTCTAGTGCCTGAATGGTTTTGTGAAATGTATGCCAGTCCCATGTGAATTTTACATGACGTGTTATACCCTCCACTCATTTATAGCCAGATTTGAGTCATATTACATCCAACGATGGGAATGAATCCTCCTCCCTTACCCTACTGACAAGGATTGTAGCTTTCTGCATTCGAGAAAATTCCAACCTTCCCTCCACAGTGTCGAGTTCCTGTAATGTCGCCATGATAAGGAGAGGAATGCTAAAAGATAAGCTTTCCATTAAGGTCATTGTGTCATCTACTAGAGGGCCTATGTACTTCCACCTCTCACTGGCACAAGTTGTTGCGTCATAGTTTGTTTTAATTTCCTTATATTGAGCTGTGTTGTTCTTTGTCGAGTTACTCGTTAAGGTTTTTCCTTGTCTATGCCTAGAGAAACAACCAGGTGGTGGTCACACTCAATTAAAAATTCAATTGAAACTTGCTTGGCACTCTTTCTCATTTTCGTTATGGCAAGGCCCTTATTCCTCATTCCTCTGCTTGAAAAGACTCCTACAATGTTTTTCTTTTAAGATTGTAGGAATAGAAGGTTAACTTCTTTTCTACTCATGCTTTGATATTTCTAACTATGGTTTCATTATGCAGAATGGGTGATCCCTTTGGAGGTATTTTCTTGTGTTTCTTAGCGTGGGTACTGGTACAATAAATTTATTGAGTTTATTCAACTAATTTCTCTGTGTATCTTCTTGGTATTCATCGAAATTATAGGCAGATGCCACCAGATAATAATAATTTTGCTCTTCGTTGGACATTCCAGGAAAATTAGTGTGCCTTCAACTGCAACCTATCCTCAATAGGTACCCAGTTGATCATGGTGATTTGTATTTAATTTTTGTTCAATTATATTTATCTATTTCCAAAAACAAGGTTTGAACTCACTATTTTTCGTTGTTGTGGGTAACTCCAAAATGTGTAAGCTCATAGTTTTTCTTTCAATTCTAGAAATTTGTTAGGTTTTTGTGTTCCACTGGCTAACCTATCCTAGTCACACCCAGGTCAGTTCCTCTGCATAACCTCTACTTCACGAAGGAGTAGTTCACGCATAAAGGGATAATAGTTTTCTTTTATTTCTCGGTATAAAATTTTCCCATATTAAGGGCTGCTACTGGTTTCCTTTTTGTTCTTTCCAGTCTGACCACAGACTTAGGAAAGCGCCAATCTACCTTCAAGGGGATCTGCGGGAAGCCTCATCTTCGTTTGGCGATTTGCGAGGGGTGCAGATCGGCGAAGTTGCAGATCTATCCGGGAGAGGCAGATCAGATCAATTTTGATCAGATCAATTCTTCGGCTGTATTGAAAACGCCAAATTTGCTCATCGGAGCGGGACTACTAGACACTGTAGATCGGTGGCAGAGGTGACAAATCGATCTGACAGGTATCATTTTTTTGTTGTTGGGTAGATTCATTTTATAGATCTGATCAAAATGAGTAATACGATGGAATCTTACCTTCACGAGTCTGGTAAACTTGATGGATCTAACTTCACGAATTGGAAGTTTAAGATCTAGACCTTGCTTGAGGGTGCGAATGCTTGGTCCATAGTTACAGGCGATGAGCAGAAGCCGAACGCAGGGCCACAGGAGCAAGACTGGGATAAACGAGAGAACAAGGCGAAAGTTTTGCTGAAGATGTCTGTGAAGGACAACGTTATTGCGCACATCAGAGACTGTAAAACGTCCGCGGAGATCTGGACGACCATCAAAAATTTGTATCAGACCCAGAACACAAGCCGAGTCTTGGCACTTAAAAGCAAGCTATTTTCGATGAGGATGAACGAAAATGAGACTGCTGCTGCATTTATTGCGCGAATCAAAGATGTGAAAGACGGATTGGGGAACATCGGAGTGATGGTGTCTGACTCTGATCTTGTCGCAATCACACTGAACGGGATGCGAGATGAATTTCAAACGTTCATCACTGGATTGTCGGCAAGGGAGAAAGCGCCCACATTTGATGATCTCACAGGGATCTTGCAGCAAGAGGAGGAGCGGCGGCAGAACTTGAACCCCCAGAGTGATGATCTTGCGCTGATGGCGAAATGACGATCATTCAAAGGAAAGCAGTCACAGCAGCAATCAAAGCAGAAAGGAGGAACATCACATAAGAATTCACATTCACATAAAGGTATGCTTGCAAATCATTCTGAAAATAAATGTTATTATTGTGGAAAGAAGGGTCATATACAGAGTGAATGTTATAAGAAGTAGGCTGATGATGCAAAGAGGAAGCAAGCAAATGCAAAGCACAGAGGATACTTTGTTGAAGAAGATAAAGACTTCAGTCATGAATTTCGACTGTTCACAGTTGACTGTGCCCTTTCAGCATCTAATGAGGACGATATTTGGTATGTCGATTCTAGAGCATCCTCTCACATGATAGGTAAAAAGGAATTTTTTGATAGTCTTGAAGAAAGTATAAATGGATCAAAAATATACCTAGGAGATGATAGTGGATACGAGATTAAAGGTTATGGGGTGATTTCAGTTAAGTTACCAAATGGAAAAATTAGTCACCTTAAAAATGTTTTATATGTACCTGGAATTAATAAAAATCTCATATCTGTATCCATGATGGCTGATCAAGATATGCAAGTCGAGTTCTTTAAGACTCATTGTGTGATAAAGGATTGCAGGAATGAAATAATTACAACAGGCATGCGAGTTGGAAGCCTATACAGACTGGATGCAAAAAGTATACCAAAGCAAGCCATGTTTGCAGGAGGATCGACAGCCGAACAACTCTGGCATCAGAGGTTCAGTCATTTGAATTTTCAGGACCTCATGTTATTGCAGAAAAAAGGTATGGTTGAGGGACTCCCTATCTTTCATAATATTCAGTTAAATTGTGATGGTTGTGCCTTAGGAAAAATGCATAGAGAACAGTTTCCATTGCATGATAGGAGGAAGGAAACAGATATTTTAGAACTAGTGCACACTGATGTATGCGGACCTATGCAGACAAGGTCGCTAGGAGGAGCATATTATTTTCTGTTATTTACTGATGACTGCACTATATATTCATGGGTTTATTTTTTGAACAAGAAAAGTTAGACTTTCTAGTGCTTTATAGAATTTAAAACCTTCGTGGAAAAATAGTTTGGTAAGAGTATAAAAATTCTCCGATCTGATCAAGGGGGAGAATACAAGCTAAGGGAATTCATGAAATTCTGCAAATCTCACGGGATTGTTTAGCAGTATACAGTGCCACACACACCACATCAAAATGGAGTTGCAGAGCGCAAAAACAGAACCTTGGTGGAGTGCGCAAGGAGCATGCTACAAGGTAAGGGTCTGTCTAATAGTTTTTGGGCAGAGGCTATCAACACTGCTGTATATTTGAAGAACAGAAGTCCTACCAGGTATCTTGGCTTCAAAACCCCTTTTGAAGCTCTATATGGATTTAAACCAGCAGTAAACCATCTAAGAGTATTTGGGTCAAAAGCATTTGCCCATATACCCAAAGTTGATAGGAAGAAATTAGACCCTAAAGCAGTTAGATGCATCTTTGTTGGTTATGGCACAGAATTTAAAGCATATAAATTATTCAATCCTGAGTCTCGTAAGACATTTGCAAGCAGGGATGTAGTGTTTCATGAACAGGTATAGGAAGGGAAAGATGACGTTGGTGATGATTGGCACATTCCATTGTTGTTGGAGGAAAGCAACAAGGATGAATGAGAGTAGGAGCAGAAAGAAGAGAAAAAAGAAGAACAGCAAGAAGGTGATAATGCAAGCCCAGTTATAGCAGAAGAAAACAAATTTGAGGTAAGTCCCCTACCAAGGAGATCAGGTAGGAAGACTCAATTACCATTAAAATTGAGAGACTATGCTTTGATGTCAAAGGTTTTGAACATTGTAGAACCCTCTAATTACAAAGAAGCTAGTCAATTTAAGGAGTGTAGAGCTACAATGAATGAAGAAATGGAATCAATTCTTAGAAATGATACTTGGGATTTAGTTGAGCTGCCTAAGAATAAAACACCCATAGGATGTAAATGGCTATTTAAACCAAAAATGAATGCAGACGGAAGTATAGAGAAATTAAAAGCTAAGCTGGTTGCAAAAGGATATTCACAGCAGGAAGGTATAGATTTTGATGATACTTTTGCACCTGTAGCAAAGTTAAATACAATTAGAATGCTTATTGCTTTAGCTACTAAATGTAATTGGGAATTACACCAGCTTGATGTTAAATCTACATTTTTAAATGGTGATTTAAAAGAGGAAATTTACTTAGTACAGCCAGAAGGATTTGTAAAGTAGGGGCAGGAACATCTTGTTTGCAGATTGGAAAAGGTTTTATATGGTTTAAAGCAAGCACCCAGGTCTTGGTACGAAAAGGTTGATTCTTTCTTTGTAGAGCATGGCTTCCATAGAAGTTTAAATGAACCAAATTTGTATACCAAGTACAATAATCAGGGGCAGATTATTTTGATTTCTTTGTATGTGGATGACATGATTATAACAGGAGATGCAGATGATTTAATTAGAGGAATCAAAAGGCTTATGGCACAAAATTTTGAGATGAAAGATCTTGGAAGCCTTCATTACTGTCTGGGATTAGAAGTATGCAGAGATACTGGGAAAACTTTTCTTACCCAAGGGAAGTATGCTAGAAATCAGTTGGAAAAGTTTGGTATGGATCAGTGTAGATCAGCAATGACACCTTTGCAGTAGAATCTGAAATTGAGCAGTGATGATGGCACTAAAGAGGTTGATGCTACAATGTACAGACAACTGGTTGGCAGCTTGATATATCTTACAACAACTAGACCTGACTTGGCATACTCTGTTAGTGTGTTGAGCCAATTCATGTCAAAACCGCTTGAAAGTCACTGGGTAGCAGCAAAAAGCGTGTTGAGGTATCTTTGTGGTACTGTTAATTATGGTATTTTATACACTGACGTATCTGATGTTACTCTAGTAGGTTTTTCAGACTTAGACTCGGCAGGTAACTTGGATGATCGGAGGTCCATCACAGGTTACGCATTCAACATAGGATCCGGGGTCATAGCATGGAGCAGCAAGAAGCAGAGTACTGTAGCCTTGTCTTCGTGTGAAGCTGATTATCAAGCATTGTGTGTAGTGATGTGTGAAGCAATCTGGTTGAGAAGGCTTCTCAAAGATGCAGGAAAAGAACAGAAGAATCCCACTTCCATCAAAAGCGACAACCAGAGCACCATTAAATTGGCATACAATCCAGTGTTTCACAAAAACACCAAACATATAGACACTCAGTTCCATTTTGTTAGAGAGAAAATACAGTCAAAAGAAATTGCTGTTGAATATTGTAAAACTTGTGACAATTTGGCTGATATTTTTACAAAGCCACTTGCACGTGTGAAATTTGAATTGTTTAGAAGGATGCTAGGAGTCCAGGAGAACCCTTTCTCCATTAAGGGGGGGAGTTGAAAATAATTAATATTATTTTGTATTAATGGAGAAAATGGTTACATTGTTGTAACGTTCTCCCTAGTTTAGGATTAGTTCCTAGAGTTTAGGGGTTTGGTTGCAACTTCCTAATTCCTAGTGTTGTATTTAATGATGTAATCTTTCATTGATGAATAATAGAGTGTACGAGAGTGATCTCTCTGTTTTGTGAGTGTAGTCTCCAGGTGCAAGCCACACCTGAGAGCTACATCTCTTTCTTTTCAATTCTGTTCACATTTTATCTTATTAAATATATACAAATACGTAAGAGCGGTTTACACCTCCAGCTAGAGCTTGACTCAAGTCTTCCCTCTCAGAACTTTATGTCAATTTATTTTCTTCCAGCGAAATGTATTCTCATATTTTCCTTATTGTGATTATACATTTCCATATTTCATGAGTTATATAACATCCGTCTCTATGCAATGCTTTTCATATGTAAACTATTTTTTCCATATTTCCATTTTGTCTAGTAATTGTATGCAATGGTGGCTTATAGAAGTAATTCTTATATATTTCAAATTCAATATGGAAAATGATTTTATTTCTCTCCTCTCGTTATTCACTCTATTTTTTACAACTAATATGATTAATTTACCCTTTGCTTCCTTTAAGTGTATACATGTAATGTACAATACATCTCATAGAACCATTTAACTATTTTGAATATTTAAATGTGAACCATCTCATGCAATTATTTTATAGATATTTTGAGGGATTTATGACTATATCTACTAGGGAATTTCTCCATCTATATGGGTTTTATATCAAGGGATTTTCTAGTAATTTTGCACAATTTTTTTTTTTTTTTTCGAATCTATGTTCCAATAAAATATAAATTCGAATGGTACTAGTGCCTTCGCTAGTAGTGAAATAATTTCTCTGCCTTGTGCACCCGTTTATGTCAATCTTAGAATTTTGATTCCCACCTTAATTAATCCCTCCCTTCCATCAGCTTGAGGAAATCTAAACAGTGGCTGCACTAGTCAAGTGCATGTCAAACACACCCATGATACTTTGCTTATTCATCGATGTACTAAAATCTAATGTAAATTTACAATATTATTGATCTCTACCAGATACTTGAATGGGAAAGATTTTATTCTAAGTCATTTATACCTACCTTAAAGAAATTATAGCTTTGTACCCACAATTAAAATTTTCCTTCTCGTCGAGTTCTATTCTAGGGTTTAATACTTCTTCTGTTAAGTTACTCTTTCAGAATCCATCTTACTATACATTATTAATTTGATTGGGTGGAGTATACCATTGCTGGTAATTTAATAAATTTATTCTCTATGGCGTGTATCTGAGACGATAATGCTAGAAGTAAACTTCAGAATTTACAGTACTTAATGATCCCAAATTTAAATCAAACTTAGAAATAGAAATTTCCATGGTATATATCGTTGAGATTTTTTATTCGGCTTTTGGCGAATATATCTCTTTCGTAATCTAAGGAAAAGTTTAGACATTGGCTATATCTGTTGAAATAATGAATTGCTGAGGGGGGGGTGAATCAATAATTATGAAACTCTTTTTCTTTTTCTATTATGATTATAGTCCCTTCTTATATTCTTTTAGTTGTGAGAGAATTCATTCAAAAAATAAGTGAATAAACAATTTCAAACATACATGTTCATATAAAAATCATACGAGAAACACATACATTTGACACAGTGTTTTTCACATGGAAACCTAGAGGGAAACAACCACCAAATTTGTTGTTTGCTTACAATGTAAATTAAGCACCCACTTAATTACATTTTTTTGTTTGTGACCACCCACTTACAGGAGGCACTGAACCCCCTTTGGTAAGAAAGCACCAACTTTCCAAGAGGAACCAACCTCTTCAGTGTGAAGACACCAACCTGCTTTTTCCATTGTTCTACTATTTCATACAATTTTAAAATTGAAAACATAGGCATAAAAATTACAAGTAAAATAACAAAATGGTTGTAGATTCAACTTCTACACTCTCTCTTTGTGCTCTCATGCAATAATTCTTTACTTGCTACTCACAACAACATCTCCTGAAGACTCTACCTCCTTTGTCAAGGTCTCTCTACTAACTGATCTTCAACATTACCCTAACTACTCTACACATAACACACCCATCGAAATTGATGTTGTATCATTCAGTGTGCTCCTTTCTACTTGGACCTCACTGTCTCTATGCACACCTCTCTCTTCTCAACACTTCGTCAATCTTATCAACTTCCCATATCCTTAATTGTAGGTGATGGTTTTGTTTCATTGAGGCACTCTGTGCAAGAGTGTCTCTGTTGTTTGTACTTTGAATTCCCAAATGTACTTTGACATGGCTTCTTTTGCCATTTTTGTGTCACCTAGTAGTTTCCCATCACATTATCAAATCTGAGATTGAACTTGGAGTTCTTTTATCGTCAAACTGTGTAGAGCTTCATGCTAAGAAATTAATACCCAGGAGACCTGCACACTCCTCCTAGAGTCCCATTCTCATCTATCGCTTCACAAATCTTGATAGTGCACTAAGATGACCACTCTAATCCTCATTTAACACAACCAATCATGTACGCGAAGCAACAATTTAATTCCTTCATTCACCCAACTTTGTCTATGCTAGAAATGTTGTTCACAATTCCTTGTTATAGAGTCTTCTACATGTTTAGCCCATTTCAACGATCAACTCCGATGGGCTTGCATTCAATTCTATAGTCGTCAACCCTTACATCCTTTAACTCGCTGTACTACTTAATCAGAAAAATTCCATATCACAACTTTACAAAGGCGGAATGTTATGGTATTGTACTCCCTGATATCCTTGGCTCCCTTTGCCTTCAACTCCTTTGGCAGCTACTTTCTCATAGGACCAAAAGTTGTGACCATGGCTTACCATCGTATTAGAGCCCCTCAGTATTATAACTTCCAAAATTGAAACATTACGATAGTTCTAAGTCCCGATATCCTCATCTCCCTTGGCACTTAACTCCTTGAGCATTTTTCTTCTTAAATGAACGAACCTGTGACCAATGGCTTAGCACTTAGGTGCTAAGGCCTTCAGGCTCCTACTGAGGGCCAAACTTCCTTTGTTAACTTTTCTATACCCTTGGTTCTTTAAACTCTCATGACCAAGTTCCAACCCAACATCAGAAGCCCCTTCCATTGTAACTTTTCCAAAAACTATTTGCACTGAAGTTATGAGGTCCTCATCCTCTAATATCTAACCTCCAAGATGATGTGATCACTCCACATGGTGACTCCTTAGTGGTGACATGTGTCACCTGGATTTGCCCCATTAGGCCACCCAATAATGTTGAATTTTTCTACCATGTGTCCTGCAAGAGGAGAGAGAAGAGGACCCGTCAACCTTGGTTTTGCAATGTGATCATTGGTTAAATTTCTTTGGCATTGATTGGGGCTTTTTAGAACTATCGACACTATCAAATATCTTAACTTATAAAGGTTCCTCTCTTAAGAAGTTCTCATATTTTGATATCTGATATGCCACAAGCTCCGATATCCTGATGTCCTAGTGTTCCGATGCTCTGCTGCTTTGATGTGCTGATCTCTGAGGTTCTGATATAAAACCCCTATGGACTCCTATCTCTGATATTTCATCCTTCTTAAGAATTCAAATCCTCAGAGTTCGGCATACCATATCATATGATCCAGGAGTCCATTTCTATACTGTCGCATACCGTTGGAAAGCTCTTCAAGAAAACTTTCCTATGGAGAAGGTTCAATGTAGGCTTAGACCACATCTACTATCTTTGATATGGCTGCAAGCTTTCTACCACACTTTTCTCCTTGAATCTTCTTCTTGTGCTTGGAATGTTGAATTTGTTATGTTCCTATACCAATAGGATTCATAATTTTTTAATAGCTGAGGTCAAATCTGTAATATGTACATACCTTTGCTTTCTGCAAATGTTTTCCATATTCAAAATAATCAAAAAAATAAAAAAATGTAAAGAGGGTATGTCCTAAAAGAAAAATCAAGGGACAAAAAGAATAAAAAAGGTAAAAACAAGATGAAAAAATGAACCCCATGAAAGAAAAAAGACCATGAAAGTGTGCAAGTCAAAATGACACTACTATTTACTTTTGATGTAGAATAAAAGATTGTGTGCAACTTGTTATTCATGCCATAATCCATGGTAATCAAACAGTTTAATCTTGGTTATTCCATGTTTTCAATTTTATGCTTAGAGATAGAGAATAAAATCTGACAAAATTGTTTAATCTTGGTAGATAAGTAGATAGGTAGAGTAAATAATAGGAGATCAATTGTTTAATCTGAGCCCTTGGATGTAATAAGGTTAGACTTAGACAGATTACTTTTGTAAAAGAAAAGAAAAAGTTTTGATAAAGGGTTTTCCAGCTTAAGTGCACCCTAATAAAGAGAAGTAAAAATGGTAGGATGAGTAGATGGGTAAGTAGAAGAATGGTCGCAGAATTGAGATAATTGATTAAGTTAAGATCATATTATTCACCTTCATCATCAAATTTCTAAGTATGGATGAAAATTGAGCATTTACCAAAGTACACAAAGTCAATTGATTAACCTCCCTTGTTCATTTCATTTTCCACTTAACTAATTTCCAAGAAAAGTCTTAAAGTACCCAAAATCTTAAGCCAAAGGGGCTTAGAGCATTTCTCTGACTTCTGGAGAGACCAAACCCTCGGCCTGATGACTTATAGATCCTAAGTACTAAAATACCCCTCACAAACATTACCCTTCTTCACTTCACCTCATTTTCCCTGACAAAACCCCTTTTCCTAAGGTTTAAACACTATTTTTCCCAAGGAAAAGCCATTACCCCCATAAAAACCCCTTTTTTCACAAAAACCCACAAATATACACATAGCACTAAAACATTTTCCACCTTCATTCATATTAACTTTTAACTTGATTTATATCTTAACTCCTGAGAAAATAACCCTTTTCCCCTATGTATTTATTAAAACCCATATATTAATACCCCACCCCTAAAGTTTGAAACATAAACTTTATAATAAACCCCTACCCCAATAAAATGAATTAATTAACCGATCTGTAGTTAATTAATAATCGACCTCCGCTAATGAAATCACCCCCGACACCCTTAATCCACCGTAATCATTTGATTTAACTTAATCCTGCCACCCTTAAACCCTTGTCGGCCCCCTCCATTAAACGTCATGTCAAAACCCCACCCCGATCACCATACGATCAGGCCCCATTTGATTCGACGGTTGACGATCATATTGGGCGGCCTCCGAAGGTCGAACTTTACCTACCTGATATGGGTGGTTTCAATTTGGACCCCGATGCTATGTGGCCCCGATGAATGGCATCGAGCAGCCTCCCCTTGAAACCACTCCAGCCCAAAAGTGGTGCGATCCAAACCCGCTTACCGCCTTCCGCTAGATGACAAAAACATCTCATCCCCCGCTTAATGCCAAACGTACCTTTCCCCGTGTACCCGCCAAATTGGTTGACTTTACAAATAAAACTAAAAAAACTCATTGTTTTTAGTTTTATCATGAAAAAGATGCTCAGACCTCCATGCAAGTGCCAGAGTACGTGCAACCGTCAACCCACGTCCAACTGCTAACCTGCTGAAGCTGTTGAACTTCCAGACCACTCTTCAGTCACGTACACCTCCTGCAAACCATGCATAGTCACCCATCAACCCGTTCAGAGCCAAAACCAGGTATTTACCCAAAATCACTGAGAAACCCTATTTAATTCCCAAACTTGTTACTCAATTGCTTTAAGTTATTAAGTAATTAAGTAAAACAATTTCCCAACAATCCTAAACAACTCTGAATTGAACCAATTTACCCCCAATTTGACTAAAAACCTTTCGCCTCCATCCTTGAATCCATAAGAACTAAGGACGGCTGCTTCAGTTGCACTGAATGTACTACTAATTTCTACTCCCGACCAGGACTTAGACCATCTCCCTTTGGCAAACAAATACTTTCAAATCAAAGACACCTCTATCCGTGAATCCCCACTGAAGTTATACTGCAGGTACAGAGACCAATACTTAAATCATGCAGATAAAATAGGTCTTTAGGAATCAAGTTTTCCCAAGTACATATTCCCTAGAGTTCATATCTTCCCTAAAATTGTCCACTATTGCCATATGAACTACAGTCCCAGCCAAAGAGTAGTGATGACTCCTGACCATACTGTATTATTCACCATCACTGCTGAATCCATCAATGAAATACTGCAGTTGCAACTAGGGCAAAACCTGACCCCCATTTCTATTGGAGACCTGCTTAATAGATTCCCTACAATCACCTCCATCAAACTTGCTTAGTTATTCCAGACCTTCATTAGGGAAGAGCAATACATTCCAAAGGACCCTCCCCCATACATGTGGACCATATTCTTTGAACTTGGCCGAGACATCATAGCAATGATATCTAGTGTGTTAGACTAGACTACAAGTGAGTTTTTTGATGAGATTATTATAGCCTTCACGTCCATTTACACTCCTAGACAACCCCTTGCCATCATGTTTAATTATGCCAAGTTCATTGCAGATAAGATGCATGATCAATTTATGAGAATGGACAACGAAAGAGTATTCAAATACTCATCAGTTTTATATCATATTTTCCTATACTATCAAGCTGATAAATTCCCATTTCCACTTCAAAAGCTTGATACCAGACACAACCCTAGATCAGTAGTCTTCTGGACCCCTTTAATCCACTGATATGACTCTCCATATACTTATACAGATTTCATAGATCTTTTTGTTCACCCAGTGGCAACTATGCTGTTAGGAAGTCCTCCCCCTAGAATTAGTGTAGATATCAGGAGGGTCCTACAGCTGTCCAAACAATACAGAGTGGGATATTGGTACTTGTACCAAAATTACACTAAAATTAGAATATATGGTTGTGAGTTAGCACCCTACAAACTACCAAGATACCTCTGCGTGAGATTTTTTTCTCTTGAGTACTACAGGCAAATGATTAATTCAGATGAGGTGCATTTTGTGAAGGCCAAGAAGAAAGCTCAACTCAGAATAAAAGACCAGCTTGGCCCCTTTATATGCAACAGTAGGGAAGCTGGAAGGGAAGAAGAAGAAATCCTTCAAAGGCTCAAACTGAAACAAAGCTTCATATGGAGATATGACCCTTTCTATTTCATCTGAAATAGAAGGCAAAAGAAAAAATTGTCTCCCTATATCCACCACAGAATTCCTGAGATAGAATAATATGCAAAGCAACTAGAATGGGTGGAGAACACTTTAGTAGATAGAGATAGCACAAAATTTGTTGTCAATAATGTGTTGATTGATCTAGAAAGAAGACTTAATGAAGATTCCTTTGTACAGGTGCCAGAAGAATCCCAATCCGATATGGAAACACAGGAACACAGTGAGCAACAAGTAGAAGAAGGACCTCAACAGCAAGAAGAATCATAGCAAACAGACATATCAGAAGAGCTGGCTCAGCTAGAACACATCATGAGTACTCCTCCTATTGTACAGACTCCTCTAAATGAGAACCCCAAAAGAGATAGAGAGGAGGCTACTCCTTCCAGAAGACCTGTTGCATAGGCTTATGTCAAGAGGCAAAGGTTAAATCCTTTTTCAGAACAAGAGTTTATAGAGGAAATAGCTGGAACCATAGGTATAGAAAGGGCAGAGAGCAGACAGGGCACTCCTTCTGGAGGAACACAAGAACCTTCCACTACACAGGCTCAATTATTCGAAAGACAACATAGCATGGAAGTATCCTCATTCAGGGCTCCAACTAGCCAAGACTAGGACATTAAAGAGAAATACAAAGAGATAAAGATGAGAAATGAAAGATTAAAGGCTCAGGGCTATGCACAATACCTTAAAATGGCTCCCACTAATCAAACGAGGCTAATGTCAACTTTTTATGTAAAACAAGGTAAGATGCAAATGACTTTTATGAAGCCTACCACACAACAGCCTAGGTCTATAGTAGACTACTTGAAGACAGATTTTGAGGTGCTGGCGAAGGATATACATCATATCTACCAAATAGAACTACACAAACAGACCGGATAAATGGTCCATTCCACATTGACCAGCAAGGTCATTGTAGGACATCAACTACAAAATTCGCTGAATAATATATCAGTGCAATTCCAAGTAGAGAAGGCCTCTTCATAGGCCAAGGATACTAGGATAAAGTCCTTGGAGGACTTAATCATAGAGTTGGGGCATGATCCCAAGGATGTAAAGGCTGTGGAAAAGCTAATCAAAAAGAAAAATGATGAAATAGCTGCATTGAAAAAGCAACTCAAAATCCATCATCTGCATCATCCACAAACATCTGAAGTATTAGAAACTCAGAAGGAACAGGAGGAGCTTATGGACTTAGTCCTTAAGCTAAATGATCAATTAAAGGAAACAGAGAAAGAGCTAGAAAACTTGATTCAGTCTAAACAGAGTGAGTTGGACACCAATCCACAGACTGTCATTCCTACAGTCTCTACAGTAGTGGCCTCTACATTGGCCACTTCCTTAGCACCAACAATACCACCAGCTACAGCCATGCCAGTCACAGGTACTTCCATGGAGAAATTAGCTAAATTAGTAAAAGCCATGGAGGAACTGACCATCCACGCTATTGAGCTTAAAAATCTTAGAGAAAAAGTGTCAATTTTGGAAACTGATTGCAAACTTGCACAAATACAACAGAAAGAAGAAGCTCAGAAGAGTCAAAGAATGGGTGAAAGGATAAAAATCTTTGAAAAGTACTTGATATTGCAACAGCCACTAGGAGATATAAAGGAAATGCTCTGGGCCAACATCATTGACTCTGTTAATGATGTTTGGCCATCAATTCAAGTAATTTTTTAGCAGACTGAACTAGTGAAAGTGGCCACCAAAAGAGTTCTCAAGACAAGAGAAGAGCTGGGAGATAAGCCTAAAGAGGCCAACCAACTAATAAAACTCTTGAACAGAAAGAACAGGTATCAACTAGATGAACTGGGCATAGAAGATAGGACAAGGACCATCATAGAAATCAAGAATATTCTTACTAAAAGGAACCTTATGCTCAATCTTGAGAAGAAATGCCAAAGCATACAAGCCGATATTGACAGATTCATGACAAAGTTTGGTATTTTGAGGGAAAAAGGCCTCCCCAGTCCTATGGTCATCCATGACAAGCTTATGACCCAAGATGACTACATTGAAAGACTAAGCAAGTTGGCTAGAAACCAAGCTAGTACTTCAGGGGTAAAAGCTTTGCCCACAAGAAAGGTATTGTATGATAATTTGGAAAATCTGTTTTTCCTAGAGCATGAGGTAAAGCACTTGTTTTTCAACAAGCCAAATTTTTCCAAGTACACCGAAGCTGATGAGATATATAGAAAGATGCTAAAGATGAAATTACCTAAAGGTGAATGGTGGATAAAATTAACAGATTTACTATAAAGTTACTATAGTAAATCCATATGGCAGCTAGGTAAAATAGGTGAAACAGGGTCAAAGTGTAGCAAGTAAAGAGTATCAGTAGGTTGAAGACATAAAGTGATTCCAGCACACAGATATCAAGCAACTGAAAGAGCCAAATTCGAATTACAACAACCAGCACAATCACAATAAAAGGGACAGCAAGAAGGCAGTTTTCCATTTGTCTCTATCTTCATGCTTGAAGATATTTTTGATTTCCTAGAATAATTCTCATACTGTTATGAGATATTTTGTAACATTTTTTGTATAAATACTTCACATTTTAAAGTAATTAGGGTGGATTAAAAGACATTTCTGTAGACATTTCATATCAAGCTAAGGAGCTATTGTAATCAAGACTGGACTGGCTTGCTGGGTCATGAAATAAAGCTAAAGACATTTCACAGGATTCTTGTGCACAGTGGAAACCAAATAAGTATTATCTCTACATGTTTATTATTGTTTTCTCATCATGTTTATAAATATTCACATGTTTCTCTATGAAATATGAATAGTAAACAAGGAATGATATTTCAAAATTAGCTTTAATGCTCTCTGTCTTGACTGTTTACTTTCTCACTGTTTTCTACTAAACTATCTTAGTCTGGGAATCCTTAATTGCTCCCTTACTTCCGTAGCTTCCCCCCTTTGGTCCGTAGTAAAGGATTCTTAGTTGCACTTTGCTACTAATCTCCTTCTGTTCTTCATCTTGATCCCAGTTTAAGGATTCTTCACTGCCCTTTTACCCTGGTTAGGACTACCTCATCCATCTGAACCTGCAGATTTTCTTTTTGCTGTGCTAGCCTGCCCTGTGAACTCATCCTTTAGTAATTGATCTAATCCTGTTAAGTCACTCTTTGATTGACTCCATAGCCCAATGGCTTGAATACTTGCTCTACCCATCTGTTCCCTTAAGTCCACCACCCAATCAAAACCAAAACATCATGAGCACTAAGAACTAGCCTAAAATCCCACCCAAACAAAGTTAAATTATAAAGAGAGAGCTCTCTGGACTTAGGTTGGTTAGAACCCAAGTCTAAAAGATTAGGCTTGTGGTTGCCTCAGATTATTACTTCTTTTTATAACTTCTAGGGAAGACTTCCGAGTGATAACATAGTGGTGACCATACTGGGGATTCAAACCCCTAGTCTTAATAAACATTTGAGAAATTCAAATCTTTATTTTTAAGCCTCTTAAAGGGTTTGTTAGAAGTTATTTCAAAAATTTCATAAAAATAGAAAATATTTAGAAAAAGCTTGAAATATAGCTTCAAGGAGAACTCACTATACAAGGGCCAACCCTGATCCAAATCCTCCCCCTGTATTTGACAATCCCAACCTTATTTCGAGAATAGCGAGAAGACAAGAAAGTTTAGTAAGTCAATCAGTAAGCCCAAGGCCTTTAATTAAAGACAATTCCTGCCCTAATGAGTGGTTGTTTCTAGAAGACCTCCCTTTTGACGAGTTTTTTGACCTTTCCCTATTTAGAACCAGGTCTGAGAGTGCACTTGATGACATAGTTCTAGATCCAGAATTTACAGCAGAACTTGAAGTCAAAAGAGCAAACTTGTTAATCGATCAGTACCTTCTCAATTTCCCTCAGTCATCCCTTACAACTGATAGGATCCCTGAACTTTCTGAAACAACTTCAACTTCCTTTAGTTCATCATCATTTCCTCACATTTCTAAAGTTCATTCCTCATCTCCATTCATACCTTCACTTCCCCATGAGCCTATCAATACCCATCAAACACCCATTACCCCTGTTACCCCAAATCCCCATGTTATCCCAACTCCTGTTCTCAATCCTGCCCAACTCAGAGCTATGGCACTCATATATGCCCCTCTTGTGATGCCTGCTCCTCAAGGTGTCTTGCCACCAGACTACCAGAGTAAAATTGTCCTATTTGATGGCACTGGATCTTACACAGCACAACAACACATAAGAAAAATGACAGATTATTTTGAACTGCATGAAATTGACATAGGAGATGTCCAAATGAGAATTTTTGCCCAAACTCTAGCTGGAGAAGTGAGAACATGGTTTAGATCTCTACCTAATAATAGTATAGATAGTTTAGAAGTTTTTTACCAACAACATTAAATAGGTGGGAGAAGAAAAAGAACCCTCTTCAATTTTTTTTTGAATATGAAAACCTCAAGAGGGGACCAAACGAAACCATTCAGGACTACTTTACTAGATTTAACAATGTATATAGCGCAATACCACTTGCCCTTAGACCTCCAACTGGCTTAGCCCTGATAAAGTTTCTAGACATGTTTGACACTGACATGGCGTTTCAACTGAGAGAAAGGAATCCCCCAACCCTAGAAGATACGCAAAGTGTAGTAGTTAGTGTAGAAGCTAATTTTCTATCCAAGAGAGCTAGGGTTAGAAATGAAAGGAGAGAACCCTTGAAAGATGAAACTTCAACCTTTGATTAAAAAATGGGTTCTTTAGCTAAAGGAATGGAAAAATTGATGGATAGGGTAGAAATCATTGAAAGAAAACCTCACTGGGATAACCAACAGGCACCTCCAGTGAGGAATCCAAACTTTAGGAAGAACCAGAACCAAAATACTGGTAAAAATGGGCCTGATTAGAACATTAGACCTCCTTTCCAAGAGAACTATGCTGAAACTTCCCATCAAGAAGACCTTGAGCTAGACACCCAAATTAACTTAATGGGGTTAGATGATGAGGAAATTGTCTATCTAACTCAAGATGACCAGGAATTATACATGCTTTAGTAGTTACAGAGGCAAACTAGAGAATCTTTCAACTACAAGCAAGGGTATGATTCTGCTATCTTTGAATTGCATAAACAGTACAATTTGAGGAGCAAAAGGAACACTGATGTTGCAAACCAAAACAAGAAAGTAGTACCTAATCAACCCAAGAATGTTAAAGGAGCTCTAGTCACAAAAACTCTCCAAATCCTGTCTAGATCAAATCAGAACCCTCCCAGTCCCACCATTAAAGATGTAACTGATGACCAACCTTCTAATGAGCACCCTTCCACTTCATTCCCCTCCAAGGAAACAGTAGAACAATCTCTAGAAATTATATTAGAAAATCCAATAAAAAAGACTCCAAATAGTGAAAAAGAAGGATAAACTACTCCAAACCATGTTGTTAAGATTTCAAATGTTCAAACAGACATATCCCCTTTTCCTTTCAATTTGGGAGCAGAGGTGGCCAAACTTAAAATCTTAGTTCTTTTAACAGAACTGATCAAACATGAAACTTACAAATCTCAAATAAGCAAATCTTTAAACTTTGTTGAGAATGAAGACTCCATTAACTTATTTGATGATCAACCTAAGTTAATTTTCGGTCCTAATGTTAATGGAAAACTAGTGGAAGGAGGGATACCACCCTTCTACATTAGCCTTAACATCCACGATAAAATCCTACATTATTCCATGCTAGACTCTGGGGATTCACACAACCTTATGCCTAAATCTTTTATGGAGAAGCTGAACTTGGATATCACTAGGCCTTACAAGGACCTCTTTTCATTCAATTTAAGCCAAGTTAAGTACCCAGGACTTATAAATGGCCTGTGCGTTTCCCTAGTGTAGTACCCTGCTAAGACTATTCTTATGGACATAGTTGTTGCTGATATACCACCTAAATATGGCATGTTGTTGTCTAGATCATGGGGTGCCAAACTCCAGGGGTCTCTGCAACTTGACATGTCGTATGCTACCATATCAGTCTTTGGACATCCTAAAAAACTGTATAGAGAGGCTTTGATGAAGTATGTAGTGATTACCCGAGTGAGACCTCAAAACTTTCCTATATATTCAATGCATTCTGATATTGATTATTTCATCCTTTACAATGCTGAATCTAACCAAGAAGACACTTCAAACATCATTATTGCAGAACCAAAAGAAATTGCAATAGTAAAAGAAAATCAAAGTGTCCAAATTCAAGAGATTTCAGATAATAAAGATGACCTAGATACCTTAGTCAAAGAAGATTTTGTTCCCCCAGACAGTAAGAATTATGAACATGAAATTATATGGCATCTTGAATTCAATGGGTCAGTAAACAAATTAGGTGCAGGAGCAGGAGTATGGATTTACAACTTAGAAAATGATCATTCAGAGGGTCATGCCTACAGATTGAACTTTAAATGTACAAACAACATGGCCGAGTACGAAGCACTTCTTTTAGGTCTCAAATTGGTCAAAAGGTTAGGAGCCATAAGAGTCTCTATTATGGGAGATTCTGAGTTGGTAATAAAACAAATCAATGCTGTAATAAATACTTTTTTAGAAACCAAGCTTGTTGTTATCCCAAGAAAACACAATATTCAAGCTCACAGTTTAGCTATGTTCGATACTACTTGCAAGTTTCCATTTCAACCTAACCATCAGTACACTGTTGAGGTCAGGCACAGACCTGCTATTCCTGACAATTTAAAGAACCGGCAAGTGTTCAATAATGATCAACAAATTAACAGTTTTTTAAATTTAGATGATGAATTTGTAAATAGCAACATAGATACAGACATAACATTAGATTTTGATTACACTGATAAAATAGAAATTAACAAAGTAGAAGATGAAAGGATGGATAGATTCCATCCCACAAAGTTTACAAAATCATATATTCAAAACCTAAATCAAATTCAAATTGATGAGGCAATCGACGAAGAATCTGAAGTCATCAATCTTAAAGACATTTTTTTGCCCAAAGTATTAACTCCTTTGGAGGACTTATTTGATTTAAACGATGTCCCTAAAAAGCCGAAAATAGAACCCTTAAAATTCGGCATAGAGGAGTGTAACATAGGCTCTGAAGAAGATCCCAAAATGATAAAACTTTCAAAGTCTTTACATCCCAATGAAAAAGTGAAATACATAGAATTGTTAAAGGAATTCCAAGATGTTTTTTTTTGGAATTATGAGGACCTTAAGTCCTATGATACCAGCATAATACAACACACAATTCCCTTAAAAGAAAACCAGAAACCTTTTAGACAGAAGCTTAGAAGGATTAACCCCATTCTATTGCCTTCCGTTGAAAAGGAAATCAAAAGAATGTACAAAGCCAAGATCATTGCACCAATTAGATTCTCAGATTGGGTTTCTAATTTGGTACCTACAAGAAAGAAAACTGGCGAAATTAGACCGTGTGCTGACCTTAGGAATTTAAATAAAGTTTCACTCAAGGATAACTACCCTCTTCCTAAACTGGATCACATATTATAGAGGGTAGTAGGTTCAACCAGAAACTCACTACTAGATGGGTTTTCTGGTTATAACAAGATTTTAGTCCACCCAGATGCTCAGGCAAAAACTCACTACTCCATGGGGCACTTTCATGCATGTGAAAATTCCTTTTGGGTTAAAAAATGTAGGGGCCACCTTTCAAAGAGCAATGGACATAGCCTTTTCTAAGGAAATCCATGACTTCCTGGTAATATACCTAGATGATATCACGGTATTCTCTAAATCAAATCACCAACACTTGGATCACCTCAGGCAGGTCTTCACCAAGTGTAGGAAGTATGGAATTTCTCTAAATCCTAAAAAATCCTTTTTTGGGTCGGAAGAGGGAAAATTACTAGGCCACATAATTTCCAAAGATGGTATCCGGATCGACCCATCTAGAATTGAAGCCATTTTACAGATACCACATCCTAGGAACATCAGAGAACTACAAGCCTTTTTAGGTAAAATAAATTTTTTGAGAAGATTTATCTCTAACTTAGCTGAACTAATTAGATTACTAAATAACATGTTAAAGAAAGATTCGACTATTAAATGGACACTTGAGGCTAAAAGGTCTTTCAAAGATATAAAGCTAGCCTTAACACAAACTCCAGTTCTCATCAGTCCAATGTTTGATAGGGATTTCATCATATTTTCTTTCGCCTCAGAACATACCATTGCTGCAGTCCTACTACAGAAAAATGATCAGGGTTTTGAACAACCAATAGCCTTCTTTAGCAAAGCCCTGAGAGATGCACCTTTAAAGTATAATATAATGGAAAAGAAAGATTTTTCTCTAGTCAAAGCCATTAAAGATTTCAAAGTTTATATCCTATATTCTCATATAGTAGCTTATGTTTCCAATGTTGTAGTCAAAGAAATCCTAACACAGGATGGACCAAATGGAAAGAGAGGGAAGTGGATAGCTACCGTATTAGAATATGACCTAGAAATTAAACTTACAAAATTGATCAAAGGCCAAGGCTTAGCCAAACTCATGGTTGAATCGAACTGTCAGGCCCTAGACATCAATTTCATTGCAAAATTGGATAACGAAGAGGAGATGGCTACTCCACAGATCAGCCAGGCCTTTACTAACTCACCATGGTATGCTGACATTATATATGTTCTTCAAAATCTTGAAGCTCCTCCTGAGTTATCCAGGACTAAAAGTAGGTTCTTAAAAATGAAATCTTTGAATTTTTTCATAATTGACAATGATTTATTTTGGAAAAATCATGAAGGCATCCTTCTTAATTATTTAACAATGTAAACTTTGAAACGGGAACTATAAACTCAAAATGGGAACTCTGGCCAAAAAACCCCAAAAAAACATCAAAAACAGTGCTCAAAACGAAAAGTGTGTATACTGGAACGATGTTTTATTTTTTAGGCGTCAATTTTGAACATGTTTTAAAATTGGCAGTGACTACAAAATTTACTATGAAATTTTCGTGCAAAATATAGCTTCAAAATGAAAGTGATGACACTAGAACAATGATTTTTTTTTTAGGGTCAATTTTCGGTATTTAAAAAAAATGCTAATAAAACCAAATTTCTATGTGTCAAACAAAGTTGTTTATGCGGGAAAAAACACACTAATGTTTTTGGTAGAATATCATTTTTCTTTCCTAAGTATAAATTTAACATGTTTTCAACCATAACATGCTAGATACAAAAAAAATTGAAATTTTTTCAACTATAAAATAAAAAACCATGACATTATGAACAAATTACATCACTAAATGCATTCAAAAGTCATTATTTGTATATTGAATAAAACATATTTTATATCTCTAATTTAATATTGCATTGTAGATATTTTAAACAATAAAATTTATCATAACTAAGACATATAATCCAACAACATAAAAATGCCTCATAACTTCTCATTTAACACCATATGGAAAACATTAATTTTATTTGAAGATATGATGCATACATCAGTTATATAAATTGTCTTAAACAATTATTCAAAATCACTCATGTTTTCTGGCACACCATCAGAATTCACATCTTCAGATGAGTGACTGGATGCTGACGAAGATGTTCCATATTCTTCTCTTTCATCAACTAGTGCCCCATCTGAGTCCACATGCATGCCCAACATTTCAGGTTTCAAAATTCTTCTAGATCTACGACTGGTTTCAGGTGACTCCCATGTCAACATTGTTCCTTCTGGTAACAACATTTTCAGAATCTCTATCGTCTCGAAGTGAAGAGTTCCTCTCTTTGTTAAATTGAAGTCATAAACAAGTATGTCTACATCCTCCAATTTTAATATGTCTGTGCGGCGGCAATTTACATTTGTACCCTTTCTTTTTCTTTTTCCGCCATTTTTTTTGTCAACTACCATCTCTGGCTTATACACACCATTGAATGGGTGTGTATTTGTGGCATACCAATGTACTTCAACACTTGTAACATCCTCATTTTCTGTAAAGACCTTTATAACTTTAGCAACCGAAAATGGATAGCCATTGGGATCTCCATCTGCTAGCACTGCAATCATGCAACCCTCCTTAATATCCTGTACTGAACCCCTATAAAGGTCTTCCATGGCTTCACGTTGTGCATGAGATCTTTTGGAACAAATATACGTCTCTCTTTCCTCTGCTCGTGAAGAATTAATAATACCTTGAGATTGTTGCTGTTCAACAATGTTTACTTCCTCATGTTCATTCGACACATTTTGTGGCCAAATAAATGGATTTTTCAAAGGTATATCTTCATTTATTGTTGTCGAAATGATATCACTTTGATTATTGAAAAACGACTCCCACCAAACTGAATCAGCAATGTCAAAGTACTCATATGTATATCTAATACATTTTTTAATTTCTTCCAGGCAATCAGAATAATTTATAGCCCTGTTCTGTCTACGTGCATTCTAAACTTCACCAACTAATTGTAATAACAATATTTTTGATGCAAATATTGGATGATCTGGAATGAACTTCAAAAATTGCAATCGTGATGACGGTGCCCATTCTGTAGTAGTTGAATACTTCTTGCCCCATATTAGTGTTTTCCCATCAATTTTTTTGATACGAAATTGATGTTGGAAGCTAATGTCATTAAGTTGTTCAATGCATTTCCCCTCACCATATGATCCCAGAATAAACCTTCGCATGTCAATAGTTTCTTCCAATACATCAAAAGTAGGCTCTAGCATGTATGATTTCTTAATACATTCAATTAGTGATGGCAAGCTCCCAACTTCCTTCCTCCTCAATGTGACTGAAAAACGACTGAACATCTTATCAATATGGTCATGAGTGTGCCCAACAAGAAGGAAACCAACCTTTACCTTTTGAAAAATTCCCAATTCAACAAGCATGTTTAGATATCCAAAAACAACTTGATTTTTGTTTTCATGGCAAGTGTTGTCCAATTGTAGATACAAAACTTCAGGAAGATTACCAGACCAATGAAAAATCACATCATGAATTATGGTTATGGTCAGATTTGCATCATTATGAATATTTGGAGCTGTGAAGTACACCCTTGGCAACATTTTCCCATTGAAGACCATACAACTGACCAAGTGAAATTGAATAAAGTTTTCCTCCTGTAAATTTTTGGGTGTGCAAACAAAATGTGGTAAAAGTGTTTTCTTCTGGTCCATACCATCAATTATCAAACCCAAATATTTATTTGGATTATCATAACACTTCTTTCGATGTTTGTACAACTTCTTCCTTTCGTTTGTTTGTTGTTCGTGATGCTCCTGAAGTTGTTTGACAATTAAATCTACACAACATAAAAGAGATTCATTAAGAAATATGTTTTCATAGTTGATGACTATACAATTTCAAAAGTTAAAGTTATGAACGCTTACCTCTTTCTGAGCCTTCACATTTGTCCCTTTTTTATTTAAGAGAAGCACATGTACTGCAAATCCCCATCCTTGTCTTCTTAGGAATACGGACATTGTTGAATTCTTTCTTCCATACCTTCACAAAATATTGATATGTAATAAACTGGCCATGTCCCTCAGCGCCTTCTACATATTCTTTGTATAAGTTATAGATTTATCGTCTTGAAAAATTATCTGGAATATGTATTGTCTTTCCATTTGGCATACACTCTCCATGCTTTGAAAAGAAATCTTTCATCCATGACATTGCAGTATTTGATAATGGACCAAACTGTCTTTTATGACGTACTTCTGAATAAAATGTGGGATCGTTTTCCAAATTTTCTTGAATTCTCGAGAGACAAAAATTCCCAATCGAATGAAACATTTTGAAACCTTTTCTACAGATAAAAAAGGTCCCAATATGATAATCATAACTTGACAATGTAGATTGCATGTACCCAACTAAATATGAATTTTGCATGCTTTTATTCATTGACAAATATCTCTTCCTGCTTTCTAATGCAAATTTGGAATCCATATGTTTCAAGCAATCTTTTTGGCAAAATTCACTTGAAATGAGAGCACTGATAGAACTTCTTCTCATCAGATATTCTGTTCTACCCCTTGTATAACTAGAAAAACTTGCATTGATACGAAAAGGTCTGCTCCTACTCCTTGATACAATGTTTCTTGGCAACATCTCCATCATTTGATCATCATTTGTATAAGGCTTTTCATCATCATTAAGAGGAATGTTATCCACACTATGATCAGCGCTGCTTTTCAAATATTGACTTGGACGATATTCTTCATCTTCTGCTTCTTCAGTGCTACTGTCATAGTCCTTAGAATTCGGACTGAATGGAAAATCTGACTCGATGTTTAATGTATATCCTTCCTCATATGCATTGCCAGTGCTACTTTCATAGTCCATAGAATTAGGACTACGTTGAAAATGTGACTGTTTACTTATTGAAGATGCTACATCCCGTCCTTTGTCACTGCTACCTTTATACTCATTAGAATTAGGACTAAGTGCATCATCCTGTCCTTCATCACTGCTACTCTCATGGTCTGCAGAATTAGGACTAAGAGGACACAGTGACACTCTATTATTTTGAAATTCATCACCACGCTCTTCATAACTATTGCTCTCATAGTCCGCAGAATTAGGACTAAGTGGACACTGTGGTACTCCAATCTTTTGAAATTCATCATCCCACTCTTCATCACTGTTGCTCTCATAGTCCTTAGAATTTGGACTAACTGGACACTGTGACACTCCATACTTTTGAAAATCAACATCATGCTTTTCATCACTACTGCTCTCATAGTCCTCAGAATTAGGACTAAGTGGACACTTTGACACTCCATACTTTTGAAAATTAACATCATGCTTTTCATCACTGCTGCTCTCATAGTCTTCAGAATTAGGACTAAGTGGACACCGTGACACTCCATTCTTTTGAAATTTGCCATCATGCGCTTCAAAACTGCTGCTCTCATAGTCCTCAGAATTAGGACTAAGTGGACACCGTGACACTCCCTTCTTTTGAACTTCACCATTACGCTCTTCAAAACTGCTGCTCTCATAGTCCTCAGAATTAGGACTAAGTGGACACTGTGAAACTCCCTTATTTTGAACTTCACCATTATGCTCTTCAAAACTGCTGCTCTCATAGTCCTCTGAATTAGGATTAAGTGGACACCGTGACACTCCATTCTTTTGAACTTCACCATCATGCTCGTCAAAACTACTACTCTCATAGTCCTCAGAATTAGGACTAAGTGGACACTGTGACCCTCCATTCTTTTGAACTTCACCATCATGCTCTTCAAAACTGTTGCTCTCATAGTGCTTAGAATTAGGACTAAGTGGACATCGTGACACTCCGTTCTTTTGAACTTCACCATCATGCTCTTCACCACTGCGGCTTTCATAGTCCTTAGAAGTAGGACTAAGTGGAATCTGTGACTCTTTATTTATTTGAAATTCTCCATCCCCTCTTTCATCAGTGCTGCTCTCATAGTCCTTAGAATCAGGACTAAGTGGAAGAAGTGACTTTCTATTCATAGTGGAAGAATTCCCGCTATGTTCATCAATATGAATAGAGTTGTTACACGACGAAGAAGTTGATGGTGTATAAATCGAAACTTCACTATCAGAACAATCCATCCCTTTCAAATAGAAGATGTTGAATGATACAAACGGAGAGTCTCCTAAAGATATTATATAGCTTAAAGAATGAAATTTTCCCTCCAAAAAATTTCGCGAAAATATTTCCCTCCGAAAAGTCTGTTAAATTTATTTACCTTTATTACTTTGTTCTACAATTTATTGGAAAATGTAAACTAAATTTTTTTATGAAATCATAATTAAAATTGTACACTACAACTTCTACATTAATTATTATAATAGTTAAACCATATAATATTCACTTTCCAATACTACAATATTCACTTTCCAATACTACAATATTCTCTTTATAATATTTTAAAACAAATTATCCCACATTCAACCTATTGTAAAACAAATCTATAATATTCACTTTATAATATTGTAAAACAAATTATCCCATATTAACCGTACAGTAAAACATCCTTGTAACTTCACTTACATATTAAAATTTCATTATCACTATTACTAACATCACATCCAGGCTTTCTGAAAATCGTTGAAAGAGTCGTGAATTTGTGGAGCAGCTAAATCGCTATCAACAACATAATCAACGAAGAATTCTCGCAATTAAAAGGTAAGTTAAATTTTTTTCCTTGAAAACTTTTATATTAAATTAGTTTAATGAAAAATCGTGAGCATGGTGGGCCCGGTCAACCTCATTTTCTTAACACCCATGGGTGCGCCCCACCCCCCTCGCCCGCCCGCTCGCTTGGCCCCTACGGGTGCCCTAACAGTACCCCCCCTCACCCGCCCACCCAGCCCCTCCGGGTGCCCTAACAGCCCCCCCTCACCCGCCCGACCCACCCACCCCATCCCCCATCACCCGCTTGCCCAGGCTCCCTAACCCGCCCACCCCACCCCTCCGGGTGACCCACCCACGCCCCCCTCATCCACTCGCTCGGCCCGGGCGCCCTCACTCGCTCGCCCAACCCCTCCCGGCGCCCTCACCCGGGCGCCCCACCCCTCCGGGCGGGCCACCCACCCCCGGGCGCCCTCACCCACCCGCCCCACCCACCCCCGGGCGCCCTCACCCGCCCGCCCGTCTGGCACGGGTGCCCTAACCAGCCCGCCCCACCCATCCGCGGGCGCCCTGGCCCGGGGACCCTAACCCGCCCTCCCCACCCACCCCCGGGCACCCTCACCCGCCCACCCGCGGGCGCACTCACCCACCTACCCGCCCGGCTTGGGCGCCCTCACCCGCCCGCCCCACCCACCCCCGGGTGCCCTCACCCGCCTGCCCCACCCACCCCCGGGCGCCCTCACCCGCCCGCCCGGCCCGGGCGCCATTACCCACCATCACCCACCTGCTTGCCCCACCCACCCTCCCTCAGCCCCACCCGCCCGCCTCACCCACCTCCACCTGCCCGCCTCACCCACCCTCAGCCCCATGAGCAGGTGCCACCCGGGCCGCCCGCGCCCCTGCCCGGCAGGCAGGGCGATTTCGGGAATCACCCTACCTACCAGGCGAGGGCGCGGGCGGCCCGGGTGGCGCTTGCACGAGCGGGGGCGCCCTCATGCAGGTGCCACCCGGGCCACTAGCTCCCTCCACCCGGGCCGCCTGCGCCCTCGCTCGGCAGGCAGTGTCATGCCCCTACACTTGCGGTAGTCTTCCAACCGCTTGTAGCAAGGTGCGGCACCATCGAACGCTTTCTTTTCACCAATACTAACATTCGTGGACTACGCCTACTTTCACATTAACATTACTTAGCTTGTGTTTCGCAACCAAGTAAACATACAATTATCCTTTATACTTAATGAAGCCCATACTCATTCATTATCATCATGCAATTATACCAAGAACAACAACAATTGCAACAAGTATAAAGGGGAGGGGCAACTCCCCGTAATGTGAGTCTACCCGACAATTTATTAAGAATATCACTTTACAATAAACAAGTGTGTCTTGGCCGAACCAAGTCTCACACTTAACCAGATTTTACAAAGAGAGGCAATCCTGCCTTTACAACATCTTGTGCATCTCTTGCACAAAGGACGGTGCTCACCCGAGCCACCAAGAATCCTTGCCAAGTCTTACACCAAGAACCGCACCTTAGAAATCCACCCGGGCACACCTTGCCCAATCCACAACCAGTTTCAAGAGACTTTGAGTGCACCTTCCAAGAGTTGCGCATGAGGTATGCGCACTACTTTACCCCTCACCTTATGCATACTTCTCAAGTGTGAAGTTGGATGATCAAATGATCTCAACGTATGCCATATATATATGCTTCTTCCTTAGTTTCATATGTGGTCCCTTATGTGGGTGGTAGCCCCTTGGCCGACCCCCAAACTAGCACAACGCACCCTTAAACCACTTATCCTTAAGTCGGCCATGCCCCAACGCAGCCTCCTCCAAGTCGTAGTATAAAGGTTCATTGCTCCACGCATTTTCCATAAGTGTCGTAATTCTGTTCATGGTATCGTCGCATTGTCGTGCACGGTTTCGTCGCATTTCTGCCCGCACACCGTTCAGCACGCGCCCGTCGTGCGCCCGCGCACCCGCCCGCGCCCTCGTGCACGGCGACTTCGCCCGGCGCCTGTCGCACCTGCAACCGGAGGTCCTTACATCCTCCTCCACCTAAAATCGTTGTCGTCCTCGACAACATACCATCCCAGTAGCCATCCACCAGGATCATCATCAACCATGATGTTGACTTCTCCACACAAAGTAACTATCCTTACAACATGTGTAGAACCTCATCTCCACCATGTCTCGGCTTAGCAACCAACTGTCACCAAGCTCATCATACCAAGGTATGCACCTCAACGGTATGCTCTCCATCAGATGCCATCTCGATCCATGATTACCGACCCTGTCTTCATCATGTGTCCTCATGTGAACTGCTGCCATGATACTCCAACACGATGCCAACACATCTCTGTACACTACTAGTCCCCATGTTTGAACTAGTCGGATGGCCAGTCCAACTGTCATGCTCAAACCATGAGAGTGAACATCCTCATGCCACCATCAGTCATTTCTCAAAACATCCTGCCACATTCTCGACTCATCAAGAATCTATCTCCATAATCCATGCTCAAGTCCATGGAACTCCATCCATGTCATCTGCAACATGCTGTCCATGATTTTTGGCGTCAATGTACTACAAGAAATCAGCCACATCTATCCCAACATCATCATGTGTGTGTCTCCTCCATATGAAGAGATCATCTCCTCAAACCGACTCTCGATGTGCCACATCTAGGTCCATGAAGCACTCCTTCATCATATCTACAATGTGCCATCCCTCAAGTCTGCCATGTATGAAGTCCCTAAAAGTCACAACAATCTCATGTCATCATGAGCTCCATAATCAGCTCACAAATCCAACCAAGTCCATGGCCTTGTTGTACAAGAGTGCACAACCTCTCCATCAACTCATAAGTAGTAAGTCTCCATGTCACATCAGCAAATCTTCCTGCACAACATCTCTACCTTGGCACTCCTCATTGGATGTTCATGATACCTCTACAAGTGCTCCCACATAATGTCTCTACATAAGACTGCCATGCTCCATTCCTCCAACCTGATGTCCATGACTATGCTGCCCATGTAGCCCAACCAAGTAGACCCATCACAACAATCGGTCATCCTCATCCAAGTCTACAATCTTCGGTCTAGTGAACTCGGTCACCCAACCATATCATCATGTCATGAGTCCCTCCATCGTAGCTCCTCCACCAAAGTGTCCACCAAGACTATCTCTTGGTCTTGGCCATGAGAAGTCCATCCAAGAGTGTGCCCTCCAATCTGTCCATGATTCATGCTGGGCACTTAGCCAATCCTCCATGTGGCTAAAGCATGACACATTCCTCCACAACGATTATCATGTTCCTCCCTTGTCAAGTGCCTTTGTACCTTCTACCATAAGGTCACAAACAATCCCAACAAGTCCTGCAACAATTGACAATCCTTGTTCCTCCATACAATGTCTCGTCATAGTCATCCATGGTAAGATCCTCCCTAGCATTAGCAAACTAGCTTTGCCCTTCCCTGCATACGGTTCATCCACCAAATGCCCAAATGAAACACAAGTATCAATACTTACTTCATCATCATGAGGCTCTTCCTCATTCATCCATGTCCATAAAAAAACGATCCTGGTCCAACTTGATCAACCTCAAGTTCGTCCTCCATCGTTGTCATGTCTACAACATCTACAACCATCACGGCTTCCTCTTCCTTGTTAGTACAATCTGCAACTTCATCTCGCTCCATTGTCCAACCGAGTTGAAGAAGCTCTTCTTCAATATTCCTTTCCAAGACTTCAAGTTTCTTTCGGATCTGGGGCTTCTCTTCTTTCAACGGCTTCAACCTGTATAAGGTAAGCAAGAGCTTCCCTTCACCTTCTCCCAAACTTGCCATGCCTTGTCGTTCAGCTTGGTCCAAGCACTAAGCTTCACCTCTGCTAAACCTGCTTCCATTGTCACGAGCAACCCTGCTCAAACTGAGTCTTGAAACTACCTTCAAATGCTTCAACACCTGAACCTTGTTCAAGTCTCAATATCACCTGTCATCAACTTCCAAGTGTATGCACACTTGCTTCACCCAGCTTCCTGCAAGACTTCTCCAAGTCTTCAGACCTGCTCTGATAAGCTCTTCACCGAGCTCTGATACCAACTGTCACGCCCCTACACCTGCGGTAGTCTTCCAACCGCTTGTAGCAAGGTGCGGCACCACCGAACGCTTTCTTTTCACCAGTACTAACATTCGTGGACTACGCCTACTTTCACATTAACATTACTTAGCTTGTGTTTCGCAACCAAGTAAACATACAATTATCCTTTATACCTAATGAAGCCCATACTCATTCATTATCATCATGCAATTATACCAAGAACAACAACAATTGCAACAAGTATAAAGGGGAGGGGCAACTCCCCGTAATGTGAGTCTACCCGACAATTTATTAAGAATATCAGTTTACAATAAACAAGTGTGTCTTGGCCGAACCAAGACTCACACTTAACCAGATTTTACAAAGAGAGGCAATCCTGCCTTTACAACATCTTGTGCATCTCTTGCACAAAGGACGGTGCTCACCCGAGCCACCAAGAATCCTTGCCAAGTCTTACACTAAGAACCGCACCTTAGAAATCCACTGGGGCACACCTTGCCCAATCCACAACTAGTTTCAAGAGACTTTGAGTGCACCTTCTAAGAGTTGTGCATGAGGTATGCGCACTACCTCTTATTTTTGCGCACTACTTTACCCCTCACCTTATGCGTACTTCTCAAGTGCGAAGTTGGATGATTAAATGATCTCAACGTATGCCATATATATATGCTTCTTCCTTAGTTTCATATGTGGTCCCTTATGTGGGTGGTAGCCCCTTGGCCGACCCCCAAACTAGAACGACGCACCCTTAAACCACTTATCCTTAAGTCGGCCATGCCCCAACGCAGCCTCCTCCAAGTCATAGTATAAAGGTTCATTGCGCCACGCATTTTCCATAAGTGTCGTAATTCTGTTCACGGTATTGTCGCATTGTCGTGCATGGTTTCGTCGCATTTCTGCTTGCACACCGTTCAGCACACGCCCGTCATGCGCCCGCGCGTTCGCACGCGCCCCCATGCCATCGTGAACGATGACTTCGCCCGGCGCCCGTTGCACCCGCAACCGGAGGTCCTTACAGGTAGGGTCGCCCTGCCTGCCAGGCGAGGGCGCAGGCGGCCTGGGTGGCCCCTGCACGGGGGGGGGGGGGGCGCCCTAGTGCAGGCACCACCCGGGCCGCCTGCGCCCTCGCCCGGTAGGCAGGACGACCCTGCTTGCCGGGCGAGGGCGCGGGCAGCCCAGGTGGCGCCTGCACGAGGGGGGGTGCCCTCGTGCAAGCGCCACCCAGGCCGCCCGCGCCCTCGCCCGGCAGGTAGGGCGATTCCCGGAATCGCCCTGCCTGCCGGGCGAGGGCACGGGCAGCCCGGGTGGCGCCTACATGAGGGGGGGCGCCCTTGTGCAGGCGCCACCAGGGCCACCCGCGCCCTCTCCCGACAGGTAGGTTGATTCCCGGAATCGCCCTGCCTGCTGGGCGAGGGCATGGGCGGCCCGGGTGGCGCCTGCACGAGGGGCGCCCTCGCCCGGCAGGTAGGGCGATTCCTGGAATCACCCTGCCTGCCGGGCGAGGGCGCGGGCAACCCGGGTGGCGCCTGCACAAGGGGGGGCGCCCTTGTGCAGGCGCCACCCGGGCCGCCCGCGCCCTCTCCCGGCAGGCTTGGCGACCCTGCCAGTCGGGCAAAAGCGGGAGCGGCCCGGGTGGCGCCTGCACGAGGGAGGGCACCCTCATGCAGGCGCAACCCAGGCCACCCGTGCCCTTGCCAGGCAGGCAGGGCGATTCCCGGAATCACCCTGTCTGCCGGGCAAGCGCGCAAACGGCCCGGGTGGCACCTGCACGAGGGGGGGTGCCCTCGTGCAAGTGCCACCCGGGCCGCCCGTGCCCTCGCCTGGCAGGCAGGGCGATTTCGGTGCCCTCGTGAAGGCGCCACCCGGGCCGCCCGCGCACTCGCCCGGCAGGCAGGGCGATTCCCGGCCCTCGTGCAGGCGCCACCCAGGCCGCCCGCGCCCTCGCCTGGCAAGCAGGGCGATTTCGGGAATCGCCCTGCCTGCCGGGCGAGGGCGCGGGCGGCCCGGGTGTCACTTGCACGAGGGAGGGTGCCCTCGTGTAGGCGCCACCTGGGCCGCCTGCGCCCTCGCCTGGCAGGCAAGGTCGCCCTGCCTGCCGGGCGAGGGCGCGGGCGGCTCGGGTGGCGCCTGCACGAGGGCGCCCGGGCGGAGTGGGGTTTGGGTGAAGCGAGCGGGTGTGTAAGGCCTTCGTGCTGCAGGGCGACGACGGACGATCATGCATGGGCACGGGCAAGAGCGCGGGCGGGCGTGCGGGTGTGTTCAACCACAATGTGCGACAGAGTGCAGAGGAAATGCGACAAACTTACATCACAATGCGACGATAATATAAACACTTAATTTGACTAAGTGTTGGAGCGTATCACACATATATGCGATGGAGAAAAGACTTGAAGCTGACTTGCAAGTAAGGTTCTGGGCGCATGTATGGTGGTTTGGGGGTCGGCCAAGGGGCTGCACACCCCCTGTAAACCCACATGTGAAAACTAGTTAAGGTGCATATATATAAGAGAGCGTAAGAGCTCATTTATCACACATTCACTCCTCACATCTTCGTGGAGTTCAAAGAAGTGCGCAGAAATAGAAGAGAGATGCGCATATCTCATGCGCTCATCTCTTAAGGCGTTGCACACTTGGAAGGTGAACAGGTCGAAGGTTGGCAAGCGTGTCCGGGGTGAATTCTAAGGTGCAGTTTTGTGTAGGACTTGGCTAAGGGATCTTGGGTGGCTCGGGTGAGCACCTCCCTTCGTGCAAGGGTGCACAAGATGTTGTAAAAAGGCAGGTGGCCTGTCTATTGTAAAATTTGGTTAAGTGTGAGACTTGGTTCAGCCAAGACACACTGTTGTATTGTAAACTGATATAATATATTGTCGGGCAGACTCACATTACGGGGAGTTGCACCTCCCCTTTATACTTGTTGCAATTGTTGTTCTCGGTTTAATTGCATGATGATAATGAATGAGTATGGGCTTCATTAAGTATAAAGGATAATTGCTTTTACTTAGTTGCAAAACACAAGCTAAGTATGTTAATGTGAAAGTAGGCGTAGTCCACGAATGTTAGTATTGGTGAAAAGAACGCGTTCGGTGGTGCCGCACCTTGCTATAAGCGGTTGGAAGACTACCGCAGGTGTAGGGGCGTGACAGGTGGTATCAGAGCTCGGTTGGAGCTGGTGTTAGAGCAGGGTTGCTCGTGACGAAGTGCAAGTGTGGGTACACTTGGAAACTTGACAGTTGATGACAGTGGAAGCAGGTTTAGCAGAGGTAAAGCTCGGTGCTTGGACCAAGCTGAACGATAAGGCATGGCAAGTTTGGGAGAAGGTGGAAGGAAGCTCTTGCTTACCTTGGACAGGTTGAAAAGGTTGAAGGAAGAGAAGCCCCGTATCCGTGAAGAACTTGAAGCCTTGGAAAAGAATGTTGAAGATGAACTTCTTCAACTCGGTTGGACAATGGAGCAGGGTGAAGTTGCAGATTGTGTCGACGAGGAAGAGGAAGCCGTGATGATTGAGGATGTTGCAGACATGACCATGATGGAGGACGAGCTTGAGATTGATCAAGTTGGACCAGGATCGTGCAGTTTGCGGACATGGATGAATGAGGAAGAGCCTCATGATGATGAAGTAAGTATTGATACTTGTGTTTCATTTGGGCATTTGGTGGATGGACCGTATGCAGGGAAGGGCAAAGCCAGTTTGCCAATGCTAGGGAGGATCTTGCCATGGATGTCTATGATGAGACCTTGTATGAAGGAACAAGGATTGTCAGTTGTTGCAGGACTTGTTGGGGTTGTTTGTGACCTTATGGTAGAAGGTGCAAAGGCCCTTGACAAGGGTGGAACTTGATGATCGTTGTGGATGATTGGGTCATGCTTTAGCCATATGGAGATTTGGCTAAGTGCCCGACATGACTCATGGAAAGATTGGAGGGCACACTCTTGGGTGGACTTCTCATGGCCGAGACCAAGAGATAGTCTTGGTGGACACTTTGGTGGAGGAGCTATGATGGAGGGACTCATGACATGATGATATGGTTGGGTGACCGAGTTCACTAAACTGGAGATTGCAGCTTGAGTGAGGATGACCGATGGTTGTGATTGGTCTACTTGGTTGGACTACATGGGCAACTTAGTCATGGACATCAGGGTGGAGGCATGGAGCATGGCAGTCTTATGTAGGGACATTATGTGGGAGCACTTGTAGAGGTGTCATGGACATCCAATGGAGAGTGCTAAGGCAAGAATGTTGTGCAGATGGAGTTGCTGGTGTGACATGGAGACTTACTATTATGGAGCCGATGGAGAGGTTGTACGCTCTTGTACAGTAAGGCCATGGACTTGGATAGGAGTTGTGAGCAGATTATGGAGCATTCCTACTACATGGAGATGTTGGTTGGAGGTGACTCATGGAGCTCATGATGACATGAGTTGTTGTGACTTTTAGGGACTTCATACATGGTGGACTTAGAGGATTTGATGCATTAAGGAGCTGAGGTCAGGGGACTTTGATGCAGTATGGGATGCATACTTCCAAAGTACATGTATGGGCATGGCTTGGAAGAGTGACTTGATGTGGAGGATCGATATGAGGCACTTTGGAGTGATGGAGTTACAACGATGTTGGTGATGCCTTGGTGGCTGCACTTGGGCATGGGTTGAGCCAAGACTCAACTACTTTTAGTACATGGATAGATGAGACAAGTGCATACTTTTTTCTATGGCAGACTTGAGGAATGGCACATTGTAGATATGATGAAGGATTGCTTCATGGACCTAGATGTGGCACATTGAGAGTCGGTTTGATGAGATGATCTCTTCATATGGAGGAGACACACACACATGATGATGTTGGGATAGATGTGGCTTATTTCATATGGCACATTGACACCAAACATCATGGACAGCATGTTGTAGATGAGGTGGATGGAGTTCCATGGACCTGAGCATGGATAATGAAGATAGATTCTTGATGAGTCGAGAATGTGACAGGATGTTTTGAGAAACGACTGATGGTGGCATGAGGATGTTCACTCTCATGGATTGAGCGTGGCAGTTGGACTGGCCATCCAACTAGTTCAGGCATGAGGGCATGTAGTGGGCAGAGATGTGTTAGCATTGTGTTGGAGTATCATGGTAGCAGTTCACACGAGGACACATGATGAAGACGAGAGGTCAGCAATCATGGATCGAGATGACATCTTATGGAGAGGATACCGTGGAGGTGCATGCCTTGGTATGGTGAGCTTGGTGGCAGTGGTCATTGAGCCAGGACATAGTGGAGAAGAGTCTCTACATATGTTGCAAGGATGTTTGCCTTGCGAAGAGGAGTTCACATCACAGATGAGTGATGATCTTGGTGGATGGCTACCGGGATGATATGTTGTCGAGGACGACAATGATTTCAGGTGGAGGAGGATGTAAGGCCTTCGTGCAGTAGGGCGATGGCGGACGATCGTGCACGGGCGCGAGCAAGAGCGTGGGCGGGCACGCGGGCGCGTTCAACCACAATGTGCGACGGGTGTGACGGAGTGCGGAGGAAATGCGACAAACTTACATCACAATGCGATGATAATATAAACACTTAATTCGACTAAGTGTTGGAGCGTATCACACATATATGCGATGGAGAAAAGACTTGAAGCCGACTTGCAAGTAAGGTTCTGGGCGCATGTATGGTGGTTTGGGGGTCGGCCAAGGGGCTGCACACCCCCTGTAAACCCACATGTGAAAACTAGTTAAGGTGCATATATATAAGAGATCGTAAGAGCTCATTTATCACACATTCACTCCTCACATCTTCGTGGAGTTCAAAGAAGTGCACAGGAATAGAAGAGAGATGCGCATATCTCATGCGCTCATCTCTTAAGGCATTGCACACTTGGAAGGTGAACAGGTCGAAGGTTGGCAAGCGTGTCCGGGGTGAATTCTAAAGTGCGGTTTTGTGTAGGACTTGGCTAAGGGATATTGGGTGGCTCGGGTGAGCACCTCCCTTCGTTCAAGGGTGCACAGGATGTTGTAAAAAGGCAGGTGGCCTGTCTATTGTAAAATTTGGTTAAGTGTGAGACTTGGTTTGGCCAAGACACATTGTTGTATTGTAAATTGATATAATATATTGTCGGGCAGACTCACATTACGGGGAGTTGCCCCTCCCCTTTATACTTGTTGCCCGGGCGGAGGGGGGTTCGGGTGAGGCGGGTTGGGGGAGAGGTAGGGAGCCCGGGCAGAGGGGGGTTCGGGTGAGGCGGGCGGGTGGGTGAGGGCGCCAGGCGGGGGGCCGGGTGAGGGCACCCGGAGGGGTGGGGCGGGCGGGCGAGCGAGGGCGCTCGGAGGGGTTGGGCGCCGGGAGGGTTGGAATGGGCGGGTGAGGGGGTGCGGGGCGCGCGGGTTGGGGGAGAGGTAGGGAGGGCGCCTGGAGGGGTTGGTGAGGGTGCCTGAGTCGGGCGGGTGAGCGGGTGGGGTGGGGGCGGAGTAGGGAGAGAGTTGGGGCGGGCGGGCGGGTCAGGGCACCCGTGCCTGGGAGGGTTGTGGGGGTTGGGCCGGGGCGCCCGGGTGGTGGGGCGGGTGAGGGCGCCCGGGCCGCTGGGGTGGGGGGGTTGGGATGCTTGGGGGGGTGAGTGGGTGAGGGCGCCCATGCCGTGCCGGGGGGGCGGTGGGTGAGGGTGCCCGAGCAAAATGTTTTATTCGTGATTTACTTTTTTACACTAGAATGTTAATGCATGTCCTTTTGGAATATGAGGGGTGGTGGGTGGGGTGATTGTTGATTAAAATTTATGATATATTTTCGTTGTTAATTTAAGTTAATATGTTTTTATTATTTACTAATTTATGTGTTTCTATTTTTCAGGAAAATGGCATCAAAGAGAATTTCAGTGAATCTTTTTGGACCAAAGACTCATAAAGGTGCATCTAAAAGAAACATTGGTGAACGAACTCCACCTGAGCTCATGACTACAAATCTTTCAAGTGCCTCAAGTGATAAGAAGATGATTTCAGACTGGAAGAATTCGAAAGAGGTGAAATTTCCATCAAGAATGTGGTATGTGAAAGAAAGAGAAAGCGCAAATGTGAATATATATCTACATATCGATATACCGAATGATAATGTAATTTTTGAGGTGATGGGAAGAGTCGTAGATATGTGTTCGGTACCGGACACTGAAGTTGTTTACGTACTTACAAAAGCTCCCAAGTCACATGAAAGGGTTAAATACCAACTATCATATTCATTGTATGACACGAGAGAGGTATCTACAAAGTTGTGTAGTCAAATCGTAAATGAGATGACACAAAACATCGTAAGTATTATTATTTATATTTGTATTTTGCATTTTTGAAAGTGTCTCACTATATTTTTTAACTTTGTTTTTTATTGACATATGATATTTTGTTTGGCAGAATTTCGTTGAAAGTTGTTTAATTAGGTTGGGAGGCATTCATTTCATTGAGAATGATATCCTGAAAGTTGTCAGCAGTTTTTACTCAGTGTCAGAAGAAGATATCGAAAATAGGCAAAATGAAGTAATTGATAATGCTACAAAACTACATCCAAAGAATCAAAAAAAAAGTTCTCTGGTGGATAAATCTAGCAAGGGTAAACAAGTTACTTTTGAGAACGATGAAGTTGAAATTGACGATGAAACATATGTTGTCATTACTGAAGATGACATTGGAACTGAGCAGAGCCATAAAAATCCAAAAGTAACAATGCCCAAGAATAACTTTGGTGGGAATGTTATGACCAAGAAAAGTAAAGTTGATGATTTTGAAGCAGTCATTACCAGCAGTCAAGAACCTAGTGAAACTTCAAAAGAAAGCAGAGAAATCATTACACCAGGAGCTGATTTAGAAGATGGCATTATCAAAACAAAACAAAATGCCATTCGAGAGAATTTGACAAAGAGAAACTTAATTGATGGTGGTTGCACATTTCAGCTTAATGTCAGGAAAACCTATAAAGCAAGTGAAGGACAATGTCAATATCAAGTTAGAAAGCCACATCATCTGCATGTTCACAACTTGAAGACATTGATGAGGTACAATCCATATGCCCATGTGGTTAGTTATGTGCTTCTTGTTGATCCACTTCAAGTTCCCAACAAAGAATGATTTGATAAGTCAAAATGTTTTGAATACAATTATTATGTGCTTGGGGGGAACCATTCTGTAGAAGCTCAAAGACAATTGATGGAGGAATATTCTAATAACCCACGTTTTGAAACAATGAAATGTATCATTTACGCTGGTTTATCTGATACAGAAGCAAAGTTAGTGGCATGGGATCATAATTCAGATAATGAATATAGGATGTCTATGATTTTCATCCAAAGGGTTAGATTTATTCATAGTGAATTTGAAGAAAAATGTGGTGGGGATAGGACAAAAGTTACTGCAGATTTCCGAAAGGAATGTTGTATGGAAATAGGATATCAAATTGAAGAGAAAACCAATTCAAAAGGTGGAAAGGGCAGAAAACATAGTGATTTATTTAGAGGTGTTGATAACATTTTCCAATTGGCATTTAGAACTGGAGATGTTTGGAGGTTGATTGATGAGATTTTTGGCATGTGGGAAGACATTGCCATTAAAAACCAGAAGGTCAAAAAGTCTAAGCCATTCATATGTGGCAACAGTAAATTAGCTCCTGAAATGAAGCATCTTCCAGATGATATGACTATCACACCTTGGAGGGCGATGCAAGGAGTGAAAGATGAAAAAATTGTCAAAACAATATTATCTCGTGTGAGGTCAGGGGAATTACCATTGGAGGAAATGCCTGAAGAATTTCAAAAGTAAGTTTCTTGAAATATTTTTATTTATTTCTAGATTATAATTATATTTTAAATAAAACATGTTGTTTTTGGTAGTATTTTTTATACATATCATTATATTAACTTTTTGTTACTTTATCTATGCAGTCACAAAGTTTACATGAAAATTCAAGAACAAATGGTTAGATTGTTGAATGAAGATAGTTGGGATGATGTCGTACGCAACTATCCAGATTCAAGTTCTACATCAACATTAAAAGCTTTTTATGTTGCATTTAAAAATGTATCTTGATTTATACATTCATTTTTATTCACGTGTACTATTTTTAATTTATAACTTACACATATATTTGTTTATTTTATAAAATATGAGGAAGGATGATAATGGAGTGCCAGATAGTTTCAAAACCTTTATCGAAAAAATAAAGATCGAAAGACTGAGGAAGCAACGTATTAAGGATATTCAACTTGATCCAACTCTTAATCATTTCATTTGGAATGAGCTAGACACTATTCAATATCAAGTAATACAAGGCGACTGTGAAGACATTGCTAAACTCATACCTAAAATGGATTATGCCATAATCATTGCAGATATTCCCCATGGTTTCAATACTCCAAACATTGACTATGATAGTGACCCTTATACTTATCAAGCTTTTAGTAAAGTGGTTGCGGGATTTGTGGAAGTCACGTCATCACCATTATGGAGATTTGTGACATTTCATTCAGACACACAATTGGCAATGATATTGTCAAGCTTCAAGGGGAAAACAAATTCAAGGATGCAACTTACATGGTAAGACGTTTAAAATGTATATTTGATTAATGTTGAAAAATTTATTTATGTACAAGTTAATTTAACTTTTACTATTTCATGTTACAGGGAAAAGTCAAATCTTCTTCACAATGAAGATCAACAATGTATAAATGATTGTGAGTTCATTCATATTGATAGTTGGGCAAAAGTTGATAGCCATATGTCTATGATTTTTAATCGGGTAGACAGAAAGAGTCATAGCCAAATACTGAGTTATGATGCTGTTGTGAGAAAACTAACATATGAAGACAAAGAAGCAAAAGGAGAGATAGTTAACATTTATCAAAAACCACAATTATTGATTAACTATCTTATAGACATTTGTTCAAATGAAGGAGATTGGGTTTTGGATTTATTTTCTGGCTCAGGTAAGTTTTATTATATGGAATTGAATTTCAATATGTTATTTTTTTAATTAATACGTCATTGTACTAATTTAGTTCATTATTTCTTTTGTGCTTGATAATGAGGTACAACACTAGCATGTTTCCTTCAAAAAGGAAGAAATTGCATTGCAATTGAAAAAGATCCAGTACAGTGCAATTTCATTCAGCAAAGAATTAATGCTCTTCAATTTATTCCAGATGCAATGCAAGAAATTGGGTTGAAGAAAGGGGACTTTATTGAATCATGTGTGGAAAAAAAGGCAAAGGAACCCCAACCACCATTACATGGAATGTTTGGAAAGACATACATTGGGAGTTTTGCAGACATCAAAGACCCATTAGAAGAGGAAAATGAGCAAAATGAAACAGAAAATATTGTGGAAGAGGACAATGACGAAACTCTAGAGGACGAAGAGTTTGGATTACGTGACATTGTTGATTAAATTTAAGTTATGCTTCTAAATCAAGCTTTGCAATGTTTTGACTTTGACATTTTATGAGAAGAATAAACACTCAATTAGGGTTGTTATACGTTCAATATTGGTAATATGTGATTTTTGCATTGATTTTTAAGTTAATCATTATTTTTTGAAAAAAAAAGTGATTTTTATTATTTTTTTGACATGAAATTCATAGAAAAAGCTATTATTTAACCATTTTTAGTTAAATTTATCGTATAAAAATTGTGATTTTGACATGTCAATTCTAACAAAAAATTATCAAAACATGTAGTTTTTTAGTTATATTTATGTTAAAAATTGTTATTTTTATGTCCATTGTTAAAAAAAATTGTTTTTTAGAAACAATTATTTCATGTCGATTGAAAAATTAATTAAGGATGTATAAATATGTAGAATATCGAAAAGTCTAAATATCGACCTTCTAATTTAAAAATGCAAAACAGTAAAAACCTCACGAAAAAAAATTTGAAATTATAATAAAAAACAAGAAAATGTGAAGAAACGACCACTTCAAAAATTATCAAATTTACTAAATAATTATTTACATTTTATACATTAAAAAATTTAAAGCCAAAAAACATGGCTTTTAAAAAAGGAGTGTGATGCAGAATGCTCACTTTTTTAAATCAGCATGAAAATCACTACCATTCTAAAACGTGATGTACATAAAAAAAACTAAAGTTCCAAAAACTATGCTCTAAAAAAAACATGTGTGTTCTGCATCACCCCTTTTCAAAATCAGGTCACTTTTTAGCTATCTCTACGAAACGGGTAACAATATCAGTTCCTGTTTCAAAGTTTACATTGTTATTTGTTAAAGGAAGAATCTGACAAAATATTACAGGAGCTTCATGCAGGTGACTATGGGGGACATCTCTACTGGAAAACCACAACTGATAAGATCTTAAGAGCTGGTTTTTACTGGCCCACTCTATTTTCTGATGTAAGGAAGTTTGTAACCTCATGTCACAAATGTCAGATTTTTGAAGGAAAAAGAAAACTATTACCATTACCTTTGAAACCAATATCTACAGGGGCACCATTTCAATAGTGGGGTCTTGACTTCATTGGTGAAATTCATCCCCCTTCCTCTGCCCAACATAGATGGATCTTGACTGCCACAGATTATTTTGTAAAGTGGATAGAAGCCATACCCTTAAGACAAGCCACTGATACTGTCATAATAGGTTTCCTTGAGGCCAACATTCTATCCAGATTCGGTTGCCCAACCAAAATCATCATAGACAATGTAGCATCTTTCAAATCAAATAGGATGATTGATTTTTGCAACAAATATCATATAACCCTGGGTCACTCCACAACCTACAATCCCCAAGGAAACAGACTAGTAGAGTCTTCCAACAACAGCTTAGTGAATATCATCAAAAGATTGTTGGAAGATAACAAGAAAACTTGGAAAAAGAAGTTAGTAAATTCCTTGTGGGTAGATAGGCTGACCACAAAGAAATCCCTTGGTACCAGTCCTTATCAGCTAGTCTATGGAATGGAGGCTATTTTCGCATCTTCTTGGGAACACCAGTGATGAAGTTGCTCCAAGAAGCACAAGTTGAGACAAATGATATTCAAAGGAGGATTAACCAGACAATTCACTTACAGTAGACCAGGGAAGAAGTGTATATCAGATCCCAAGTTGTGTAGGAGAGAATCAAGAAAGCTTTTGACAAAAGGACCAAGGCAAAAGATTTCTATCTAGGAGATAAAGTTTTGAAATCGGACTCAAGAAGGGAGGATAAAGGTAAACATGGAAAGTTCGACTTCCTATGGAAAGGCCCTTACATCATTTATGCTTTCAGGGGTAATAATTATTTTTTCCTTAAAGAATTGGATGGTGCAGAAGTAGAAGGAGGATCAGTTAATGGTCAAATGCTTAAGCACTACATAGATCCCAGTCACTGATTTCACTAATTACTTGTACATATTTTATTCTTCAAAATGTTTAGTGTTGATTGGATGGTAATTTTGGAGTTGATGCCCAAAGAGAAGGCCCTAAGCTTCAAAAGTTTCACTGTCATAAATACCAATAATGTAGCAAAGTAAAAGGGAAAAGTTGCAGAGTAAAATCACAGTAATTTTGAAGGCCATTGATCTACTAGTTATTGACATTTCACCAGGAAATGCCATCCCCAAGTGAAGCCATTGTTATGTTCCTATACCAATAGGAGTCATAATTTTTGAATGGTTGAGGTTAAATCTGTAATATACCTTTGCTTTCTGCAAATGTTTTTCATATTCAAAAAAATAAAAAAAAATAAAAAATGGAAAGAGGGTATGTCCTAAAAGAAAAATCAAATGACAAAATGAATAAAAAAAGGTAAAAAAAAAGATGAAAAAATGAACCCCAAGAAAGAAAAAAGACCATGAAAGTGTGCAAGTCAAAATGCCACTACTATTTACTTTTGATGCAGAATAAAAGATTGTGTGTAGCTTGCTATTCATGACACAATCCATGGTAATCAAATAGTTTAATCTTGGTTATTCCATTTTTTCAATTTTATGCTTAGATATAGAGAATAAAATCTGACCAAATTGTTTAATATTCGCAGATATGTAGATAGGTAGAGTAAATAAAAGGAGCTCAACTGTTTAATCTGAGCTCTTGGATGTAATAAGGTTAGACTTAGACAGATTACTTTTGTAAAAGAAAAGAAAAAGTTTTGATAAAGGGTTTGCTAGCTTAAGTGCACCCTAATAAAGAGAAGTAAAAATGGTAGGATGAGTTGATGGGTAAGTAGAAGAATGGTCACATAATTGAGATGATTGATTAATATAAGATCATATTATTCACTTTCATCATCAAATTTCTAAGTATGGATGAAAATTTAGCATTTACCAAAGTACACAAAGTCAATTGATTAACTTCCCTCATTCATTTCATTTTCCACTTAACTAATTTCCAAGAAAAGTCTTAAAGTACCCAAAATCTTAAGTCAAAGGGGCTTAGAGCATTTCTTTGACTTCTAGAGGGACCAGACCCTCGGCCTAATGACTTATAGATCCTAAGTACTAAAATACCCCTCACAAAAATTACCCCTCTTCACTTCACCTCATTTTCTTTGAGAAACCCTCTTTTCCAAAGGTTTAAACACTATTTTTCCTAAGGAAAATCCAGTACCCCAATAGAAACCCCCTTTTCACAAAAACCCACAAATCTACACTTAGCGCTAAAACATTTTCCGCCTTCATTCATATTAACTTTTAACTTGATTTATATATTAACTCCTGAGAAAATAACCCTTTCCCCTATGTATTTATTAAAACCCATATATTAATACCTTGCCACTAAAGTTTGAAACATAAACTTTATAATAAACCCCTACCTCGATAAAATGATTTAATTAACCGATCTGCGGTTAATTAATAATCGACCTTCGCCAATGAAATCATCCCCGATGCCCTTAATCCGCCATAATCCATTGATTAACTTAATCCCACCACTCTTAAACCCTCGTCGGGCCCCTCCATTAAACCTCCTGTCAAAACTCCGCCCCAATCACCATACAATCAAGCCCCATTTGATCCGACGGTTGATGACCATATCGGGCGGCCTCCGAAGGTCTAACTTTACCTGCCCGATATGGGTGGTTTCAATTTGGACCCTGATGCTATGTGGCGCCCAATGAATGGCAATGGGCAGCCTCCCCGTGAAACCACTCTAGCCCAAAAGTGGTGTAATCCAAACTCGCTTACCGCCTTCCGCTAAATGATAAAAACGTCTCATCCCCTGCTTAAGGCCAAACATACCTTTCCTCGTGTACCCGCCAAATTGGTTGACTTTACAAATAAAACTAAAAAAACTCATTGTTTTTAGTTTTATTGTGAAAAATATGCTCAGACCTCCATGCAAGCGCCAAAGTACGTGCAACCGTCAACCCATGTCCAACTGCCAACCTACTGAAGCTACTGAACTTCCAGACCACTCTTCAGTCATGTACGCCTCCTGCAAACCATGCACAGTTGCCCATCAACCTGTTCAGAGCCAAAACCAAGTATTTACCCAAAATCACTGAGAAACCCTGTTTAATTCCCAAACCTGTTACTCAATTGCTTTAAGTTATTAAGTAATTAAGTAAAACAATTGCCCAACAATCCTAAACTACTCTGAATTGAACCAATTTTCCCCCAATTTGACTAAAAACCTTTCGCCCCCATCCTTGAATCCACAAGAACCAAGGATGGTTGCTCCAGTTGCACTGAATGTCCTACCAATTTCTACTCCCCACTGGGACTTAGACCATCTCCCTTTGGTAGACAAAGACTTTCAAATCAAAGACACCTTTGTCCAAGAATCCCCACTGAATTTATACTGTAGATATAGAGACTAGTACTTAAATCATGCAAACAAAATAGGTCTTTAGGAATCAGGTTTTCCCAAGTACCAATTCCCTAGAGTTCATATCTTCCTTGAAATTGTCCACTATTGCCATATGAACTACAATCCTGGCCAAAGAGTAGTGATGACTCCTGACCATACCATATTATTCACCATCATTGCTGAATCCATCAATGAAATATTACAGTTGCAACTAGGGAAAAACTTGACCCCCATTTCTGTTGGAGACCTGCTTAACGAATTCCCTACAATCACATCCATCAAACTTGCTCAGTTATTCCAGACCTTCATTAGGGAAGAGCAATACATTCCAAAGGGCCCTCCCCGATACATGTGGACCATATTCTTTGAACTTTGTCAAGACATCATAGCAATGATATCTAGTGTGTTAGGTCACACTAGAAGTGAGTTTGTTGATGAGATTATTATAGCCTTCATGTCCATTTACACTCCTGGATAGCCCCCTGCTGTCATATTTGATTATGCCAAGTTCATTGCAGATAATATGCATGATCAATTCATGAGAATGGACAATGAAAGAGTATTCAAATACTCATCAATTTTATATCATCTTTTCCTATACTATCAAGCTGATAAATTCCCATTTCCACTTCGAAAGCTTGATACCAAAGGCAACCCTAGATCAATAGTCTTCTAGACCCCATTAATCCACCAATATGACTCTCCATATACTTGTACGGATTTCATAGATCTTTTTGTGCACCCAATGGCAACTATGTTGTTAGGAAGTCCTCCCCACGGAATCAGTGCAGATATCAGGAGGGTTCTATAGCTGTCCAAACAATACAAAGTGGGAGATTGGTACTTGTACCAACATCACACTAAAGTCAGAATACATGGCTGTGAGTTAGCACCCTACAAACTACCAAGATACCTCCCAGTGAGATTGTTTGCTCTTGAGTACTAAAGGCAAATGATTAATTCATATTAGGTACATTTTGTGAAGGCCAAGAAGAAAGCTCAACTCAGAATAAAAGACTAGCTTGGCCTCTTTATATGCAACAGTAGGGAAGCTAGAAGGGAAGTAGAAGAAGTCCTTCAAGGGCTCAAACTGAAGCAAAGCTTCATATGGAGATATGACCCTTTCGATTTCATCTGCAATAGAGGACAAAAGAACAAATTGTCTCCCTATATCCACCACAGAATTCCTAAATAGAACAATATGCAAATCAACTAGAATGGGTGGAGAACACTTTAGTAGACAAAGATAGCACAGAAGTTGCTGTCAATAATGTGTTGATTGATCTAGAAATAAGACTTGATGAAGATTCCTTTGTACAGGTGCCAGGAGAATCCCAATCCCAATGGGAAACACAGGAACACAGTGAACAACAAGCAGAAGAAGGACCTCAATAGCAAGAAGAATCAGAGCAACCAGACATATTAGAAGAGCTGGATTAGCCATAACACATCATGAGTACTCCTACTATTGTACAGACTCCTCTAAATGAGGAGAAGAATCCCAAAAGAGATAGAGAGGAGGCTGCTCCTTCCAGTAGACCTGTTGCACAGACTTATGTCAGAGGCAAAGGTTAAATCCTTTTTCAGAACAAGAGTTTACAGAGGAACAACTAGAACCATAGGTACAAAAAGGGCAGAGAGTAGACAGGCCACTCCCTTTGGAGGAACACAAGAACCTTCCACTACACAGACTCAAATGCTGGAAAGACAACAGAGCGTGGAAGTATCCTCATTCAGGCCTCCAACTGGCCAGGACTGGGATAGTAAAGAGAAATACAAAGAGATAAAGTCCAGAAATTAAAGATTAAAGGCTCAGAGCTATGCACAATACCTTATAATGGCTCCCACTAATCAAACAAGGCTAATGTGAGCGTTTGATGTAATAGAAGGTAAGATGTAAATGACTTTCATGAAGCCTACCACATGGCAGCCCAGGTCTATAATAGATTACTTAAAGATAGATTTTGAGGTGCTAGCAAAGTATATACATCCTATAAACCAAATAGAACTGCACAAACACACTAGAGAAATGGTCTATTCCACATTGACCAGCAAGGCCATTGCAGCACATCAACTACAAAATTCGCTGAATAATATATCAGCACAATTTCAACTAGAGAAGGCCTCTTCACAGGCCAAGGATACCAAGATAAATTCCTTGGAGGACTTAATCATAGAGTTGGGGCATGATCCCATGGATGTAAAGGTGGCAGAAAAGCTAATCAAAAAGAAAAATGATGACATAGCTGCATTGAAAAAGAAGCTCAAAATCCCTCATCTGCATCATCCACAAATAGCTGAAGTATTAGAAACTTGGAAGGAATAGGAGGAGCTTATGGAATTAGTCCTTAAGCTAAATGATCAATTAAATGAAACAGAGAAAGAGCTGGACAACTTGACTCAGTCTAAACAGAGTGAGTTGGCCACCACTCCACAGACTGTCATTCCTATAGTCTCTATAGCAGTGCCCTTTACATTGGCTGCTTCCTTAGCACCAATAGTTCCACTAGCTACAACCATGCCAGTCACAAGTACATCTACAAGTGCAGGTAATTCCATGGAGAAAATAGCTGAATTGGTAAAAGCCATGGAGGAAATGACCATCTAGGCTATTGAGCTAAAAAATCTTAGAGAAAAAGTGTCAAGTTTGGAAACTAATTTCAAACTTGCATAAATACAACAGAAAGAAGAAGCTCAGAAGAGGCAAAGAATGGGTGAAAGGATAAAAATCATTGAAAAGGACTCGACATTGCAACAACCACTAGGAGATATAAAGGAAATGCTCTGGGCCAACATCATTGACTTTGTCAATGATGTTTGGCCATCAATTCAAGTAATTTTTGAGCAGACTGAACTGGTGAAAGTGGCCACCAAAGAAGTTCACAAGACAAGACAAGAGCTGGGAGACAAGATTGAAGAGGCCAACTGACTGATATAACTATTGAATAGCAAGAACAGGTATCAGCTGGATGAACTGGGCATAGAAGATAGGATAGGGACCATCATAGAAATCAAGAAGCTTCTTACTAAAAGGAACCTTATGCTCAATCTTGAGAAGAAATGCGAAAGCATACAAGCCGATATTGACATATTCATGACAAAGTTTGGTATTTTGAAGGAAAAAGGCCTCCCCAGTCCTATGGTCATCCATGACAAGCTTATGACCCATGATGACTACGATGAAAGACTAAACAAGTTGCTAGCAACCAAGCTAGTACTTCTGGGGTAAAAGCTCTGCCCACAGGAAAGGTATTGTATGATAATCTGGAAAAAACATTTTTCCTAGAGCATGAGGTAAAGCACCTATTTTTAAACAAGCCAAATTTTGCCAAGTACACCGAAGCTGATGAGATATATAGAAAGATGCTAAAGATGAAATTACTTGAAGGTGAATGGTGGATGAAATTAATAGATTTACTATAAAGTTACTACAATAAATCCATATGGCAGCCAGGTAAAACAGGTGAAACAGGGTCAAAGTGTAGCAGGTAAAGAGTATCAGTAGGTTAAAGACATAAAGTGATTCCAGCACACAGATATCAAGCAACTGAAAGAGCCAAATTCGAATTACAATAGCTAGCACAATCACAATAAAAGGGACAGCAAGAAGGTAGTTTTCCATCTGTCTCTATCTTCATGCTTGAAGATATTTTTGATTTCCTAGAATAATTCTCATACTATTATGAGATATTTTGTAACATTTTTTGTATAAATACTTCACATTTCGAAGTAATTAGGGTGGATTAAAAGACATTTATGTAGACATTTCATACCAAGCTAAGGAGCTATTGTAATCAAGACTAGACTAGCTTACTGGGTGATTAAATAAAGCTAAAGACATTTCATAGGATTCTTGTGCACAGTGGAAACCAAATAAGTATTATCTCTACATGTTTATTATTGTTTTCTTGTCATGTTTATAAATATTTATATGTTTCTCTACGAAATCTGAATAGTAAACAAGGAATGATATTTTAGAATTAGCTTTAATGCTCTTTGTCTTGACTATTTACTTTCTCATTGTTTTCTAGTAAACTATCTTAGTCTGGGAATTCTTAATTTCTCCCTTACTTCCGTAGTTCCCCCCTTTGGTCAATAGTAAAGGATTCTTAGTTTCCCTTTGCTACTGATCTCCTTTTGTTCTTCATCTTGATCTCAGTTTAAGGATTCTTCACTGCACTTTTACCCTGGTTAGAACTACCTCATCCATCTGAACCTGTATATTTGCTTTTCGCTATGCTATCCTACCTTGTGAACTCCTCCTTTAGTAATTTATCTAATCCAGTTAAGCCACTCTTTCATTGGCTCCATAGCCCAATGGCTTGATTACTTGCTCTACCCATCTGTTCCCTTAAGTCCACCACCCAATCAAAACCAAAACATCATGAGCACTACGAACTAGCCTGAAATCCCACCAAAAACAAAGTTAAATTATAAAGAGAAAGCCCTCTCTGGACTTAGGTTGGCTAGAACCCGAGTCTAAAAGATTAGTTTTGTGGTTACCTCGGATTATTCCTTCTTTTTATAACTTCTAGGGAAGACTTATGAGTGATAACATAACTCCCAACCACTATAGTCATCATTTTATGGCTTCTCTAGTAAGCCTTCTACTGTGACAATTCTCTACATCAATCCTATAGCTACAATCAAATTCCATCTGGTCCATCACTGTAGTAATCATTTTATGTCTCAGTAAGTCTAATACTATGATGATTTTCTACAAAGAACTCCAAAAACCATGGGTTCCTCCTAAAAACCCAATCATCATGCTGACCCTTGTTGACATCAATGCCTATGCTAACACAATGACCCATACACCACTAATTGTCTAACAATCTCCCCCTTTTCCATTGATGGAAACACCATAAGGCCCCCCTCAAGATAGGCATGATCTTCTCCAATTCCCTAGTAATATTCTCCCCATTTGAAAATGGCAAGGAATACTTCTTGAGGGCTCCCCCCGAACCATTGCAACCTACTCTTCCATGGCTCCACCATGCTGAGTATCTTCCACCTCCTACCAAAATGCAACCATTTGGAGAGAGGAGATACAAATCCTATCTATTGTTTGAGATATCCAAATTTTTCTCTTGTCAGTGTCTTGGTAAAGATATCTGCTAGTTTTGCTTTAGTGGCGACATATTCAAGTCTGACAGTGTTGCCTACAACCTTTTCCCTCAAGAAATGGAACTTGATAGGAATATTCTTAGTCTTTGAATGCATGACTGGATTTTTTGAGATGCTAATGGCACTTTTGTTGTTACACATTATTGGAATGGGATCAGTTAGTTCTACCTAAGTATATTTCAAAGTTTTCTTCATCCATAGAATCTACGTACAATAGGTAGAAACAAGAATATACTCTTCTTTAGCAATCGAAAAAGAAATGGAGGTTTGTTTCTTGTCAACCCACAACACCAAGCATTTTCCCAAGAAGAAGGTTGCACCAGAAGTACTCTTCCTATCATAAAGTCTTCCAGCCCAATTTGCATCCATGTAGGCCTTCAACTTGAATTCTTTTCTCTTAGCATACCACAGTCCATACTCTGTTGTTCCTTGAAGATATATGAAAATCCTCTTAACAACAACAACATGAATCTCATGCGAGAAATCCTAAAATATGGTCACAAGCCCCACTGCTTGCATGATGCTTGGCTTTGAAGCTATCAGATACAATAAGCTTCCTATCATTTATCTGTATTTAGTCTTATTTACTAGTGATGTTCTATCTTCTTTGCACAATTTGCAGCCTATAGTCATAGGTGTGCTTACTATTTTGCAATCTTCCAGCCCAAATTTCTTCAAAGTTTCCTTGAGATATTTGGATTGGGATGTAAGAACTCCTTGTGAAGACTGAGCAATTTGAAAACCCAGGAAGAAGGAAAACTCCACGATCATGGACATTTCAAATTATTTTTGTATACATTTTTCAAATTTATGCCCCAATTGTCCATATCGCTGCCAAATATTATATCATCCACATACACAGCTACTATCAATAGATGGATGCAATCAAACTTTACATATAAGTTATTGTCAATTATACCTTTCTTAGATCCTTGTTTCTAAAGGTATTTATCCAAAATTTCATACCAAGCTTTGGGAGTCACTTTTAGTTCATACATGGCCTTCTTTAGTTCGCATACGAACGCTTCATCTAAGGCGAGTATAAATCCTTTTGGCTACTCAATGTAAACTTCTTCTTCCAAATCTCCATTGAGAAGTGTATACTTCACATCTATCTAATATACCTTGATATTCTTATCAGTGGCAAGAGAAAGAAAGATCCTGATAGCTTCCAGTCATGCTATTGGTGGAAAGGTTTCTTTAAAATCTACCCATTCTATTTGGGGATACCCTATGCAGACCAATCATGCTTTCTTCATGATTACTTGATATTGTTCATTTAGTTTGTTTTTGAAAACCCATTTCATTCCAATAACATTTTTCTCTCTAGGCCTTGGAACAAGCTTCCAAGTGTCATTATTTTCAGTTTGATCAAGTTGTTCATTCATATCTTTCACCCAAAACTTGTCTTCACTTGCTTGATAGAGGTTCTTGGGTTCTATCTACGATAACAAAGTCAGATGCACATAACTTGTACTACCAACAAGTTTCCTCTTGGTTTGGACACCATGTCTTTCATCTCCAAGTATATGACTCTCAGGATGTTCCTTCTATACATACTTGGAGTGTGTCTTTGACCTTGAAGTTGTGCCTGCTTCCTCATGTTCAATGTCTGAATTTGTTTCCTCTAGATCCACAGACCTCATATCTAAACTTTCTTCATCATTTGAGTTCATATTTATTTTAGAGGACTTAGGCTGTGAAGCTACTTCATCTAATATGATGTCAATGAAATCCTTAATCTTCTTTGTCTACTTGTTGTAACAATTATATCCTTTGATTCGAGCAGAGTACCTGAGAAATATCCCTTCGTTAACTCATGAATCAAAATTTCCAGGATTCTTATCATTCGTTTTGATGAAACACCTTCTTCCAAATGCTTCGAGGTATTTAACTAATGCAGGTCTTGAAGAGTGGTTGGACAGAAATATTCATGAGTTCGTGGTGCAGGAAAACAAGAATCCACAACTATCAAAGGAAGAGTGGTTAGATTTCTACTTATATACAGAAATTCATGAAATTTTCTTTGCATCCTTCCCCACTGAGTTGTACGAGTGGATCACTATGCTAGTAGATAGCCAAGGAAGGTGTAAACTTGACAAACCTATTGTGTGGACTCCGGAATTCGTGCGCAGACTGGAAATATTAGAAGATAAGATCGTGCGTGTTGTTGATCATTGGATGGATTGAATCATAGGAGGATTCATCACTGAATTCGTGGTAGATACTTCAGTTAGATATAGCAAGGCAGAAAATCGCTTCCTCAAGGGATCATGAGGTAAGTATGTTAAATCTTTGAACACTTGGATCAAAATGCTACTGTGTGAAAAGTGGGTTATGTGAATAAATTGATGTTTGGGGCTATGTGGAGTGGGAGATCTACAGAAATGAAGGTAGCACAGAACTAGAAACTAGCCCCTTGATTTCACCTCCATGCGGAGGTGAAGAAGAGCTCAAGAAGGTTTCACCAAGAAGTGCGATCAATCTGAAAAAGCAGAGAATTCCGCTCACACCACCCCCACCCACACCACCACTAGTTTCACCATCTTCACCCCCGACTTCGCCCATACCACCTCCACCACCACCGCGAAGTAGTATGGCCAGGGCGATAAAGATACCAGTGTTCAAGGGAGTAGGGAATGAAGATCCGAACCATTTTTGGCAGGGAAAATTTTAAGAACCCCCCCTAAATTTACATGTATAATAAATGGGCAAATCTCCATGGTATATAGGAAAAATGGAAGGCGATTTTATCAATAATATGATATGTATATATAATTTTTTGGCGAATCTCTCACGAGGCATGGCGAATATTTTACTCAATTATAAAATCTTGTGTTTATTGAAGACACAAATGAAATCATTGCATTTCTTTAAAATATCTTTTGAAATCAAAATTACCGAAATTACATATCAATAACCTAGTGGGTGTAGGAAGAAAAATTCAAATTCATCACTTCTAGGGACCTCGTAACCACCCTGCCAATACACAAGTATGTTCTTGTTTGAAATTAGAAAAATTACCCAAATTACAATCTGTTTACTCCACTTCTAGGGACCTTGTAACTACCCTGCCAATACACAAGTATGTTCCCGTTTGCAATTAGAAAAATTACCCAAATTACAATCTGTTTACTCCAGCATATTATGGAAAGTTATAGAAGGATGACTAGTGCAATCAATTCATTCCTTTTAGCCCTGGATTTGTTTCAGTTTAAAATAGAAGTATACAAATATACTTGTCCAATGTCTATGCTTTAACCATTCACCTTAAGATGTTTTTACAATATAATTTCCTAAGTCTATTTAATATCTTCATTATCATAAAAACCGACCTATATCCATCTTAACTCCACATCTACCACTCTTAGGGGGATGAAATCTATTTATCCCTCTGAGCACTTGGTAGACCCAGAATTAAGATGGATCTAAGATAGAATTTCCCCTTTAAATAGTCTATGCTCACATGAATACCATGGTTCAATACCATGGGTTATCATAAACCTGGAGCTTAAAAATTTCTATTAGTAATTTATAAAAATTAATAAAATTAATAGTTGATTTTTATTTTATTTTTATTTTAACCAAGCTAAAATGTTTAACATACATTAAATTACAACATCCATTTTTACTCTTGATCGGATCAAATATTTTTTCACTCTATGCTAGTTTGCATATCACGATATTTGATACCTCTCGGGGGTTAGTAGATCCAGAGTAAAGATGGATCTATGCTGGTTTAATTCCCCCATTTAAATAGGCTACATTCCAAGTGAATAGCATGGGTCAATACCATGTGCCATTTTTACTTTTATTAATACTAATATTAGGGTTAATAATGTTTTTTTGCATGGTATTAATAACAATCTAGTCCATGGTATTTGACGCGTAGTATAAATATAAGGTGACTTATGGAGTAAATATAAAAAAATGTTTTATTTGTTTACCATACCTCTCGTCTATTTATATTTTTATTAATTTACCATACCATTCATAAATACAAGGTGACTTATGGAGTAAATATAAAAAAATGTTTTATTTGTTTAACATACCTCTCGCTTATTTATATTTTTATTAATTTACCATACCTCTTTTACAAATATGGTATTTGGCCCATAGGATTCACTTAAATAAAACCTCTTTCTTGAGCCTTCATAAATAGAACGAGGGTTATGGACTAAATATAAAAATAGGTTTTATTTATTTACCATGCGTCTAGTTTATTTATATTTTTATTTATTTACCATACATTTTGAGTAAGTATAAAAAGACGTTTTATTTATTTACCATACCTCCACTTTACTTATATTTTTATTTGTTTACACCCTTGCATGTATATAAGGTGACTTATGGAGTAAATATAAAAAATGCTTTATTTATTTACCATACCTCTCATTTATTTATATTTTTATTAATTTACCATACCTCTTTTATAAATATGGTATTTGGGCCTTTGGCCCATAGGATTCACTTAAATAAAACCTATTCTTGAAAATGGGCGAATGGAAGGTTGTAACTCCTAATTTCAAGGGCTAAATTTACCTTTTTTACCCTCTCCCTTAAAATAAGGTGGGCTATTTGAGGTGATTTGTAAAAATGTACTATGATACAAAATATTCGCCCACTAAAAATTTAAAACCCCTTAATTTCGCCAAAGGGCGAACATTCGCCCCTAAAATCACCCCTAATTTTTGGTTCATGATAAAAGCTATATGGGAAGCATAGGGTGTCACAGACAAGAATATAAAGAATGCAACATTGGTCAGCACTCTGTAGGATCGCGCACTGACCTGGTACATTAAGCATTCCAATGACAATTTGAATGTGGGGATAGCGGATATCCAAGCTATGCTAAACAAGGAATTTAACATACCAAAATCAGAGGCACAGTCGATCATTGGATTCAAGGAAATCACAATGATACCAAGTGAAACCCCATGGGAGTTGGATCAAAGACTGAAGTGCACAGTTCGCGAAGCAAACATGACCTTAACAGATGGGAAACACTGTGAATGGTATGTAGCCTCGTTAACACCGCATCTATGAAACGTGTTGTCGCAACAAAGGATAACCACTCAGGCTGAAGCTTTGGAGGTCGCGATGAGATTTCATGAGACTCCGATACAAGATCCTAACCTAGGAGTCTAGCAGATTCACGCACAGTTGAAGAACTTGTGCCTTGAGATGAAAATTTTGAAATAAAATAGGATAGGTCATCCAGAACTATGCGATGAGGTATGGTGCATAAAGTGCAAGGGCTAGGGTCATGACAAGGACCACTACCCGGTGTTCATGAATTACCTCACAGGAGGAGGACCAATGCCATTGAGACTAGAGGAATAAGTAGGATGAAGCATGACACCTCCATTGTGGTGCACAATTTGTCAGATAGGAGGGAAGCATTCTACAGATAACTTCCATCTGTTACAGAAGTATACATAGAATTTCCAGTAGTTGTTCTGTAATTTTTGCAGGTCAGTAGGCCATGATGAGCGCACCTATAGAAGTTATGAACTGATGATGGATCGGACTCCTACCTACAAAGTTCAGGCCGAAACACGACCCCTTGACTAAAGTGCAGGGATGGCATGAACTAGATTTTAGGGGTGCGGACCAGGTCGAGGTGGGATGGGACCAGGAAGAGGTCGAGGACAGTTGATATGTTATAATTGTGGAGGATTAGGGCATTATGCTTGCGATTGCACAAATCCAACGAGACCATCATGCTTATATTGTACACAGTTTGATCATAAGACGGAGGACTGTCCCACACAGATAGCAAGTTTGTGTGATAAAGTAGCACTCCAACCTCCACGGACTCAGAACCTGAAAATGATGAGGTCTGAGTTGTGTGAGGAAGACCCGAATGTAAATATCGTGCTCTGGAGTCGTATCACGACAGGTGATGACAAAGGCAAGCAACCCGAAGAGAGTATTAGGGTTCACAAGGCTCTAACAAATGAACTAGAATTTGATTTGGAGTGTGCTAAGGAGACATTCATGGAAGCCAAGAGGAGTTTTGCGGACACCTCCACTTCAGCAAGTAAAGACAGAATGGAGCTGGAAATGGACCCATCAATGCTCACTACATTTTTGGAGACATGCATGAAGTTGCTGCGAGACAACAAAGCTATGAAGGGGCTGCAAGAACTCATCACTAGATGTTTTGGGACCGTGCGAGGAGAACTGCGTGCAGTCCAGTAGCTCGAGAAGCACACTACATGAATAGGAAGGGTGATGAGATTGAATGCGCAGATCGGGGAATATGAAATGGATCAAGTGACTTTGGATCTAGGATCGGACGTGAACATCCTACCAAAGAAGACATGGGAGCACATGGGTAGGCCTGTACTACAATGGTCTCCTATCCAACTACAAATGGAAAACCATCAAAAGATCCTACCTATGGGAAGATTGTAGGGAATTAAAGTAGATATCGAAGGTGCAAGCGCGCTAGCAGATTCCGAAGTAATAGAGATTTTTGATGACAACAATCCCTATCCCGCGTTACTGGGAATAGATTGGGTCACTGACATGAATGGAGTGATAAATATAAAGAAGCGCAAGATGATTTTTGAGAAAAATTCATTGTGCATAGTGGTACCTTTAGACCCTGCCGAAGGATCACGCTACACAGAGCCAGTGCGCAACTACTACAATGACGACGATCTAGACTGCATCTACAAGATAACCGTGTGGGAGAAACATTGTGTAAATCCAACCACTGATGACCAAATATCTTGGGAGCACGAACGCTCCTGCGCATCAGATTCTGATGAAGAGATAGAATGATGGCAGGACTAGTTACACAAGGTAACCACGCTCAACTGTAACATGATGACAAGGTCATTGCATTGTGTAGCAACAGAGGTAAGATATTTGCCTATGTATGACGGGTTAGGTGAAGTGGAGGAGTTCCTGAACAAATTTTAAAAAGAAGTGTCGGAACAACAACGTTTTGACGCTTTGAAATGGGTACTGTGCACTACGTCCACAAGGTGGTGGGGTACACACAGGCAGAGTTTTGAGGACTGGTGCGAATGAAGAAGGATGATGCACCTACGATTTGGGAAGCCTTAGATGTGGATAAAATCCAAGTATGACGGATGAAATAGCCCGTGCACCCACCTTTCCAGATGGATATAGGCATATGGTGTGCAACTTGCATGAAGGCACACTGTCCTCAAGGTAGGAAACATGATCGGTAAGTAGGAGCGGGCAAGACAATGGCGCAAACTACCCCTTTGTTTGGGACCAGGAATTATGGTAAGACCAAGCACGTGGAATCATCTTCACGTAGAAGCTTTTGAAAAAGTACGCGAAGCACTGAACACAGTCCACCATGAGAAGTGGGCTGATTGGAACCTACACATACCAGCGGTCCTCTGGGCATATAAGACCATGTGCAAAACCCTGAACATGCATGCACCACCAAGGTTGGAGTATGAAGCAACTGAAGTAAGCCCTATAATACTTGGAGAACTTAGGCTATGTATGATCACACCAATAGATGTGACGGTTCATGTAACCCTAGAAGCAAAAATCCAACAGGGAAATTTTAGGCCCCAAGAACTTGAAAAAGAAAGGGTACGATTAAGGAGGAAAAGTGCTTTGGTAGAAGTGAAAGTCAAGAAGCTGGAAGACGAGATAAAGGACGAGTTTCTCGATAAGAATACCACGGTGATAAAACAGGGTGCGCACATTCATGCTGATAAGATTGAGGACTATCGCCGCAAATTGATTAGTCTGATGCCTTGGCTTGGACCACATATTACTAAGAGAATTAACCAAGGTGATGCGCTACAGAGGATAAGGTGCATGACATGGCCAGTAACGCTAAACGGTAGGTATTTCCCAAAACTAATGCTAGATGATCAAAGGAAACCACACATAGGGGGTGCGACCACCTGACTAGCTGAGGAAGGAACAATTTTAGCACTCCAGGCAGTTGAAAGGGAGCATGGGACTATAAACTATTCTTCCTAGGAGCTGCGCAATATTGGAGATGCGCGCAGAAGCAAAGAGTCACAAGGTCCACGACCATGCACAGGGGGCTACGCTGCCACACGAGTTGGCCGGAAAGTGACCATTGAAGTCACTATTCATGATGGATGCTCGACTTGAGGCCAAATGGAGCAGGAAGCAGGCATTTAAGACGCGAGTTATGGACAAGATTTGGAAAAATCTTCCGCCAAGGAAGCATTAATGAACCAGATTTGGGGGAAATGGTCGAATTCAAATTCAAAAAGCGTTATAAAATACAAAGGGCTACCTAGCAAACAAGACTTGGTCATTTTCAAATTGAGTGATTGAGCAAAGCCCTGAGTGTTGTGAGACGAGCGTTGATTAATCCCCTGAGTTCACGAGTCCTAGATTTCCAAACGAATATGATGGAAACTGATTAGGACGTTATGGAGATAACCAAAATAACCATAAGAGAGGTCGTGTAGCCCCTGGCTGTGGGAGATGCTCCGAAAGAAACTGGGATTGTGGTAGAAATCCCAAAATCACCACACACACCAAGACCTAAGAAGGACAAACAAGCAATGGTTCTTGTACGTGTGTCCCCGCGAAACCCACTACATAGCAAACTGTTAATGGAGGAGAAGGGGAAAGGCATCACCATAGAGACGGATGAAGAAGAAGAAGATTTGGAGGATATTATCATCACGGCGGATGAGTATGAAGGCATGGAGGAGGACACTCAGCCTGCGCACCACACAACAAAATTGCCCGCCTATGTCCACCTGCGAAAAGGGAAGGCAAAAGTGCAAAAGGACCTAGACGAGACCAAGAGCTCGCTCCAGACCCCGCTTCTCCCAAAAAACATTAAGTTTGAAGGCACGTACCTAGGACACATGCCAAGCCTGAAATTCGAAGATTGGGACCTCGTTGACCACGAGAAGTTCCCTCACCTTGAGACTGGGAACCTTATGAAGCCAAAATAGAACACCGCACTGGGGGTTATAGAACTAGAGCTGTGGAAGTGGTTGCGTGGAGTGGAAAAGGCTGGGCTACTGAATTTGCTTTGGGTGTTGCACTTCCACCGTGCACCAATAACCATTTTCGTCATCAGGCAGCTGCTCTGCCTAATGCATGATGGGTGTTTGTGGCTAGAGGAGCCCATCCCCATCACGACAGACCTAATTCACTGCATCTCCCGACTTCCATGTAAAGGAGAGGACCCCACAGACATATTGGAAGGGAAGGGCAGTGACTTGGCCATCGCAAAGGCCATGAAGAAAAAGTATAAGTTGGAAAAGAAGAAGAGGGGCTATGCCATCTCCAGCATCAAGGAGAAAGCAATGTGCATGGCGACCCAAATCCTGGCAGGAAACATCATGCACAAGTGCCATGCAGACGAAGTACTTTACGTCGGTGGTAGCACTAGTTGAACAGTTCGCGGAGGGGGTCCAGTTTAGTTGGTCCGAGTTCCCCTTCAATGAGTTCTTAGAAAATTTCCGTGAAGCCCAGGAACAAGAAAAACGTTCCACTATGCATGGTTGTTGCTGCCCATAGTGCTCATGGCTGGGGAATTGTTGAAGGATAGTCAATTCCCCATAATTGACAGGGATTTACCGGAGGCTGTGAAGTACACTGCGCTTTGGGCCATGAAGGATGCTAAGAGGATACACGACAACAAAATATTCTGGGTGTTCATGGAGATGAACCTCAAAATGGGGATCAACCGTAAGCCACAGTTGTCACCCACTATTTACAATAGTCTACAGAGTTTTGCAGAATTCAAAGCAGACATGCATAACATTTATATCAGGGCATGCAAGGACCTAACCAAGTAGTGGGCAAAGCTATCCTTCGTAGCCACCGATGACATCATTTTTATTGTACTGGAGTCATGGCCACCGGAGTGGAGTGCCCCATACATCATAGAGATCGAGAAGTCGGTGGCGCAAAGAAAGAAAGATAAGGCCAAGCTGTGCATCACACAGTTGGCTGACAAACGAAGGAAAGAAGCAACAAAAATAGAAGTGCAGGTAGCGTGGGACACAACATAGAAAAAAACTGAACAGGAAAAGGCCGCAGTAGCAGCAGCAGCACAGGAAGCAGCCACGAAGGCGGGTGGGGGCCAAACAGTGCCTTCGAAGGGGTAGGAAGCAAAGGAAGCAGAAATAGAAGAAGGAGGCGTGGACAAACCGCTTCAATGCAAATGAAGTGCTAGCACCCAGCAGAGCGGGCAGGGTCGTGGAAGAAGGTCAAGGCCTCGAAATTGTCCATTGACCCGATCACCCTAACTGAGGGTGATCTGCATGACATTGGTGAAACTGTGCATGATGTCACCTCTGAGGCTCTCCAAGATTTCATGCAGGAGAACCAGATTGTGTTGGGGGCCCTCAAAGGATAGCTGCAAGAATTACAGGTGTGCCCCCCCAGGCTGGTACCCTCTCAGTCACCCTTGTAGTCGGCTCAACAGCAATAGAGCAGATGTTGCGCACACAGATGATGAAAACCATAGTGCTGCCGGAAGGAGAACTAGTGCCATCAAATGAGGCTGATAGGCCTTCGATTAGCACGCTGAAAGGTCTTGGTATCAATCTAGCTGCACTCCTGCATGAGACCTTATGTGTGTTGCAGGATGGGATAACTGTAGAGCTGCGAGCTAGGGAGAGCCACGCGCTCCAAGTCCTTAGTGAGAAGAAAATAAATATGGAACAACTAAGCTTGCAATGTGATGAATTGGTGTCGCAGAGTCAACAACTGGTACAGGTGATAGACAACACTTGACAAAGTGTCCCAGAGCTGGCCATCCCAGCAGATCTACTAGAAGAGGCATGGATCCACAAGCTAGCAGCGGGAGTCCGTGAGGCGAGGGAAGAAATGACAAGGTTTTAGCTGGAGGTAAACCTTCAGATCATGGAGCTGCTGTTAAAGGTGCAGCCATCCACTACCCCAGAATTCAGAGAACAGCGTGCTAGCGCTATCACAGCAAGATTGGAGGAAATTGGAGGTGTAGTGCGAGATTTCTCCAGTATGTTGGAGGAAGAACTTGAGGTCCTCTCAAATCTATAGGAGGACACCAACATCCAGTGCTTAGAGACAGAGGTGTGAGAACTCAAACAATAGTAAGACAGTGTCTGAGGAACTGCATAGACGGTGGTCCTCACTAAGAGGCTTGCACGGATGCGGCAGGCTAAAGCACTGAAGGAGTAGGTGGAAACAACATGACATAAGGAAGCAGTCTTGAAGGCACGCGTTCAGCCTTGGATCGACGAGGCCTTCACCAGCACTGCAGAAACTAAAGGCAAGATCGCACACATGCAAGGGACGCACACATTGATGCAGAGAAGCTCTCCCGCCATAGAGGTCTCGAAACAGTGTATGTAGCAGATCCAGCAAGCAGCAGCTCGGTGCATTGCTGACCTTCATGCAGTTCGAGAACAGTTGGAGGGACTCCACACACATAGCGCCGCATTGACAAAGTGACTTGAGGGCGAGTCATGATGTTTGTGTTGTGGGCCTGTTGGGCATGGAATCCCCTAAGGCATATTTTGGGGTCAAATCCCAAGTTTTTACCAAATCTTGTTGCAAAAGCTCTGTGAATTATAGGCATAGGGCGCGAAAGTATGATAGAGTCATAGGGTTGTCCACCCTAGTTTTGTAATGTAATTTCGGCTGGATAGACCTACCCATGGTCCAAAAACCATGGAATTATATAAATATAGTGAGGCTCTAAGTGTAAAATGAGACTAAGGAATAATGAAAGAAGCATGAGAAGTCTGAGTGATTGAGTCGCAGTGTGAAGTGTGTCTTTGGGTCGTAGAGTAGGAGAAGGCTCTACAGCTGAGTGCACAGAGGCTTAGTAGTCCATAGCTGAGTGTGTGGACCCCTGCAGCTAAACGCGTAGGGTGAGTCGAGTTTGTGACTGTGGAAAGAATCAATAAAGAGAATTTTGACTATAATTCTGTGTATCTATTCTTGGGTTAATGCATGATTGATATCATTTGAAAATATACTGTTTATTTACTATGTACACTTGTATGAATGTTTTATGTTGTTAAGTATAACTTAAAGCACTCCAGTAGGCAAAGATAATTAACTAACATTGGAATATAATCAAGGTCTTGGGTAATAACGCAGAGCGCGGTGCTCAGCCCTTGGGTAGGGCTGCGTGAAGACAGTCTATCAGGCCACGAGGAATGGGAAAGTACACGAAGCAACCTATGCGCAGAGACAAACCGCGGACTAGTCAAACTCATCAGACATCTCTAGGGTGCAGAAACCTGGTTCTAGCACCCTACCATACTACTTTGGGTGAGACCTTACTCCGCGCTCTGCGAACTGTTTCCGAAAGGGCTAGTAGTACCGGGATTTGTTTGTCTAATTAGCTCTGAACCTAGGTTAGGCCCCAACAAGCCAACATTCTTCCTCTCTACTACTCCATTTTTCTATGGAGTTCTAGCCACTGACTACTGCCTCCTGATACCATGCTCTTCACATAATTCCTAAAATTATATTGAGGTGTGCTCTCCTCCTCTATATGATCTTAAGCATTTTATCTTTAAGTCTTTCTCATTTTCTACTTGAGCTTTAAACTTCTTGAAATGCTTGAATACTTCCGTTTTTTCTTTTAAAGGAACAATCCAAGTGGACCTAGCGAAATCATCAATGAACAACATGAAATACATTTCTCCTTTTGAGTTTTTTGCTCTAGTTGGATGACAAATGTATGTGTGAATGAGCTCCAGAGTTCTAGATGAGGAGAACTATTTTGACTTGAAATGAGTTCTAGCATGATTTCCAAACTAACATGACTTGGAAAATTATCAGGCCTTGATAGTCTTGGTAATCCTCTCACAACTCTCATCTTACTAACCTGTATCAAACTATCAAAATTCATATGCCCAAGCCTCTTTTGCCATAACTGTGTTTCATTCGCTTTTCTTAAATAATAGTTAACCTTTGAATCATCAAATACATATGCATTATTGTGGGTTCTAATTTCTTTTCCCACAAGCTTTCCATTCTTCATGTTACATATCTCACAATCTTTAGATTGAAAGGTTACATCATAGCCATTATTACACATTTGGATAAAAATAACAAGATTGTGCTTGATACCTTCCACATACAACACATTTTGTTCTTCTATTTTTTTATCAAGATTGACGATGCCTCTACCCTTGATTCTAGATGGAGAATTGTTTCCGAAGGTGACATTATTTCCTTTGTCCTTTTCTTTTAGCGACAAAAATGTGCTTTTGTCCCAAGTCATATATTTGGAACAACCACTATCCACATACCATTTGTTTTATTGATTATGAGATGATATGGTAAGTCCACACTGCATGATCATTTTAGTCTTTTGTTTCCAACTCCCCTTATTGTTTTGGATAACTGACTCTCTAATATTTTGGAACTTTGACAAATATTGAAACCTGCATTTGCTCTCATTGTCTTTTTGCCAAAAATTATTAAATCTGAAGCACTCTACTTCACTTAGAAAGGGAGAAAAGACATGCTGATGTCTGAGAGAAGAGTTTTGAGATTTAGAAATCCAATACGTATTATATCTTGGATTTTCATTTCTCTCAACTTTGATCCTTCCTATAGTTAACAACTTTATGTACAAATATATGATACTCATAACAATGACCATAACATAAATAGGCATGCATATTGTTGAAATTATTATGAGACTGTGCAGGAGAATATCTTGGGTGTCTGACTCATTGATTCATTCTCCATTGATGATCTTCTCTTTTCCCTCCTTCTCTTTTGTCTTAATTAATTCTTTCATGATGCTTCTCCCTATGGCTCTATGGTTCTTTGACTCCTACAGACCTGAATTTTATTTTCCCCGTAGAAAATTCTTGTGTCTTAGAGTATTCGATATCGGTATTGATTCAGGAGGGCATATGACTACTCAAGATCATATCTAGTCTCCTTGTCCCTTCAACAATTTTTTCATCTAAAAGCTTCTCGGTCTTTCTTCTCTCAAGATAAATTCTCAGAGAGACAACCTCTACTTCAAGAATCTGACAATTCTCTTCCCATTCTTGGATCAGAGCTTGAATAACCTCTTCTTTCCATTTGGCCTCCTCCAGTTTAACTTTCAAAGACAAGATATCATCTTTGCATGTTTGTGAGATCATTTCCCTTTTTCACTTGAGCAGCTCCTATTTCAAATGCTTTTTCTCCTCTTATAGTCTCTCATATATTCCTCGTTTTTCTTCTAGTAGAAGGACTATACTATATTTTCTCTTAATATCTTCCTCAAGCTTTTCTTTTTGATAGGAAAACTCCTCATTGTCAGAGTTATACATACCTTCATATACATGTTTTAACTATTCCTTTAGTCGCTTATTCTTTTTTCCTTTCTTTCTTTAACTCATGAAGGGCATTGATGAGTTCCCCTTCAAGGTCCACTACTCCTTCTTCTTATTCCTCTTCAGAGTCCATAATACCTTGTTTCTTGGAGTCTATTTCGAAATCCATAAGAAGATACTTATCTGAATCATTCTCCGACGAGTTTTCACTGTCTAACTCTAGTGTTGACTATCCACTTTGGACTAGAACCCCTTTTCCCTATATCTATATATATATATATGTTTTTTTTTTTCCTTTTTTCTTTTTTCTTTTTTCTGATGTGACTGAGACTTGTTTTGAAATTTTATATCCTCTTCCTTTCCATCCTTTCCTTTAGAAGGGCATTTCGCCGAGAAGTTTCCAACTCTTGCACAGTCAAAACACTTAAAGGGAAACTTCCATTTATATTTTCCTAAGCTACACTTCGATTTTCTCGCTAGTTGAGCTAGCTCCTGATCAAATTCATAGCTGGAGCAATATTGATGATCTTTATGCTCCTATGACTTTCTGGATACTTTGAATGTTGCTTCTTTAGGTTCAAAGTTTTCTATTCCTACTCTTATCTCATAGGCTGTGAGAGTACCATGCAAGTAGTCCATCTTGAGATCCTTTAAATTAGTCGTTTCATTAATAGCTGAGACTTTGGCATTAAATCTCATGGGTAGAGATCTTAATATTTTATGAACAATCATCTCTTCCTTGACCTCTTCACCAATTCCTCTAATCATATTAGTTACTTCATCAACTCTGAGGAATTATTCTGCTATGCTTTCATTTTCACTCATTCTCAAGCTCTCAAACCTCATTCTAAAAGTCTGAAGTTTTGCCTGCTTGACTTTGTCATCTCCTTCATGACTCTGATTAAGCTTTACCCACACTTCCTTAGCATACTTACAATGCATAAATTTTACAAATTATGTTTGACCTAGGCAAAAGAGAATGGCATTCTTGGCTTTAACATTGTTCCCATATAGTATTTTACCATTTGCATTAGTGGGAGGAATATCAGGGACATTGTAGTCTACTAGTATTGAAGTCCAAACATCTACTCCCATGCACATATGACACACTTCCATTATTACTTTCCAAAAGGAATAGTTTGTCCCCTCAAAGACTGGTATTCTACTTGAGTAATCCTCTTGACTCTCTTCCCTAGACTTAATTCCCTATAGATCTAAATTTCAGTGATTAAAATATAGATGAAGGAACCAGGCTCTGATACCAATTGTTGAAATAAGGAATTTATGAGAGGGGGGATGAATCAGTAATTATGAAACTCGTTTTATATTTCTATAATGCTTATAGTCCATTCTTCTATTCTTTTACTTGTGAGATCATTTATTCACAAAATCAGTGAATCAAAAATTTCAAACATACATGTTCATACAGAAATCACATGAGAAACACACACCTTTGACACACCGTTTTTCACTTGGAAACCCAGAGGGAAAAAACCACCAAATTGGTTATTTATTTATGATGTAATCTAAGCACAGACTTAATTACATCTGTTTGTTTGTGAGCACCCACTCGAAGGAGGCACTGACCCCCTTTGGTAATAAAGCACCAACTTTCCAAGAGGCACCAACCTCTTCAGTGTGAGGGCATCAACCTGCTCTTGCCACTGTTCTACTATTTCATACAATTTTTAAAATGAAAATAGAGGCATACGAATTACAAGTAAAATACAAAAATGGTTGTTTGCATACTCAACTTATGCACTTTTCCTTCTCTGTTCTCACATAACAGTTCTTTACTTGTTGCTCATAACAACATCAACTCAGTACCCTGCCTCCTCTATTAAGGATTCTCTAATGACTGCTCTTCAGCACTACCCTCACTATTATACACATAACACACCCGCTGCACTTGCTGTTGTATCACTCAGTGTGCTCCTTGGTGCTTATACCTCATTGTCTCTCCACACACCTCTCCCTTCTCAACATTTCAGAAATTTTATCAATTGTCCATCTCCTCAATTGTAGGCGATGGTTTTGTTTCACTGAGGCACTCTATACAAGGCTATTTTTATTGTCTATAATTTAACTACTGAAATGTACCTTGACATGGCTTCCCTTACTGGTATTGCATCTCTTAGTAGTTTCATGTCTTAGTATCAAATCCAAGATGGACCTTGGAGTTATTTTATCATGAAAATGTGTACAACTTCATGCTTGGAAATTAATTCTTAGGTGACCTGCACACTCCTTCGAGAGTCCCATTCTCATTTATCACTTCACAGAGCTTGATAGTTCACCGATATGACCACTCTAATCCTCATTTAACACAACCAATCATGTATGTGAAGCAATCGATTTCTTCCTTCATTAACCCAAATTGGTCTCTGCTAGAATTTTCATCCTTGATTCCTTGATATAGAGACTTCTGCAAGTTTAGCTCATTTCAATGATCAACTCCCCTAGGCCTACATTGAATTCTACAGTTGTTGACCCATACATCCTTTAACTCACTATACTGCTTCATCATAAAAATGACATATCGTAACTTTATAAAAGTAGAATGTTACAATAATGTACTCCTCGATATCCTTGGCTCCCTTTGCCTTCAACTCCTTTGAAAGCTACCTTCTCATGGGACCAAAAGTTGCGTTCAAGGCTTACCACTTTATCAGAGTCCCTTAGTATCATAACTTTCAAAATTGAAATGTTACAATATTTCTCAGTCTCGATATCCTCACATCCCTTGGCACTCAACTCCTTAAGCATTTTACTTCTCATATGACTGAACTTGTGACTAATGGCTTAGCACTTAGGTGCTAAGGCCTTCAAGCTCCTACCGAAGGCCAAAATTCCTTTGTTAACTTCTTTGTTCCCTTAGTTCTTTGAACTTTCATGACCAAGTGCTAACCCAACATCATAAGCCTCTTCCATTTTAACTTTTCCAAAAACTGTTTTCATTAAAGGCCTTTAAGCTCCCATTGAAGGCCAAACTTCCTTTTTAAATTGCTTTGTTCCCTTGGTTCTTTGAACTCTCATGACCAAGTGCTAACCCAACACTGTAAGCCTGTTCCATTTTAACTTTTCCAAAAACTATTTTCATTGAAGTTATGATGTCCTCATCCTCAGATATGACGACCTCTCAGATGGTGTCATTATTCCATGTGGTGACCCCTTAGTGGTGACACATCACCCGGACATGGCCCATTAGGCCACCCAATAATGTTGAATCTCCCTACCATGTGTCCTATGAGAGGAGAGGGAAAAAGGCCCATCAAACCTTGGTTTTGCATTGGGATCCTTCATTAATTTTATTCAGCACTCATCGAGGATTTTTAGCACTATCGACACTATCAGATATATTAAATTCTAAAGGTTCCTCTCTTAAAAAGTTTTGATATTCTAGTATCTGATATGCCACCAGCTTCGATATCCCAATATCCAATACTCTGATTTCCTGAAGTTCTAATGATTCAATGCTCTGATGTGCTAATCTCTAGGGTTCTAATATCGGATCCCTATGGACTCATATCTCTGATATTTCATCTTTCTTCAGACTTCAAGTCCCTGAACTTTGGCAGACCATGTATTATGATCTAGGAGTCCAATTTTAGACTTCTACATGCCTTTGGAAGGTCTTCCAGAGAGATTTCCAATGGATAAGGTCAGATGTAGACTTTGAGCCCATCTTCTACCTCTAAGATGGTTGTAAAATTGCTACCACACCTTGCTCCTTAACTCTTCTTCTTGTGCTTGGAATGATAAACTCCTAACCACTATAGTCATAATCTTATGGCTTCTCTAATAAGCCTACTACTGTGATGATTCTCTACATAAAGTCTGCAACTACCATGTAATTCCTTCTAGTCCATTGCTGTAGTAATCATTTTATGGATTTTCCAGTAAGCCTACTACTATCATGATTTTATACAAAGTGCTCCAACAACTACGGGATTCCTATTGAACACCCCATCATCATGCTGAACCTTATTGACATCAATGGAAACACTAACACAACCACCCATACACCACCAATTGTCTAATAGTATCATTTGAATATGGACAATACCCACAAAATACTCTAAGTATCAACTCGTATTTTATATCATCTCCCATAAATTACAAATTTATACTCAACTCATAGTTCTGGTTAATCCCCCAATGTATTATGAAATTTAATTATTCCTTTATTTTCTTAATGTATCCTACCATTCAAGAGGGAAAGTTATGTAATTTGGACTATACACTAATTTGACTTGTGCAAACATAGGTATTCGAAATCCAATCGAAACTGGAGGTAGTTCACCATAAGAAAACCATAAACATACAAACCAATATATGGGCTTCAGGTAACAGCAAAAAATTCCTTCATATTGTAGAAATTCCTTATGGATTCAAATTTCTAATTGTAATTTACTAAAACAATAGACTTGAATCTACTCTACTCATTAGCGGAAACAATTAAATGATCACAAAATCATGAAGCGTATAGGAGAAAGAATTCAATCAAAATATTACACAATTATTTATTGGGGAAAGACAACTAAAAACCCCTCATATATGCATATTACATTAGTAAAAAATATGAGAAGATTACAAGCCTGAGCAACATTTGCACTATCTCTATCTGTTTCGCTACTTCCTAGGCTGACTCTGGCCAACACTTAGCCAATTTCATAGCCTTCCAAGCTCCCTATTTCCCTGAAATACTTACTTGGAAATTAAACCCCTATTAATTTGGGAAATTCCTCAATAGGAATTGTGAAATCCTCATAGGAAATCCTTCGACTGCATGCACCACTTGTATAATTCAGATGATCATACAACTGACAGTAGATTGTCCCTGACCTCCAATATCAACTAGGTCTTTCTGAGATTTTACATGCATGAGATATTTATGAGTGAATCATCAGTTTACTATTTGATCACCGTAGGTAGCACCACACTACACTATAGACAACACCACACTACTAGACCACCCACTAGTTCCTCCAATAATTACAACTAGTTTAATTGACCTGAACTTAGTTAAACAAAATTAATTAATTACAACTCAAAATAAACTCAACGAGGGCTCCTATAATGTAGGAGACACTCTACATGAATCTAGTTAGATCCTCAACAGAAGCTAAGTCAAATTAACTTGTTAACTAATACAACTTGTCATGACATGTGGAATTACAATTTTATTCCCAATTTAATTCAAGGACAAAATTAAATTAGGTTTTTCTTGTTGCATTTTCAACACTCCCTCTCAACAAGAAAGGAATTCACATGTATCTCAATCCATTACCTTTGGAATGTATTTCATGCAAAACTTCTCATTGTGCTTGTTGCTACTACAACATCTATAACTGAAAAGCATCCAAAAAATAAATAAAAAATAATCGCTGAATCAATATGTAATTGTCTACCGGGAAAACTATGTTGTTGTTGACTCTACTACTGAGCCTCCTACTCTACTCTCAACACCTCTCTGCACTCCTCAGTATCTGACTGACATTGATACTCTTGCTACTGAATACTGTGGGCCCCCATAGCAAGGTAATGATCCATGGGACAAACACACCTCAATGGACCCTGACCAATTTCTGAAACTCTTGGACTATGGTTTCATATCGACACACCTCACACCTGGAGGTATGATTGCATGAGATCCTTTTGCCTGCTTAGCTCAAAATTCCCACCTACTAGAGGTATCTTCTTGAGTGGATGTCTCCACTCGTCCTCCTCTCTTCTTCTTTAATTTTGGTTGCTCCACAACTTGCTAAGGCTGCTTCTCAGGTTGCATGTTATGAGGTAATTCATGCTCCCTCTCAACCACCAAGTCTCTAACCTTTTCTTTTCCCCTCAACAGTTTTCAAGCATCTTGTACCTTAAGTGCTGTTGAGGGCCCCGAGGTCGGGTCAACAACAAGGGGGATACCCACCCGGTCCGGAACCTAGTTGGCGGCTCCTTGCCCATTTGGAGTAGCGGGTCCGACTGGGGGTAATGGGACCAGTTTCCCAATGTGATGGGTGTGTGTGTGTGCGTAGAGTCTGATGGTATTAATCTAAGGAAAAGGGGGGGGGGGGGAATTCTTCTAATCTAGTCTTAATTCTAACTGCTAAATTAACTCTATGCTAATGTAATCTAATGAAGAAAAATACATCTAATCTACGCTAACCCGGGGTGTTTTCTTTTGTTATGCGATCTAGAAAGATTTCTAACAGCAGCCGGTAATAAAGATCATTCAACTGATATCAGAATATAAATCAATAAAGATAAACCATTCCGCATAAGAAGTTAGGCAGAGTAGTTGTGAACAGCATATCGCATAATCAGTTTTCTATATGTTAAACATAAATAAATGACCCCACCGTACAGAAGTGCCAAATGTTAATGCAGACATTCATGCAATAACATACAAAGAACTCAGCCACATATCACTTTAGGAATACTAGCAGAATCTAGCCAAGAGATAAAAGTACCATTTATGACTAACTTCACTAATAAACTTCAAATAACAATGATTTATTTCTACTTGTTCTAACATCTGCTAAGAGTACAGAAGTGCAACATCAGTAACAGATATTAAAATGCAAACATAAATAAATCTCGATCCATCCATTCATCAAAAACCTCCTCTGAGGGTGCAGAAGTGCATGTTCTGAGGAAAAGTTTTTTGACAGATTTCCGGACCCTTCTCCAAAAACCATGAGAAGGGTTAAATACTACTAACTAATCAATCTTAATTACATGAAATTAGGGAATCGGCCTCAAATGACCGCCCTTTTACTAAAAGCAACTTTATTTCTAAACTTAAAATCTAATTTCTGACCGTTTCTGTATATTCTCTTTAGTGCTGTCAACAGTGTAATGCTTTCTTGGGAAGAGTCGGTTGGACGCCTTCTTGTTTCGCTCGGGAGATAAAAGTGGAAATAACAGGAGCTGGCACTTCCTTCCGGCAGACCAGAAGATAGTTTCGAAAACCTTTCTCTAGCTGGGTGTATTCGCCGCGTGTATACTTAGCGTGTCCCAGTTTCTTCTCGAATTGATTTTGCTGTTGCCGTTTTCGGTTTCCGGTCGTGCGAATGACTGAGTGGGTTAGGAGTCGTGCTGTATGGGCAAGTCCCTGTGTCGAGAATTTCTTCTGTTCTTTGTTCCAGGTTTTCCTGAAGCGTCCTTCTTCACTTGCGTTTCTCTTTTTGCTTTACCCGGTCTAAGCTTTAGGATCTTTTCTGAACATGCTGCTTTTGTGCGCCTTTGACTCTGAGTCCTGGATAGTCTAATTTCATCAGTGCAGGTTGGCTGATAGCCTGGAATCCGCGGTTCTGCTGCATGTGGCATCCGTTTGCGGAGGCATTCTCTCTCTGCTATCTGATTGGCGCTTTCCTCTTTCCCTCAGATGTTTCCTACATATAAACTTATATCAGTTGCGTGTCTTGTAGTTTATGCAAAGGGGAAGTGAAATGAAAAGACTTGACGTGAAAGCATTAATCTCTAATGAATGCATAATTCTGACATTCATCATAGCTTGACTCTTCGATAAATGTAACGCAATCATTCCTAGATACTTAAGCATGCGGTTATTAAATTCTTTCAAGGCGCGTGCTTAATGCATGGGTCTATCGTGTGATAAGTCTTTTCAGGTCGCAGGTCGCAGATCGCAGATCGCTGCCATCGCAGATCGCAAATCGCTGCCATCGCAGATCGCAAATCGCTGCCATCGCAGATCACAAATCGCAAATCACAAATATCGCAAGTTCTCGTTTAATGGTTACGTCGTATAGCATGATGCTTGCGATTTGCGATATCGCATATCGACGATCGCATTGCTCGGAGGCTTTTCTTTTAAGGGGTGCGTGTGAGGCATGCAATGCGATTTGAGCCTTAGGGAGAGAAATACAAAAACTTTAAAAAAGTATTTTTTTGGGATTTTCGTTCAGGGTCCCCTCTTTGCTTGATGTTATTGCTAATGTCAAGTGAAGAAGGGGGGTTGTTGGTGACCACAAAAATGGCGATTCACTGTGAAGAACCAGTTATCTCTGCTTGTTCTATTGCATTTTCACTTCCAAAACAGAAAAGTTTTCTTATGCCTAAATTTTGTTATGGACAGATAGAGTATTACCTTTTATCCTGTCAATGATGTTTCGTCACAACTTCTTATTTCATTCTGATTGTTTGTTTCCCCTGGGTTATTTTTTGTATTCATACCTAGTCATTACTTAGTCTCCTCAAAGACAAAATAAGGTCTTCTCTGCGTACTGGCTTTGTAAAGTATGCTCATTTGTCGCAGGTAGAGCCTCTGCTGCCCGCAAGCGTCCATAGCCTCGACAGGGTTACCATGTTATCCAGCAATGATCCTTTTTCCTGCTTGAGGTTATTTACAACATTCCAGAGAAAAATCCTTTTGACACTTTTTTTTATTTTTTTTATTTTTTTATTCTCTAAAGAACAATGTCTTGGTTTGGTGGCCAAATTATGACACAGTCATTCACTTGATTTACACTTTTGCTGAACAAGCTGGCTCGTGATGAGACCCCTTGTCTTTCGATTGCACAATCTTGAGTCGTTTCCCTGTTTTGGTAGACAGCAGTGGCAAAGTCAGCAAGTTATAATATCTGTGATCATGATAAGCCGGCTCGTGATGAGACCTCTTATTCTTTGAGATATAGTGTTTTCTTGGATTGTCTCTCTGGATGCTGCGATTCTCCTTAGCAGGGAGGAAGTCATTGTTTTTCCTTAAGAAAGCTCTGGACGACAATAATAGAGTTTTAAGAACAGCAGTTTTGCAGAGAATAGCTATTTTGCTATCGATGATACTTTTCATAGCATTGGCTTAAAACAATTTTTGCCAAAATTTACTCTCATCCCAGGTTTCTTTGTGAAGTTTGAAACTAACATCATATTCAGGTTAAAGTTAACTCTATTTGTCAATAATAAAAGTCAGATTTTTCGAAAAGTTTTGCTATTTATACAAGTGAAATCAAAATCTAATACAGAAATGGTATGTTTCTTCATGAAGACTATTTATGATCGTTCACAACCAGCCCTATTTATGAAAAAAATGAAAACTAACATGAAAATTTAAAACTATCCTACAAAAACAGAAGGATGACCTTCTATGGGAAATACATTTTGAGGATTTGTCCATTTACGGGCAGAGAATCTCTTCTGCTTGTCAAGTCCTGCAACACAAAAGTTGACGGGCCTATGACTTCTACGATTTGAAAAGGACCAAGCCATAGCTTCTGGAATTTCGTATGTTTGCCCTTTTCTTCGTGAGCCTTATCCCACTTCAAAACTAAATCACCCATCTGGAAGTTTTTTTTGGTTTTTATGTTCGAATCAAAAGAGGATTTTATCAGTGCTTGGTGGTGAGCATGGGTTTTCTTGGCCTGTTCTCGTCGTTCTTCTAACTTGATTACCTCCATTTGCCTTAGTTGTAAGGGAGAAGTAGCTACTTCATCAATGTATTGTACTAAGGACAAAGAGGGAATGAGTAAGTGAGTAGGAAGAACTGCTTCTCTCCCGTAAACCAAATTAAAGGGAGAAGTCCCGATAGAGGCTTTCTTGGTAATTCTGTCTGCCCATAAGGCGTTTACCAGCGCTTTGTGCCAATTCTTTTGGTTTTGGTCAACTGTCTTTTTGATAATCCTGATCAGGTTCTTGTTCGTTGATTCAGCCAACCCATTACCTTGCGGATAGTAGTTGGCAGAATACTTCAGTTTGAACCCTCTTTTGAGTGCGAACTCAGTCATGGTATTTCCAGAAAAATATGAAGCGTTATCAAATATTAAGGCCGTTGGCAATCCAAACCTAGTAATGATAAACTGATCTATGAATTCAACAATGTTTTCAGAATTAGCTGTCTTGAGAGGAACTGCCTCTACCCATTTAGTAAAATAGTCAGTTGCAGTGAGGATATACCTATGCTGTTTAGAGGAGTGAGGAACGATCTCACCTATTATGTCCAGGCCCCATTGGCTGAATGGCTGTTCGATGTTAACCGGCTGCAGTGGCATGGATGACTTCTTTTGTCTTCCTGCAACAGTTTGGCAGACTTGGCATTTTCTCACGTGATTGTACGAGTCTTTGAATAGCGTGGGCCAGTAGTATCCTGCACGTAAGATCTTGTGTGCGGTGGCTTCTCCAGCATAGTGTCCACCTGCTGGTCCATCGTGGAGTTCCTGCAAAACCTTTTCGGCTTCAGTTTTCTCAAGACATCTAAGAAGCACAGAATCATAGTTTCTTTTAAATAAGACATCATTTACGAGCTGGTATTGTTTGGCTTTTAACCTCAGGGCTCTCTTTTTTATGTGATCCAGGTGAAATGGAGCATATCCGTTCTTTAGGAAATAAATGATGTCGGCATAAAATGATTCTGCGTCGTTTAGGCTTACCTCATACGCGTGTACCTCTTCAGGTGACTCTTCGGGGATTTGCGATGCTCCAGCTAACATCTTGCAGAAGCCTTGGCCTCTTACGATGTGTGCCGGCTTGATTTCCAGGTCGTATTCTTGCAAGGCGGTGATCCAATTTGCTCTCTTTTCGCTCACGTCTTTCTGAATCAGGAGGTTTCTTACCGCCGGGAATGGTACTATGACCTTGGTATGGGCCTTTAGCAAGAAGGGTCTGAAATATTTGACTGCTTTAAAGACGGCATATGCCTGTTTTTCTACGTCCGAATATTTCAGCTCAGCACCTTGTAAGTTTGAGCTAAAGAATGCGATTGGGGCTTCTGCCTTTTCTTTGTTTGCCTGGGTCAAGATCGCAGCATAAGAATGCTCTGAGGCAAACGTGTATAAGACAAATGGTTCTGAAAAATTTGGGGTTGCTAGGGATGGAGCGTCGATGATGGCTTGTTTGATTAAGTTAAACGCTTCGTGCTCGTCTAGACCCCATTTAAAGTTTGAATTCTTTTTTATCATTTTTTGTAAAGGAGAAATAATACGTGAAAAATATGGGACAAATCTTTTCACAAAATTGATCTGTCCTAGGAAAGATTGCATGGTCTTTTTGTTATGGGGCATGGATATCTTGGAAATTTCTTTGATTCTGGCAGATTCGATGTGAATGCCCGATTTGTACACTATGAATCCTAGCAATTTTCCTTCACTCAACGCGAAAAAAGATTTCTTCGGGTTAAGCGAGATTCCATACCTTAAACATCTTTGAAAGATTTGCTTCAAATCTCTGAGATGGTCGCTTCGTTTTTTGGAGTACACAGTTATATCATCCAGGTAAATCACTACTGATTTATTAATTAACCCTTTGAACGCAATATCCATAGCTCTTTGAAAAGTAGCGCCGGCGTTGATCAGACCGAACGACATCTTTCGATACGCGTAGGTACCCCATTTAGTTCGGAAGGTGGTTTTTAGCTGATCGTCTGGGTGTACTAGTACTTGATTATATCCTGAAAATCCATCCAGGAAAGACATCAATTCTGAGCCTGCTACAGCCTGTAATATTTGCTCCATAGGTGGGAGGGGAAAATTGTCCTTCTGACAGGCTTTGTTGAGATTCCGGAAGTCGATGCAGATTCTAATATCTCCGTTTTTCTTCCTAACAGGTACCATATTGGATACCCATTTGGAATGTCTGACCGGAAAAATTATTCTGGTTCTCAACAACTTATTTAGCTCAGTTTTTATCTGACTTTCCAGGTTGGGGTGGATTTTTCTGAGCTTTTGTTGGACGGGTTTCTCGTTGTCGATCATAGGGATAGTGTGTTGAATGATAGAAGTGTTATAAGTTTTCAGCTCATCGTAGTTCCAGGCAAAGACGTTTTTGTACTGTCGTAGAAGACGGATGTATGCTAATTTTTCTTTAGGAGCTAGGCCTTGGCCTAGATTGACGTTTTGGGGTTTCTCATCGGTTCCTAAGTTCACTGATTCGTAGTTCAGAGTTGAACTATAAAGTTTGGCGTTAGTTGACCTTTTGAACCGGCTTTTTAAGTCATACAAATTTTCTAATTTGACCACTGATTTGGGTATGGCGTTATCAGTGCCATTTTGTTGTATTTGGTGGTCATGACAGTCCTCGTCGATTATCTGGTTTGAGTAGGATCCTTCAGAGGTAAGGAAACTTACGATGTCTGGGTCGTCGTTGAATACTCTCCAGTTGGTGATGTTGTCAGGGATAAACAGTTTAAAAATTAATTCTATCGAAAACCTATCTGGACTAAAGTCTTCGGAGGGAATGAGTCTGGAGGCTACGTTTGCTAGCAGGTCTACGCTTGCATTGTGAAGTCTTGGGATTGATGAAATATTAAATGCTGTAAAATGCGCAGTGAGATCTTGCACTAAAGATTGGTAGTGCTTTAAATGACTAGACAGGCAGTGTATGGTGTTACGTACCTGTTTGACGACGATCTCGGAATCTCCAAAGACTTGAAGATATTTGACGTTGGAGCCGATTGCTTTGTATAGGCCTTGCACCAAGGCTTCGTATTCCGCTGTGTTGTTCGTGCAATCGAACTCTAGTCTGCATGTGAGCATGGTCTTATTTCCATCTGGGCTAATCAAGACGCATCCTGCTCCCGCTCCCTCATTGGACTTAGAGCCATCAAAATATAATTTCCAAAATAAAGAAGTATTTACAGGGTTATCTAAGAAACTAACACATTTTGAATCATCAGTCTGGGAAAAGTTTTCCACTTGGGATACGACTGAATTTTCTAAATATGGTGATACGTGAGCATTGAAATTTCCAAGGAAAGAGTCTACCGAATAGTTGCCTATGATGCTGCTATTGTATGCTATGGCTTCGTTCTCTCCCTCCAGGTCCGTCACTATGTACTTTTGGTGCAGTTCTCGTTCAACCTTTATTTGATTTGGCTTCCCGTTGAAGGGTAACCACATGTGCGACCAGTCAGTCGAAAAATATCTGTGGAGCTTCTCGGACCAATCCCTGCTAAGAATTAGAGCATAAAATTCAGGGATGTCAGCAACTAGAATATCGATGACCTGGCATACATTGGGGTTGGACGATAGTCTTATGTTCACTTGATTAAGTTCGCCTATCACTTCGACTTGTGATCGATCAAGTTGAACTATGCGCACTGCGGATTTTTGCGGTTGAACATTAAGTTTGGCACATATTGACTTGGGTAGAATATTGGTGGAAGCACCAGAATCAACCAAGCAGTTATGCACGTTTCTGTTAAAGATCTCGTAAGTGAGGAGGAAAGGGGGAGTGTGAGATCTAGACCTCCCTCCAATCAAGGCGATGTCATTTGGATCGATTTTATTGATCGCGTTGATTGGGGGTCTTCCTATATTATGGGAAGCTATAGCTGTAGGTAGAGGCACAGTAGGTACGGCGTGTAACTCTTTCATCATGATCTTCTGTTGATGTTTCAATTTGCTTAGCTCGTACAAGGTGATATTAGCCCTAGTTTTCTTCATGTCGTCGATGATGTTATACTCCATTTCATCTGACACTATTAGTGTCTTTGATGGAGGCGATTGCTCTGATTGGACTGGGTTAAATGAGGTCGCTTTAGGGGTTGTCTTCTTTGTTGCGACCTTTTCTTTTGCTAGAGGGCTTGCGCCCTTCTGTTTTGGGGTAGTCTGGGGAGGATCAAGTTGATTTCTGCTTCTTGTGCTAACCGGAAGTGCTTCTTGATCTTCCTCTTGTGGGAGGATGAAATCCCACATCCCTTGCAGTTCCACCACTTCTTCATCGTCGGTATGCGTTTCAATGGTGTTCTCTTCTTCTTCTTCAGATTCCACGTTAGAGACCATGCTGGGTGGCTTCGTCTCCATAGGAGGATTCCTCTTAAAACTCCTAAAAGGCTTTCTTGGGGACGATTCTGCTACTTGTTTCCTGATATCAATCATCTCATTTGACATGGCCTTTAATACCTTTTGTAATCCTTCCATGTCGAAAGGATCCTTCGTTTGCTTCTTCTTGGTTTCTTCTTTGAAAGAGATTTTCTTAGATTTACGCTCTTCGATTGTAGATCTCTTTTCTAGGGCTACTATGCGTCTTTCGACTGCCAATGCCTCAGCCAAGTTTTCGACTAAGGTTGTCTTGCTTGCCCTATCTACGAAGATGGCCAAGTTTGAAGGTAAGGTCGTGATGTACCATTCGCATCTTACTTCCTCGCTGGGTTGGGAAGCAGCGGGGATTTTATTGAGGATCTTGTTGAACCGTAAGTTAAAATCTTTAATGGGTTCCCGAGCCTCAGCTTTAAGATTGGACAGATCGTTGATCAGTGTCGCTGTCGATCTATTATCGCCGAATTTGGTGAGAAATTGATTTTGAAAAATATCCCAGCTGGTGATAGATCCGGAGGGTAGCGAAAAGTACCATGACCCGGCCGTCCCTTGCATCGTATAGGGGAAGAGTCGGACCACGGCGTCTTCGTTGGTAACTCCGTTGAGATTAACAGAAAGCATGAAATTATTGATATGTTCTTCAGCTAGCATTCCGGTTTCTGGATTGAACTTTGGTAACCACTTCTCGGGATGGGCAGGTATTGGACTCAGGGGTGGCATTAAAACCGCCCCAAGGTTGTTCCATGGAGATTGTGCCATCGCTGAGTTGCTGGTTAGTAAAAGTGTAGAAGATGATCTTTGAGGTTGAGAAGATAGAGAAGTTATGATCTTTGACGATTGTGGAGGAAGAGTTGCGGAGGATGGATGAGTGATTTGAGGTGGAGATGTGAGTGGTTGACTTCGCGGAGAGGGAGTTGAAATGGATGAGGTGGATGAAAGAGTCTCTCTGTCAGACTCTTGAAATGCTTTCCTTGCTCTTTTCCTAGTGGGGAGAGGGATTTCGGTTGGCTGAATGCCAAACTTTTCACTCTTCAATCGGGTCAGGGGATGAGCAGGGTTGTATTGCAAAGTCAAGCTGCCTTTAGATTTATCAGATTTCTGGTTAAAAATAGAGAATCCCTGGAGTTTACGGATCAAGGTTTGAACTTCAGGGGGATCGACAATAAGTTGTTCTGATGTATACGGATGTATAGCAGTAGTGGATGTCCGAGCGACTTCCAGTTCCGAGTTTAGTCGTATTGGGGAAGTCGGGGAAGTTGGTGAGGGTGATTTGCTCTTAGAATGGTATTTGGGTTTTGAATTATGTGCCATTCATAGTTGTGGCCCTCCTTCTAGCGCCAGAAATGTTGAGGGCCCCGAGGTCGGGTCAACAACAAGGGGGATACCCACCCGGTCTGGAACCTGGTTGGCGGCTCCTTGCCCGTTTGGAGTAGCGGGTCCGACTGGGGGTAATGGGACCAGTTTCCCAATGTGATGGGTGTGTGTGTGTGCGTAGAGTCTGATGGTATTAATCTAAGGAAAAGGGGGGGGGGGAATTCTTCTAATCTAGTCTTAATTCTAACTGCTAAATTAACTCTATGCTAATGTAATCTAATGAAGAAAAATACATCTAATCTACGCTAACCCGGGGTGTTTACTTTTGTTATGCGATCTAGAAAGATTTCTAACAGTAGCCGGTAATAAAGATCATTCAACTGATATCAGAATATAAATCAATAAAGATAAACCATTCCGCATAAGAAGTTAGGCAGAGTAGTTGTGAACAACATATCGCATAATCAGTTTTCTATAAGTTAAACATAAATAAATGACCCCACCGTACAGAAGTGCCAAATGGTAATGCAGACATTCATGCAATAACATACAAAGAACTCAGCCACATATCACTTTAGGAATACTAGCAGAATCTAGCCAAGAGATAAAAGTACCATTTATGACTAACTTCACTAATAAACTTCAAGTAACAATGATTTATTTCTACTTGTTCTAACATCTGCTAAGAGTACAGAAGTGCAACATCAGTAACAGATATTAAAATGCAAACATAAATAAATCTCGATCCATCCATTCATCAAAAACCTCCTCTGAGGGTGCAGAAGTGCATGTTCTGAGGATAAGTTTTTTGACAGATTTCCGGACCCTTCTCCAAAAACCATGAGAAGGGTTAAATACTACTAACTAATCAATCTTAATTACATGAAATTAGGGAATCGGCCTCAAATGACCACCCTTTTACTAAAAGCAACTTTATTTCTAAACTTAAAATCTAATTTCTGACCGTTTCTGTATATTCTCTTTAGTGCTGTCAACAGTGTAATGCTTTCCTGGGAAGAGTCGGCTGGCCGCCTTCTTGTTTCGCTCGGGAGATAAAAGTGGAAATAACAGGAGCTGGCACTTCCTTCCGGCAGACCAGAAGATATTTTCGAAAACCTTTCTCTAGCTGGGTGTATTCGCCGCGTGTATACTTAGCGTGTCCCAGTTTCTTCTCGAACTGATTTTGCTGTTGCCGTTTTCGGTTTCTGGTCGTGCGAATGACTGAGTGGGTTAGGAGTCGTGCTGTATGGGCAAGTCCCTGTGTCGAGAATTTCTTCTGTTCTTTGTTCCAGGTTTTCCTGAAGCGTCCTTCTCAAGGATAATTTTAGGGGTGAATGTTCGCCCTTTGGCGAAATTAAGGGGTTTTAAATTTTTAGTGGGCGAATATTTTGTATCATAGTACATTTTTACAAATCACCTCAAATAGCCCACCTTATTTTAAGGGAGAGGGTAAAAAAGATAATTTAGCCCTTGAAATTAGGACTTACAACGTTCCATTCGCCCATTTTCAAGAATAGGTTTTATTTAAGTAAATCCATTCGCCCATTTTCAAGAATAGGTTTTATTTAAGTGAATCCTATGGGCCAAATACCATATTTATAAAAGAGGTATGGTAAATTAATAAAAATATAAATAAATGAGAGGTATGGTAAATAAATAAAACATTTTTTATATTTACTCCATAAGTCACCTTATATACATGTAACGGCGTAAACAAATAAAAATATAAGTAAAGTGGAGGTATGGTAAATAAATAAAACGTCTTTTTATACTTACTCAAACAGTATGGTAAATAAATAAAAATATAAATAAACTAGACGTATCGTAAATAAATAAAACCTCTTTTTATATTTAGTCCATAACCCTCGTTCTATTTATGAAGGCTCAAGAAAGAGGTTTTATTTAAGTTAATCCTATGGGCCAAATACCATATTTGTAAAAGAGGTATGGTAAATTAATAAAAATATAAATAAACGAGAGGTATGGTAAAAAAATAAAACATTTTTTTATATTTACTCCATAAGTCACCTTATATTTATGAACACTAAAAAAAATGGGTTATATTTAGGTGAAACCTATGGGCAAAATACTATGGGACAAATACCATGGACTAGATTGTTATTAATACCATGCAAAAAACCATTATTAACCCTAATATTAAAATTAATAAAAATAAAAATGGCACATGGTATTGACCCATGGTATTCACCAAAATGGCACATGGTATTGACCCATGGTATTCACCTGGAATGTAGCCTATTTAAATGGGGGAATTAAACCAGCATGTAGCCTATGCTAAGCTTCACTAGGATTTTACAAAGTTTTATTATTTAGTGAAAGACTCGCCAAGATCTTACAAGATTTTATAATTGAGTAAAATATTCGCCATGACTGGTGAGAGATTCGCCAAAAAATTATATATACATATTATATTATTGATAAAATCGCCTTCCATTTTTCCTATATACCATGGAGATTTGCCCATTTATTATATTTATAAATTTAGGGGGGTTCTTAAAATTTTCCCTGGTCCTTCTTCACTTGCGTTTCTCTTTTTGCTTTACCCGGTCTAAGCTTTGGGATCTTTTCTGAACATGCTGCTTTTGTGCACCTTTGACTCTGAGTCCTGGATAGTCTAATTTCATCAGTGCAGGTTGGCTGATAGCCTGGAATCCGCGGTTCTGCTGCATGCGGCATCCGTTTGTGGAGGCATTCTCTCTCAGCTATCTGATTGGCGCTTTCCTCTTTCCCTCAGATGTTTCCTGCATATAAACTTATATCAGTTGCGTGTCTTGCAGTTTACGCAAAGGGGAAGTGAAATGAAAAGACTTGACGTGAAAGCATTAATCTCTAATGAATGCATAATTCTGACATTCATCATAGCTTGACTCTTCGATAAATGTAACGCAATCATTCCTAGATACTTAAGCATGAGGTTATTAAATTCTTTCAAGGCGCGTGCTTAATGCATGGGTCTATCGTGTGATAAGTCTTTTTAGGTCGCAGGTCGCAGATCGCAGATCGCTGCCACCGTAGATCGCAAATCGCTGCCATCGCAGATCACAAATCGCTACCATCGCAGATCGCAAATCGCAAATCACAAATATCGCAAGTTCTCGTTTAATGGTTACGTCGTATAGCATGATTCTTGCGATTTGCGATATCGCATATCGGCGATCGCATTGCTCGAAGGCTTTTCTTTTAAGGGGCGCGTGTGAGGCATGCGATGCGATTTGAGCCTTAGGGAGAGAAATACAAAAACTTTAAGAAAGTATTTTTTTGGGATTTTCGTTCAGGGTCCCCTCTTTGCTTGATGTTATTGCTAATGTCAAGTGAAGAAGGGGGGTTGTTGGTGACCACAACAAGTGCATACATGTTCTTGACTTGCACACTGATGTATTTCACCTGTCTTATGGTGATGTGTCTAAGGAAAACCTTTCCTTTGATAAATATAACATTGTAGCCACGATCCTCTAACATGGTAGCTTAAACCAAATTCTTCTTCAAACTCAAAACATACATTCCATCTTTTAATGTGAGAGGAGAACCAGACTCACTCTGAAAGGTGACAGTAATGACTTTGGTCACGCTATACCTCCCATCATCTCCCATTTTGATCTGCATATGGAGGTCCTTCTCCTCCATGTCATTGAAGAATTATTTGTTACGAGTCATATGGAATGAGGATCCACTGTCCAGATACCACAAACTACCCATCACCGATGTCACCATGCAAGAAATGAGGGTGAAATCTATCTTGAATTATGAAGCATGAGCTTCACGTACTGCTCCTCTTGAGGGCTTCTTGTTGGCCTTCTTGTGCGGAAACTTAGTGGCATAGTGTCCAAGCTCATGACAATGAAAACATCTAATATTCTACATGTCTTTATTCTTTCTTCCATGATTGGAATCTAATTTTGAATGGGATGAATTCCCTTTCCCTTTATTCACCTTTCTAGCTAAGGCACAATTCTCCTCATCATCATGCTTGGATGAGGATCCATCTTTGGTGTTCCTCCAAATCTCTTCTTACACAAAGTCGGACAATAAATGATCCCAATATGGTAGCTTCTCCCTCCCATTTACTGAGTCATGGTAGTTGTGCTAACTCTTGGGAAGGCCTAGAAGTTCCAAGCTGACTAGATCATCTTTAGCAACTGTAACAATGACACTTTCAAGCTCATCTTGACATTGGGTGAAATTGGTCAAGTACTTTGGTATTGCGTCACCCTTCTCCATCTTGATTTTTTTGAGCTTGTCGTTCAGTTCTAGATTCTTATGGGACTGTTGTTTTGAAACAGGTCTTTCAAGGCCTTCCACATTGCACATGGAGTCTCCTTACTGTGGAGGTTCAAGACAATATGATCTCAAACTCCTTCTAGGATAATCCTTCTCACCTTCTCAACACATTTTCTCCACTCTTCTAGATATTGAGCATGAGTTGGCTTAGGAATATCTTTGTCTATGAATTCCTTCATACCATTTTCCTCCAACACTTCCTCCATCGTTTCCTTCCAAGAAATATAGTTTGAACTACCCTCAAGGGACTATTCAAGTCTCAATTTGTATAATGACATCTTGCCAGCTCTGAAGTATGATACCAAAATTTTTATTTCACCTACAAAATACAAACTCATATTCTCCTCTTCTATAGTGATTTCAGCTTCGATACCATGTAGAAATTCCTTGTAGATTCAAACTGCTAATTGTAATTTACTAAGACAATAGACTTGAATCTACTCTACTCATCAAGAGAAACAATTAAACGATTGCCTAATCATGAACCATACAAGAGAAAGAATTCAATCAACACATTACACAATGATTTCCTAGGGAAAGCGATAGCTAAAGACCCATCATATATATATATATATATCTATATCTATATATATATATATATATATATATTACATTAGTCAGAAAATATAACAAGATTACTATGCTTTTCTCAAGCCCGAGAAACCTCTGCCCTATCTCTATCTGTCTCACTACTTTCTAGGCTGACTCTGGCCAACACTTAACCAATTTACTAACCTTCCAATCTCCCCATTTCCTTGCATTTTTTCTTTGGGAATTAGACCCTTATTAACTACGGAAATTCCTCAATAGGAATTGCACAATCCTCATAGGCCTTCCTCTAACTGCATGCACCACCTGTATAATTCGGATGATCATACAACTAATAGTACATTGTCCCTGAACTCGAATCTCAACTAGTTCTTTCTCAGATATAACATGCATGAGTTTTTTATGAGTGAATCATTAGTTTACCAATTGATCACTATAGGCAACACCACACTATACTGCAGACGACACCACACTACTACACCTACCACTAGTTCCTCCGATAATTGGAACTAGTTTCACTGATTTTAACTAAGTTAAATTGAATTAATTGATTACAAATCAAAATAAACTTAACCACGACTCCTGTAATGTAGGAGACACGCTACATGAATCTACTTAGACCCTCAAATTAAATTAGTTGAGCTAACTAAGTCAAATTAACTTAGTTAACTAATAAAATTTGTCATGAGATGTGGAATTACAATTTTATTCCCAATTTAGTTCAAGGACAAATTAAATTAGGATTTTCTGGTTGCATTTTCAACACATACACTACTTCTCCTGCTCTAATTTTAATATATTAAACATCCTCATGTAACACACTCAAAAGAAGTTAATTATCCATAGATTTATATCGTACCTATTCTTTTTCTATCCACATGCACGCCCAATAATTACACATACACTCCACCCTTATATACACAACCATTTTGGTACCCAATACATTATAAAAATATCAATATCCTTGAATAGATAATGAGTAATATCAATCCTACTTTCATGCCTAGAAAATAAACAATATGCTAAAAAAAAATTCATATAACTAGCATTTAATAATTATCCATAATTTCTAACCGTATTTATAAACTAGAACTGAACTTGGGTGAATCACTTTCCTCCCAACCCTAAACTGAATCCTCCAGTTCCATCCGAGATGAGATGTGCTTGCCAAAGAATCAACAACCTCTTGTAATTCCAAATAATGTATTTCTATACATTACTTCCCTAGTAGAGTTTTCCTTAGCAACGTCCCACTTTTTATGGGTTTGCGAACCCACTAGCCAAGGTTTTTTTTTCCCAAAAAGGTATTTCCTCCTTTTTCTTTAAAGCCCGCCTTTCTCTCCCACGACACTTTATTCCACCCTTACTCAATGTTTTATAAAACTAAGTGATTTAATATATTCTCTGTCCCATAAGATTAAATCTTACTGATCAACTCCTAGAGATTTTTAGGATTTATTTAAAGGAAGATTATTTTGATCTCATCCACCAACACTAGTTTCCAGATCTTGGCAAGAATCTCTTAACTCTAGTGTTTCTTTCCCAAGTAATTTCCATATTTTATTTTCATTAATAAAATTCATTTATTACATCATCATACTTTATTGTTCACCTTAATTCAAATCCATCATGGATTTCTAGCCATCAAATCTAAAAATAGTTCAGTCTAAAACAAAAATATATTTACATAGAAACAGAGGGGTATTATAGGTCTTTACTTAGAAGATAAATAGATAATGGTGGAAAAACTGACTTAAATCAACCTTTTCGTGAACCTATACTAGATCAATCATTAGAATCGACATGCACTTAGGTATTGTAGGGTTGGGAAAACATCTTGGATGCCCCTTCTCGACTACTAGTTTGTGCCTTTTAATCATAAGCAATTCAATGTTGTTTATTTGTGCTATGGGGGACAAATGGATAAGTGTTGCACATAATTGATTCAAATTTATTTTATATTTATATTTAATTGAAAAAAGGTGCAATGCAACATAATTGATGAACATACGACAAAGTTGGCATACTGTAAAGATAAATTGGATAAGATAAATTTAATAGTTGTATATTTTTATATTGAAATAAATATACCATAATTTGATTTGGTGCATTTTTTAAAGGAATCTACAGATTTGCCTGAACTTTTCTAGTATTGCAAATATTTGGTGTTGATGTATTTATTTCAGATATTTAGTATTTGGTATTTTCTTGAGACTTGGTGCATGTAAAAATGAAAAATCCTTTTTCTAATTCATATTTAAATGAGTTCATAAAGCTATATGGATAGAATTATACAAATTGGAAATTCAAGTTGTAGATATTACTAGAAAACTACAACGCTTGGTCAATAGTAATAGGAGATAACCAAACAGGAAGGACCAACAACTCCGGTTCAAGATTAGGAGCAAAGAGAGACCAAGGCCAAGGTAATCTTGATAATTTCCATAAAGAAAACATTATTCCACACATAAAGGATTGTGATACATCTCAAGCAACATGGCAAACACTCAAAACGTTGTATGAAAATGTCAATACTAATAGAAAGATATTTTTTAAGAAGAGTGTTTTATCAATTAAGATGGAGGTAAATGAAAGTATTAGGGATTTTATTCTTAGAATCAATGAAATTTTCTATAGGTTTAGTTCTATTAGTGAAAATATTTCTGACAATGATCTAGTAATAATTATTTTGAATGGGATGTTGGATGATTATCTTATGTTTATCATTGTAATTTAATCTAGGGAAAAAGGATCCTACCTTTGATAAATTAACATGTTTTCTCTTACAATAATAAGAAAGAAGGAAGAATCTCAATGAAAAGTCTCAAAATTTAGATTTGGCATTAGTAGCCAAAGGGAAGTTGTCATACAGAGGAAATCCATGGGACAAGAACACAGGAGGAAAGTCATACTCAAAACCATATCAAGGCACAACATCACAAAGGAAAAGTACCTATATCAAGAAGAAGGATGGATGCTACTATTATGGTAAGCCTGGACACTTTGCTAAATATTGCAATAAAAGAAAATTTAATGAGTCCAAGCATAGAAGGCATTCAAGAAATTTTGTTGATAAAGAAGCCTCAGTTAGTGATAATCTCAAAAATATCAAATTATTCATTTTAGATGATGCCTTATTAGTAGAAACTGATGATATTAATTCATGTTTTATTAATTTTGGTGCTTCAATTCATATGACATGGAAAAATGAATGGTTTGATACCTATCATGAAAATAATAATGGTACTCATATCTATCTAGGAGATGATCGATCTCATGAAATCAAAGGTTATGGTGATGTATGTGTAACTTTACCAAATGGCCATGTGAGAAAAATACAAAATGTGATGTATGTTCGTGGAATAAATAAGAATATATTATTTTTGTCCACTATTGCATATTAGAATCTCAATGTTGAATTCTTTAAACCACATTGTATTCTTAAGGATATACAAGACAACTACAACATAATAGCAATAGGAGATGATATTAGGAGGCTTATAAAAGCTTGATGTTAACAAGAAAAATAATCAATCTTTGGCATCCACAACCATGACAACATAAGCTCTTTGGCATAAAAGGTATGGCCACCTTAATTATCATGACTTATTTCTAATTAAAAAAAAAATGATAGATGGACTTGCATTCTTAAAGAATGCATATTTATCATGTGAAGGGTGTGTATTAGGGAAGATGCATGTGGAAGATTTCTCTACTCATATAGATAGAATAAAAGGTTATATTCTTGAACTTGTGCATAGATATGTGTGCTGATTTATGAGACTAGATCATCGGGAGGAGCATTTTATTTCTCGATATTTTTTATTATTTCACAAAATACATCTACATTGATTTCATAAGAAGGAAGAGTGATGTATTTGAATATTTCAAGGAGTTTGAAAAATTAGTTTAGAAGTAAACATGAAAATACATCAAGATCCTCTGGCCTAATCAAAGGGGAGAATATAAATTAGGTGCATTTGTCAAATACTGCAAAGCCCATAGAATGTTACAATAGTACACAATGCCACATACTCCAAAACATAATGGAGTAGCTAAAAGGAAGAATAAAACCTTAGTGGAATGTGCAAGGAGCGTGATGAAAGGTAAAATCCTTACTATGCATTTGGGTTGAAGCTATTAGTACTGTTGTTTATTTAAATAATATGTCCAACAAAAAATTTGAATCAGAAGACTCCATTTGAGGCTCTTTATGGTTATGAACCAACAATAAGCAATCTAAGAATACTTGGAAGAAAATATTTTTCTCATATTCTAAAAGAAGATATGTTTAAACTTGATGCAAAAGCTATCAAGTGTATTTTCATTTGTTAGTGTTATGCTCCTTCTACAGAAATTTTTTACATGTTTTGTTCCATGAACATGTAGATGAATGCCATGGGGGGGACATTATGATGCATGGAATATTCCTCATGGTTGTGATAATGCCATAACAGAAGTTGATGACAAATAAGAGTAGTAACAAGAGGAATAATCTAGTGATTTACACACTTCAAGAAATGAAAGAATACCCAAAGGAAGATTTGAGTCACCACAAAGAAAAATAATGGATAAAGGAAAAGAACTACAAATAAGGCCATCACACTAAATTTAACCACAAGTAAGTTATAAAGACTAGGCCTTAATGACCAAAGTGATGAATGTCATAGAACCTTTGAATTTTGAAGAAGGTAATGAGCACACAGAATGGAGACATAAAATGAAGGATGAATATAATTCCATAATAAGAATGATACATGGGAATTGATAGAATTTCCTAAGGATAAAGTTCCCATAGGTTCAAAATGGTTGTTCGAAACTAAATTTAGTGCTGATGGAAGTATTTATAAATATAAAGCTAGACTACTAATAATGGGTTATTCACAGAAAGAAGGGATAGATTACGATTTTTTTTTACACTAGTAGCAAAAATGAACACCATTAGAATAGTTATGCCATTCGAAACTAAGCATAATTGGAAGCTAATTTAGTTGGATGTCAAGTCAACATTTATGAATGAAGAACTAAAGGAAGAAGTCTATCTTGTTCAACCACAAGGCTTTGTAAAATAGGAAGAATAACATCTTTTTTTCTGGTTGAAGAAAGAAATATATCACTAGAAGGAGAATACCTTCTAGATCAGGCTATAACAGAGGTTTTTAATGTTATAAACTTTTCAAAAAGTTAAAAAAAAACCTCCGCTACAACATCCATTTTCAATAGCAGAGATGATTACAGAACTTCATCACAACTAAAAATTTTGGGTGGTCGAAGGTTTAGCGAATGTTTTTTTAGCGATGCACTTAATGGAAAAGTAGCACCAGTGTAGTACCACTATAAAAGCACAAGTGTTGTAAATTTAAATAAAATCACCAGGAATTGGAAAAAATGTTTGGAGCCCTGGTGTGTTATTTTTGTAAAAGAACCATTTCTTTAATAATAAAAATGCATCGACTTGGACAATCTATGATACCATGCAACGGGGCGTTGAGTGATGTTGGCTTGATGGGTCCTAACCCAGGTTCAACATTAATTAGGCAAGCAAATCCCTACAATATTGGCCCTTTTGGCATCAATCTATGGTGCGCAGACTGAAGTCTCACCCGTAGTAGTATGGGGGGATGCAAGAACCAAGTTTTCGCACTCTGAGATAGTTGTGATGTCATTTTATACCCTAACCCTTCCTTCACGTAGATCGATAAACCCTTTAGGGCTTATCAATGTACTTATCTTATTTGGCCTTGAAACCTTCACGAAGGTCTGTGATCGTCCTTTGTGGACCCTAAATAGGCAATTTAGATGCTTACGCACCCCTTTAATTACTCTTACTTTTGTGTCTACCCATATTAGCTTAAGTAGTGGTTAACTTCAACAGGTGTTATGATTATCTTCACGTAAATAGATACTCTTACTTGCGTTCATACAACAAAGTAAAATACATAGATTTGCACATCAATATATCATTAAATCATAAACCCAATATTCAACATACATAACTGCATAACTTCATAACAGAAGTAAAATAGCTCATACAAAGACTTCTCTAGAAAAATTCCCTTTATTGATGGTTCAGATCTTCAGTATAGACTCTAACTTCCCTGCACAGACAGCTGTAGGGGTCCGTGCACTCATCTGTGGACTTCTACCCTAGGCCTCTACACACTCAGCTGCAGAGCCTCTTCCTACACTAAGACTCTTCACTCGTAGCTCTCATAGACCCATTACATCAATCAATTTCCCAAAAACTTCCTAAGACTGAACTACCTTAGACTCTTCTAAGACTCCCTTTTTATAGATTCCCATGGTTCGCGAACCAGGGGTGAATCTCATCAAGCCAACACAACCTACCTAAACTAAGGGTGGATACCCTTTTTGATTGTATACATCTTTGTGCTCCGCGACCACAAAATGCAGAGACTTTACATTCTTTATATAGAACTTGGGCCTGTAGCCCCAAAACTTGGGCTTTTAACCAAAAAATTGACCTTAGGGGACTTGTTCCCAATAGGCCCCCAACAAAAATCTGGTGACTCACCCTGAGTCACTCGTCCGGTAAGGAGATCTTGTCATGAATACCTCCCAGCTCCACCTGAACTACTGCAACCTCGGTGGTACATTGCGTTACCGCCTTCTTAGCCTGCTCAACTTGCTGCTTTGTGCGCTATCTGCTTGCATTTTTTGCTGTGTCACATGCAAACTGGCCAATTTTCCTTCAATGGAGGCCATGAGAACATAGGCTTCCTCTTGCCAAGCCCCCAATCTGGCCTTTAATACTACCTCCTTGTGCTGAGCTACATACACCTGTTCCTTTAGTGCCTTCACTTCCTGTAGCTTTTCCAACCTTTAGGCGATGGAAACAGTGCGTGCCATCGCTTTGACCTCATCGTACCTTTGCTGCAACTCTCGTGCCTTAGTTTCTAGCCTTTGTAGGTTGGGATATTCCTACAGACTGATAACTACTTTGAGCACTTGTTTGAAGAATACAATGTAATCCTTGACTGCGGTATCAACAACTACAATAACATCTTTGACAACTGTCTCATGCTACTCTCAAAATTCTAGTGGAGTCGTGGTTGGGCCCTCAACTCCAGCTCTGTGATATTAAGGTTTAGTTCAAACTAAACCTTTGCTAACTCTATTTGTGCCTCATGCACACCTACATCGAGCTTCAGGATTCTTGCATTAACTAGCACATCTTCAGGGATGTTCATCTCTAGAACAGTCTGGCATTCCTCAGCCACTACAGCTATTATGCGCTCATTCTTTTCTCTAACCTTCTTAAGAAGATCAATCATGAACGTCTTTTCTACGAATATCTAGGCATTGTTTACCTTCTTCTCGTTGATGACATTCAAGGCTTGTTGTTTCTGAGCCCATAGTTCCGCGATCACACTATCCTGCAGGGTGTGGAGGGCTTCACTTGGAAGCACAACCATGTTTAACCCAACTTTCTTGAGGGCATTGACAGTGGCCCTGTCAGCCTTTGTTTCTGTGGTCAATGCTCCATCCGGCAGCGTGAAAGCTTAGGGATCCATTGAATGGACCATATCTGCTACGTCTGAGGTTGTAGGTGCCAAACTACTCGACACCACATTGCCCTGCCCTACATTGGTCTGCGCCTAAGTAGCCTGGATCTGCAGCTCGCGTAAACTCGTTTGAATGGAGACCAAGGCCCATTTATGCTACAGCTCAAACTGCTACAGCAATTCCATGGTGGTGTCCCTCACTGTATCAGCGATATCATTCAAATCACCTTCTATCAAGGTGATTGGGTTAAGGGATGATTTTCTAGCCTTGGACTTCTTCTGCGAACCTACATTCTCCTACTCCTTTGTGCTCTTAACCCGGAATGGAGTAGTCTCTGGGTCTGCTCCTTCCTACTCTGAGCGCTACTCCTCCTTTATTTGTGCGGAAGGAGACTTTTGAATCCTATTAGAGTCACACTCTTCCTCTTCCTCCTCGCCTTCTACCTTCTTTTTGGTAACATGCTCTGCTTTGGCTTTGTCCTCAGTTTGCTTCCTTCATCTTTTGACCAACTGCTCCATCTTTAATATAGCCTCTTCCTTCTTTGCTTCGCGGCAGACTTACTAGACCCAACTGATAAGTCTGAGGCTAAGCGCCATTCTGTCAGCCCACTCTCTAGAACTGTGGCAATTTCATCATCCGTCTCCCGATATGGAATATCATACCATTTTTGTGTGGGGTCCTTCAGCGCTCTGATGGAAACGCAATGGAAGTTCTTCTTGAACTCCACATATCCAGAAAATTACTTAAAGACAGTCGGTGAGAGCTGCGGATTTCAGTTGATTGCAGCATGGATGCTTGATTCCATGAGAATCCAGACTATCTTGCTGTCCTTGACCCTTTGAGGGTCCTTTGCAGCTCAAAGCGAAGCAAACTTCGCTACTTCTAGCAGCTCTGCTATAATCAGATGAAACTGACTATCCTTTGTTAAGTCCCATGTAACCAATACAATCAACAGTAGTAGCCATGCATAGTGGAAGGTATTGCTTTGGTATTTCTAGACTTCTCTGCAGTTCATGAGGAACTCACTAGGTAGCGCACCTAGTTAAATTGTATGCCCTCTGCGCACTTAACTGCTAAAGATATAACTAGTGTCAGTACTTCATCTGCATGACACTTCCTCATGACTTTCCTTGCCAGGATCTGGGCAGCTACTTTAATTGCAGGGTTAGTTATGCTAGAGATGGAGTAGCCACACGAATTCTTGGAAATCTTGAACTTATCCTTCATTCGTTCGGCGAGGTTGTGCTCACCCATCTTTCCACCAAATGCCATGGTTGTATTCAAGCATGAATGTAGGAGAAAAGTAATCCTGTGGATCAACGTGTCATTCATCAGTATCAGGTCTCCTAACCACAAGCAACCATCATGCACCAAGCATAACAGCTGCTTGATCACTGTCAGAGTTATGGGCGCATGGTTGTAATGCGACACCTATAGCAGGTTCACAGATCCTGCCTTATCCACCCCTTTTATCCACTATCTCGGCTCCACCGCAGTCACACCAGAGTCTTTATAGAAGACGCGGTTCATGAATGTATCGGTTGCCAAGTGGGGAAAGTGCTCTGTATTTTCCATATCCCAATCCTTCAGCATTAAATGGGAGATGCGCACTAAGTGCAGACCTTCAAATGTGATTTTGTCTGGTAGTGATGGTGTGAAGAGTGATTTTTTTCTCCTCGATGTCCTTGGGTACCTTCACCTTGTCCTGACATGGAGGGACATATGCTAGTAGCTTGGACATAGGGTCTGCCCCCTTAATGTCAATGTCTTCTGCCCCATGTCAACATCTTCAATGCCCATATCGACGTCTTCTATGTCCTCATCCGGTTCTAGGTCTACTGCCTTGCCCTTCTTTCGTGCTGATGAGCACTAGTATTGCAGCAAGAATGCTGCAACTCTTGGAGCTACCAACTTTACTTTATCAACCCAAGGTTCGTACAAACTTGGAGGTGGCAGTGTTGTATACACAAGTAAAATTAATGGTTCTACCTTTTCTCACTGTTCAGCTGGCGAGAGACCAGTAGGGTTTTCAAGCCAGACTTCTATGGATTCAAAAGGAGCTTGATTGCTAATGAAAGAGAGAAATCTTGTCTACTGCAAATAAGGAAAATGACTAAAATCCTATGCTAAAAATAAACCATTCTCTAACTAACTGTTGAGAAAATATGCTTTACAAGAATGCCAAGCTAATATGTATGAAATGCTACTGTATAAAGCATGGAAATTCAAGACATCAAACATCACTACTGTGCATGTAAAGGATTGAAATAAATCTAATTTGTTCTTTTTATTCTTCTTATAGAAAATCAAGTATAAACCCTAATCTCTTTTGGTGATGTGGCAGGTGGCTTAGTGATTCTAGTGGATGGTTGGGAGGTTTAGGAGATGGTTGGAAGATTTGGGAGACCCTTAGGTGACCTGGTGTGGCTTCCTAGAGGTTTTCCCTCAATTCGGCCTCAAAATAGGCCACTAGAGGAAAACCTACAGGATTCCTTGTATTTCTACAGGATACAACTGAGAGAAAAAAGATGGTTGCTGGAGGTGATGGAAGGCTTAGGGAAGGTGGTGTATGGGTGGAATGGAGTGAGCAAATGCCTAGGATCAGTCAGAACTAAAAACCAAGGTTAGGAGATGGTTGGATTCGCTCAACATGCTTGGAGGAATTTCTATGTAAAATGACGAGATTGGTGAAGATCTTGGTTAAAGAAAGGAATGATTATGATGGGTGAAGTTGGAGGGTTGCCTTCTATGAGATCTCTTTAGATTTTTGAAGTACCTACTCTGCATCAAACATTTATAATTGCAAAAAAATCATGTAAACGAGAAGAATTCTACGAAGCTATAAAAGCATAATTTAATGAACTAGCTGTCTACTTCATGCATGAGGAAAATTGCTGAATAAAATGGAATCATGGATTAGATCTAGTATAAGACTGAAGATGGAAGAGATGGTAATTAAATCCCACACTTGCAAAAATTATCAAATGCTGGTTCAAGTACAGTAAACTCTAAATCTTATGAGAAAATGGAAATCTGTCTTTTTGGGGTTGCATAAGGGTATTTTCCTCAAATCATGATCCTTGAGGGAGGAGGTGAGGCCAAGAAACCTACTGATAGCCTTGTGGTGCTCCTTTTATCCCTTCTAACATGCTATTGAAGTAAAGCACAAATGGAAGAAAACTAATAAAAAATTAATCAAATTCATAGTACTTGCAATGGAATACTTCTAAAGACAATTTAACCATGAATCTATAAAACTAAGCCAAGCATACAGATACAAGAAGGGGAGGCTTTTCTGGTAGGGTTGGGCCCTAACCCAAGAGATTGAGCCCTCTGAGTTAAATCAGTGTTGGATCAAGAAAAAGCTCATTTTCATTATCAAAACAGAAAATTACATCAATGTCTTCCACAAGTCTGGAGCATGAAAATAAATAGTGTTTTTTACAACAAAAATTGAAATCCTCATGAGGCTCTAGGCCTCTCTACTTATACAACTGAAATCCCCAATGAATTTCTTAAATATAGGGAGGCTCGGCTCCCAAAATTGAGATGAACTAACTCTTTGTCTATCACTTGCTCGACTGCCTTTTGATCTTCATGACTTGGCTGATTACACTCTAAGCTGGTGTGATTAATGGAGGAATATTTTAATGGGGGAGGAGTAAGTGAGGAGTATTTACCTCCTACAATATCTCTCCCTTGTCCCATTCAAATTTCAAACCTTGGTCTTGCTAAAATTCCTTGATTTTCTCTTCCAAACCTGCATTCAATGCATACTAGTCCACCATGCATAATATCTCACTTTAACTCATCTCATCAAACAAAATTTAATCAAAACATGTAATAAATTGTGAGAAGAGTTGATTTGACTACCTAGGAGGTGAATTAAGGGCCCATGTAATTACCCAATGATGAGGCTCATCATCACCCCCTACTGAAAGTATTGCTCATCCTCTAACCAACTTAATCAATATGCATCTCTTCCATAGCTCTAGTGGCCTCCCTGACATTGCATGCTTATGCTATGGTTTCCTCTTCTTGTGCATAGAATCCTACCTTCTTTTCTACCTCCTCCCATTGCTTTCTTTCTTCTTCTTCCTTCCTTCTTTCTAACATCCCCAAGCATAGTGGTGGACTATTTCTGAAGTCAATCCAATTGACCTTGAGGCTTTGGATGGATTGCTTGTACATGGGTGTCTTGTTCAGTGCTTTTCTCATCCTTTGAGGAGAGTGGTACTCTCTGGTCTTCAAACTGTATGGAAAATTATTCCATCTCCTTAGGGAAGGTTGCATGTTGTCATGTCCTAACAATCTTAACATGTTCTCAAAATGTGTAATGGCTTGCTCTTGGGCAGAAAGATACCTGGGTGCAAGTTGAGGATCATTTGCAATTAAATTATGTGTACTAATGACAAACATTGGATTGGAATGATCAGCTCTGATCATAAGAAGCTTTGCTTGTTCCCTTGCCAATATCCTCTTCATTTCTGCAGCCCTTGCTTCCTCATGGTTCATCCATGATGCCAAAGCCATCAACAGTAAATCCCCTAACTTTGCATTAGGGTCCAATACATTCATATCTATCAAATCCATGCTATGCAAGTAGAACTTAGACATATTATCCCTATCCTCTAATGTAATTTGATCATAGAGATTAATGAATTGTCTATAATCCTGGAATGGAATGGTGCTTCTTTGTTTTAGGGTCTTGATTTGGAACTGCAGCCACTGTTCCTTAAGGTATAGTGTATAGGACTTAGTTGACATCCTGCAATAGATTGCTTCCAAATATAGACTGGCCATGGATGCCAATTGATTCTCCCTTTCTTGCGGCTATCCTTTCAACCATGCATTTTCTACCTCCAACTGAGTCTTCATGATGGCCTCTCTGTCCCTCAAGCTACTTAGTTCCCTTCCCATCTCTTTAAGCTTCTCCTCCATGTGACCAATGTCCTCCATTCCCTAGGACTTGGAAATATGCATCCATCTATGAGTTATGGCTCTTTCTTTCTCAAGGTCAAAGAATAATGGAATGGAAAATTTTTGTGGAATGACCCTACCCCCCTCAATAAATCTGTAGTAGGAATCAAGGTTAGGTTGAGGACTAGGATCCCTTAGCTCTGGGTCCTCTCCCTTTGTGTCTAGCTGCTTAATTCTTTCCTCATCTAATTTTTTATTTTCTTGTAGGTTTAGTAGAGTTTCCTATAGGACTACCTCTGCTTCCTGTAGGTCCTGTTGTGTATCATGTAGGATGTCTTTTCCTTTGGACAAGGTAGACCTGGTTACCGGCCTTCTCACATAGGTGATAGGAGAATTAGGGGAGGTTTGTGCTGAGGATCCTTCTTCTTGAGTTTTTATAGGAGGAGCCATATTCTCTTTCTATTTAGGTGAGTCCTCAATAACAATGGGAACCTTGGTTGCAGGTTGGGGTTTTCCCTGCCTTATCCTTGTACTTTTCCTTGTTCTGAAGTATAAGGTGGTTTTCCTCTGGGGTGCAAAGGGCAGTGAGGGTAGCTGCTACCTCTCTCTCAGTGGGTTCTGGAGACACCCTAGGTGACTCCTCCTTGTCTTCTACCCCTTCTTTTCCATTGCCCTTTTTACCTATGCCTTTCCCTTCTTCTTCTCCCTCTATATCCTCATATTTTTTATCAGTTTCCTCCTTGACATCTTCCTCTATTTCTTCATCACCTTCTTCCTCTTTCTCTTCCTTTTCATCCATCTGTTTTTGTCTCTTCTTCATCCTTTTCACTAATAGTAGGGCTAATATCATATGTGAGGGCTTTGATATCCTCATCTGTCTGCATGTTTATGGAAATATCCCATTGGATAGGAATTCTGAGGTTTTGGAGGACATCTTCTATGACGATTCTAATTAACCCATGGTGGGATAATTGTTGGGGGTTCCCCTCTTGCAGCTTTATGATTGTATCTATCAGTGATTGCAGAAAGAAGTATGGTATGATGAGCTTGTGGTGTGGAGGTGTTTCTACTCCAAATCTCAGTTCTTTAAGGAGCCTAAAGTGATAACGATAAACCACACTATACCTACCTTCACATGATATGTAATTTATAAGGTGGTATCTTACCTCATTCCAGGGGTATGGTAGGCTTGTTCTCCTTACTCCATACTTGTCCTCAATGGGCCCCTCTCCCTCTAAAAAGAATTTCTTCTTGGTAGTCTAGCTATCTCCCTTGTCTTCCTTTCTCCAAGGCACTCCTAGGGGAAGTGTGGTAATTCTACTTATGATTTCAGGGGTGAGCTCTACATAGAGGCCTCTCACCATAATAGTGGCATGGGTTCTAGTTAGTAGAATGAGGGAGAGAGAAAAGTCTCAGGCCACTTCATCATCATACCCCCTCAATTTCTCAAAACACCCCATCAAATTATGCTTAGTGAATATTTCTAACATAGGAGGGTGTTGGTGAATCCTCACAGTGTTAATGGTCTCCCTTCTATTAAACCCCCTTGTCATTGTTTTTGGTGAATTTTGAGGAGCAGTGATGGTTGATACAAATTTTAATGCAGGAGGAAATGTGACTGAAATACTTGACGAGACAATTCCTTTACAAATCTATCAAATTCACTCAAACTAGGAGATTTTTTTGTTCTAGTCACTTGGAAAAATGGAAGGAAATGCATAGCCTACCTCCTCATGGTGTTTGTTGTAGCCAAACCCTATGTTTTCGCTTCTTAAATTGTTCTCGGCCAATCCTGTAGACTGTCTAACTGTATCATGTAGGATTCCTGTGTAATCCTGTAGGAAGTCCTGCGCAAAAGAAAGATGGAATTTTTCTCTTCTATAGGTTGCTTGGGCATGAGAGAAATTTTTCTAGAGTGAGCCTCAAGGAGATGAATGCATGGGTTCATGGGGATCAATGATTATTCCCTCTTATGGTCGAGTTGAGTGAGGTGGTGTGCTGGCAGTCAAGGTACAATTTTTTTGTATTTTTGGACCATTGGTCCACACTACCACCTCGTCATTCCCCTCTCCTCGTAATCAACTCCCACTTCGGGCATCCGTAGCCTTAACTGCCTTCGTCCTCCTCCTCTCTTTTTTTACTTGACTGTTGCCACGTGTGGGAGGACCAACTATTTTTCCTTTGTCCACTGAACAAAGGTGGCCAAGTTAACTGGCCACCATTCGCTTATAAACCAACTTGCTCACAACCTTTACATATTTTGACTACATAATGCAAATGAGAGAGTGAAGAGAGATACTTACCTGTGGTTCTAAGACATTGTTGCAGTTTGTTGAAGACATGAGGTGCTTGCCATGTGTTGGTTGCATGTTATTTTTCTTGCCTTTTTTATTGCCCTTTGATGATTCCCTTGATGTGTAGCTACCTAGTGTTGAAGATGATGGTGCTGCTACTTTTCTAGAGCTTCTTCTGCTCTTGGATCTTCATGCTGGAAGCTTGCTGCTACTCATGATTTTATTTTGTGGGATAGACTGCTACAAGATTTGCTACATGATGTCCTATGGCTGCTTCTCCCATAGAATTATTAATCATTTTTTCTGCTGAGACATTGAGGATGATGACATGGATAGAGAGGAGGTCTAGGAGTGTGAATAATTAGAAGTACACTCATTTGTTGTTCCCTTTTGTTCCCTATTTCATTTTCCTCTTTGTTTTCTTTTGAAGACTATGAAAAAAATTTGAAAACTGATTTTTTTTATGATGGATGCAGGGTGATCCTGGTGGAGAGAGGTATGGTAATGAAGTTATGATGTAGGTTTTTTTTATTTTTTGACATGGGAAGGTCATTTCCTTTCTCTAGGGTTACTCATTTTAGGATTCTGAAGCCATTGTAATTCCTACACGATCATCCTGTAGGTTTTCAGGGGATCCTGTAGATTTACAAGGAATCTTGTAGAAAACACAGTACCCTTGCAAACTAAGGCAAATGAGTGAAGAAATGAAAGGAATGGTGGAATGATGAAAGATAATGGATGGAAAAATAAAAATGTGAGCATAATAGGTCCCTTTTGATTCTCCTTTGCTCTTTGATCATCCTCCTGCTGACCTGCAAACAATTTTTCATGATTTTTTTCTTTTCTCTTTTTCATTTTTTTTTAAACAACTAGCCTGCCTCCAAGAGGTTTTCATTCTAGCTGCTTGCCCTGGGTGCCTCAAGAGAGGTTTTCACCTAGAGATATTTTTATTTCTCTTTTTTTTTTGACACCATTGGGCCACCCCAAGAGGTTTTCAACCCAATAGTGGGACTCAAGCACCTCATGGAGGTTTTCACCTGAGTCCTTATTTTTCTTTTTTTTTTTCTCAGTGACTTGATGAGGCAAGAGCTGAAACTTACTCCACCACCATCACTATTTTATTGATACCATTAATGAACTCTTGCTTTGGAAATGGTCTCTTGTAAACTTTCAATCTATGCCCATTAACAAGTAAAGGAATGGCCTCTGCATCTATGTTTCTCATCTGCATTGAACCATTATCATGTCATCTCTCTATAACATAAGGCCCTAACCATCTTGTCCTTAACTTGCCCTTAAATTATTTATATCTAGAATCATATAACAAAACCCATCACCTTCTTGAAATTTCTTACCTTTGATGTTATTATCATGCCAGATCTTCCTCTAACGTTGAGTTACCTCTGTGTGTAGGAGGGCCAGCATTCTGAACTCATCTAAACCATTCAATTGGAGGAACCTCTCTTTTTGTGCACTGCTGAGATCTAGATCTGTTTGGGCTACCATCCTCAATGTGTTGTACTCAAATTCAATGGTAAGTAGGGCCTTTTTCCCATAGACCAGCTCATAGGCTGTGAATCCAATGGTGGTCTTCTAGGTGGTATTATAGGCCTAGGTGGCCTCAACTAGTCTATCTACCCAATATTTCCTGCTGCTGCTAACCACTTTGGTCAAGATGTCCTCTAGCACTCTGTTGGTTACCTCCACTTGCCCATTAGCTTGTGGGTGATAGGGAGTGGAGGTATTGTACTTGATCTTGTGCTGGCCGATCAAGTCTTCAATCATGTTGGAGGTAAAATAGATGCCTTGATCAGTGACCAGTTCTCTATGGTACCCAAATTTGTAAAATACATTCTCCCTTAAGAACTCATCCAACTTCTCCTCTGTTTCTACCTTAATTACCTTGGTTTCAGCTGACTTAGTCAGATAGTCAGTGCACACAATGATATACTACTTTTTCTTGGAAAGAGGGTCAATAGGTCCAATGAAGTCCATGCCCCACTCATCAAATGGCTCAAAATTCACTTGAGGTTGTAGAGGCATTTCATCTCTTGGAGTAGGCTTTCCCATCCTTTGGCATCGATCACATTGACTATTATATATTTTCACATCCTGATGAAGAGTGCGCTAATAATACCCAACTTGTAACACTTTAAATGTTGTTCTCTTTGCTACAAAGTGACCTCCACAAGGCCCATCATGATAGGTTAGAAGGATGTGAAAGACTTCCTCCTCCCTGACACATCTTCTCATAATTTGATCTGGGCCAAGTTTGAAGAGGTTTCCTCCAATCCAGGTGAAGGGGGCCCTCTTCCTCATAATCTTGATCTCTTTGGAGGACAGATTCGGTGGGAACTGTGTAGATACCAAATAGTTTTCTATGTCAGCAAACCATGGAGAGAGAACTGAAATGGCGAATAAGTGCTCATCCAATAATTGATCATCAACCATTCCCTCTTCACCTGCAGGCAAAGTTAATCCAGACAAAAAGTCTGCAACAACATTTTCCTAGTGAGGCCTATCAACAATAGTTAGATCAAACTGTCATAATGAAATTAACCATCTAATAATCTGGGCATTCACATCAGGTTTATTCATTAAATATTTGATTGTAGCATGGTCAATATGTAAAAATGTTTGATAGCTTATAATATAATGCCTAAATTTGTTTAATGCATGCACAACATCCATGAGCTCGTTTTTGGTCACTGTGTAGTTCAATTCAGCCTTTGACAGATTCTTACTGATAAAATAAATGGCATAAGGAAATTTCTCATCTATCTAGCCTAGGGTTGCTCCTATGGCTTTGTGTGAAGCATCAACAGGAATATGAAAAGGAATGGCCCAATTTGGGCCTCAAAGAATCGGTGGAGTGGTTAACTTGTCCTTCAGGGTGTCCAAGGCCACTTGACGGCTTTTTCACCATACAAACTCAGAGTCTTTGGCAAATAACCCAAATAAAGGAGAAGCCAACTTGTTAAAGTCTTTTATAAACCTTCGGTAGTAACCAGCTAACCCTAGGAAACTTCTGACATCTCTTTACTTTTGTGGAGGTGGGACCCTTTGGATGATAGCTATTTTGTTTGGGTCCACCTGCAGTCCTTACTAAGATATTGAATGACCTAGCACAGTCCTTGCTATCATCAAGAATTCATATTTCTCAGGATAGAAAGACAGGTTCATTTCAATGCATTTGTGCAGAACCTTACCTAGGTTGGATAGAGCCTCCTCGAAATCACCTCCATAAGGTGTGAAATCATCCATATATATTTCTACCGCATCATGGACTAACTTGGCAAAGATACTCAAGACTGCTCTCTTAAAAGTGGAAGGAGCATTTCATAGGCCAAAAGGAAGGACCCTATAGGTGAAAGTACCCCAAAGACAAGTGAAGGTGGTTTTATCTTGGTCTTCCGGGTTGATCTGGATTTTATTGTACCCATTGAATCCATCTAGGAAAGAGAAAAAAATTCCATGCCATGCCATCTAGCACTTGGTCAATGAAAGGTAGAGGGAAATGGTCCTTCTTTGTGGCATTGTTTAACTCCCTGTAATTGACACAAATCCTCCACTTACCATTTTTCTTTAGAACCAACATAAAAGGAGAGACCCACTCACTATCTAAGATAGGGTAAATGAATCTTGCATCTAACAATTTTTGTAGTTCTTCTTTGACTATATCTTTAAGAGTTGGATTAATCCTCCTTTGGAGTTGTCGGACTGGCTTGCAACCTTCATTGATATAAATATGGTGAGTAGACACCAAGGGGTGTACTCCTTTCATTTCTTGGTAACTCCAAGAAAAGGAATCCAGATGTTCCTTTAGCATGTTGCACAAATTTTCTTCTTGGACAACATAAATAGATGGATTGATTTTCAAAGTTCTCTCGGGGCCGAATTCTATGGTTTTGACACAGATAGGGTTGGAATTAGCTAAGAATATATCAATTTGATGGTTGTTTTGGGTTTCCTTTACTACTTCTTCTAAGGACAATGTACTGGGAGTTGGACTTTGGAGTATGTGTTCGATCAAATCATCTTCATCCTGTTGTCCCCCTCCCATGGTTGTTTCTAAAGTATAGAGTTGGGTGGAATAAAATTCATCTTCCTCCTCCTCTTCCAGCCACAAAGGTAAGTCATGTTCTAGAGATGGCTGAGCAGGAGGGTATAGGACTAACTTCTTGGACATATGCCCATTCTTGATGGTCATATTTCCAGCTCTACAGCTAATGTAAGCATCGACAGTGGCTAACCAGGGCCTCCCAAGGATGAGAGGGTAACCAGTAAGCTTAGCCTTAGGCTGGAGAACTAGGAAATCTGCAGGGTATTCCCAAGAATCAATGGAGACCATCACATCCTCCACAATCCCCTCAGGGGTCACTATGGAGCGGTCTGCAAGTTGCAGAACTGTTGTGGTCTTCCTTAATGAACCTTGGAGGTTGAGCTTGAGCATGGTTTCCTTGGTCATCACATTAATGGCAACCCCAATATCAATCAAAGGTGTGGGACAATGGTGCCATTGATGTGAACATCTACTACAAGGCTTCCAGGGTCCAAATACTTTGGACAGATTACCTGCCCCAACATTAAGTCGGACATTCGTCCAATGACATTAATGGTAGGGGCATCTCTTCTTTGCATCCCTGGATGATTGAAACACTTCTCCTTAATCAACTTGTTATAAATATGTACATCCTTAATAGCTTGGATAAATGGAATTTTGACACATAGGTTTTTCAATTCTCCCAGAAGTTCAGTCTCTTCTAGGGTAGGGTGGAGTGGTTGGGTTAATCTCTCAGGAAAGGGTGGTGGATTTACTTTAATCACACTTTCCTCTCTTTCTTCCTCAAATTCCCTAGGTGGAGTTAGAGGTTGGTTGTCTGGGAGTACTCTCTCATATCTCAGGTTGAATTCCTGAATCTCCACAACATAAGCTAGATATGATGTCTCTCCACTGTATACTTGATGTGCTTGTCTGTTTTTTAGGTTCGGATTTGGCTGGGTAGGAATCTGGGGTTGTTTAGGTGGAGTAGAGTGTAAAACCTGTGGTTGGGCAGGTGGTGAAGGCAATAAAGCTGGAACATTATTGTATTGAGGCCTCCACCCCTAGGGCGGTGCATTCCACTGAGGTTGTGGCGGAGCATATGGTTGAAATGACTGGCTGGATGGCTAGGAATGATATTGAGGTGCAAAAGAACAAGGAGGAGGTGTAGACTAGGAAGAATGAGTAGGCCCCCCGCCAAGGAGGTATGGATGTGGTCTGACTGGGGTTGTAATATGCATGGGATGACCCTTGCATGCCCTGCTAATATGGCCTAGGTACATGAGGTCTCCTTTGGTTTATCTAGCGGAGCTACTCAGTGACCCCTTCAACTCCTTGATATACAACTTTGAGTCCAGGTAAAGAGGGGCACTTGTCTATGGAGTGGTTTTCTTCACAGACTGAGCAAATTTCAATAGAATTCAATGGACATTCATTCATGGGGTGCTTCTTGGTGCATCTAGGGCAAAAAATGGCCAAGGCTCTCTTTGGTTCCTCCTGCTTTATCTTAATGTGCATAGTGTCCATCTATAGGGCAAGGGTTTATGACATCTCACTTTTGAAATCCTCCAACATATTTCCAATTTCACCCTTGATGGATGAATTGGAAGAGGATGGATTGACCATAAGTTGACTACCCTTACCCTTTTTCCTGGCTGCCCTGAAATGGTTTCTAAAGATAGTATTGATATCCTCATAGGGTAAATGGTAGATAACCCCTCTTACTAACAAGTGTAGGGTATCCAGAAGGTCATCCCTTTCCCCTCTAATCAGGACCAACTTCAGTGACTCAGGGTCAAGTGTGCACCTAGCCTTTTGTAGCTAAGTTGTAATCTTTCTTCATAATCCTCTAGGGATTCATCATTGCCTAAGGTCATCCTAAAAATTTCCTCTTTAGTGTCTTTATACCTACTGTCTAGTCAATTTAACGTCTTAAATTGCTCTACATCAATTATCAATCCGGGTATCGTAAACTGATGAAGTGTGGTGCACCATATGTGCTTAGTTAACCTTTTTCTTACTTCGTTGTTTTATAGATTTTATTTTGTTTTGGGGTTTTGTTTTTGTTGGTTTCCTAAAATGTCTAATGCAAATGGAAATCCTATTCTAAGGTTTTAAGAATACTTTTAAAGGACAAGTATGGATAGAGATTTCAAGACAAGGCCTAAGGCCTAAGTCCCTAATGGTAACTTCCAAAACTTTAGCACTTCAAAAGATCTCAAAACATGTTATTGGTGGAATTAGTACTTGAACAAAAGTGTAAATATGCAGCTACTTCAATCAAAATGGAATGCAACAACCAATCAATGAGCTAGTGACTATGAAACCTAGTATCCTTGCTGCTGTATGAAAAAGAAAGTAAAAACTGAACTTAAAGCAACTCAAAGACTGAAAGCAAGGCAACTAATTCATCACACTACTTCAACTCTTCTGATCCTTTACCCTTCAGCTCAATCTACCTTATGGGAAGCAATCATGAACAAGTTAAGCAATATGATATCTAAATTGCAAGAAATTAAATTGCATAAAGGAAACTAATCACACTACTTCAACTCTTCTGATCCTTTACCCTTCAGCTCAATCTACCTTATGGGAAGCAATCATGAACAAGTTAAGAAATATGATATCTAAATTGCAAGAAATTAAATTGCATAAAGGAAACTAATCAAACTACTTCAACCCTTCTGATCCTTTACCCTTCAGCTCAATCTACCTTATGGGAAGCAATCATGAACAAGTTAAGCAATATGATATCTAAATTGCATGAAATTAAATTGCATAAAGGAAACTAATCACACTACTTCAACTCTTCTGATCCTTCACCCTTCCGCTCAATCTACCTTATGGGAAGCAATCATGAACAAGTGAAGCAATATGATATCTAAATTGCAGGAAAGTAAATGAGCAAAACAAAACTGATTGAAATAACAATGCTGGAATTAGAACTCAAAAAAAAAAAATCAGCAGAAGGACAAGATGATTCCGTCATGTCATTAGTCATTAAAAAGCTATGTGCATTACTAACCTACAATCAACCGATTGAACACACTTGCATGAATTAAAATTGCATGAATGAAAAATCTAATCTACCAACTTGAAAGCAATCAAATGACATAATGAAATCAAAGCAAAATTACAAAATGAAATCTACTCTACCTTACATTCTAATATGCTCTATGAAATCTACTTCACATCTCCTTCCATGTTGAGAACATCAAAGCTTTATTCAAATTCTTCAATATTACAAAGTACAACAAAGCTCTCCTAGGCTTTCAAAAGCCATCAAGGAAGAACTACAAACTCCAAGCTAAAGAACTCACAAGCTAAAAGACTAACAAGCTAAGCTCCAAGCTCTAAGCCAACAAATGAAGGAGAGAGATCTCCTATTTATACAAAAAGATGAGAAGCCATCTCATTAATGAGAGTCCATGAATCTCTCCCTCTACCTCTAGAATCCTAATCAAAATAGGAACTGATAAGACACATGTCTTCTTAGAGTTACAATACAATTAGGAGATGTGACACATATCCTCATGATCCAATGATTCTTTCCACTCAAATTCGAATTTGGCCTTAGAGTGCCACATAAGAGTCTTCTAGAAGCCTCCTTTCAACCTACACATGTCAACAATCTCAACCCATTTGTTAGCTATAAGCATATGCACATTATTTTCTAATTTTTAACCACAAATTCACTTAAAAGACTTAGAATTAATAAAGATTGGAAAAACATAAATGTGGCCCAATGATAATGAAAGTGGGATGAATGTGGTGACATAGTAGTGAAATGGAGGTGAAATGGAGGTGATATAATGGACATAATAGTGAAAGTGTAATGGAAATGAATGACATTTTCAAGACTCAACACCTACAGTAGTCATGATACTTGTTATTGAAGTCTTGCAGCATTTGAGCCCAAGTTGTGATGCTATCTCTAGGTAAACCCATGAACTAGTGCAAAGCTACATCCTTGAGAGTGGATGGAAATAGTTTCAACTTCTGTTCATCATTTGTCTAGTCGTAGGTTCGGCATATGATAACAAACTCAAATAAGAAAGTGTTTGGGTCTTCTGTGGTCAGGACATGAAAATGAGGAAGGGTAGAAGGGATTATATTTTTCATCTTAGTATCCCCATTGGTTTCCTTGATGGGGAAGGCACCCTCAACTCTTTCTCTATTTCCTTTGTCATTTTTGTTTTCAGCCATAGGTTCAGTAGGAATGGGTTCTCCTTCTTCTTCTTCTTCCCCTATAGGTTATTCAAATATGTTTGGTTTCTCACCTAATGGTTCCTCCAGTTGACAGTCACCAAAGAAGAGGGAAGGTTGGCTATTTGAAGCAGTGGGGGTATTCGGAAAAAAATTCCCTAACTTATCCCTATTCCTACGAGGCATGAAAAGAAATGTTTTTGTTTGGTTTTGGGATTTTTTTTCAAACTCTGAAAGTAATTACATAATTGAAATTTCAGACTGAATGAAAACTATTGACTGAATGAAAATTTAACTACTTGATTGAAATATTACTTGCAGATTGGAAAGGAAAGAAAAGAATGCATAATGGAAAAGGAAGAAAACTAAATTACTTCTGCAGAAATGAAACTAAGAGTAGAATATTAGAAACAATAAATAGAAGAAAGAAATCAGTCATCACATATTACTTGAATACCTCCCCGGAAACAGTGCCAAAAAGTGATGACCACCAGTATTGCAGCAAGAATGCTACAACTCCTGGAGCTACCAGCTTCACTTTATCAACCCGGGGTTCGTACAAACTTGGAGGTGACAATGTTGTATACACAAGTAAAAGTGATGGTTCTACCTTTTGTCACTATTCAGCTGATGAAAGACCACTAGGGTTTTCAAGCCATAATTCTATGGATTCATAAGATGCTTGATTGCTGATGAAAGAAAGAGAAATCTACTCTAGGAGAAAGATTGTCTATTGAAAATAAGGAAATGACTAAAATCCTATGCTAAAAAACACCATTCTCAAACTAACTATTGAGAAACTATGCGTTACAAGAATGCCAAGCTAACATGTATGAAATGCTACTATCTAAAGCATGGAAATTCAAGACATCAAACATCACTACTGTTCATGTAAAGGATTGAAATAAATCTGTTTTATTCTTTTTATTCTTAATATAGAAAATCAAGTGTAAACCCTAATCACTTTTGGTGAGGTGTCAGGTGGCTTAGTGATGTTGGTGGATGGTTGGGAGGTTTAGGATATGGTTGAAGGTTTGGGAGACCCTTGGGTGACCTGGTGTGGCTTCCTAGAGGTTATCCCTCAATTCGCCCTCAAAACAGGCCACTACAGGAAAACCTACAGGATGTACTAGAAATCTACAGGATTCCTTGTATTTCTACAAGATACAACCGAGAGAAAAATGATGGTTGCTAGAGGTAATGGAAGGCTTAGATAAGGTGGTGGATGGGTGGAATTGAGTGATAAAATTCCTAGGATCAATCAAAACTCAAAACCAAGGTTAGGAGATGGTTGGATTCGCTCAACATGCTTGGAGGAATTTCTATATAAAATTATGAGATTGGTGAAGATCTTGGTGAAAGAAAGGAATGATTATGGATGGATGAATTTGGAAGGTGGTTTCCTGATATGAGATATCTTTATATTTTTGAAGCACATGCTCTGCATCAAAGATTTATAATTTCCAAAAAGTCATGTAAACAAGAAGAATTCTAACAAGCTAGAAAAGCAGAATTTAATGAACTAGCTGTCTACTTCATGCATGAGGAAAATTTTTGAATTAAATGGAATCATGGATGAGATATACTATAATACTGAATATGGAAGAGATGGTAATTAAATCCTACACTTGCAAAAATGATCAAATGTTCATTCAAGTACAGTAAACTCTAAATCTTATGAGAAAATGGAAATTTGTCTTTTTGGGGCTGCATAAGGGTCTTTTCCTCAAATCATGATCCCTAAGGGAAGAGGTGAGGCCAAGACACCTACTGACAACCTTTTGGTGCTCCTTGTATCTCTTCTAACCTGCTACTGAGGTGAAGCACAAATGGAAGCAAACTAATAAACAACTAATCAAATCCATAGTACTTGCAATGAAATACTTCTAGAGGCAATTCGACCATGAATCTATAAAAATAAGACAAGCATACATATACAAGAAGAGGAGTATTTTCTGCTAGGGTTGGGCCCTAACCCAAGAGCTTCATCCCTCTGAGTTAAATCAGTGTTGGATCAAGAAAAAACTCATTTTTATTATCAAAACAGAAAATTACATCAATGTCTTCCACAAGTCTGGAGCTCAAAAATAACTAGTGTTTTTTACAACAAAAATTCAAATCCTAATGAGGCTCTAGGCATCTCTACTTATACAACTGAAGTCCCCAATGACTTCCTTAAATCTAGGGAGGCTTGGATCCCAAACTCGAGATGAACTAACTCTTTGTTTATCACTTGCTCGACTGCCTTTTGATCTTCATGACTTGGATGATTGCACCCCGAGATGGTGTGATTAATGGAGGAATATTTGAATGGGGGAGGAGTAAATGAGGAGGATTTACCTCCTACAATCTCTCTACCTTGTCCCATTCAAGTTCCAACCTTAGTCTTGCCAAAATTCCTTGATTTTCTCTTCCAAACCTGCATTCAATGCATATAAGTCCACCAGGCATAATATCTCACTTTAACTCATCTTATTAAACAAAATATAATAAAAACATGTAATAAATTGTGAGAAGAGTTGATTTGACTAGTTAGTAGGTGAATTTTGTTTTCTAGGCGACATGCGCACCAGCTGTGCTGCTTTTTGCTTATCTTTCTTTGGTTTTGGACCATCTCTGGTCGGCGTAGACCTTGACCTAGATGACCTCGGCGATTTGGGTACTTCTGCAGGTACCTCTACACTCGCTACCTCTGAGGCAGCTCCCTTAGTTGTCATCACTTCTCCAATACTTGCAGTCTCCACGGGTGCTGACATAATGCCACCTAAGAGTTCCTGAGTTTCCTTCAGTAATTTCTCAAACATTGAACTCGCTACCAAAGCCTCAAAATACTTAAGGTTCATGCGTGCCTAATAGCTCAACACCTCAATTCTCAAAATGCCAAGTGTTTTTCGTTGGTTGACTATTTGTAATTGATAGGAAATTTTGAATTTGAATGCGACTGCTCCCCCCAAAATCTGTTCATAGATGCTAGAGTGGCGGCAGATTTCAAACATGTTGCTCTTAAATTCTGACTTAATTGCCATGCCCCCGCTCCATTTAGGTGTTTTCCCACTATCAATTCATGAATAGTGACCATAAAGGTCACTTTCTGGCTACCCTATGTGGTCTCTTCTTCAATAACGCAACTCCCCTTGCAGTTCTACTGACACTGTGACAATCCTCCATTCTGCGCAGTACCCCAATCGCGCAGCTCTACAACTTGAGCAGTGTAGTTTAAGTCCCGCGTCTCCTTCGAGCTGCTTGGAACACTAAGAATATGCTTCTACCATATAGTCATCTGGCTGAATCCCCAGTGTATGGCTTCAATTGTCTACCATTCACCTTTCCTGGGAATGGTTCTCCATTCAACTTCAACAACTGAACTACTCCACCATCGGTAATCTCATTAATGACATATGGCCCCAGCCAATGCATCTGAAATTTTCCTAGAAATTTATCAAACTTGTTGTATATAATAACATTAAATCATTTACCTTGAAAGTGCATAGTTTGATGTGCCGATTTTGCCATGGCTTTTTGTGCTCCTTTTGAACTTGCTGATGGAATCCAACCAAAAACCTATCTTCTTTCAGCTCTATCAGTTGCGCGAGCCTTTCTTCCAGGACTCCGCAATCTACCATTCCTATGAAGGCGGCTACGCACAGACTAGGTACAATGTGTTCCATTGGCATCACAACTTCAACACCATAAACCAGCATGAAAGGCGTTTTTCCAGTCAGCTTCTTACAAGTTGTTCTGTAAGCCCATAGCACCCCGGGTACGCGCACATCCCAGTAATTTGTTTTTGCATTGAAAACCTTCATCAATGTGCTCTCTAGTATCTCATTAAATGCTTCTACCATTCCATTAGCCTGAGGGTGATATGGGGTACTCTTCTGATGGTAAACCTGAAATTCCTCCATGAACACGCCGATCATTTCATTAAGAAAATGCGTACTATGATCGCTCATTAAAATTTTTGGACAACCAAACCTCATCAATACATACTCAAAGATGAATTTTGCTACTATTGTGCTTGTACAGTCCTTCACAGGCTGCGCCTCTACCCATTTGGTTAAATACTTAGTCGCGGTGATGATGTACCGCACACCCGTCTGTTTGCTTGGAGCCTGAATTGGTCCCAGAAAGTCAATTGCCCATTTCTCGAAGGGATATAATGATATATGCAGATTCATAGGCAGCTCATCCCTCGTTGATGGTCTAAAAGTCCTTTGACATGCATCGCATGCCCTACAATATGCTTTTGCATCCTTATGCAGTGTCGTCCACCACAACCCAACGCGCAGAATATTTTGCGTTGTTGCTTTTCCCACATAATGTCCTCCTGCGACTCCTCCATGAGCCTCAGTGAGGATGTTGTTTTGTTCAAATTCTGGCACATAACATTGCAGTATTTCATCTTATCCCATTTTATACAAGAGCCCTGTAATGACAGAAAAGTTTGTCGCACGCACCACCCATTCCTTCTTTTGTTCACTAGTATATCCTTCTGGAGCCATTCTCATCATTAGGAAGTGTATAATATCTTGAAACTGATTATATGTGATGTGCACTGCAAAGAGCTACGCATCAGGTAGTCCTTCCACCAAATTAGTAGGCTCCTCTCCTGTTTCAATGCGTGACAGGTGGTCTGGTCCAGCATTCAATCGTCTTGGTTTCAAAATAAATTCAAAATCATATTCTTGAAACAACAATAACCATCTGCATATTTTCGCCCCCAACACAAGCTTGTTCACCAAGTACTTCAATGCAGAATGGTCTGTATACATCTCAAAGTGTCCATCTAGCAAGTAGTGCCTTAACTTCTAGAGTGTGTATACCATAGCAAAACCTTCATGCTCGATCATTGAATAATTCTTCTCAGCTTTAGATAGCTTCCTACTTGTGAATGCTATAGGATGATCCAACTCTTCCTCATCAACCTGTGTTAGTACTGCTCCTAGCGCAATACATGACATGTCCACATGCACATGAAATTCCTTCTTGCAATCCAGGAAGAATAGGATCGACGTGGTGACCATTTTCTCTTTTTGCATGTCCAACCTCCTCTGACATTTTTCATTCCAACAGAATGTAGCATCCTTTTTTAATAGTTTCTCCATCAGCGCGGTGATCTGGGCATAGACTTTTATGAACTTTCTATAGTACCCTGTATGCCCCAACATTGCGTGCAGTTATTTCACACTTCTTGGTGCCTCCAAATTGATTATAACCGCGATCTTTGCAGGGTCTACCATCAACCCTTGTCTGCATACCATGTGACCCAGCAAGATCCCAAAAGGGACACAGAACAAACATTTCTTTAGATTGAGTGCGATCTAGTACCTACGACATATATCCAACATCAAGTGTAGACTTGCTATGTGGCGCTTTACCAATCCAAACACTATCCAATGAACAAAGTATACCTCCATAAATTTGTGAATGAAATATTTGAACACTACGATGGCTACACACGAGAAGATTGCTGATGCGTTCTTCATCCCAAAAGGCATCACAGTATACTAGAAGCATCCCCATTCAGCCACTAAGGTCGTCTTACTTCTACCTCTGATGCAATCTTGATCTGATGGTACCCTGAGAACTCATCAGTAAATGAATATGCTTCTTGGCCACCAACATTATCCAGCAGCTCATCGGTGAATGGAGTTGGGAAAGGATCATGCACACAAGTGTCATTCAAATTCCTGAGATCTACACATATCCATATCTCATCCTTATGTTTCTTTTCCTAAACTACCATTGGGTTTACCCAATCAAACTCTTCTATTGGTTCAATGATGCACGCGGAAAGCATTTTATCCAACTCTAAGAGGACCCTTTCTTTATACTTTGGGTTGAGGCAGTAAGGCCTTTTCTTAACTGGCTTTGTGTCCGATTTTAGAGTGATCTTCATGATCCCTAAGTCCCCTATTATGCATTTCAGATCTAAAATCTTTTTGGGGAACAAATCCTGATATTCAAGGAGAAATTCAGTGACCTTATCTACTACCACATCATCCTAGTAGTACCCAATCTTTCCAAACTTTGGCTCTACCTCTATGCCAATGTTCACCTGTCTAGTTCTGAGCGGCTCAGTGATGTCTGGATTCTCTAGTTGTGGTCGTTCAACTGTGCTGTGACCTTTAGTCTCTGAAATATTAATGTTCCTCGAGTCTTCGTCTTCTTTGTCTATTGTCACAATGTAGCACTCCAACGCATGGCTCAGCTGGTTACTCCAATCAGGTTGAATCAAATCTAGAGGACCCTATGGTATCCTAAAGATCATTTCCTTGAACTCCTGCAACCCTTCATCAATACATTCAAACCCATCCTTAAAGTTGAATGTCATAAAAAATCCTTGGCACAAAACATCCCATTCTTCAATGCCATTGTAGAGCTTTGTCTCCAAGTACCAATTCATCGGTATCACATCCAAGGTATGAAAAAACAGATGTATCCACTCTCGCTGAGGCTTTGCTCCATACACTTTAGTCCATTTGGCCAAATGGTCATGCGGGTAATTCCTCCTATCATATTTTTCTGTTAGCTGCACTTGTGGGTGACCAAACCATACTCTCATAATTTTTCTATACACACGTCAATCATAAAAAATGTCCTTGTGTGTTCCCCACCATCTCACAGGCGTAGCGCACAGTGCCAAGTCCAAGGCCTAGAAGTAATGCTTCTCCAACACTTCCCTCTCGAATGCATCTAAAAAGTTATCAACATCAGCTAAACCATCATAGTAAGGCAGATTTATTACCTCTGACAATACACAATGCAACAACTTGGTCATCATATTACAACGCATCATAGATACTTCATGCAGTCGATTCTGCTAGTGCTCCAATTCTTCATTTGAATATTATGTGCAGGAACTTTTCGATCCCATGCAATATGCCCATCTTCTATTGGATTCACCCAATCCTAATCTCGCGCTGTTATCTTGTAAATCTGGTCCAAATCGTCATCACTTTCATAATTCTGGACCGATTCAGTATAGCGCGGTCCTTCTGCAAGGTCCAAGGGCACCACTACGCGAAGTGATTTTTTCTCAAATATCATCTTCTGCTTCTTCAAATTGATTACCCCATTCATGCCAGTGGCCCAATCGATCCCAAGGAGTGTGGGGTAGGGATTCCTGTCATCCACAATCTCTATTACTTCAAAATTAGCTAGTGCGCTCACACCCTCAATATCAATTGTTACTCCCTGCAACCTTCCCATGGGGATGATTCTACTGATTCACCACCCTTAACTGAATCGGAGACCACTGTAATGTAGGTCTCCCCATTCTCTCCCATGTATGCTTCAGAAAAACATTCGCATCCAACCCCAAATCTAGAATAACTTGATCCATCTCATATTCTCCTATCTATGCAGTAAGCCTCATTTCATGCCCTGTTCTTGCCTTATGCCTGCCAATGTTTCTGAATACGCATGGTCCGTCAATAGCATTTTCATTCCCAGTGCACCTATTGATCAGCTCATGTAGTCCCTTCATAATCTTGTTATCGCGCAACAACTTCATATAGGTTTCTAAGAAAGTAGTAATCATGGACGGGTCCATTTCTTCAGCCAGCTTCTCCTAACTTCCTGAGGTAGAGGCCTCAGCAAATATTTTATTCACTTCCATAAACATTTCTCTTGCGCGTTCTAGATCAAACCCAGTCTCCTTTTCTGGTGCTTTGCAGACCCACACACCTTATTCAGGCTACTTCCCCTTATCTTCACCAGTTGTTGTGTTAGGTCCCTATACTACTAGTGTAACCCCTTATTATTATTAGTACAACCCCCTTATTATATTGTTGTGCCCATGTAGTCCCCATACTATTATTATTTTGACCCATAGAAGCCCACTATTTTATTATTGTGCCCTTACATTATTATTGTTATGTCGGCTCTGATTATATTATGACCCCTTAGACTCCTATATATAGAAAGGACGTCTTGTCATTTGAATCATCCAAGAATTATTCATTTGTGTAATGTAAAGGAGGTTTCCCCCTCGAAGAGGCTTATTTCTAAGGCGTTGATCTATATTTTCTATCTTTTTGTGAACTGGTTTCATAACATTTGGTATCAGAGCTTTGGATTCTAGGGTTTCGCTGCTCCAAACAGGTCATTGTCGAATTTTCGCTATAACTTTTTTTCTGTGACATTTCAGAAGCTAAAAGGAAAACCCATTTGAGAAACAATCGTGTTGAACATCGAGTCCCAATTTTAGATATTGTCTTGCTATAGTTTAGGATATATGATCTAAGGAAGTGAGGGTTGTTGTAGACTCCCGAATTACATTTTAAACATGTGACCTTGGGAAAATTGTCATAAATTTCTTTCTGAACATCAGATTGAAATTTCATAAGAAGTTGGATAAAGAGGATGGACTGTAGTTTTCTTTGTATATTTTTCAGATCCGAAGGTCAAAATAGTGACACATGGAACTTCATACAAGTTTTCTCTTTTGAAAATGTATATAATCAGGTCATCTTGGGAAATTGTGCATTACTCTTTCTTGGAGAATCCAATTTCAATCAGATGAGTGGCATTGCAAAGAGGATGGAGAGGGTTACTGTAGGTCACAATTTCAGAACTTAAAGATTTGAAAGTACAGAGTTACAGTCGTTTCAAGATCGAGCTCATAAAATCAAGAAAAAACGAGATGAGGAAGTTTGATGGCAAGGATCGAGTAAATTGAATGCTACAAATGGAGAAATATTTTGATCTACATGGTGTACCACTATTACAAAAGGTATGTATTGCATCTTGATATTTAGAATTGGATCAATTTTTATGGTATAAAGGGCATTGTTCTCATAAATCACTTGTTACGTGGTCAATTTTCACGGAGGAAATGATAGAACATTATGAGGATACAAAGAGCAACACTTTTTTTAGCCAATCGATAAGTGTCAAACAAAAGGGTTCAATGGCAGAGCACATTGAGGACTTTCAAAAATTGAATATAAGGGTTAATGATATTCTAGAGAAGCAAAAGATAAATAGTTGTATCTATGAGATGAAATCTGATATTGATGGTATGAGAGCATATTGGAAGAAAGGCATGGAAGATTTGATGAAAGACATGGAAGGTTTGAAGGAAGGTGGGACAAAGATGGTACAAGAAAGGCCTCCTAATGATGAAAAGGATCAAGAAACATTAAAAGAAGAGGATATACACTGGGAACCAACCTTAGAGAAAGAATAAATGAATCCGACCATATCTTGTACTACAATGGTAGGAATTACCACCCTTCAAACTCTCAAGATAGAAGGACATATCAAGAAGAAAAGGTTCAAGAAGTGAAAGATCACTTCGAGAAAGAAGAAATGAATCTGACTATATCTTGTAATTCATTGGCCGAAATTACCACTCCTCAAACTATTAGGATAGAAGGACATATCAAGAAGTGAAAGATTACATCGAGCATCAAGAAATGAATCTGACCATATCTTGTAATGCATTGGAAGAAATTACCACTCCTCAAACTCTCAAGATAGAAGAACATATCAAGAAGAAAAATATTTAAGCAGTGAAAGATCACATTGAGCATCAACAACAAGTTCTGCAACTTTTAAAGGATAATGCCACTTTGGTGTAGAATTGAATGAAACAACAGGCAGATCAACATCGCAGTGAAAGAAGTTTTGATGTAGGCGATTGGGTATTTTTACGTCTACATCTCAAGCAAGCTATTTATGTGAAGCAAATGCTTGAGATACTACAAGCACTTAAGAAACGGCGACCTTACCTAATGGTAAGACATTTCAAGGTAAAAATGGATCATGATAGTCTTAAATACTTTTTAGAAAAAATATTATCTTTAGAAGAATAGAAAAAATGGGTCACAAATATGTTGGGTTATGACTTTGAAATCATCTACAAAAAAGGGAAGAAAAATGTTTTTGCAGATGCACTCTTAAGAAAGGATGATGATGTGGAAGCATTGCTTTGTGCTATTTCTATTATCCAACTAGATTGGATAAATGAAGGAAGGGATGAATGGAAGAAGGATGAAGAAGTGTGGCCACTCATTCAAAAGTTGTAGAAGATCCTAGTTCCAACAATATTGCCAAAACTTGACAAGGAAGGAAAAATCATATGGGAACCTAAAACATTCACAGAACCAAGAAGTCGTCATCTACAAAATCGATCAATTTCAGAGTATCTCATCAAGTGGAAGAACTTACCTGCTGAAGATTCCACATGGAAGGATGAGAATTTTATACAGAAGCATCAAGAACTACTCAAGCATTGAGGACAACACTTTTTTAAGGAGAGGGGCATGTTAAGTCCCTATACTACTAGTGTAACCCCTTGTTATTATTAGTACAACCTCCTTATTATATTGCTATGCCCATGTAGTCCCCATATTGTTATTATTGCGCCCCATAGAAGCCCACTATTATTACTATTGTGCCCTTACATTATTATTGTTATGTCGGCTCTGATTATATTATGACCCGTTAGACTCTTATACATAGAAAGGAGGTCTTGTCATTTGAATCATCCAAGAATTATTCATTTGTGTAATGTAAAGGAGGTTGCCCCCTTGAAGAGGCTTATTTCTAAGGCATTGATCTATATTTTCTATATTTTTGTCAACTGGTTTCATAACATGTTGCTCCACTCCACAACACAATATTTACCTTAGCATCTTCCTCGCGAGCCTCAATCCTCTTCATCTATAGGTTCGGAGTTGGCTACTGAGGCTGCGTCCTCTTTTCGCGTATCTTAGCTAACAATATAGAGAAATCCTCCATTGCGTGGTCAAATTGAGTACAATAATGGCATGACAAATGCGTCGAATTCGGGTAGTCCCATGCGTAGTGTCCTGGTCTACCACAGTTGTAACAAATGACCTTCCCCCATCCTCTACCAGGTCCTCCTCCACCTCGGCCTCGTCCACACCACTGATACTCACCTCGTGCTGCCCTAGTGCCTTGGTTGGAGGCCGGGTTTCTACTTGCACCCTATATGTAGGCATTCTATCCATCATTAATTCGTAATTATGGAAATTGTGCTCATCATGACCCACTGATTGACAAAAGTTACAAAAGAGCTATTGGGGTGTCTGTATGAATTTTTGCAGCAAATGGCAATTGTCTATCACATGTTTTCCAGCTACTTGACAGATAACACACCATAGCGCAGGCCTTGTACTTGGCCCTACCAGAGCTTCCTGCTGCAGAGGCATTGGTGCCCCTACTGCAGCATAATTTGCGAAAACTGAACAGTGATCTTTGTCATGCCCCTGGATTTTTCACTTCAAGCACCAAACTTCTTTGTGCACCTCGGGCCCAGCTGTTCTATCTTTCTTCAGACTCTCCATTTCTTGGCAAAGGTTCTACAACTACGCATGAATCTGCTGAACGACTAACTTCTTGCATCAGTGTCTCATGCAATCTCATCGCAATTTCCAGAGCTTCCGCCTAGCTCCCAATGTTTCGTTGTGATAACCCAACCCTTAGATGAGGCAGGAGCAAAGCCACAAACCATTCGCGGTGCTGCTTATCAGTCAGATTCATGTTAGCTTCATGGATTGTACACTTCAATCTCTAATCTAGATCCTAGGGTATCTCACCAGGCTTTATCATGATCTCTTTGAATCCCACAATTTATTACGATTCAGACTTAGGTCTACTGAATTCCTTATTCAGCGTAGTCCGGATATCTGCTAACGCGGACGTCGGGTTATCAGTGCAATACTTAATGTACCATGTTAGCACGTGATCCTGCAAAGCACTACCCAACGTTGCTTTCTTCATTTGATCATCTGTGATACCCTGAGCTTCCCATACGGCCTTCACGACGAACCAAAACTAGTTAGGATCTTCATTTCCCATGCCCTTGAACATAGGTAGCTTTACTGAATTCGCCATATTGAACAGTGGAGGAGGTGGCGGTGGTGTAGGTGAAGCTGTATGCAGTGGAGGTGAAGATGGAGGCAGTGTGGGTGGATGGGATATTCATGGGACCCTTAATTTATCAAATGAATAACACTCTGTGGAGATGTCTGTGCTGCTTCCTCGTCGTCACTCAGAGGAGGTTCAATTAGTGAGTTATATTCAGGGCCTGGTTTCCCCTTGTTCCTGAATTTCCTTCCACTTCGCATAGCCCCAAACATCAAGGTAGCTGCATAACCCACTTTTCAGACAAGAGAATCTTAATCCAGGTATTCAACGATTTTAAATACCTACCTCGTGCCCCTTCAAGAAGTGGTGCTCTCCTACATTGTAACTAACTGAGATATCGACCACGAACTCTATCACGAACCCTCCTATGATACGATCGAGCCAAAGATCGACATCACACATAATCATATCTTCAGATGCTTCTAATCTCCGCACTAACTATAGGGTCCAGACTATTGGACTTTCAAGCCTCCACCTGCCTTGGCCATTTGCTAATTTTGCAACCCACTCGTATAACTCGACTGGGAAGGAACATAAGAAGATCTCGTGTATCTCTGTGTACAGGTATTTTTCCAACCACTGTTCTTTCATCAATCACGGATTCCTATTTTGTTGTGCCCTGAATTCGTGAATCTTTCTATCCAAAGAGTCTTCGATTTCCTTCTTAGTTGGATTCCAGTGATGCGGCATCACACATCTCATTATGCAGATCTCGGTCCCGTCAACAGAACCATTTGTTAGCTTGATGGGCCCTGACCCAGGTTCAATGTTAATTTTTCAAGAAAATCCCTACACTATTGGCCCATTCGGCATCAATCCGTGGAATGTGGATGAAAGTCTCACCTGAAGCAGTATAGGGGGATGCAGGAACCAAGTTTCTGCATCCTAAGATAATTGTGATATTGTTTTATACCCTAAACCTTCCTCTGCGCAGATTGATAATCCCTTTAGGGCTTATCAATGTACTTCTATTATTTGGCTTTGAAACCTTCGAGAAGGTTTGCGATAGTCCTTCGCGGACCATAAACAAGAAATTCAGATGCTTATGCGCCCCTATAATTACTCTTACTTTTGTGTATACCCAAATTAGATTAAGTAGTGGTTAACTTCAACAGGCATTATGATTATCTTCACATAAACAGATACTCTTACTTGCATTCATATGACAAAGTAAAACAAATAGATTCACGTATCAATATATCATTAAATCATAAACCCAATATTCAACATACATAACTACATGCATTTATAATATAAGTAAAATAGCTCATACACATATATCTCCACAATAATTTCTTTTATTGATGGTTCAGATCTTCAGTACAGACTCTAACTTCCCTACGCACACAATTGTAGGGGTCCACGAACTTAGCTACAGACTTCTACCCTAGGCCTCTGCGCACTCAGCTGCAGAGCCTTTTCCTACATTAAGACTCTTCACTCTTAGCTCTCATAGACCCATTACATCAATCAATTGCCCAAAAAATTCTTAAGACTGAACTGCCTTAGACTCTTCTAAGACACCCTTTTTATACATTCCCATAGTCCGCGGACCAAGGATGAATCTCATCAAGCCGACACAACCTACCTAAACTAAGGGCGGACACCGTTTTTGACTGTATACATATTCCTTCTCCTCGGCCACAAAATGTAGAGACTTTACATTCTTTATACAAACCTTGGGTATTTATTTCCAAAACTTGGGCTCTTAACGCCAAAATTGACCCTAGGGGACCCATTCCCAACAAATGCAAACAACATCTATGCCTAAAAAGTATACAACCTGAATATTATGTATTTGATAAAGACGTCGGGTCCTACTTTTCGGGAATGGCATTGGGTCAAGAAAAAAAATCTTATTGACCTAGAGCTTTTGTTTAAATTTATAGCACTTTTGCTTATGAGTTATACAAAAGCATTGATGCGCCAATAATATAAAAAAACTGGTTCTGGTAATTTGAATAATGCAATGAGGTTGGAAACAATATTTTGGATCACCGGGGAATTGGTTCTATGAAAGCATCGATGCTTTATGAATTACAATGCATTGGGACGTACAATCTATGATACCATTCACATGGGCATTAAATGCAAATGATACTGGTGCTGGAAAAGTATAATGCTCTAATGCTAATTTTTTTTTGAATGCAACGATGTTGTACTTTTCAAAAAATGAACTGAGCCATACAAAAAATTATTTTCATACTGGTCCTTTGATGTGATATAGCACACCAATGTGTATTTATTTTCTAGATGTATTGGTTCCGTTTTTTAATATTATGAATGTAGTTTCCAAAAAAATCATATTCGTAGCATTGTGCATTATTAATATACCTTAACCCGATATCCATTTTCTCTTTTTTAGAAACACCGACCTATGACAGTGCAATTATTATGTTTTTTTTATTCTGTTATTTATAAAAAAATTGATATCTATTTTATAACAATATTCATATAAATTAAATTTTGATCAATGCATTTGTATATGATGTTTGGTTAATTTTTCATATCATCAGATTTCACATCTCTTCACTATAATATTTAATCATTCATATATTTAATCAGTGATGTAACATTTCACAATGAAATTGGACAATGCAATAGAATAAATTCAAATTTATTTTATTATATATGAGTAAGAGGCTCTTTGTCATATAAAATGGGATAGCTATTGGTAACCCCTTATCTTTCAATTGGGAGACTAGCTTCATTACATTAAACAAAATGTTGATTTTCACATAAAATTATTTCAAAAAATACAACAGCTTGCATTTATATCCAAATAGATCATCATTCTTTTCTCGAACTATTGTCAATGCTCGAGCTACTTCTGTGACTTGGGTTATTTGAACGAATGTTTTGTTGATTGCATTGATTGTTTTTGTCTTCTTTAACTTCCATTTGCAAACATCAAAATAAAGTGTAATGAGTATATCTACATTAGTGAGAATAATGAAAATAAAAATAAATAATATACATCAATGTACATTGAATAGCAATGCACCATAGCAAGAAGTGAGTCATGAATTATACAAATGGTTTCAAAATCAAATCTCATTCCTTGTTTCGACAACTCTTATGTTGGCATAGTTCCATAATTTGTTTCTTGCAAGTCTTATACGGTGCTTATATCCCATAATAAATCATAGATTTAATATAAATGATTTTTTTGTTCTATTAATTAGAAACTTAGAGAAGTAAAACAACAAGGTTACTTACAAATTCCACAATTAATTTTTTATGTGCCAACATATACTCACAAACCATATTTAACCCAATCTCAATCAATTGTTATGATGGCTCTTCTTTGTGTGTTAGCACCTATTTGAAGACATTCAAGGATGGTTGTTGTAAAACAACTTTAAAAATAATAAATGAAATCTTATGTTTTTATAAGGAAATTTTAAAAATTACTGAAAAAATCTGATATCGACCATTTTCTTCCTTGTTGTCCTCTTTTATGCACTGAATGGGTTCATTTTTGTTTTCTTTTCTGTAAGAAAATACTTAGAATCTATTTAATACGAAATTATTTGTTTATATGTACCTAATTGAAAAATTCAATGATTACATACATTTGAAGCACGTTGTTGTTGAGATGACTCCTCCTATGATGCAATTATGTCCATTTCTTTGACCATCTCTTTGTACACTTTCTTGGACATTCCTACTGACATGTTTTGGATATAATCTCGTTGATCATTTGGGATTTTCATAATCTTCATGAAAAGGTAATAAAATAATTTTATATTGATATATGAAAACTAAATATAAAAAAAAATTGATATAAATAAATGAATGTTATATATATATATATATATATATATATATATATATATATATATATATAGATATATAAGTCTAGAAAAGAAATTTAATTAGGAATATTACTTTTTGAATGATTCATTTTGTTGTTTTGCTTTTTTCTATTGCAAGTCTCATAGATCTCATTAACAATATCTCTAAAAGTGCTTCCTATTGTTTTAATATAACTTGGTTCTTGCAATCATTGGATTGATTTCTTTATTGAAAGTGGAAAGTACCTCTATAAGTTCATTCCATTATATCCCTCATAGTTTTGTAAAACGTTCTCCCCTTTTATTAACCTCTAGCACCACTCCACATGAGATAAGGACTAATTCATCATCATTTACATGTTCTATAATTTTTTTCTTAGAACAACATTCTTTTCCTTCATTGTTAGTCCTTGTAGAACTTTAACATATGTGAATTAATACATTGTTTGAAACATGTTATATAATATTCTTAAGTACATTATTAATGAAAATTCAAAAGAAGAAAACTCATATTGAATAATATTTTTTCATTCACCTCATTCATCCTTTTGCAATTTTTCTATTAGGATTTTATGCTCTTCTACACTTAGATAAGAAATAAACTCACTGATCTTCCTCATTTTGTGGCAATGCATGACTCAAACTAACCAATACATGTTAGTTAAACTTATGTATAGTTCAAGCATATTAATTTTGTAAAGAATTTACAAAGAACTTTAATTTTCTGTTTTTTTGGATGTGTTATCATTATGTCATCAATATCTTTGCTACTTCAAACTTCTCATACATTTTTTTTATTAGCATAAATATTGTACCATTCAATAAATAAGTCATGAATAAATATATTTTTATAAATAAATCACATAATTTTCAACCAAAAATAGGTTTGGTAACCCGTGTGCAACCCGTGTGCTTTTGTGAATAAATATTTTAATATGTTTAATTTATGAAATGCATCACGCATTTAATTATTAAAAACAAAAACCAAAATTAATTTTCTTAAATAACTTTAAATTATAACAATGAAATATGTAACGATAAAAGCATGACCATGACCATGATAGTAAAAGCTGAAAACATAAAAAATAAAGACAAGGTTCTTTTGCTTAAAGGTGTCATTTATCATAGGTGCATGAGTCTATTCTATTAAACATGGTGCACCAAGAAAATATTTTGCTTAATGGTGTCATTTATCATAGGTGCATGAGTCTATTCTATTAAACATGGTGCACCAAGAAAATACCTTGTCTTTTTTTAAAGAAGACACAACCGAAAAGGATTGGATCTGATTCAACAACTAGTTCCCATGCATTACATGCCATATGTCTTATATATAGACATAAGTCCATTAAATCTAAAAGGTTTAAAATGAAAATTCCTAATTGTGAAGTAGTAGAGGGAATTAAACCCTAAGGTGAAATTTTGCAGTCACATAAGCAAGAAGAACCAAGGGTTTAAGGTTTCATTTGTTTGTTTTTTTGTGTTTTTTTTTTCCTGAATTTTAATTAACTCTAAATAAGAACATAGACAGTAAAAAAATGTATTAGTAAAATCAATAGAAAAATTTTATTATATATGGTTTTTTTTTTTTTTTTGAATTTTAATTAAGTCTAACAAAAATTGTACAAATTTTTATTGGTAAAATCAACAGTAAAATTTAAAATTTTTACTATGAATGGATCTGAGTGAATCACTATACCTTTCAAATTCTGATATTCTATATAGTTATGTTGTTCCAAAGTATTATGATACTCCACAATACTCCGAATATGTCTCTTTTGTAAATTTTTCTTTTAATTGAATCCAACAGAATTTATAAAAAAAATTATTAGTAAAATCAATAATAAAATTAAAAAAATTTCTATGCAAAATTTTGAATGAATCACCATGCTTGCAAATTATAATCTTATAAATAATTTGGTTATTCCAAAATATTCTATTTCTCTCCAAAGTGCTCCCACCATGTCTCTTGCAAATATGTCCCTTGAAATTTTCAGACAAATATGAAATAGTGAATAGCTTACTATTAAAAAAAACTTTATGAAATTAAATTTTGAAAAATCAATTACAATTCATTTTTCGATTTGGAAAAAAAAGACGTGTTTTTGATTTTTTTTCACTTTTTCCAAACATCAATGTCTTTCATAGTAAACCTCACCGATGTGTTTACGAGTAATGGACACTAACTAAAATAACATATGACTTTTTTTAACACACTAATATGATAAAATTCTTTTTTTACTTTTGAAATCCTGAAAGAAGGTGTTGCTAATATTTTAATGCATCGATGCAATTATACTAAAAACACATTGGTGTGATTAGTTTTATAGGAGCACCAATATGATGAAGTTTCTTTTTTATTTTCGAAACCCTCCAAACCAATGTCATCATTATTTTAACGCATCGATGTCTTTATTACTTAAATACACCGAAGTAATTAGTTTTAGAAAAGGACTAATATGATTTTTTTTTATTTTTAAAATCCCAACCGATGTGGTTATTATTTTAACACATAGGTGCGGTTATTAGTTAAATGCATCGGTGTGATCAATTTTATTAGTTTTAAAAAGGATTGATATGATTTTTTTATTTTTGAAATCCCAGAACCGATGTGGTTATTATTTAACACGTAGGTGAGGTTATTACTTAAATGCATCCGTGGGATCAATTTTATAAGAGCATCAATATGATAGAATTCCATTTTTATTTTTGAAATCCTGGAAACGGGTATGGTTATTATGTTAAAGAATCAATGCGATTATTATTTAAGCTCAGCATTTAGTTTTATAAGAGTAATGTTATGCTTTAAAAGTTATATAAATTTTTATTTTCACATAAAATGATATATTCATCTTAAATTATCCTTTAGGATGTATTTACACATGTTACCGTAGTTTATAGTATACATTTTCCACTTAAAATCACCTTATTCTTGAAAAATGGTTTGAAAACTATATTGAAATTCATATTGATGTTATATTGTTTTCAAAATTAATTTTAGGTATGTATACACAAATTATTGTTGATTTTGCTCAAATGTGAGGAGAAAATCTCATAATATCAAATGACCAATTCTTCAAATTTTAACTTGTTCCATGTTGTTCAAAGTCATTCATGGAATTCTCCCTTTCCATCTCTAGTAAGTTCAAATTTTATCAGTATTTTGATTATCTAATTGAATTTATTTTTTTATCCCTGTCAATTTGAATAAAAATGTATCCAAATTTGTAGGGTCTTGATTTAGAATCAAGTTCGGAGGAAGAAAATATTCCACCATTTCAAAAATAAAAAATCTCTTATCAGGAGCAACATACCACAAACAATTGATAGATGAAAATGAACAATCGCTTCACCTTGCCAAGTAGAACATGACATCTTTCAGCTGCAATCTTGGATCGACGATGGTAATAGTTGTTTGGTATATTGTAATTTCAACAAACCAATTTCATATTGATTACTAATATCATTGATGTATTAATGTTCACTATTTTTTGAAATTAGGATTCTAGTGATGATGAGTGACCCACCTACCATCCTTTGGAGCACCCCACTACAATGTCAAACCAAGAGAAGGCTAAATTAAGAGAAAAAATCAGAGAGGAAGCATATAAAGAATGGTTGAATCAACCGCCTATTAAATTCCCACTACGTCCAAATTCCCCAATTAGGAATGACTACAACAATAGTAGTTCTCCATCACAAGTTGGAAATGGAGGCATTCAAATATAGGTTGGTATGGATGATTATATATGAGATACGACTACCATGGAGGAAATGTTGTTAGATGCATTCTAGAATGATGAGCTAGGGGATGATGCTCATATCATTGATACATTATTCGAAAGCCTAAAATCTACTTCCACCACTCCCCTCTTTGTACCTGGAGGCCAATCAAAGTCTACTGAGTTGGGGACAATGATGTTACTATAAAACTTGAAAGAAAGGTTTGGCATGTCAAATGCATCTTTCTCAAAAATATTGAGATAATTGACCATGATCAATTCCCTTATATTTTGAGAAATATTATCACACAATCAACATTAAAAATGGTAGATTTTATGAATGTTAAATATTGACATTGTACATAAATATTTCCCACTAATCGTAAGTTATTCAAAGTTAAGCTTTTTCTGAGTGATAGTGTCTTGCCTGTTAGCTGCGAAGAGGCAAAGTTGTTGTTGTAAATGTTGGGTCTTGAGTACATATCATATCATCCATGTTCGAATGATTATATTATATATAGAGGTTAATATGCAGACTAAGATATTTGTACAAAATGTGGGCATGATAGGTACCATAATTTAAAAAAAGGGTAAATCACATGGTCGTCTTCATAAAATATTGAGGCACATGCCTACAATCCTAATGATTTAAACACTCTTTCCTTGCAAATAATTAGCTACATTATAAGGATAACATACCATAGCGCAGGCCCTGTACTTGGCCCTGCTGGAGCTTGCAGCTGCAGAGGAATTGGTCCCCCTGCTGCAACATAACTTGCGAAAACCGAACAATGATATTTGTCATGCCCATGGATTTTTCACTTCAAGCACCAAACTTATTTGCGCACCTTGGGCCCAACTGTTCTATCTTTCTTCAGACTTTCCATTTCTAGAAAAAGGTTTTGCAACTACGCATGAATCTGCTAAACCCCATATTAACATCTTGCATCGGTGTCTCATGCAATGTCATCGCAATTTCCAGAGCTTCTGCCTAGCTCTCAATCTTTTGTTGTGATAACACAACCCTTAGATGAGGCAGGAGAGAAGCCACAAACCATTTGTGGTGCTGCCTATCAGTCAGATCTATGTTAGCTTCACGGATTGTACACTTCAATCTCTAATCCAGATTCCAGGGTATCTCACCAGGCTTCATCGTGATCTCTTTGAATCCCACAATTGATTACGCTTCAGACTTAGGTCTACTGAATTCCTTATTTAGCATAGTCTGGATATCTACTAACGCGGACGTCGAGTTATCAGTGCAATACTTGATGTACCATGTTGGCGTGTGATCCTTCAAAGCACTAACGAACATTGCTTTCTTTATTTGATCATCTATGATACCCTAAGCTTCCCATACAGCCTTCACGATGAACCAAAACTAGTCAGGATCTTCATTTCCCATGCCCTTGAACATAGGTAGCTTTACTGAGTTCGCCATATTGAATGGTGGAGGAGGTGGAGTGGTGTAGGCCAAGGTGTATGTGTTGGAGGTGAAGATGGAGGTGGTGTTGGTGGATGGGGTATTCATGGGAACTCTTTCTTTATGAAATGAATAACTCTCTGTGGAGATGCTTGTGCTGCTTCCTCGTCGTCACTCAGAGGAGGTTCAATTAGCGGGTTATATTCAGGGCCTGTTTTCCCCTTGTTCCTGAATGTCCTTCCACTTCGCGTAGCCCCAAACATCAAGGTATCTGCATAACCCACTTTTCTCACAAGAGAATCTTAATCCTGGTATTCAATGATTTTAAATACCTGCCTCGTGCCCCTTGAAAAGGTAGCGCTCTCCTACATTGTAACTGACCGAGATATCGACTGCGAACTCTGTCACGAACCCTCCTATGATATGATCGAGCCAATGATTGACATCACATGCAATCATATCTTCAGATGCTTCTAATCTTCGCACTAACTGCAGGGTCCAAACTACTGGACCGTCAAGCGTCCACCTTCCTTGGCCGTTTCCCAATTTCGCAACCCACTCGTATAACTCGACTGGGAAGGAACAGAAGAAGATCTCGTGTATCTCTGTGTACAAGTATTTTTCCAACCACTATTATTTCATCAATCATGGATTCTTGTTCTCTTGCGCCGTGAATTCGTAGATATTTCTATCCAACCAGTCTTCGATCTCCTTCTTAGTTGGATTCTGGTGATGCAACATCACACATCTCATTATGTAGATCCTAGTCCCATCAACAGAACCATTTGTTAGCTTGATGGGCCCTGACTCAGTTTCAACATTAATTTTTCAAGTAAATCCCTACACTACTAGCCCTTTCGGTATCAATCCGTAGAGTGCAGATGAAGGTCTCACCTGAAGCAGTATGGGGGGATGTAGGAGCCAAGTTTTCGCACCCTAAAATAGTTGTGATGTTTTTTTATACCCTAACCCTTCCTCTGCGTAGACTGATAATCCCTTTAGGGCTTATCAATGTACTTCTCTTATTTGGCTTTGAAACCTTCGCGAAGGTTTGCGATTGTCGTTCGTGGACCATAAATAGGAAATTCAGATGCTTATATGCCCCTGTAATTACTCTTACTTCTGTCTCTACCCAAATTAGATTAAGTAGTGGTTAACTTCAACAGGCATTATGATTATCTTCGCATAAACAGATACTCTTACTTGCGTTCATATGACAAAGTAAAACACATAGATCCGTGCATCAATATATCATTAAATCATAAACCCAATATTCAACATACATAACTACATGCATTCATAACAAAATTAAAATAGCTCATACACATATATCTCTAGAATAATTCTCTTTATTGATGGTTTAGATCTTCAATATATACTCTAATTTCCCTATGCACATAACTGCAAGGGTCCACACATTTAGCTACAGACTTCTACCCTACGCCTCTGCGCACTTAGTTGCAGAGTCTCTTCTTACACTAGGACTCTTTGCTCTTAGCTCTCTTAGACCCATTACATCGATCAATTGCTCAAAAAATTCTTAAGACTGAACTGCCTTAGACTCTTCTAAGACACCATTTTTATACGTTCCCATGGGACGTGGACCAAGGGTGAATCTCATCAAGCCGACACAACCTACCTAAACTAAGGGCAGACACCCTTTTTGACTGTATACATATTCATTCTCCTCGACTACAAAATGCAGAGACTTTACATTCTTTATACAAAACTTGGGAATTTATTCCCAAAACTTGGGCTTTTAACCCCAAAGTTGACCCTAGGGAACCCGTTCCCAACAAATGCAAACAACATCAATGCCTGAAAAGTATACAACTTGAAGATTATGTATTTAATAAACACCCCGTGTCCTACTTTTCGGGAATGACATTGGGACAGGAAAAAAAATCTTATTGACCTAGTGCTTTTATTTAAATTTATAACACTTGTGCTTATGAGTTATAAAAAATCATTGGTACGCCAATAATATAAAAGAACTGGTTCTAGTAATTTGAATAATGCAACGAGTTTGGAAACAATATTTTGGATCACCGGGGAATTGGTTCTTTGAAAGCATCGATGCTTTATGAATTAAAATGCACTGGGACATACAATCTATGATACCATTCACATGGGCATTAAATGCAAACGATACTGGTGCTTGAAAGGTATAATGCTTTGGTGCTAATTTTTTTTCTGAATGCAACAATGCTGTACTTTTCAAAAAAGTAACCGAGCCATACAAAAAATTATTTTCATATTAGTCCTTTGATGTAATATAAAACACCAATGTGTATTTATTTTCTAGCTGTACTCATTCTGTTTTTTAATATTATGAATATAGTTTCCAAAAAAATCATATTAGTAGCATTGTGCATTATTAATATACATTGTACCGATATCCATTTTCTCCTTTTTTTGAAACACTGACCTATGACAGTGCAATTATTATGTTTTTTTTAATATGTTGTTTATAAAAAAATTGACATCTATGTTATAACAATATTCATATAAATTAAATTTTGATCAGTGCATTTGTATATGATGTTTGGTTAATTTTTCATATCATCAGATTTCACATCTCTTCACTATAATATTTAATCATTCATATATTTAATCAATGATGTAACATTTCACAATGAAATTGGACAATACAATAGAAGAAATTTAAATCTATTTTATTATATATGAGTAAGAGGCTCTTTGTCATACAAAATGGGATAGCTATTGGTAACCCCTTATCTTTCAATTGGGACATTAGCTTCGTTACATTAAACAAAATGTTGATTTTCACATAGAATATTTCAAAAAATACAATAGCTTGCATTTACATCCAAATATATCATCATTCTTTGCTCAAACTATTGTCAATGCTTGAGCTACTTCTATGACTTGGGTTATTTGGACGAATGTTTTGTTGATTGCATTGATTGTTTTTGTCTTCTTCAACTTCCATTTGCAAACATCAAAATAAAGTGTAATGAGTGTATCTACATTGGTGAGAATAATGAAAATAAAAATAAATAATATATATCAATGTAAATTGAATAGCAATGCACCATAGCAAGAAGTGAGTCATGAATTATACAAATTGTTTCAAAACCAATTCTCATTCCTTGTTTCGACAACTCTTATGTTGGCGTAGTTCCATAATTTGTTTCTTGAAAGTCTTATACTGTGCTTATACCCCATAATAAATCATAGACTTAATATAAATGATTTTTTTGTTCTATTAATTAGAAACTCAAAGAAGTAAAACAACAAAATTACTTACAAATTCCACAATTAATTTTTTATGTGCCAACATATACTCACAAACCATATTTAACCCAATCTCAATCAATTGTTATGATGGCTCTTCATTGTGTGTTTGCACCTATTTGAAGACATTCAAGGATGGTTGATGTAAAACAACTTTAAATATAAAAAATAAAATCTTATGTTTTTATAAGGAAATATTAAAAATTACTGATAAAATCTGATATCGACCATTTTCTTCCTTGTTGTCCTCTTTTATGTGCTAAATGGGTTCCTTTTTGTTTTCTTTTCTGTAAGAAAATACTTAGAAATCAATATTTAATACTAAATTATTTGTTTATATGTACCTAATTGAAAAATTCAATGATTACATACATTTGAAGCACGTTGTTGTTGAGATGACTCCTCCTATGATGCAATTATGTCCATTTATTTGACCATCTCCTTGTACACTTTCTTGGACATTCCTACTAACATGTTTTGGATATAATCTCGTTGATCATTTGGGATTTTCATAATCTTTCTGAAAAAGTAATAAAATAATTTTATATTGATATATGAAAACTAAATATAAAAAGAATTGATATAAATAAATAAATGTTATATACATATAATTCTAGAAAAGCATTTTAATTAGGAATATTACTTTTTGAATGATTCATTTTGTTGTTTGACGTTTTTCTATTGCAAGTCTCATAGATCTCATTAACAATATCTTTAGAAGTGATTCCTATAGTTTTAATATAACTTGGTTCTTGCAATCATTGGATTGATTTCTTTATTGCAAGTGAAAAGTACCTCTATAAGTTCATTCCACTATATCCCTCATAGTTTTGTAAAAAGGTCCCCCCTTTCATTAACCTCTAGCACCACTCCACATGAGATAAGGACTAATTCATCATCATTTACATGTTCTATAATTTTTTTCTTAGAACAACATTCTTTTCCTTCTTTGTTAGTCCTTGTAGAACTTTAACATATGTGAATTAATACATTGTTTGAAACATGTTATATAATACTCTTAAGTATATTATTAATGAAAATTCAAAAGAAAAAAACTCATATTGAATAGTATTTTTTTATTCACCTCATTCATCCTTCTGCAATTTTTCCATTAGGATTTTATGCTCTTCTACACTTAGATAAGAAATAAACTTACCGATCTTCCTCATTTTGTGACTATGCATGACTCAAACTAACCAATACATATTAGTTAAACTTACGTGTAGTTCAAGCATATTAACTTTGTAAAGAATTTACAAAGAACTTTCATTTTCTGTTTTTTTTTGTGTGTTATCATTATGTTGATGAATATGTTTTGCTACTTCAAACTTATCATACATTTTTTTAATCAACATAAATATTGCACCATTCAATAAATAAATCATGAATAAATATATTTTTATAAATAAATCACATAATTTTCAACTAAAAAGAAGTTTGATAACCGGTGTGCTTGTGTGAATAAGTGTCTTAATGTGTTTAATTTATGAAATGCATCACGCATTTAATTATTAAAAACAACAACCAAAATTAATTTTCTTAAATAACTTTAAATTATAACAATGAAATATGTAACTTTAAAATCATGACCACAACCATCATAGTAAAAAATGAAAACATAAAAAAATAAACACAAGGTTATTTTGTTTAATGGTGTCATTTATCATAGGTGCACGAGTCTGTTATATTAAAGGTGGTGCACCAAGAAACATACATTGTTTTTTTTTAAAGAAGACATGGTGGATAAGGATTGGATCTGATTCAACAACTAGTACCCATGCATTACATACTATATGTCTTATATATAGACGCAAGCCAATTAAATTTAAAATGCCTAAGATGAAAATCCCTAATTGTGAAGTAATAGAGGGAATTAAACCCTAAGGTGAAATTTTGTAGTCACATAAGCAAGAAGAAGCAAGGGTTTAAGGTTTGATTTGTTTGTTTATTTGTTGTTGTTTTTTTCCTCAATTTTAATTAACTCTAAATAAGAACATAAACAGTAAAAAAAATTATTTGTAAAAGCAATAGTAAAATTTTTACTATATATGATTTCTTTTTCTTTTCTTTTCTTTAATGGATGGCATTTCTCCTTCCCTCCCACAACTCTATTTCTGCCTCATCCACATAGCTTTTTGTCTATCCCTGATTCGTGGACTCTTCCTTTAGACTGGTAATTTAAAGTAAATTTCAATGTTTCCTCAAAAGGAAACACAAAGGAAGCAGGTATTGAGGGTGCAATTCAAAACCAAAAGGGGGAAATCATAAGCATATATAGTGGAGGTAGAGTATGTGAAAGCAATAATGTTGTTGAATTGGAAGCTTTAACACAAGGGATCCTCATGAATTGAAATAAAAATCTATACCCACTCATTACTGAAGGGGATTTGCAGTTGAGTATGTAGATGGCCAAGAAGCTTTAGTCAAGTTGCTCCCCTTCCAAATTCTCTATTGGTTGGAGAATGAAACTCCACTCTCAACACCTTGCTCAAATCCTAGCTTAATAGGAAGCTATCATCATCTCCCACGTTAGGTGAAAGGTCGATGCCCTTGCTAACTTTCTAGCCAAAAAAGATATGGAGGGATGTTTTCGAATTGGAGAAGTGTTCTACCGCCCCCGCCACCCTCCCCCCCCCACACTCTCCAAATTAGGTTTCCCAATGTCATGAATTGGCTCAATAGGATCTAAACCCTCGAATCTTGGTTTTGGATGACATTTCCAAGGAATTAATTACCTTCATGAATGGAACCCAATGATCATCCATCGTGAGAATTTGACGAGGCCATGTGTTGGGTGTGGAGCCTGATTATATTCTGTATTCAAAAGTATCGTCGCATTGGACCCCAGTTTGTAATGGGGTGACAATGCTCCCCGTAAAATATACGCTGTAAGTGGGGGCGGCTGTAACCTTTGGGAGGCCCCCCCCGGCCCAGATCGGGGGTAGCACCCCAAAAGCTAAAAATAGATGTAAAATTGCCTTGTAAAATGTTGTAATTTTGTAGTCAATTTGGGCCATTCATTAGGCGGAGATCTGACAGTAGAAGTTATGTTTAATTTGGGGGTTTTTTCCCTAGAAGGTAACCCCTCGCTATATATGATGGAATTGTATTGCATCTATGTAGATCTGTATTCTGAATGAGAAAGAGAGAGGAGATTGTGTGAGAGCGAAGAGGCAATTATAGCGGATCTACTATAGGTTGTATCTCTTCAGTTTGCTGGATAATATAAAAGGAAGGACTAGCTGTTTCCCGTGGATGTAGCCCAAATTGGGTGAACCACGTATATCTGTGTCTCTCTTATTTAATGTGTTTGTTGTATTTATATTTTTGAAATTTATTTTATGTGTTCCATTGCTCTATAATATATAATTTTCTAACAACTGGTATTGGAGTCGAAGGTCTATTTGGCTAATAAACTCACAGGAGATAAGGGTTCCTAGTTCGAGTGGGAGCAATGACAGAAGATGGTAGGTTTAGTGTCGAAAAATTTAACGACCAAAACTACCAACTATGGAAGATGAAAATGGAAGATTATCTGTATCAGAGAGATCTATACCAACAATTGAGCAGAAATCCAAAGAAGTCGATGAGTATGATAGACACAGAATGGGATATTCTTGACAGAAAGGCACTCGGAACAATACGGTTGTGCCTAGTGGTGTCAGTAGCATTTAATATTTCAAAGGAAACAACAATAGACGATTTAATGTCGATATTGGCAAAATACATGAAAAGACCTTGGCCTCAAATAAGGTATTTCTTATGAAGCGTTTATTTAATATGAAAATGTTAGAAGGTGGATCTGTTACTGATCATTTAAATGAATTTAATACAGTTACCAATCAGTAAATTTCTGCAGGGGTAGCTTTTGATGATGAAGTTAGGGCTCTGTTATTTCTGTGATCATTTCCAAAAAGTTGGAATGGTTTAGTTATGGCCATTAGTAAATCTATCTCTAGATCTAGTACTTCAAATTTTGATGATGTTATCAGTGCAATCCTTAGCGAGGAAATGTGATGGAAAAGCTCTGGTGAGACATCAGGTAATGCCTTAACTATGAAGACTAGGGGAAAAAATGGAAAGAAGAAAGAGCCAAGGATATCACAGTAAGTCAAGGAAAGGAAAATCCAAGTCCAGATCGGGGATAGTGTGCTGGAAATGCAGGAAGAAAGGACACCTAAAGAAAGGCTGCAAGTCTCGGAAGGGAAAAGAAGGAGACATGTAGCAAGAAAACAATCATGAAGCGAATGTGACAGGGATGTGTTGGAATATGCTTTGATTCTTTCTTTAGAAAATATTATTGATGCCTGGGTGGTAGATTCAGGGGCCTCATTCCATGCCACACCTGATAGGAAACATTTTCATGATTATGTTCAAGGAGATTTTGGATAGGTTCGATTGGGTGATGATAAACCGTGTAAAATAATTGGAATGGGTACAGTTTTCATAAAACAACAAATCAGAAATCAATGGCTATTGAAAAAGGTAAAGCATGTTCCAGATCTGAAGGATATTCTTATTTCAACAGGGCAGTTGGGAAGTGAAGGCCGTGTGACTACTTTTACAGATAAAGCCTGGAAGGTCGCTAAAGGATCACTGGTAATAGGAAAATGAGAAAAGGTTGGTACATTGTATTTATGCAATAGTATTTCTAATGCTTTAACCTCTACAGGAGAAGATACAACATTGTGGCATCATAAGCTCAGGCACGTGAGTGAGAAGGGGATGCAGATTCTTCAATCAAGAAATTTGTTGTTAGGTTTGAAGCATGTTGATTTAAAATTCTGTGAGAATTGTGTTTATGGAAAACAAAAGAGAGTCAGATTCCTTAGAGTTGGGAAAGAAAAGAAGAGCGAAAAATTAGAGCTTGTGCATACAGATGTATGGGGACCTGATCAAGTATCATCTCTTGGTGGATCTCATTATTATGTTATTTTTATTGATGATGCAACCAGAAAAACCTAGATTTATTGTATTCAAAATAAATCTGATGTATTTGATACTTTTAAGAAATGGAAAGCTTTGGTTGAAAATGAGATAGGAAAAAGGTTGAAGTGTCTCAGATCAGACAATGGAGGTTAATATTGTAGCAAAGAGTTTGATAGGTATTGTTCAGAAAATGGAATTTGCAGAGAGAAGACAGTTCCAGGAACACCACAAGAATATGGTGTGTCAGAAAGGATGAACATGACAATCATGGAGCGTGCAAGGCGTATGAGATTGCACGCAGGATTTCCTTTACAATTTTGGGCAAATGATATAGATACTGCCTTTTATCTAATAAACAGAGGGCCTTCAAGTTTCTTGGATGGTGGTATTCTAGAGGATGCATGGATAGGTAAAAGGGTAAACTACTCATTTTTAAAAACTTTTGGTTATGAAGCCTCTATCCACATTAATAAATAAAATAGAACAAAGCTTGAGGAAAAATCAAAGAAATGTACTTTTATTGGATATGGTGTTAATGATTTTGGTTATTTCTTTTATGATTATGAAAAACACAAAATCATTAGGAGCAGATATGTCATATTCAATGAAAAGGTTTTGTATAAGGATCAACTGCAGGAAAAGAAACAAGAAAAATAAAACATAGAATACACAGTGTTTGATGAGATCATAGAAAAAGTGATGGTGCCTGAAAATCATAATGATCAACAGCCTAACAACAACCACAACAGAAACAAGCACCTCAAACACCTAAAAGTGGTGTTAGAAAATCTACCCAGATAAGTAGACCCCCTGAACGATACTCTCCTTCATCATATTATGTAATGTTGACTGATTCTGGTGAACTAGATGTTATGAAGAAGCAGTGCAGGTAGAAACCAAGAAGAAGTGGGAGAAAGCCATGAAATAAGAGATGGACTCCTTAGCAGATATCCAGACTTGGGACTTAGTCAGGTTGCCCATAGGTAAAACAGCATTGCAAAATAAATGGGTTTACACGTTGAAGGAAGAAGATGGAGGTAGGAAAAGGTATAAAGCTAGACTTGTGGTGAAAGGGTTTGCACAAAAAAAGGGTATAGACTTTGATGAGATATTTTCTCGTGTTGTTAAAATGACTTCAATCAGAACTATTTTAAGTCTAGTAGCAGTTGAATATTTTCATCTTGAGCGGTTAGATGTAAAGAAAACCTTTCTCCATGGGGATTTGGAGGAAGAGATATATATCCAATGGCCATAAGGATATGAGGTAGAGGGGAAGGAAAAACTAGTGTGCAAGTTGAAGAAGAGCTTGTATGGCCTAAAATAGGCTCCAAGACAGTGGTATCTAAAATTTGACAGGTTTATGTCTGAACAAGCTTATACTAGATGTCACTCTGATCATTATGTTTATCTGAAAAGTAAAAATGATGGTAGCTATATTATATTGTTATTGTATGTAGATGCCATGCTTGTTGTAGGTTCTAACATGCGGGAAATAAATGTGCTCAAAAGAAAATTGGTGAACTCACTTGCAATGAAGGATTTGGGTGCTGAAAAATAAATACTTGGTATGAGAATAACTAGAGACAAGAAGAATCGCAAATTAACATTGTCTCAAAGTGAGTACATAGAGAAGGTGTTGAAAAGGTTTAATATGCAGAATGAAAAACCAGTTAGTATACCTTTGGCTAGCCATTTCAAATTAAGTAAGGAGGAGTGTCCCAAGATTTAGGAAGAAATGGCTCATATGTCTAAAGTTCCATATGCATCAGCAGCTGGAAGCTTAATGTATGTAATGGTTTGCACAAGGCCTGATATTGCAAATGCAGTGGGAGTTGTAAGCAAGTACATGAACAATCCAGGAAGAGAACATTGGATGGCGGTGAAGTGGATTCTTAGGTATTTGAGAGGTACCACAAATAAAGCATTATGATTTGGTGGTTCAAACATTTCTCTACATGGATATGTTGATGTAGATATGGCGGGTGATAGAGATAACAAGAGGAGCACAACAGGGCATGAGTTTACTATAGGTGGAACAACTGTTAGTTAGGTCTCAAAACTACAAAGTGTTGTTGCACTCTGAACAATGGAAGCAGAGTATGCTACTTCTATAGAGGCTAGTAAAGAAATGATTTGGTTACAAAGATTTCTGGATGAATTGGGTAAGAAGCAGGAGTTGGGTAGGTTATATAGTGACAACAAGAGTGTCATACATCTTGCAAAGAACTCTGCATTTTATTCCAATACTAAACATATACAGCTCAAGTACCATTTCATACGGCCAGCATGGGAAGATGGCCAGATATGTTAACAAAAGTTGTAACCAGGGAGAAACTGAGAGTCTACTCAGTTTCAGTTGGTCTTCAAGTATGTTGAAGAAGATGAGAAACATACAAGTCCGAAGTGGAGTCATTGTCGAGCAAATGAAGCAGCGGTGGAGTTTCTATAATCAGTCTTCAAGTGGGAGATTGTTGGGTGTGGAGTCTGATTATCTTCTGTATTCAAAGGTATCGTCACATTGGATCCCAGTTCGTAATGTGGCGGTAGCACCGCCCATAAAATATAGGCTGCAGGGGGGCGGCTGCGACCTTTGGAAGTGCCCCCTTGGCAGGGGGATTAGGGGTAGCGCCCCCGATGCTAAAAATAGATGTAAAATTGCCTTGTATAATGTTGTAATTTCGTACTCAATCTGGGTCGTTCATTAGGCAGAGATCTGATGGTAGAAGTTATGTTTAATTTAGGGTTTTTTTCCCTAAAAGACAACCCCTCGCTATATATGAGGGAATTGTATTGCGTCTATTTATATCTGTATTCTGAATGAGAAAGAGAGAAGAGATTGTGTGAGAGCGAAGAGGGAATTACAACAATCTGTTGTAGGTTGTATCTCTTCAGTTTGTTGGATAATATAAAAGGAAGGACTAGATGTTTCCATGGAAGTAGCCCAAATTGGGTGAACCACTTATATCTGTGTCTCTCTTATTTGATGTGTTTTTCATGTTTATATTTCTGCAATATATTTTATGTGTTCCATTCCTCTGTAATATATAATTTTCTAACACCATGGGCATGGCTTCCATAACATGTTGGGTTTCAAACAAGAGTTCAGTGGAAAGCCCACCCTCCCTCAAAATTTATGGTGCATGACAAAATGGTGCACTCAGCCTACCGTCTAGTAAAAGGAACACCACTGTATAAGGCTCGACTCTAGGTTCAATAGAAGTCCATCAACACAATAGCTCACAAATAAAGAAGGAATTCAAATGCAGTTATAGTGGGGGAATGAGGTCCCCCCTGCACAGGAGGCCAAGGAAGTGGATGGCCTTCCCTCTCACTCTCGCATGGATAAGGTGATGAGTACTTTGACTGGAGCATCCCTTATCGTTATCACATAATGGCGGCTGAAGCAGAATCTTAGGAACTTAGGGCCATGGGAAAACACCTCTAGGGATTACATAATCTCCCCTACTGCCACATCAAGGACTTCAAGGACGTCAACATGCTGATGGAGACAATGTGCTCGACACAAAGTTTCACTTGCACCATGTTGAAGCCACCTATCACCGAATTGCTAACCTCCTGGGCATGCATCTCCAGGGATTTGTGTCTCTTTCAACTCATATGGTGGATGACTCCCCTTCGCTCTCTCTAGCTTTGACCAATTTCCAACATGATAGGCTTTGTAGCATTTTGCTAAGGAATAGATATTCTCATGATGACTGAAAGACCACTCTAGATAGCTTGGGCCCCTCTAGCAGCAAGAGTGTCCAAGTCAACCACCACTGTGTCTTGCCTTGCTTGTAGCATTTCGAACAACCAACTTCATCGAGTTAGTGTACTTCCACATGGCCACTCCTTCCTCATGACCCAAACTATTACAAACCTTGTTGAATGGTCTAGGAACACCCTCCAAAGAACTAGTTGGGTGTTTCTTGACTCTCAAGAAAGCTCCTTCTGCAGCCACAATGTCATTTTTCCTCTCATACCACTCAATGTTTTTGTCTGTTTTGTTGTTAAGTACATACCAAGAGAACTTCTAATTTCTCCCTTATAAGGAGAATATTCTTCCTATTTTTTTAAACTATTATGACTCTTAACCTCATGCCTATGAACATGGCTTATTTTAGTTGAGCCTCATTCCTCTCCAATTAATATATATTTTTTACCACAAATGTAATACAAAAGTATTTTACTTAAAAAAAAATTTAAAAATATATAAATTAAAATATTTTATAAAGAATAAATCTAAGCAATGCTTTAATACACAATCTCACTGATTATACTTGCAATGAGCCAAACAAAGTACACAGCCTCATTGATTATGTTTGAACTGAAACGATGATGATGTAGTCACCAAAATATTTAAATATAACTATTTTTAAATATTTTTTTATTACTATTCTCAACGTTAAATGCATTAAAAACACCTAATTGAAAATATGATTTTAAAATGGCATCCATACAGAAATAAACTCAAGATATTTAAAATGACACAAATACAGAAATAAAATGCTGATAATGCTTACATGTATGATTCACAATATATCAAACATCTTAGATATATATTTTTTCGCAAGACTTGAAGTTTTAACTAATTACAGTATCATATAGAACGACAGATTTTCTGTCCCGATTTTTAAATTCCAATCCGAGCCCCAAACTGAAGATGCGTGTCTGAAACAAATGGCATGCAATGGCAGATTTTCAGTCCCCAATTTTCAGGCTCCGACCCGAGCTGGAAAACGAAGGTGCTCCTCTCGAAGCAATAGCCTGGAAAGGCATGTCTGTTAGGCGTATGATACTATATGAACATGCACCCATAAGTGTCCCAGCGATGGGACCGACGAGGTATACCCATATAGCTTTATAGTTATTGCTAACTATGGCTGGACCAAGAGACCTCGCTGGATTCATCGATCCTCCAGATATTGGCCTGCCAACAATAGTAATAAATACTCAATTTCTTCCGTTCCAAAAAAAAATAGATTATAATAATACCGAAACAAAGGTGTCAAAGATCCAGCAGCTCACCCTGCAAAGATAGAGCTTATCATCACCATCGAGCCAACTGCCATCCCCGCAAGCTCTCCTTTCTGCATGGTTTGCAAGCAAAACAGTGGTTGTGTAACTAACGTCGTTTAATTTTCCAGTTCAGAAGAGAAATGCAAGGACAGTAGATTGGGTAATCTGTTATAAACTTATCCAAAAATTTTAAAATGTAATTAAGGTCAAAATATGAAGTTATGATGTTAAAATGAAGTTGTTATGGTTGTCGTTAAAAATAATTTAAGAAATTATAATGAATTTGAATTTAAAAATTACAATAAAATTATTAAAATGAAAAAATTTCAAAAAATATGTTTTATAGTTTTATGTAGAATTAATTAAAAATAATTTTAGTATAATTTTAATTATTTTAAAAAATAACTTTAATTTATATATATTGAAAATGCTATAAAATAATTAAAAATTTTCAGTCCTATTATGTATGGTTTTTGTCAATTTGTGAAATGTATGGTTTTTGTCAATTTGTTTTCACAATAGTTCATGGTTTCTGTCAATTTGTTTTCCCAAAACTATTGTGTATCAAAGTGGTTTCTAGTGGTTTCGAGAAAATTAATGGATAAAATATGATTTTCCATCTTTAAAATCTGCAGACTTATTGTAAATTTTTTTTTATAATAATTATTAAATGTAAGTTTAAATTTTTAATTTTGTTATCAAAAAATTATTTAATTTATATTTATATTTTATTATTATTATTTATGATTTTTCATAGTACATCTGAAATGGGAATGTTAATAAACACTTTTATGGGGGCAATGTAGTTGGTGTGAGAGACACGTTAAGACACCTCACACTTGTAGATTGAGATGCCTAAGGTACATGTTGGTGGTTTAATTATGTTTTCATGTTGATTTTTTTAGTTTGGGTATTGTGTTTTTTGTTTTGTTTTAAATAATCATAAAGCTATTTTAGGTAGATAGTGGTGGTTAGTGTTCATATCATATATGTTAAGCAATAGAGGAAGTTGATAGAAAGTTAACCTAAATTGGAATTATTAATTTTTTTTTTGAAATTTCTTTCATATTTGATTATTGGTTATTAATCTATTTAAAAGAAAAAAAAAAAGATTATTTTCTTGAATTGTTATAATATTAAACTAAAAAAATGTGATTTTATGCCTCTGATTATTAAAAAACTATTTCTCTCAATACTATCTAAAATCTCTTTGTTCCTAAATTAATTTTGTTCCATATTTAGTTTCCTTAGAGTTAGTGATTACAACCTTCTCCACTTGGGGAAAGGGCCAGCAAGGCTCGCAACCTCCTCCTTTGAGACTCCAATAGTTGAGCTTTTAGTTACCACACATGTTGCTAATACCCTTTGAGATTCGTAGGGAAATGAATAGGTTAAGGAAAAAGCAAGGGTAGAATGTAGATTTAAGCAAGGGTAAAGTGTAGATTCACATCCGAAGTTAAAAGTTTAAGAAAAGATTGGCAAGAAACTAAAAACACAAAACACATATATTATATTAAACATAATAGATGCTTAAACATAATAGATGCATATAAAGTATAGACCTTTAATGGAAACTCAAAACCGTAATAGCTTAAAAAAAACTAAAAACACAAAACACATATACTAAACATAATAGATGCATATAGAGTATAGACCTTTAATGGCAACTCAAAACCGTAATAGCCTGGGTGCTTGTAGAACAGTGGAACACGCAATAGGAGCTCGTTCGGAGTATAGATGATGTGCCACTGCTATTGTGGAAACTCAAAGTTCTCCAAGTCACGGAAAGACAATAAAACACCTAATAATGTACACTTGAAGCTAAATGTTTATTGTGTTTATTTTGTATTTAATATTAAGAGCAATAAAGAAAATCAATAAAACTAATCATAAATTATGTAAAAAATTATTTAGATTCAATCTGACTGTATAACATTTTTGAAAACAATATATGATAGGTTGCATTAGTATTAGTGTGATCATGTTATGTTACTGTTTAATTTCCCTGGACAAAACTCTGTTTTTATTTTAATGTCTATCAATATAAGCCCCTTATTGTTATTTATTATCATTATACTCATCTCAAATGCCAGCAAATTATAAGAACGGTCTAGGCGGATTTTGCACCAAATTTCCTGTAATTCCAGCCTTAGAGCCTAAGGGTTTTTCACTATTCAATTCTATGAAAAGCGCGGTGGAATGGGCTAGGATTCTATACATGGGGCTAGATGGATTGAAAAAACTGGAGGTGTGAAGTTTTCGAATAGATCAAAGGCTATAAAGAGAGCGAATGAAAGTTAGACACTCCATGGTAGCTGTAAAGCACCTCGCATCTCAGGAACTCATTAGCACTTCCATGTATATTTTATACAGAGAAATTACCGCACTGCTATCGGTTGCAACTGCCGAGGTGACGAACATAAGCACGAAGGAAACCACGACTTCCATTGCCAAGGCCTGCAGAACTGTCCCGGACGGAGTAGTTATACCCGTGTTTGATACAGGCTTGAACATAACACGAAGTGCAAAAGAAGCTGTTATTGACCCGCCCAATTGAGCTATAATGTAAGCCGGTACCTGCACATCAATAACCTACTGAGATATATCTATTGAAATTCTTGACCCAGACCAAAGGATTTACTAAGATTGTGAGAAAATAGTCACCTGCTTCCATGGAAAATGCCCTACTGTTGCAAATGAAATGGTAACTGCAGGATTCATATGAGCTCCAGAAATGTGTCCAACTGAATATATCATGACCGTTACTATCATACCAGAAGCCATAGAACCCCCAAGCTCTGACACTAATGGTCGACGCCCATGACTCAATATTGAGGAACCGCATGTTACAAAAACAAGAATGAAGGTCGAAATAGTTTCTGCTGTAATCTGCAAATGCATTCCATAGTTAACAAATAATCAGATGAAGTGTTTTATTAAGGCCCAGTTAAATTAAATTGCTTTGCATAAGCAGTTCAGAGTGAAAAGTTAAGCAGATGAAGTGTCCATGGTGATCAGATAACCAGAAGAATCCTCTTATTAGGTCTTTTGTTCACATGTTGATGAGGGAGGAAAAATAGTTTTCAAATATTTAAAGTCCTTCCTCACGCATATAAGAACTCTGCAGAGTATGGGATTTGAACTGAACTGTTTGTATGACAGTCCTTAATCCCCACCACTAATGTACAGCTTAAACAAATAATTTTTTTGTAAGAGCATTGGACAATATGGAACATCCCGGGTTTTTCCTCAATGTATCAAAAAATTACCAGAGGGAAATAATCTCATCCATGGAGTGAGGAAAGAATTATGGAAAAATTCACCAATGGACGAAATTTATTCCGGATCCAAAGCTTAACAATCTCATAGTTAAATTAATACATGATAGGGTGAAATGAGATGGAGTAGCATATGGAACCGTAAGGCATACCTTTCGAAGGAGAGTAGCTGGAACAAAATCCATGCAGCCGTTGGGGCAGTGTTTAACTTTTCTATAAAACAGGGAACCTTCTTTTACGTTTGCAGCTTCCTGATCTTCCATTTCATGGCCAGAAATGTTCATCAGCTGACTTGAGTCGTTCTCGGCATCCATTTTTCTGAGATTATGAATGTAGAAATAAGCAAAATAAGTATATCATATTAGGTCAATCTCTTCATGAAACAGTAGCAGGAAATGATGTAAAGCGACTATGAACAACATATGAAACACAAACTTAAAAATCTCTGAACATAAAAATCAGAAATCATGGAGATAACTTACGATCAGGGAAGCTGTGAGATCAACGCCGAAAATGTTTTATTGAGAAAGTAATGTGCAGTTGCACGATGGAGTGCGAAGCGACGAAGAGGCCTCTACTAATTGCAGCTATATAACACGAGGAGATGCATTCGTGGGATCAGAAACTGGCGACCGGTATGTCTATTTCAGGGTATCTGAGAATCTGGCAGTGAACACGCCTCTGCCACATACAAGTATTCACTGATAAAGCTGATTACCCAACAAAGACGCGAAACAGGCCCGGGATAAAGTATCCTCCCGTGTCAATTATTATACAGTATATATGATGCATGTCGTGCATCATACATTCTCTGTTGCATCCACGTAGAATGATACAGACAGGTTCTGCAATTGCAAATTGCGCCCACAGTGGGAAGAGTTCCATATATCTACATATGATCAGTCTGTAACAATGAAGTCAAGGAAAATGACACGGCTTTGGAGAAATAAACTCTATACTTCTAAAGAAATCATATGGAGAAGATTGTGGGAGACTATATAGTTTTAATGAAGATAGTCGTGGAAATGATATGGATTTTAGTTGAGATTGTGTCTCAGTTGTTTGAAGTGGTCTGATGAACAATTATGATGTCTTGGATATACCATTATATATCTATATTAAAGATATCTGGCATATATTAATATAGATTTATTTTAAGTATGGATTTAATATAAGCTCAAAGGGATTCAATTTATTTAGGTATAATTTTTTTTTATAAATTTATATTATTTAAATGTTTTGTATATTTATTTATTTTTATTTTTTATTTTTAGATTTTTTTAAAATTTTTATTTTAGCTCACATCACTAAAAATTCAGCTTTGATAACACTAACAGTGTTACACATAATACTGGGTTGTAGAATGAGTTTCTAGACTAAAAAATATAAAGCATGAAATTTTTGATATAAAATATTATAGGGGAGATAGTTTTCCTCATCAATTTATTCCTTAATCTGACAAGAAAGTTATGGATTTTAAGAAGCTACATGATATTTAAAAAAATGGAAGAAATCCTAAGTCAATATACATAAAATTATATTATTAGGCAGTCCTCGTTATTGGAATTGACAATTTTAATTTTTTTTTATTGATTGATTTTTTTGATAGGATGTTGTAAATTGAAAAATGTCATCATCATCACTCTATAAATGAATAGAACTGAAAATAATAACTTCCTTCCACATCTAAATCATATGTTTAAACCATACTTAAATTAATTTTCTATAAAACATAATTAAAAATTAAAAAAAAATTATATATATTTTTTGGGGGTAAAACTATACCGTGCAACGTAGATGATTGTGGATTGATTCAAATGATAACTGTTCATAGTTTAAAAAGTATAAGTGGCAAGTAGTCATACCAATTGAAAAACGTTTATGAAGCCACCTCATAGTGAACCTTATTAATAAAAAGCACTCCATCACCACGTCTTTATTTCGTGCGTTTTCAGGTTCTCTTTCATAACGTTTTGTTGAGCATATAATTAATTTTAAGAATTTTTTAATAGCCTGAATTTAACATTCTTTTCCAGGTAAATACCGTTTATAAAAATATTAGATTTAAAGTTTTAATCTTCCAACATCAAGCCATTACGAGAGGCAAATACCTCGAACTTGCAGTCTCCATTTCAATTCAATGCTACATCAATCCATTTTAAGTCATTGTTATGAATATTTTCTCAAACTGCACTTTCATTGAGTTTAAGTAATTTGTATTGTTTTAATTATCTTTCAATTTTTTTAAGTGTAATTAAGTTTATAAAAATATTAGGTTTTAAAATTTAATCTTTTAACTTTACTTAAGTCTTAAGTCATCCATGGAAGAAAATATTTAACGTAATAATTATTATTAAATTTGACTTAAAGTTTTAAGTTTTTACATTTTAATTAGTTTTATGTTCTAAATTTTACTATTATGTTTAACGAAAGTATTAGGTTTTCTAACCAGTTTTAATAATAAAAACTAAGAAAAAGAAAAGAAAGATAGAATAAATGAATAAATATATGGTCACAATAATAAGGAAAAAAATAAAGATTAGGTTACCGAATCCATAAAAAAATATAGCAAAAAAATTAAATAAATAAAGAAATAAAATAATGTATAATAAATTATATGATAATGTGAAATAATAATAATACTAACAATAATGATGTGATTTTTTTTATATAAAATAAGATATTTTTTTTAAATAATCAAAATTAGAAATTTTAGAATAACCCTAAGGAAAACAATAGTCATTAATTAATAATTATTAAATTCAAACAACTAACTTTATTAACATTTATTAAATTAATTCATGAATAATTATTAAATTCAAACACCTAATTTTATTAACATTTATTAAATTTGAAACTAAAATAAACATAGTATCTTAAAAGAAAAATAGAATAAATTAATAAGTATAAGGTCGCAATAATAAGGAAAAAGAAAAAACTAGATTACCTAATAAAAAAAACCATAGAAAAAAATTAAATAAAGAAAATAATTTATAATAAAATTATATGATAATTCGAAATAACACAAATTGTTAAAACAATCAAAATTAGAAATTTCAGAATAAGCATAAAAAAACAATAGTCATTAATCAGTAATTATTAAATTCAAACACCTAGCTTTATTAACATTTATTAAATTTGAAATTAAAATATAGATAGTATCTTAAAAGAATCTCTCTATTATATTCTCCTCACATTTATTAGATGGCAAATAATTTATATCAAAAAGAAAGATAAAATAAAATAAAATAAAATAAATCTTTTTTGAATTTTAACTTAAATAATAATTATTAAATTTGAAATTAAAATACAGATAGTATCTTAAAAGAAAGGTGTATACTCTATTTCTCGAACATTGTTTACATGACACATTGTTTACATGAAAATTTAATTGACATAAATATGACAAATTATTTTTTCTTCCTGAAAATAAGTTTTTAATACAAATTAAAAAATGTATTTATCTTATTTTACATAATCATTTTCATCTAGGTTTTTCATTTAAGAAAATGAAGATAGAATATATTCAATCTTTTCATTTAAGAGAAAGAAGATAGAATAATCATTTAATATACATACTTATTCAATAAATAATCATGCATATTAATAAATTTATTTAATATAAATCTATTGCATAGTAATATATTTATGTATAGTAAAATCAATGTAATAGATTCATTCAATATAAAATCAATGTTATAAATTTATTCAATATTCAACATAAAATAATAGATCAAGTTTTTTTTTGTAAGCTAGTGCGAGACCTTTACATTTTCCAACATACAACATCAATCGCCTCGGCATGACTCGAACTTAGGTTTGGGTGGGGGTGCAACAACCATCTGCCCCTACCACTACACCACGCACGTCATGTGCAAAATAATAGATCAAGTTAATAATAATAGATACAATAATTTATTTAGTAAAGGACATCAAATAGGTCCACTTGTTTATGAAATAAAATACTCCACCTTTACAATGATTTGACTATTTAATTCATAGAAGTGTACAAATCATACTCCCCTTCCATTTAAACCTATAATTTTCTTGGGAAAAAATGTTTTTCTACATTTGATAGACTTATTTTATGTAATACATTTATATAATACATTTGGTTAATATTGATTTAATATACAATATTTTTATACTAATTCATTTATATTTAATTTGTATGATTTGACTTTGATTCCAGCTTTATTAAATTCAATGTCCTCAATGTATTTAGGCTTTTTTATTTAATAAACCTTATTTTAAATAATTGATTCGTTTGTTTTTTAGTTTTTTTTATATGCTTCTTTTATTCTTATATATATTTTGATTGGTTTAGTAGATAGATTATGTAAATTATATATTTAGTCAAGTTGTATAAATTGTATGATTTAAATTATATGTAGATTCAATTTAATGTTTTTAATATATTGGTGTCAATTCTATAGAAAATTCAATATTTATATGTGTTGTTATTAATATTAATAGACATTAATAAATATAAATATTTAAAAATGAAATATAAATTATTAATATTAATATTAATATTTGGTTAATATTAAGTTCCAAGGGTTAACTCAACTAGTCGAGTCCTCAATTCTCTTAGATGCCTTTGGGGTTAGGCCATGCTAGTCGATTCCCAAGATTCCCTTTGGGGTTGATCTGCACAGATTTTCTATGGTTGTTTAAAAAAATATTTGGTTAATATTAATATTATTATTTGCACATTAATACTATTATTATTGTTATTGTTGTTATTATTATTATTAATATTAATAGATATTAATATTAATAATAAATATAGATATTAATGTTAAAGATAGAAATTTATGGAAAAATATATTCCATATTGCCATAGTCTAACAATTATGCTTTTTTGCCTTGAAAGTTATGGAAATTCCGGCTATATTTTGAAAAAGTCCAGCAGGGATTTTTGTAAATCCAAGTAAAAGTTGTCAAATTTTATAATTATAGGTATCGTAGAAGTTTTTGATGGTGCTTAATCTATTTTCACCATGAAAAGCATGATTCAAACACTGCATCTATAATACTTTTTGAATTTTTTTTGCCCGGATTCAGCCATTTTTGGCCATCCGGGCAATTCCTCAGTCTTAATAGACAACTCCTTTTGTATTTATACATTAATGTGAATATTTTTGCATGTAAATATTTTTGTTAAACATTAAGCTTGATAACTTTAGGTTTATTTAGGATTAAAATATTTGGTATTTTTATATCACTTGGTTCATGTAGTATTAGGTTATTTTATAACAAGAGGTTTTTAAGATTAAGTTTTTTAACATTAAAAAAAATGGTTTAATGTTAATTAAACCATTAACAATGAAATGGTTTAATGTTAATATTTATATTGAACATAAAAATTGATATTAATATTAAAAACAATATTAATACAAACATTAACATTAATATTAAACATAGATATTAATATAAACATAAATATAAGTTTATTAACATTGGTGATGATGATGATGAACATGAATGTCCACTAAGACCAATGCCGCCTATCGGATGTCAAGCAAAGAAAAAGAATCAGTGTGATTCTTCAAAATCTTGTTTTTGTGATCAAAGAGAAGGGAAAGAAGTGCTCCGATATCGCTATAGTTGGGTTGGCTTAATAAGTCAAGAAGATTGGAAGTGTGGCAGAAGTTAGGGAATTGAGAGCAGATGTGAGTAATAGTCAGACAGTCTAAAAGGAAGTTTTTTTCATCTTCCACCTTCTTAGTCTAGTAAATTTGACAAACTCTATCATTATAGGGAGTCTTGGGAGTAGACCATCACCTGGTTTCACTTTGAAGCTCATGATAATTAGTTCTTATCCAAGCGAGGTTGAGTTTTTTCTTAGTGATGGTCAACACAAAGAGACAATTCTGGTTACCAAGGTTGGGGTTGATCACCTCCTTATAGTATCTTAGCTTCCTTTTACCCTCCAGCTCCTTATCCTCCCACAACTCGTCCTTAAAATTAGAGGCAATAGTATCTTTGACACTATCTTTCCTTCCCATAATCATCTCCTCCTTGATTTCCCAATGGTTGAGCCAAGACTAGGCATCCTTATGCCACCCACGCTTGAGGTGAAGGTCGGGATTTTGACTAAAGTTAGAAGCAATTTTTGGTAGCCTCTTAGATTCCATGTTATAAAGCTTCTTCTTATACATCAGATATCTAAACATAGTTGTACTTTCAATGGGGGACAAACCAACTTCAATCAAGAGGATAGGATAGGGAGTATTTCCCTTGATCTTTAGGTTGTAGTTTATGAATCATCTCAATATGTCTCCACGACTCTCTGAATATACTGCAACCCCAAACTGCACATTTGTATAAGACAACAAGGGGGACAAGAGTCTCAAAGAGGAACCTATTTTTACTCCAAATGCAAAGATCATCTGACTAACAATTGTTTTCAAGCTCATAATAAGATTTTTAGCCTCCAATAATCTTCTTCTCGATGTTATAATTCCAATTGAGTTAATGAGAAAAGTCATTACCCAAATATTTATAAGAAGAAACCTACTCTAAGAGATGGTTATTATAAATGAAACTACCATGGGTGATTTTTTTGGATTTAATGATCATGACTTTAGTCTTGTCGGTATTAACTGTCATACCCATCTTGGAGTAGTATAAATGAAGAGTTTTAAGCTACTTGTGTAGGTCATCATAGCTTTTTTTAAGAAGAATAATATCATCAACATAAAGGAGAAGAGTAATGATTATACTGGCAATCTCGGTGCCCTTTCATCTAGCACTTCCCAAACACTCCTCTATCTGATCGATGTATATGCCAAAAAGGGTAGGGGACAGGAGAAACCCTTGCTTAACTCAAATATTGCATTTAATGTCTTTAGAACACCCTTCGTTGGTCTTAAGCTTGGCAATGATCGTCTCGTAGAGGTGGCTCACAACAATCCTCAGTTGAGGAGGAACCACAATCTCTTCAAGTCTCTCCCAAAGATTATTTCAAGAAATAATATCGAAAGATTTTCTAAATTTCACAGAAAAACAGAAGAGATCATCTTTACTATTGTGGCATTCCTCTGCAATGGTCCTCATAATGACAATATGGTTGATATTCAAGTGATATCTCCTAAAACCACCTTTCCCTTTAGCTCATTTACCCCGGCTTTCAAGCCAAAGGCTAATATTCTTTTCCAAAAGGAGCCCATGTAGCTTGGCCATAGGATGTGGCTAATCATAATGCTTTTGTAGTTAGAGGGAACACTTTTGTCCCCATTTTTAATGATAGGCACAATAAGGCTTTGCATCTAAAGGTGAGGGAAGACATGCTTTAAAACCAACTTGAGAAGCTTGTGGAGATGAGGAATGATGATAGATCTTCCCATTTTAAAGATCTCATCTTGGTATCCTTCAATATCCTTAGCTCTCCCATTAGCTAGCTTATTAATCCCAGACTCAACGTCTTCCACAGAAGTTGAATTCTCCTTAATATGAGTGTTTAAGGTGGTTCCCATAGTGTCCGGAGAGTCATACAACATCTTAAGATAGTTGTCCCAATTTTCTAATGGGATAGCATGATTATCTTTAGTTTTATGAACAAGCACATTTAGCCAAAAATTTATAAGCGCAACTTTAGAAAGGTGGAGAAGATGTTCTTGTCTTTTATTAATATATGACCTATTCTTTCTCTTGATATATATATATATATATATATATAGATATATATATATATATATATATATATATATATATATATATATATATATATATATATATATATATATATATATATATATATATATATATATCCCAAAGCTTAATGGTTTCATTAAGAGTGTCTCTGATCGCTTTCGTAGCAATTTTATAGTCTTTGTCATAACAAGGATTGGAAGTTATATTATTATGCTTATAGAAAATCTCATTAGGTAACTTACTAATGGTATTGGAAAGGGCGGTAGTAAAACGGTAATAAATTTTATCAATGTTGCTATTATAAGTCAAGGAACCTAAATCCCTTAAGTAAAGGTCGACCTTACTTTTATTGAAGTGAATGTGTATTTTTCATTCACTGGTCTCATGCATGTGGGTGGTATGCATAACAAGATTGAGGGATAAATATAGAGGTATGTGATCACAGTCAGGTTTGAATTTATTAAGTAGCTCAAAGTTTGTAATATGGTTGAGGACAAGGGTGTCAAAAATCGCATAATCCACGACACTGCTACGCAACCCATGGAAACAGGTCACCTAACTGAAGAAGGGTCACTTGTTAATACCATTATAGATGATTAGGTCCTGGGAACTATAAAGTTTGATGATATTGGTGCCGAATAAGTTCTTGATTATGTATTCACAATTTCTCTTGAAACTATTAGCTAAGTTACTATCTTCATCAAGGGACAAGGGGTCAGGGTTAGAGTTGTTACTTAACATAATAGCTTGGTTAATAGAAGTTCTAGCATTAAAGTCCAAAAGAAAAATGATATTACCTTCATTCCTTAGGTTGAATATATCTTTTTCTAAGGTATTGAAAAGCCAATTCTTATCGAAGTTGTTTTTATTATAGGATGTAGAGTTGATAGGAGTGATATAACAGGCAAGAAAGATCCTATTGGTGTGAGAATCAGAGATATCGGTCCAAATGTATTGATTGAAGGGGTCAATTGTATCAATTCGGATGTGAGAGGAAAAAATGTTCCTTATATAGTACGCTATACCACCAAAACCCCTTCGAGAGGATTTCTTATTCCAAGTTGACTAAAGAGTGAAACCGTCATGGTGAGGGACCTTCGATTCGTCATGCTCCCAAGTTTCAACTAAAAGAATAATATCAATATCACTCGAGATCCAACTTAACATAGGAACTTTACACCATGGAAAACCATGGAAATTCTAAAAGAGGATCCAGAGTGACGCAAGTCCATATTTATCACTCGTGCTTGAGATTTTATCTCTAATAATAGCTTTCCTATTCCTAATGATTGTCCATTTCCCTATCTTTCTTTTCTCCTTTACCTTTATGACTTCTTTTGTAAGTTAAAATTAGTCTTCTAGAATGAGATCTTAATTTATAAATATTCCTATTCCTTTTAGGCTTGGGGATTTCCTGAGTATATCCAATTTATGTTTATTGCAACTGACCTTGAAACAAATTAGTCTATGTTTATGATAAAGTGTCTTTCCTACCCTTATTTCTTCCGTGGGATAAGTTGTTTGAATTTGAGATTTTCTTTTGAATTGTTATTTAATTATTCCTAATTTGTCTTCATTGTTTTGTTCTTCTATACCAGCAATTATAAGGTTTAAGTCTCTTTTGTGGCGCTCATGCTCAAGTAAAATTAGTTTATCAATTTCCTCTTTTATGGGTTTAATATCTAATTTATTTTGTGTTATTTAGGGATAATTTATTATGTAGTTTTTTAATCTCGCTTTTCAAGGTGTCATTTTCTTTAACCATTGCTTGTTTACTATGTTCTATTTCTTGAATTTTACCTTTCATTCCTTGGAGTTCAGTTTCGAGTGTGATTATTTTATTTTCTAATGATTTGTGGTTGTTGTCAAGCATTGTAGTTAATTCTAGTTTAAAATGGTTTTCTCTTTCTTCTCTTCGTCTTTCTAAAGATTCAATGTACTCATAAAGACTCTCTAGGGTAATTTTACTTGGTCTGCCTTTGCTAGAGGGGGGCTTAGAAATATGAGGGGAAGTACTCATAGTGTAACAAAAAAAAACTTAACAAGAGGAGGGTAAGTGGGAACGTGTGCACCTGTTAGAGTTGTATTCAGTGTCGCAAAACCAATGCAAGGTTGCAGTGAGTGCACCTCAGCAGTTGTATCCTGGGAAAATGGAGATTTTTTGGAGTTGTCAGAGAGAGGGGTTGCTTCTTTGAGCCTATTCTAGACAAGAAATTCCACCAACTACTATATTCCTATGCTGCCTTAACCCAGGACTCCAGAATTCAAGTAGGAGCAGGATGACCTAACTAGAGAATTCACAATCTAAAGAGGCACAATAACACCCTTCGCTACTTCGCTAAGCCCCTCACTTCTACACCTAAACTCTTCACTGCCTCTTTCAAAATGAATTGATCAATAGAAAAACCACAGAAGCACCATCGAGTGAATAGCGAAACTAGGAAGCCCTATGAATTTCTTCGATCCTCGTGTTTTGTTCATGGTTTACTTGCAGAAGTAGCTTCGATGGAGCCAAAAAAATTAGACACATGCTCCTCCTCTTCCTCAAAGCCTCTACGATGATCTATTGCCACTAAAAGGGTTAATTCTAGTGAACCGAACGAGTTTTCTATTGTAGGAAAGAAGAGGAAATTAGCAGTTACGCTACCTTTTCTCGCTACTCCACCACCTGCACCAACCACCGTGTATGTGTTGATGAAGAGTGAAGCCTATTCCCCCAATTAATTTGACAACAATGAGCCACCCCTCTCAAAAAAAATTTGAATCAAGTGATAGTGAAACCATATAAGCACCTTAAGTGTGTTAGACTGATGTGAATTAACAACGAAGATAGAAGCACCATCGAGAAAATAGAAAAACTAGGAAGCCCTGTGAATTTCTTCGATCCTCATGTTTTGTTTAGGTTTTACTTACATACTATTGTAATAATGTTATCATCACTCATTTGGTCTTATACAATGTGTATAAGTGAGGTTTCCTGTATGTGTAGATGGAAAATTATGTATGTATGTTACTTTTAATTTTATTCAACATTAAATTGTTTTGTTGATATCAAATTTGTTGTTGTTGTTGTTGTTGTTTTTTTTTTTTTTTTTTTTTTTTTCATGTTAGATGATTTCATTGTTTGATTATGGATCCAGCTATTCAGAGTTGTCTTCCATTTTAAATTCTTGAAATTATCTTCTTTTGGCTCCGTTTATCGATTGTGATAAAGTCTAGCGCTATTTGTAAGCAATGGAAGAATGTTTTGCAAAAACCTTATTTCTTATTGTGTTGCAAGCATGTACCTAAGAATGAATTTGGATTTATGGTTCCTTTCCTCAATAATGAAGACAATTATTTTGATGTTGAATACCTTAATCAGAATGGGCACATATCTCATTTTCAGTTGCGATTCATAGATTTGAGATACAAAGTAGAGTTTACTATTCAACTAATGGTAATTTTATCCTTACTAATAGAATTCACCCATTCACACAACTATTTTGTAATCAACGCATTTACAAAGGAATTTAAAAACATAGGTCCAATACAATTTGGAGACTAGGGATTGTTTTCATTGTTGGAAAATGTAAGCAGCAGAAAATATGGCTGGGTTGTTCAAAAACATATGTATGATATAATGCAATCTAGATTTTATGTTTTCAGTAGTCTTGATAGGTTTTGGCGAAGGGATGATATTCTATTTGGTGGCACTTCACCCCCTAAGTATGGAGTGTTTAATAAAAGTAAATTGTTTTGGCTCTATCTAGATAAGGAGTATGAAGATTATCCTCGATATGGGTATACAATCTACTGGTTTGATGTAATAAAAAATGAATGGGTTTTTTCATTTTTTCCAATCATTGACATATGGTGTATTCCATTAGCGATATACATGAATATTTGATATGACTTCTCAATGATGGCAAAACTTGTGTATGCTAAATTGAAGAATTAGATAATTTCCAATTTTTTCAACCGTGCATTGTACAAAGAGTTGACTATTTTGAGGATGATTGGGGCTTCAGATTGAAGTTGTTGGAAGAAATTTCTACAAATGTAAATACAAAATGTCCTAGTTATATTCCATTTTGAATAGTCCATGGTGTGGTTCTTATGTGCAACTTCAATGAAGTTTCTTTCCTATTATATGACATGATGATTGACCTATGTTTTCCAAGAGATATTGATAAGTCAACTAATCAACAGACATCTAAGTTTTGGTATCCAGTGTTGCAGGATTGCAATGATTTGATTGATTATGAAAATGTTTTTCTAATTTATCTCCATATGGATTATGTTGATGAGATTCTACTATTAGATATGGATATGTGTTCTTAAGCTATTAGTCGTGTTAGGAGTTCTTATAAATATTTTCATTTTATATACTCTCTATCGTTGTGGAAAATATTTCCAATTTTTTTTACTTTACATACTTTGGGTCTATATGCTAATACTTTAAAATTACAATTGTATGGATGTTTATATGTCTCCCACTAAAATTTTAGGAATATGCGTATGTATCAAATTTTGGATATTTAATCCCATTACAATTTGCTAGAAAATATTTCATATTGTCTCCTTAAGTTTTCTTAATTACATGTAAATGTGTTAGGATGCTATGCACTTTTCCTTGTTTGTATAATTATAATTACTATGAGTTATGTTATACATGTTATTTGTATTAGTTTTTTCTCATTGATTCTGAAACAATCTTATATACTTATTTACATTTTAATATTTACCTTTATGTTTTGATAGTATATAGTTCCAAATATTTAGATATACTTCCGATTCATATAATTATTATATTATTTTGTTCCAATTATATGGGTTTCCCATTATGATTCTAATATGAAACATGAAGATTTAGCCTTTTTTGTTTTATCCATTTGGAAAAAGCCTTATACATTTTGATAAATTTATATGGTTGACAAAAGACCATATATGATTTTCATGTTTTTATATGGTTGCCAAAAAAAAAACTTGTGCCTTTTGCATTTTTCTATGTTTGTTTGTATTAGATATATGCTAAACCATTAAACTATTAACAATGAAATGCTTTAATGTTAATATTCATATTGAAAATAAAAATTGATATTAATATTAAACAAATACTAATACAGACATTAACATTAATATTAAACATAGACATTACTATAAACATAAATATAATTTTATTAACATTAATAATATTGGATTGTAAATATTAGGTTTATAAAATTGTGAATTTTTGTTGACTATTGTAATAATGTTCTTATCGCTCATTTGATTTTATAAATGTGTATATGTGAAGGTTTTTTTATGTGTAGATATTAAATTATGTATGCATGTTACTTTTAATTTTATTCAACATTAAATTGTTTTGTTCATATCAAATATGTTTATTTTTTATATTAGGTGATTTCATTGTTTGATCATGGATCCAACTATTTGGAGTTGTCTTCCATTTGAAATTCTTGAAATTGTCTTCATCTCGCTCCCTTTATCAGTTGTAATAAATTTTAGCACTATTTGTAAGCAATTGAATAATGTTTTGGAAAACCCTTCTTTCTTATTCATTTGTAAGCATGTCTCTATGAACTAATTTGGATTTATGGGTCCTTTCCTCAATAATGAAGACAAATTTTTTTTGTTGAATACCTTAATCAGAATGGGAACATATCTCATTTTCATTTGTGATTCAGAGATTCAAGATACAGAGTAGAGTCTACTATTGGATCAATGGTATTTTTATCCTTACCAAACAAATTTCCCCATTCACACAACTATTTTGTAATGAATCCATTTACAAAGGCCTTTGAAAACATAGGACCAATAGGAATTGGAGACTGGCGATTGTTTTCATTGTTGGAAAACGTAAGCAGCAGAAAATATGATTGGGTTGCTCAAAAACATATGTATGGTAGAATGCATTATAAATTTTATGTTTGTGATAGTCTTGATTGGATTTGGTGAAGGGTCGATCTTCCATTTGGTGGAACTTCACCCCCTAATAATGGAATGTTTAATAAAAGTAATTTGTTTTGTCTCTATGTCGATAAGGAGTATGAATATTATCCTCGATATGGGTATACAATCTACTGCTTTGATGTAATTAAAAATGAATGGGATTTCACATTTGTTCCAATCACTAACAGATGGTGTATGTCATTAGAAATATATAGGAATGAGTTGATATGCCTTCTCAATGATGACACTACTTTTGTATGGTCAAATTTAAAGAATTAGATATTTTCCAATTTGGTCAATCATGCATTGAACGAAGAATTTACTACTTTGAGGATGATTAGGGCTTCACGTGGAAGTTGTTGGAAGAATTTTCTACCTATAGAAATAGAAAATGTCTTGGTTATCTTCTATTTCAAACAATCCATGGTGTGGTTCTTACGTGCAACTGCAGTGAAGTTCCTTTCCTATTATATGACATGATGAATATCCTTTGTTTTCCAAAAAATATTGATAATTCAACTAATCAACAGATTTCTAGGTTTTTGTATCCAACGCTATAGGATTGTAATGATTTGATTGTGTATGGAAATGATTTTTCAATTTCTCCCCGTATGGACTCTGTTGATGAGATTCCACCATTAGATATGGATATGGATTCTTAAGTTGTTAGTCTTGTTAGGAATTCTTATAAATATGTTCATTTTATATACTCTCTATGGTTGTCAAAAATGTTTCCATATTTTTTACTTTACATACTTTGGGCCTATATGCTAATACTTTAAAATTACAATTATATGGATATTTATATCTCTCCTGCTAAAATTTCAGGAATATGTGTATGTATCAGATGTTGGATATTTAATCCCATTGTAATTTGTTGGAAAATATTTCATATTGTATCCCCTTAAGTTCTCATAATTACATGTAAATGTGTTTGGATTCTATGCATTTTTATTTGTTTCTATAACTATAATTACTATGAGTTATGTTATACATGTTATTTATATTAGATTTTTCCCATTGATTCTGAAAAAATGTTATATCTTTATGTAAATTTTAATATTTACATTTCTATTTTGATAGTATATAGTTCCAAATATTTAGATATACTTCGATGTCATATAATTATTATAGTATTTTGTTCCAATTGTAGGGGTTTCCCATTATGATTCTAATATGAAACATGGAAATTTAGCCTTTTTTGTTTTATCCATTTCGAAAAATCCCTTTTTGTTTTTAGCCATTTGGAAAAAATCCTTATACATTTTGATAAGTTTATATGGTTGCAAAAAAACCATATACTCTTTTCATGTTTTTATATGGTTGTCAACAAAAAACTTGTGCCTTTTTCATTCTTCTGTGTTTGTTTGTATTATATATATGCTATGTTCCATGGTTATGGTTCCATAATATATATGTTATTATTCATTGAAGACATGTCATATGAAGGCACGAGAAAGCATACAAGAAAAAAAAATTGTCTCCAGGATCATGTGACAGGTCTAATGAAAGTCGTCGTTTATGGTATCAAAAAAATAAGGACGCAATAAATCAGCATAGTATAGCTACATATCATAGAGGAACAAGTGAGACCACTCTTCAAAATGTTTTTATAATTCCTAGTAAGTATCATACAATGGATGATATCATGGAAATAACATTTCCCATTAAGAATTCATTGTCAGAATATGCTCCGCGTTAGCATAATTTTGTTGTTTGATGCTCTCCTGAAAATGTTCATAATATTGGGGAAACATCTTGCAATCAGGAAGAATACCATATTGATAATGTGGATGCAAATGTCCATCCTAACCCTTCCGTGTCTGCAATTGTATGCTTCGAGCAAGACCAAAGGTTGCAAAACATCCGTGGTGGAGGTAATGATGACATTGTATGTGATGATTTGGATGATAGTTTAATTGGGCATTTTTTTGATAATTTGGAGCCATTTTCTTGAAACATTGGATCTTCTAATCTCCTTTATCAAAGTAATGTTGTCCCACTTAGAGAACTAGTAATCCTTGATAGCATTTCTCGTGGAACAATGGAGGTATGATATTTTTATTTTTGCTACAATAGTGGTTATTTTATTACACTCCTCTATTAACAAACATTTTTTTTACTAAACTTATAAGGTATTTTATTTTCATGGAATAGGATACAACTCATTTTAATAGAGGTCTAGAAATTAACTCGCCATGTGTTCCGTCTACTAATCTAAGAAGTGAAGAAGAAGCATGTCACAACCTTTCTTTGTATTCTCTTCGAAGACTAAATTGATAAATTAATGTAAATGTTAAATGTATTTGATTTATTTTTTTAAGTTGGTTGAACATTGAATTTTATTGTATATTTTATTTTTATCACACATGGCACAACTCATTTCAATAGTGACATATAAATTAGCTTCGTAGATGTTCCATCTACTGATGTCATAAGTAAAGAGGAACCATCTCATAGCATTCATCAATGTTGCCAAAAAAATGTACATGTTGAATGCATTTGATATTTTTCTCATTTTTTATTTATAGTTAGTTGTAATTGTATGTTATAACCTTTTATGGAAAAAATGCAATTTCATCTAATCATGTTGGAGAAATGGAATCCAAAACATCAAATTGTCAAACTAATGTAAAAGTTCCATGAATTTGATTTGTTTTCCATTTTTGAATCTTTATTGGTTGGACATTTATTTTTATAATGTATTTTATTTTGTTGAAACAAGAAACAACTCATTTTAATAGAGGCATAAAAACTAACTCCCCAAATGTTCCATCCACTGATGTTAGAAGTGAAGACAAACCGTCTAATAAACTGCATCCACATCACTAAACATATATAATTTTTGAATGCATTTGATTTTTTTTTAGTTTTTCATTTATAATTAGTTTGGAACTAAATTTAAAATCTTTTATAAAAAGATAGGCCCTTTCATCCTCTCAGGTTTGAGAAATGCAGACCACAAATTTGGAAAATCCTTGTCATAGATCCATTCCAAATGTTTCAAATTTGGGAATGGAATCTCATGTTTCTGAAGATGAAGTACATTTTAGAATAAATTTTCTCTTCCAAATGGTTCTCAACATGGTCCGACTGATAGATATCATATTCATTTTGATGAAAACATGATTGCAGCACATAAAATATTTTGAGCAAAGATAGATAGCTTTTCAGTTGTCCAAATGTGTTACACTTGCTAAGAATCATATCTAGAAATCTAGGTTTCGAGAGATTCTGAAGGACCCGTTTGCAGTTGATGTAAGATAATGAATTTCTAATTGTGAGGATACACGTTGCTCAGTCTAAATATTATGAATGTTATGTCAAAAGATCTCAAGTGATGGCTACATCCATCACTCGAGATCAAAATCAAACATAATCAATATTATTGAGATGTTGTAATTGACTATGATTCAGTGAATGCTCTTCCCCAAATATCAACATATGTCTTCTTGAGGCTTAAATTTGTTGATTATGATATTAAATAATATAAGATCAATGAAACTAATAATGAAGGGTTTCCTGATGAGTGTTTTCCCTCTCATCCTTCTTCTTTTGTTTCTCGCCTATCAAATAAACGAAGAGAAGTGGAAGAAATTAGAGCATTTCGTGATAATGTTGATTCTTCACATGTTCAAGACATGGATTTGCCCAATATTGGAACCTCTCTAGTGAATGAATATAATACATAGGGGTTATTAGATAAGGAATTCCCAACATTGTTCCCAACGTGGGGTTACAAAGGGGTTGCAACCACGTATTTGTAGTGTTGAACTTCATGAGTATGAATTGCATCTTCTTAGAGACTATGATTGGATATTTGGAATCCATCCTCGTTTCCGATATTACCTATTGAACATGATAATGCGACATCAGAGTCAAGCAACTACTACAATCGTTGTAAAGAAATATTTACATGATAACTCACCTACAACAATTGAAGAGTGGCATCACTAACTTTATGATTTAACAAATAATAAGTTGGCTAAGAATCTTATACGGTTTGGTTCTTCTCTAAGAGAAACGAGAGCCTACTGGAATAAGTGTCAAGCTAAATTTACTTACATGATTACTATGTTCGGATTTCCATCTTTATTTTTTACTTTTAGTGCAACAACACAAAGTGGCCAGAGTTGCATAACCTCATGCTCATACATTCATATTCTCATTATTTAAATTAGCATCATGTGAAAATTGAGAATGTTACCCAACACCCTCATATTATTTCCATATTTATGCACCATAGACTCAATATATTTCGAGAGGAGGTTATCTAAAAATATCTTAAATCTAAAGAGTTCTCGTAAATATTTTTGTTCTTTAATTTATTTCTATAATTTGTCAATTGTTTATTATGATTCTATTTATATTGTTTGTAGTAACTATATCTTCATTTTCTTGAGATATGAGTGGAAACATAGAGGTTCAAGACATATCCATGGTTTCGTATGGTTGCAAGGTGCTTCTGACATGGAAAGAATTGATTAGTCAAATGCTCCTGATGTACACCATGCAAAGAGATTCTTTGACAAGTATTTAACTGCATCGAATCCACGTGACATACATCATCACAACATAATGGTTCCACAAAACCTCAATGATGACTATTTCCTATTTAATATTGTTCAAATTTTCTCTTGCAATTCTCATAATGATTATGAATAATTGTTAAACCATGTCCAAAGGCACACAAAGTGTAGTGTAAATTCTTGTTTGTGGAAAATGGTCACTATTCTCACATGTCGATACAATGCTCCATGGGATCTTTGTGATAAATCAATATTGTTCATATATGATCAAGGAAGAAAAAAATATGAGCCAACAAGAAACTATGATAGGCTCAATGTACATATCATTTACCTTCTAACAATGTGGCGTGAAAATGTTGACTGCCAACCAATTATTTCTCTGTATGTTGTCTTGAAATATATTGCTAAGTATGCACAAAAAGTAGAAAAAAGGTTTGAAACTTATCATCATATGTTAACTAGAATTTCAAATTTTATTGGTTCTAGGGATCATGATTTATGTGCATACAAAATATTTCTTACAAAAGCGATTGTTGATTGTGACATTGGAGCACAAGAAATGTGCCATATGTTTCTTAAGTTACCTCTTGTTGTTTGTAGTCAGTTTTGTTTTCCTTAAATGTTGGAAGAAAGGTTTCCAGGAAAATATGAAGGGATGGCCTGCAACGTTCATCTGAGAATATTTTTGTTCAACATTATCAAAATATACCTTTTTTCCTTGAACATCTATCTTTGATAGAAACAACAAGATCTATGACATTTGATAGCAAGTGTAAACAAGATCCATGGAATCCTCGAGATGCTCATGCTATTGCTTGAGTTTCGCCATGGTTTTATTATATTCCTAGTGAGGCTTCAAACGAATTTGAAACCTTTTTCTAGACATAATTGCTCTTGTATAAGCCATTTGTGCCATTCCTGCAAAAATTGGACTTTCAAATGAAATTATTATTAAGAATTGGAAGAATTTCTGATATTGAGCATGTCATGTTGATTGAAATCCATCAATTGTCGAAAATATTGAAGATGAAGAAGATGGTGATTTTTCTAACCAAGAAATTAATCTTGAAGATGATTTTCAAGAATGACAGATATTCTCTCGCTTCATTCCACCAAACGATGTGAATGTTTCTAATCTTCACAGCCTTGGTTGAAGGGACTTTGGTATATTCTTTGACTAGAAATGTAAAATTATTTATGATGATGTTGCTGAAGAATCTATTAATTTTATAAGGAATGGAAAATCAAGGGGTGATATTTTTTACCTTTCAAATAGAACATTTTCATCTCCAGATTCATTGGCAAAAAAACAACTTGCGTTTAAAATCATTTAAGGGACTTTTCTAAATATGAGAGTCATGAAGCTCTTCTCATAATTGTTCAAGACATTTCAGGAACTGGTAAGTCTTTCCTTATCCATTGTATTTTTAAGCTCCTTCTATGTTTTCAAGTAATGGAAGAAGTCCTTTATTTCTTCTTGCCCCAAGAAGAATAGCTACTTTTAATATACATGCAAAAACAATACAATCAGCTCTAAAAATTCTAATTAAAGATATGCAACCACTACAGGGGCAATCAGTAGCAGTATTCCAAGAAGGAATTAGGTATATTCAAAATCTATTGATTGATGAAATGAGATTTCTAAGATCAAGGTTATTAATGCAAATAGATGCTCGATTACGAGAAGCATTTCCAGAGAAAACAAATTGTCCTTTTGGTGGTAGATCCATCATCCTTTTGGGTGACCTTGGCTAGCTACCTCCTATGAGAGATAAGCCTTTGTATGTAGGTAACACAACAGGGAAAGCCTTGTGGAAAAAATTCAAAATTTTTGTCACTCTTGACATAATCCTTCACCAACAAGGGAATACTGAGAAACAATAATATTTTCGTAGTGGCTTAAATAACATAAGAAATGTGCAAACTATTATTGAAGATTTGGATTTCTTATGTCATGAGCTGATATGAGGTTGCATCCTAGAGAAACGGATTTATTTAATGTAGTAGTTCACATGTTTCCAAAAAATAATTTGGTCTCCTTTCATAATAGGCAAATGTTAAAATGATTAAATTCTCCAATTGCACGATGTATCGTTTAGAATTCAAGGTGGTCATAAATCATTGGTGATTATGATGATGAATTAGACTATGAAGTTTTGTTGTGTTGTGGTCAACATGTTATGTTGACATGTAATTTTTGGGTTGAAGCTACCTTGGTGAATGGTTCACTTGGTTATGTGAAGGATATAATTTATGCACCTACCTCTAAGCCACCTCAGCTTCCAATGCTCACAACTATTTTTTTTATAACTATGTTGGTGTTCCATTTGATGCAAGAAATCCAAACATTGTACCTATCACACCAGTGATAAGAGGAAATAAAAAACAAATTCCTTCGAAGATGGCATTGGCTTTTACAATCCACAAGTGATAGTGATTTAATTTAGAATGGGCATCAATTGGTATCTAGAATAAATAGGAACAAGGCCTAACCTTCACAGCCGTATCAAGTGTGAAATCAATAGATGACTTATGTATTGCACCGCTTTTGTCTTCTCAGCGTTATGCCAAGATGAAAGATAGTGCATATGCTACAATTAGGAAGAACGAAGCGAGGGGATTGAAGCCCACATCACTATGACATACAACTAATAATATTGTCACCTATTTATGGAATGTTTTTTGAATTTATTTTATTGTCCTCTTTATTTAATTTTAATATAATAATGGTTTTCATATATTAATGAGATTAATACATTCATTATATTCATAGTAATATTTGAGAAACTTGTTTACATCCTTTTTCGTGTTGTTCATTTTAATTTGTTTTTTTAAGTGGTTATTGTTCTTTTGTTTACAATGAACCATTCAGAAATAAACAACCAGTTATATGAACCAATCATTAAAAATCATTTCTATAACTAGTTCTTATTGATATTAATATTGTGAATTCATATTATATCATGAAATACAAAATTATGGGCTAAATGCTATTAATATTAATATTGCCAATGGTATCCAATATTAATGAATTTTTTCAACCATGCCGAAAATTACCAATATTAATATTGGTAATTAGTATGTATATTAATTAATATTGATATTGATATTAATCCTGGATGCGGATGTATACAACGATTGACAAGATGATAGACGGATGGGTAGGTAAGTGGCACTGCCATAAAGCCGCGGCCCGTAAGCTTGCACAGATAGCAATTAATCCGTCTTACAGCCAGCATAATTTCCATTCAATGTGGCACTCAAACCAATTCAACAGTGTCGTCCCGCCTCGGCTCTGCACCATGGACGTCTTAGGTAAAAATATGCCCACCTCTTCTGTTTTAGCTCCTCCGCCTTTGAACTACAATTTCCCTCTAGATGCTATGAAGCCTAACATACACACTGCAACAAGCATGCGTTGCAATCTCCTGTGCTTCATTGATTTTGGAATCAGCATCCATCACTCTCACAACGTACTTTGCAATTTTATTCTCACCTCCGAGCCCACTGTGCCTTCCGCCCCCAATCTCTACACAGAGTAGACCTGATTCAGGAAAGCCCCTCCTCCCCGAAGCATCATGTCGAGACTGCGCCAGGGAATGTGCAGCTAAAGAGGTAGCAGAAGAGGGAGACTGCATCGCTCCTTGCCTTCCTTGATCTTTGATTCTTCTTCCCCTTCATCAACTCCCATCTCAAGCCAATATCTTGATATGCGCAACGGCAGAAGCTGCAGAGGCCGCACTCAAGTTGTTCGTCCCCTATCCCCACATTCCCGTCCTTCTGCCATAGCTTCCCCTTCTAGTTCACAGCCAACTCTTCATTCAGCCCAATTCACATACCAAAGCACTCTGAATCGACCCATTATCAAGGTGACCATCACAATTCTATTTCAGGAGGAGCCCTCCAGCGATGGATGTCCTCCCACTCAAGTGACGAAGAACAGGGATACTGCACAAGGTGAGACAGACATAGCTCAAGGCGAGCCTTCCACCGTAGAGCATATTCAGGCACATCAAACGCAGGAAGACACGGGTTAGATGTAGGAAGATGAGGAGAACATCGACAAGTACAAATGTTTCATCGTCGAAGAGAAACTGACCACAAAAAATGACAATTAACACTACACGTGTCATCAGGCTCCAGGCTCCAGGCTCCACGCGTCATCAGGTTCCATGCGTCATATGGTTCCAGGTTCTAGGTTTCATTTTGATTTTTTAAAGAGAACAGTTAATTTTGAAAATGCTTTCATGCAAACATCGTCATATGCTTATATGTTGGTTTCCCCTGCAAGGGCAACAAACTTATTACGGTTTGGATTGGTTTCCCATCTCTGGGCAGTCCTCATTTTGTTTGTACTGCAATATGCCATGAACTCTAGCTAGGAACTGCAAAGCCCAGAGCCTCCTTGTATTATTTTGTTAAAGTAATAGATTTTAGACTTACTTAGAAAAAGAATTATTGATATTGATATTAATGATGTTTAATATAAATATTAAACAAATATTGTGTCTATACATTAAAATTATCATTAGCATTAAACATTAATGTAATTATTTTGATTGAAGATTAGGTTTAATAAATTTAGCTTTATTTAGGATAAATGACATCATGTTTATATTTGTAGAAATTTTTATATCGTTTGGTTCATGTAGCATTAGGTTATTTGATAGCATGAGGTTTATAAGATTATGTTTTTTAATATTAATAAAAATGATTTAATGTTAATATCTATATCGAACAAAATCATTCATATTAATATTAAACAAAAATATTGATATAAACATTAACATTAGTTTAAATACAAATATCGGGTTACTAACATTAATAATATTTGGTTTTAAACATTAATTTTACAGAATTGTGAATTTCTGTTGACTATTGTAATAAGGGTCATATCATTCATTTCATTTTATCACTCATTTCCTATGTACAATATGTATTGCTAATGACGTTTATATTTGTAGAATTTTTTTAGATCATTTCTTTCATGTAGCATTAGATTATTTTATAGCATGAGGTTTATAAGATTAAGTTTTTTAACATTCATAAAAATGGGGTGTTATGTTTGATGTATATATATTTGTATATTTGTATGTTTAGGTGTTTTTTCATGTGCATATTAATTTTGATTTTGTTGTTTTGTCTTTCAAATGCATATATGAAAAATAATGATGTCATCTATTATGCCATAGCGGTGCAGAATATTGCTGGAGCGATAAGTTTTCTTTCGTGTCTGCGAAACAAGTTTGATAGGAAAAATGTGTTCCATCTTGCTTTTATTGATGAGCATCTTCGTGTACTATATGAAATGAAACAATATGTAAAATACTTGTTGCATGTGCACCAGAGAGAGGTTGGGAGGGAAACAATAAGGGATTGGATGAAAAGAGTTAAGTATTGTAATCACTATCTTGTTGATTTAAATTGGTCGTTCTTTTGTCATCAGTCTAGTTGTGTTTTAGAAGAGGTTATTCAATAAATGAATTTTGATGGAGTGTTTCAAGTTCAGTTTTGTAGTGGAATTATTTTATGTAAAGAAAACAAAAAATGTATGTTACCTTCAATGTTCTTTCTCTCGTTGCCATGTTGGTGAATTAATTTTTTTTCTCATTGTTGATGTTGTCTAGAAAAATGTATATCTCTGGTCTTAAAATGTCCTATCATGTTGTTCTTATTTAAATCCAATGTCTGAAATTTAGATGTGTTTCTTTCATTTCCTATTTTTACTTTGTGTACTCTCAAAATACATATTCCTCAATTTTTTGCATTTATGTTCCTTTGCTCCAATGGAAGTGTTACTATTTTATTTTTTTTTCTCTTGCATTTGTAATTGTTTTGGTTTTTTTGTATGGTTCTCTTTTCCTTGTTGATGTCTTTCATAAATGAAAATATTATTGAGGTTTATAATATTATTTTTGGGCCTTCATGTTCTTGCTATTTATATCAATATTCTTGAGATTTATACTATTAATATATTCATGTATTGATATTAATGTATTTATGCTTTAAAATTTATTAATTGTTTATAATGTATTGATATAAATGTGTTATTATTAATGTGTTGATGGTTGATCATGTTTTAATGGTTTATAGGGTATTATTATTAATGTATTCATATTAATTTTTTGTATTTATGTCTTAATGGTTTACAATGTGGTTCTTATATTGATTGTGGTTTATGTTTATTATTATTGTTGTCTATTATTGCATTATTTACATTTGTAATATTGATGCTAGGGATTTAGGGCTTAATGGGTTTAAAATATTTAATATAGTATATATTCTCTTATTTTCAAAACCAATCATCGTGAGCCTTATCGAACATTGTGTTATAACGAAGATTGTCTTGATATGAAAACCATAATCAACCATGGCGAATCATGGACAACCACTGTCTAACCTTGCATTATAACAAAGATTGTCTCGATATGAAAATCAATGATTGTTAAGCATGGTCAATGATGTTTATTTTTCGATTTATAATATTTATCTTGGGTTTTAAACAACTTGGATTTATAATATTAATGCATTGGGGTTAATAGTATTCCCTTGTGTTTATAATCTCTTGGGTTTTTAGTTTTTATCCATTGGATTTATTACTACCTTGGGTTTATAATATCAATCCCTTATGTTTGTTGATCCAAGTGTTCATATTCCTAAGGTTTATAATATTAATCCTCAGACGCAATATAAATCCCTTAGGTTTATAATGATTGTCAACTCTTAGGCTTATAAATCGCTTGGATTTAAAATGATGGGTGCAATATCAATTTCTTGTGTTTATTTATTTAAGGGTTCATTTTCCTAGGGTATAATATTATTCATAGGGTCTATAATATTAATCTAACCATTTAATATGAGTCTGATGTGTTTACATTCTTGTTCACCATGGTCAACCATGGTCCAATCTCACATTGTGAAAAAGAAAGATTGTCTCAATATGACAATCAACTATTGTGAACCATGGTTAAATGTTGGATTGTGACAAATATTGTTTCAATATAAATATGAACCGTGGTCCAATGTCACATTATGACAAATATTGTCTCAATATGAAAATAAATTGTGGTCAACCATTGTCAACAACCATCGACCATGGTCAATCATGGTCTAGGTCAAATGTAACATTGTGACAATGATTGTATCAATATGAAAATCAACCATGGCCAAATATGGTCATCCTTGGTTCAACAACACATTGTGACAAAGACTGTCTCAATGTTTAAATCAACCATGGTCAACCATGTTTATTTCATGGTTTATAGTAATTATCTAGGGGTCTATATATTTAGGGTTTATAATACCCATCACTTAGGTTTAATATTATTCCCTTGGGTTTATAAACCCTAGGCTTTTTAGTATTAATCAATTGGGCTTATTATTTCCTTGGGTTTGTAATATCAATCAATTGGGTTTATTGATCTAAGGGTTCATATTTCTACGAAACAAATTATTAATCATAATAATCGCTTGGGTTTATTAATCATCTGTATTTATAATATTGATGTGTTGGGTTTATAATATTAAAACTTTCTTGGGTTTATTGATCCTTTGTGTTTATAATACTCATAACTCCCTCGATTTGTTTATCCATTTGGTTTTTAACATTAATCCCCTAAGTTTTCTAACTACTTTGGTTGGTAATATTAATCCCTTAGGTTTATTAAATCCAAATGTTAAGGGTTAAATATTAGTCCTAAGGTTTAATGATGCAGGAGCATTCAACCCAAGGGAAATCATTGAAATTAATAGACATAGGGGGGTCATGCATTTTAGAAATTAGTCCTTAATTCTAAGTCAGTTTAATATTAAGGTTTCTAAGTGGGATTTAATTAGATATTCCCAAAATAAATGAATAGAAACTAGGGAGAGCTTTTAGGCATAAAAGCAATGAATGTGGGCCGTTAAGGGATAAGGAGGCTTTTCTGTTTTAAAACAGACTGAAGATAGAATAAAGCCACAAGAGGTTTTGTCATGGATGTATGCATGTAGAAGCTTAGGCTTTTGATCGGACCTCAAGGATCTGATCCAATGATTATTATAAATATGTATGTAAGCCTATGGGCAAGAGGAGGCCACTAGAGTGAATAATCGAGCCTGTGAAAGAGAAGGCCATTGGGGAGGAAAATTTGGCCTAGGAGTGTGTGTGCATAAGACCGAAGTCTCTCTATGTAAATTCATGCTTTCATATTAATATAAATAGAGTTTCCTGACTATGTCAGAACATGAGTAATGTGTGCCTGTGATTAGAGAGAGAGGAGGACTGATTGGAAGCATTGTTCTTGGAAGCTTTTCCATCTGTGTATTGAAATTAATGGTTTCTGTTAATATATATATGTATGTAGTAGCGAGCTTATTTTACTGTGTATTGAAAGTGTTGAATCCACTTGGATTTCCTGTGTGATGTGTAATTGTATCTTTGTGATCATTTCGTTTTTACCGCGGCGTATGCAAGCTTCTTAAGTTGCTTTACAGAGTTTTATGAATAACTCTGTTTACACAGAGAATGCACATAACTCTTGGTGGAACACTATTCCAGATTTGAAACATTATTAAATTGAGCCCATGCGATATCTGGTCCGAACCCAATATCGCATCGGAGAGGGCCTTTAAAACAATGGGGTGTGTGAGCTCCGACTTCTCGGAGCCGAAAATATTACAAAACCAAGTATAAGGGCTCGTCGGGTCCGTAGACCTCTTGTGTCGCATCGGAACAGCGGAAAACAGCGATTAATGAAATCGCCGAAATCATCCAAACCCGAAATCATTATAGACTGGGTCGTTAAAGGGCGTCAGGTCCGCAAGGTGTTCAGGACTGTACGTAAAATAGTGGGATCCGAAATATTATAGTGCAGGTTTAAGGGAGGCGTCGGGTCCGCTGAACTCGTACATGTACCCGCTATCAAAACCCACCGATATGATGGATCCGAAGCCATTATAGGAAGGGATGTTAAAAGATGTCGGGTCTGCGAGGGCATCGGGGATTGGAGTTAAGGGATTTATGGTGAGCGTTGATCTGCGGAACCGCCGATATAGATGAAGGCGGGGTTATAATATTTGAAATACGGGTATTTGAGTTAGAGCAGGACTTATATGGTTTTCCCGTGTATTGTTATATATGTGGATGCGGGGTTTTAAGGCTTAATGCCTATGTTGTAAAGTTTGGGAAGAGTAGCTAAGGCATGATATACATATATGTGGATGGTTGGTGGCTTCCGATGGGTCTAAAAGCACTGATAAAAGGGGTGGCCTGATTTTAATGTAAGTCCATGATTATAAAAGGCTTATAGCCTAAAGAACGCGTCCGATAGGGATTTGTGGGTCTTAACAATAGACCTCTGTTCCAAGGGTTGAGATTTATTTAAGAAAGGGGATTTTGGCCTACGACCAAGATCGCTTTTCATCAAGTGGTATCAGAGAAGGGAAAGTTTCCTACGGAGAGAAGGATTCCTAAGCAGCAGAAGTTGGTATTAGAGTTGGAATAGCTCTGTTTGAAGATTCAAGTTTTTAAGTTAAGTTAATTGCATGTGATGAATGAATGTTAGATTTTGAAACTAATGAATATTGCAGCACAGAGATGCAGTGCAGTTGAGAAGTGAAACAAGATCATGCAGGATCTTGAAAGGTGAGCTGACAGGTATTATTTATCTCTGGTTTAAAGGTTATGCTTGGATAATTTGATTTACAGGCATAGTGAAGAAATCTCAGCAGGAAGAAGTAGATCACAGCTAGAGTGTAGTGATGAAGGAGTCCAGCAAGGGATTCTATGTGAATGTGGCAGAACCTAAAGATTCAACAGAGGTTGAATGAAAAGGACAAGTGTGTTCTTGGAAGTTGCATATGAGAGAAGCCTGAAGGAGCAGTGGAGAATGCTTGAAAGGTTCCAGAAGAGGACCGGTGATTACCAAAAGACCAGATCCAGAGGAAAGGATTAGTGAGGTAAGTGGCAGCAAGAGAGTTTGCTGTTGTAGAGGCTTGACACAACTCATGGGTGAGGAACTCATGGCGAAGGAGATGACTACTGAAAGTCATAAAGGAGAAAGTAGAGGTTTAGAAAGAGGCCACAGTAGAAAGGAGAAGAAATATGCCAAGGCGAATGGCGTAAGACAGCAGTTGACTCAGGAAGAGTATGAGAAAGAGAAAGCTAAGATAGCAGTTCATCTTGAGCTATTGATGGAGTTGTTACAAGAAAATATGAAGGACCAGAGAGTGGGTTGGCTCATGAGGAAGAGAGTGAAGTGGCAGAGGCTACAACAGAAAAGAGATCGACAGATAAACATGCAGTTAACAAGAGAGTTGAAGAAGCTCGAACAGATGATGAGTATACAGTTGAGTCGTGAAGAAATCAGAACAACTAAGTTGAAAGTGGAGGTTTCCATTGGTGAAACAGAGGAGATCATTGATGATTTCTTGAGTTATTGGGTAAATCTAGATCAGCTGGATAATGTGAACTCTTGTGTTTTTATAGCTGACAATTGTGATGTGATTATAGGTTTTACTGAGGAGGATGCGCAATCTTGTGAAGCTGTCACAAGTATGGAAAAGACTCTTTCAGGAGATAAATACTTGGAAGAAGAAAGCAGCGATGCGTTTGTACTTGAAGCTCTTACAGTACAAGAGGAAGTTCTTGTGAATGAGGAAGAGGATTAGCTTGAAGAGCTGGCATATAAACCAACAGTTGAGACTGTTGAACTTTGTGATTTTCAAACTGAAAGTTTGTGTGTGAATGCAGGGACTATAAGTGATGATGGTATGCTTCAACAATGCCACAGAGAAATTGCATTGTTGGAATACTTGTTGGAGAATCCAGAGTATGACAGGGAGATTGCAAATGAAAGAGTTCAGTACAGTGAAAGAGAGTAGAAAGACATCTTGGAGATAGATGGTAAGAAGGAGAGACTAGCCAACAGTCTCATGGTGAATGCGAATCAACATATTGATGTGCTGACAGAGAAGTTGGGAAGAAACTCAGAGCAACATACTGAAGTGTTGCCAGAGAAAACTGAGGAGAAAGCCAGTGAATATTTTCTGAGTCTTGAAGAAGACTTAGAATTGCAGATGACTAAATCAACAAGTAAGACCATTGGGTCTTGTGATTTTAATGCTGACAATTTGGCTGTGTTTACAGGTGATATAGAAGACAATCCATCACTTGGCATTGTCTCAAGTGAAGAAGAACTATTGAGGGTAGAAGATGAGACAGTCATGTCTCATAAACAGAGGCTTGTTACCATGGGTGACAAGAAAGAGTTGTCTTGTTTGTATAGCCAAGAGAAGACTGGTGTACGAAATTTTGGAGCTGCTACAATGTTAGAAGATGAGGCTACAATGTTTAAAGAACTTGATTTGATTGTCAGAATCAATCAAGATGATGAAGGACAAGTAGTAAAGATTGTCGAAGGGGAAGATGAAGGTTATGCTGGAGTTAAATTGTAGCATGGTGATAAAATGCTGAAATGTTTGCTGGAGACAGAGAAAGAAGTTGCAGAGGAAATTGCAGGTCATGAGCAAAGGAATGTTGCAGAGGGACACGAAGTTTGGGAGGGAGCAACATCAATGTTAGCAACATCCATAGTGATAGCTAGAGAAGCATATGGGATGACATTTATGGTGACAGTTGAGACAACATTGACAGCAGCAGAAGAGGCACTGAAGCCTTATGGTTTTTATTCTAACAATTGCTTTGTGAATGCAGGTATTATCACAGAGGTTGAAGGACATTTGACTCAGTTGAGCAGTCAAATGGAGGAGAAAGATGAGAATTCTGTGAAAATTTCTAATCGATGGGATGAGAACGTTATGCTGCTGGAAAGGATGTTGAATGATCAGGATTCAGTGCAGAAAGAATCTCAATTTCAGAATTGGGAGTTGCAGATGCATAGAGATAAAGATCGCAAAAAGGAGTACACAATGTACCAGTCCAGTAAGTTGCTGATAGGAGAAGACAGAGAAGAAGTTTTCTGCTTCAGAAAACAAGAGGGCATGGATGATTGGGTGGCAGTAAGAAATGAGAAGGTAATAACGGAAACAAGCATAGGAGTAAGCACTGAGCAAGCCATCTTAGCTCAGCAGGCAACAAGAAATCAGCAGCTTGAAGATTTATTGGACAAAGAAATTTAATTAATTAGGCGCATCATGTTGAAAGTGTCTCAGAGGAAGACATCAGAAAGAAAGAGAAGAAGCAACATCAACAAAATGAAGACAGAGATAGATTGTGAAAGTGCAGCAAGTAGGACAAGACAGCATAAAGTGTGGAGACCTAGAGAAGAACAAAAGGCAGAAGCAACAACAAATGGAACATTGCAACACAAGATATGGGATCCAGGAAAACATAGATATGAACACATGATCAGGAGATCATGAATTTTTTCTACCTTGGGAATCTGATGCAGGAGCATTCAGCCCAAGGGAAATCATTGTAAATAATAGACATAGGGGGGTCATGCATTTTAGAAATTAGTTTCCTTAATTCTAAGTCAGTTTAATATTTAGGTTTTTAAGTGGGATTTAATTAGATATTCTCAAAATAAATGAATAGAAACTAGGGAGAGATTTTAGGCATAAAATCAATGAATGTGGGCCATTAAGGGATAAGGAGGCTTTTCTGTTTTAAAACAGACTAAAGATAGAATAAAGCCTCAAGAGGTTTTGTCATGGATGCATGCATGTAGAAGCTTAGGCTTTTGATCGGACCTCAAGGATCCGATCCAATGATTATTATAAATATGTATGTAAGCCTATGGGCAACAGGAGGCCACTAGAGTGAATAATCGGGCCTGTGAAAGAGAAGGCCATTGGGGAGGAAAATTTGGCCTGGGAGTGTGAGTGCATGAGACTGAAGTCTCTCTATGTAAATTCATGCTTTCATATTAATATAAATAGAGTTTCCTGACTATGTCAGAACATGGGTAATGCGCGCCTGTGATTAGAGAGATAGGAGGAGAGACCGGAAGCATTGTTCTTGGAATCTTTTCCATCTGTGTATTGAAATTAATGGTTTCCGTTAATATATATATGTATGTAGCAGCCAACTTATTTTACTGTGTATTGAAAATGTTGAATCCGCTTGAATTTCCTGTGTGATGTGTAATTGAATCTTTGTGATCATTTCCTTTTTACCACGGCGTATGCAGGATTTTTAAGTTACTTTACATAGTTTTATGAATAACTCTGTTTACACAGAGAACGCGCATAACTCTTGGGGAACACTGTTCCGGATTTGAAACATTATTAAATTGAGCCCATGCGATATCGGCTCCGAACCCAATATCGCATCGGAGAGGGCCTTTAAAACAATGGGGTGTGTGAGCTCTGACTTCTCGGAGCCAAAAATATTACAAAACCAAGTATAAGGGCTCGTCGGGTCCGTAGACCTCTTGTGTCGAATCGGAATAGCGAAAGAGAGTGATTAACGAAATCGCCGAAATCATTCGGACCTGAAATCATTATAGACTCGGTCGCTAAAGGGCGTCGGGTCCGCAAGGCATTCAGGACTGTACGTAAAACAGTGTGATCCGAAATATTATAGTGCAAGTTTAAGGGAGGCGTCGGGTCCGCTAAACTCGTACATGTACCCGCTATCAGAACCCAACGATATGACGGATCCGAAGCCATTATAGGAAGGGATGTTAAAAGATGTCGGGTCCGCGAGGGCGTTAGGGATTGGAGTTAAGGAATTTATGGTGAGCACCGATCCACGGAACCGCTGATATATATGAAGGCGGGGTTATAATATTTGATATCCGGGCATTTGAGTTAGAGCGGGACTTATATGGTTTTCCCGTGTATTGTTATATATGTGGCTGCAGGGTTTTAAGGCTTAATGCCTATGTTGTAAAGTTTGGGAAGAGTAGTTAAGGCATGATATACGTATATGCGGATGGGTGGTGGCTTCCGATGGGTCTAAAAGCCTCGATAAAAGGGGTGGCTCGATTTTAATGTAAGTCCATGATTATAAAAGGCTTATAGCATAAAGAACGCTTCCGACAGGGATTTCTAGGTCTTAACCACAGACCTTTGTTCCAAGGGTTGAGATTTATTTAAGAAAGGGGATTTTGGCCTACGACCAAGATCAATTTTCATCATTTAATATTAATCCCTTAGGTTTATAATGTCTATCCCTTTGGTTTATTAACATGTTAGGTTTATAATATTAAAAATCCATATGGTTTATTGATCCCTTGGGTTTATAATGTTAATAGTCATATGGGTTTATCAATCCTTTGGGTTTAAAATACTAATTGCTAGCGTTTATTAATCCCTTCTATTTTTAATATTGATCTTTTATGGTTTTTGATCCCTTGGGTTTATAATATTTTCCCCTCAAGTTTACTAATTCCTTGGGTTTATAATATTAGATGTTTGTGTTTATTTTCTCTTTAAATTTATAATATTAATAATTAATTTGGTTTATAATTTAATCCCTTGGGTTTATTAATTTATTGGGTTTATTAATCATTTGTTTTTATAACATTAATGTCTTGGGTTTATAATATTAATAATTCCTTGGGTTTATTTATCCCTTGTATTTATAATATTAATAATCCCTTTGGCTTATAATAATAATAAACCCCTCGGTTTATTAAACCCAAATCTTAAGTGTTAATTATTAGTCCTAGGGTTTAATATCAATCCCTTATTTTCTAATTCTTTGGGATGGTATTATTAATCCCTTGGGTTTTTAATATTAATAATTGGTTGGGTTTATTAGAGCCCAATATTAAGGGTTAAATATTAGTACTAGGGTTTCATATTAATATGTTAGGTTTATAATGTTTTTCCCTTTAGTTTATTAATTCGTTGGGTTTATAATATTAACAATACCTAAGGTTTATTAATCGCTTTGGTTTATAATATTAATAATAATGTGATTTTATCAATCATTTGTGTTTATAATATTAGTTCTTAGGCTTTATTAATCTCTCATGTTTTTAATATTAATCCCCTCGTCTTGTTGATCCTTAGGTTTTTAATATTTATCCCTTGGGTTTATAATATTGAACACTTGGGTTTATTAATTCATTTGTTTTATAATATTAATAATACCTTGAGTTTAAAATCTTAATTCTTAGGGTTTATTAATCTCTTGGGTTTTTATATTAGTTCGTTGGATTTATTGATTCCTCAAGTTTTTTAATCGCTTGGGTTTATTAATCCTTTGTATTTATAAAATTAATTTGTTGGGTTTATAACATTAATTCCTTGATGTTTCTAATTCTTTGGGTTCCTAATATTAATCTCTTGGGTTTATTAAACCACAATATTAAGGGTTAAATATTAGCCAGAAGGTTTAATATTAATCTGTTATGTTTATAATGTCTATCCCTTCAATTATTAACGTGTTGGGTTTATAATATTAACAACCCTAGGGTTTATCAATATCTTGGGTTTATAATATTAATACTCATGTGGGTTTATCAATCCTTTGCGTCTCAAATATTAATTCCTAGGCTTTATTAATCCCTTATGTTTTTAATATCGATCCCTTGAGTTTTTTATCCCTTATGTTTATAATGTTTTTTCCTTGGGTTTACTAATTCCTTGGGTTTATAATATTAAATTGTTGGGTTTATCTATTATTTAGGTGTATAATATTAATAATTCCTTTGGTTTATCATTTAATCCCTTGGATTTATTAATCCTTTGAGTTTAAAATATCAATTCCTAGTGTTTATTATTCCTTTGGGTTTTTAATATTAGTTTGTTGGCTTTATTAATTCCTTGGATTTGTTAATTGCTTGGGTTTATTAATCATTTATTTTTATAATATTAATGCCTTGGGTTTATTGATCCCTTTTATTTATACTATTAATAATCCCTTGGGTTTATTAAACCTTAATAAGGGTTAAATACTAGTCCTAAGGTTTAATATTAATACCTTGTTTTCTAATTCTTTGGGTTGGTAATATTAATCAGTTGGGTTTTTAATATTAATAATCGGTTGGCTTTATTAGACCCTAATATTAAGGGTTAAATATTAGTCGTAGGGTTTAATATTGATATGTTAGGTTTATAACGTTTATCCCTTTAGTTTATTTATTTGTTGGGTTTATAATATTAAACAATCCATAAGGTTTATTGACTGCTTGGGTTTATAATATTAATAATCATGTGAGTTTATCAATATTTTCTGTTTATAATATTAATTCTTAAGCTTTATTAATCTCTTGTGTTTTTAATATTGATCCCTTGGGATTATTGATCCCTTAGGTTTTTAATATTTATCCCTTGGGTTTTTTATATTAGTTTGTTGGGTTTATTGATTCGTTGGGCTTATTAATCACTTGGGTTTATTAATCATTTGTATTTATAATATTAATCTATTGTTTTATAATATTAATAATCCCCTCGGTTTATTGATGCTTTGTGTTTATAATATTAATAATTTTGTAGGTTTGTTGATCCATTGGGTTTCTAAGATTGATCCCTTGAGTTTTCCAAATCTTTTGGTTGGTAATATTAATTCTTTGTGTTTAAAATATTAATAACCCCTTGGGTTTATTAAATCCCAATACGAAGGTTCAAATATTAGTCTTACAGTTTAATATTAATCCCTTAGTTTCATAATGTATATCACTTTAGTTTATTAAATTGTTAGGTTTATAATATTAACAATCCCTAGGGTTTATTGATCCCTAGGGTTTATTGATCCCTTGGGTTTATAATATTGATAGTTATATGGGTTTGTCAATCCTAAATTTTTATAAAAGGAACTTCAGTTGAATCGACAAAAACGATGATGTTGTTGAAGAAGTTATTAATTTTATAAGGAATGGATAATCAAGGGGTGATATCGTTGACCTTTCAAATAGAACATTTGCATCTCTAGATCCATTGGCAGAAAAACAATGACTTGCTTTTGAAATTGTTTTAAGGCACTTGGTTGAATATAAGAGTTGTGAAGCTCTTGTTATGATTATTCAGGGCACTACAGGCAATCAGAAGTCTTTCCTTATCCATTGTATTTTTTAAGCTCTTTATAATTTGTCAAGTAATGGAATAAGTCCTTTTCTTCTTCTTCCCCAACAAGAATAGTTTCTTTTAATATACATGCAAAAACAATACACTGAGCTCTAAAAATTCCAATTAAATATATGCAACCGCTACATGGGAAATCACTAGTAGTATTCCAAGAATAAATGAGGCATATTTGATATATATTTATTGATGAAATGAGAATTCTAGGATCAAGGTTATTCATGCAAATAGATGCTAGATTATGAGAAGCATTTCTAAAGAAAAATAATTGTCCTTCTGGTGCTAGATCCATCATCCTTATGAGTGACCTTGGTCATCTACCTCCTATGAGAAATAAGCCTTTGTATGTATGTAATACAAGAGGGAAATTCTTATGGAAAAAATTCAACATTGTTTCCACTCTTGACACAATATTTTTCCGACTAGGGAATAATGAGAAACAATCTTGTTTTCATAAAGTCCTCAATAACATAAGAAATGCATAACTTGTTCTTGAAGATTGGTAGTTTCTTATGTCACACACTAATATGAGGTTGCATACTTAAGAAAGGGATTTATTTAATGCAGTAGTTCATAGGTTTCCAACAAACAATTTGGTCTCCTTCCATAACAATCATATCCTAATCATTCAATTATCTAATTGTATGATGTTTTGTTGAACATTCAAGGCATTCAAAAATCATTGGTGATGATGATGATCAATTGGACTATGAAGTTTTGTTGTGTCATGGTTAGCATGTTATGTTGAAATGTAATTTTTGGGTTGAAGGTGGCTTGGTGAATGGTGCACTTGGTTATGTGAAGGATATATTTTATACACCTACCTCTAAGCCACCTCAACTTCCAATATTCACAACTGTTGTTTTTGAAAGTATGTTGGTGTTCCATTTTAAGCAAGAAATCAAAACATTGTGCCTATAACACCACAGACAAAAGGAAATAGAAAACAAATTTCTTTGAACATGGCATGGCTCTTACAATCCAAAAGTCACAGGGATTGAATTTAGAACATGCATCAGTTGATATCCGGAATAAAGAGAAGTAAGGCCTAACCTTCATAGCCATATCAAGAGTGAAATCAATACATGGTTTACGCATTGCATCACCTTTCTCTTTTCAATATTATGCCAAGATGAAAGATAGTGCATATGTTACAACTAGGAATAAAGAAGAGGAATGATTGAAGTCCATATTACTATGACATACAACTAATAATATTGTGACCTATTTATAGATTTTTTTTCTCTTATTTTCCTCTTTATTTAATTTTAATATCATAATGATTTTCATATATTAATGAGATTAATACATTCATTATATTTAGAGTAATATTTGAGAAAGTTGTTTACATCATTTTTCATGTTGTTAAATTTACTTATTTTTTTATTAAGTGGCTATTGATCTTTTGTTTACAGTGAACCATTCATACATAAACAACCAGCTATATGAACCAATCATTAAAAAATATTTTATAATTGGGTCATAATAATATTAATATTGAAAATTCATATTATATCCTGAAATACAAAATTATGGGCTAAATGCTATTAATATTAATATTGTCAACGATATCTAATATTAATGAAATATTTGGCCACCATACCGAAATTACCAATATTAATATTGATAATTAGTGTCTATTAATATGTCTATTAATTAATATTCATATTGATATTAAAATTAATGATGTTTAATACTAATATTAAACAAATCTTGTGTTTATACATTAATATGAACATTAGCATTAAACATTGACATAAATATTTTTATTGAAGATTAGGTTTAATAAATTAAGATTTATTTAGGTTCAATGACATCACGTTTATATTTGTAGGTATTTTTATATCATTTGGTTAATGTAGCATTAGGTTATTTTATAGCATGAGGTTTATAAGATTAACTTTTTTAATATTAATAAAATTGAGTTTAACTTCCATATTTATATTGAAAAAAACATTGATATTAATATTAAACAAAAATACTAATATAAACATTAGCATTAGTTTAAATACAAATATAGGCTTGCTAACATTAACAATATTTGGCTTTAAACATTAATTTTACAAAATTGTGAATTTTTGTTGACTATTTTAATAAGGGTCTTATCACTCATTTCATTTTATCACTCATTTCCTGTGTACAATATGTATTTCTAATAAGGTTTATATTTTTATAAATTTTTATATCATTTAGTTCATTTAGGATTAGATTATTTTATAGCATGAGGTTTATAAGATTAAGCTCTTTAACGTTAATAAAAATTGGGTGTTATGTTTTATGTATATATATCTATATATATGTGTGTGTGTGTGTGTGCTTAGGTGTTTGTGCATGTGTGTATTAATTTTGAATTTGTCATTTTTTCTTTCAAATGTAAATATGGAAAATAATGATGTCATCTATTATGCCAAATCAATGCATAATATTGCTCGAGGGATAAGTTTTCTTTCATATCCTAGGAACAAGTTTGATAGAAAAGATGGCTTCCATCCTAATTCTATTGATGAGCATATTCGTGTGCTAGATGAAATTAAAATGGATGTAAAATACTTTTTTCATGTTCACCAAAGGGAGTCTCGGAGGAAAACAAGAAGGGTTTGGTTGGAAAGCGTTAAGTATCGCGATCATTATCCTGTTTATTTGAATTAGTGCTGCTTTTTTCATTGGTCTGGTTTTGTTTTAGAAGAGGCTATTCAATAAATGAATTATGATAAAGTGTTTCAAGTTCAATTTTGTAGTGAAATTATTTGATGTAGAGAAAGCAAAAAATATATGTTAATTTCAATGCTTTTACTCTAGTTGCAATGTTGGTGAAATTGATTTTTTCTCCTATTGTTGTTGTTATCTAGAAAACTGTAAATCTTTGGTCTTAAAATGTCCTATCATGTGGTTCTTATTTAAATCCAATGTGTGAAATTTAGATGTGTTTCTTTCCTTTCCTGTTTCTACATTTTGTTCTCTCAAAATACATATTGCTCACTTTGTTGCATTTATGTTCCTTTGCTCCGATGGCGGTGTTACTATTTTACTTTTTCCTCTTTCATTTGTAATTGTTTTTGTTTTCTTGTATGGGTCCCTTTGCTCAGTCGATGTCTTTGATAAATGAAAATATTATTGAGGTTTATAATATTATTGTTGGGCCTTCATGTTCTTGTTTTTTATATAAATATTCTTGAGATTTATATTATTAATATATTTAGGTATTGATATTAACGTATTTATGCTTTAAAAAATATTAATTGTTTATAATGTGTGTATATATATGTGTGTGTGTGTGTGTGTGTGTGTGTTATTATTAATGTGTTGATGTTTTATCATGTTTGAATGATTTATAGTGTACTATTATTAATGTATTCATATTAATTTTTTGTATTAATGTCCTAACGGTTTGAAATGTGGTTCATATATTGATTGTGGTTTATAATTATTATTATTGTTTTGTATTACTGGATTATGTATGTTTATAATACTGATGTTAGGGATTTATGGCTTAAGGCGTTTAAAATATTTAATATGACATATATTCTGTCATTTTCAAAACCAACCATCGTGAGCCTAATCGAACGTTGCGTTATAATGAAATTTGTCTTGATACGAAAACCATAATCAACCATGATGAATCATGGTCAACCATGGTTCAACATTGCATTGTGAAAAAGATTGTCTCAATATGAAAATCAACGATGGTTAAGCATGATTGATGATGCTTATTTTTCTATTTATAATGTTTATCTTGGGGTTTAAACAACTTGGGTTTATAATATTAATACATTGGGGTTAATATTATTCCGTTGGGTTTATAATCTCTTGGGTTTTTAGTTTTTGTCCATTAGGTTTATACTGCGTTGGCTTTATAATATCAATCCCTTGTGTTTATTGATCCAAGTGTTCGTATTCCAAAGGTTTATAATATTAATCCTTAGATGCAATATAAATCCCTCGGGTTTATAATGATGGTCATCCCTTAGGTTTATAAATATCTTGAGTTTAAAATGGTGGGTGCTATATGAATTTATTTTTTTTATTTTTCTAAGGGTTCAATTTCCTACAGTATAACATTATTAATAAGGTTTATAAGATTAAACCTACAGTTTAATGTAAATAGAATGTGTTTACAGTCTTGTTCAACCATGGTCCAATCTCACATTATGACAAAGATTGTCTCAATATGACAATCAAACATTGTTAGCGATGGTCAAATGTCAGATTGTAACAAATATTGTCTCAATGTAAATATGTACCATGTTCCAATGTTACATGATGACAAAGATTGTCTCAATATGAAAATCGACAATGGCCAAACATTTTCAACCATCATCAACCATGGTTGATCATGGTCCACCATGGTCAAATGTCACATTAGGACAAAGATTGTATCAATATAAAAATCAACCATGGCCAACTATAGTCATCCTTGGTCCAGCATTGCAATGTGACAAAGATTGTCTCAATGTTTAAATCAACCATGGTCAACCATGTTTATTTCACACTTTATAATATTTATCTAAGGGTTTATATACTTAGGGTTTATAATATCAAGCACTTAGGTTTAAGATTATTCCCTTGGGTTTATAAACACTAGGTTTTGTAGTAGTAATCCCTTGGGTTTAATATTTCGTTGGGTTTGTAATATCAATCCATTAAGTTTATTGATTTAAGGGTTCATATTTCTATGGTATAAATTATTCATAGGGTTTACAATATTAATCCTTGAGTTTAATATAAATCCCTTGTGTTTACAATTATGGTCAACCATGGTCCAATGTCACATTGTGAAAAATATTTTGTGAATATAAAAATCAAACATGATGGAATGTTGCATTGCGACAAAGGTCATCTCAATATGAAAATGGGTCATGGTCATCTATGTTTATTTTAGGGTTTATTAGTTCCTTGGGTTTCTAATAACAGTAATACCTTGGTTTTATTAATCCCTTGAGTTTAAAATATTAATTCTTACGGTTTATTAATCGCTTTGGTTTTTAATATTAGTTTGTTGCATTTATTGGTTCCTTGGTTTATTAATCACTTGGGTTTATTAATCATTTGTATTTATAATATTGATCTGTTGGGTTTATAATATTAACAATTTCTTGGGTTTATTGATCCTTTGTGTTTATAATACTAATAATTCCCTTGAGTTTGTCAATCCATTGGGTTTATAACATTAATCCCTTGAGTTTTCAAATTCCTTGGGTTGATAATATTAATCCCTTCGGTTTATAATATTAACATTCCCTAGGCTTACTAATCCCTTAGATTTATAATATTAATAGTCATGTGGGTTTATCAATTATTTGGGTTTAAAATATTAATTCCTAGCCTTTATTAATCCCTTATCTTTTTAATATTGATCTCTTTCATTTTTTGATCCCTTAGGTTTATAATAATTTTCCCTTGGGTTTTTACTAATTGCTTGGGTTTATAATGTTAAATACTTGGGTTTATTTGTTCTTTAAGTTTATAATATTAAAAATTCCTTTTATTTATCATTTAATCCCTTGAGTTTAAAATATTAGTTCTTAGGGTTTATTAATTGTTTCAGTTTTTAATATTAGTTTGTTTGGTTTATTGATTTCTTGGGTTTATTAATCATTTGTTTTTATTATATTAATGCCTTAGGTTTATAATATTAATAATGCCTTGGAGTTATTGATCCCTTGTATTTATAAAATTAATAATCCCTTGGGTTTATAATAATAATAATCCCTTTGGTTTATTAAGCCCCAATATTAAGGGTTAATTATTAGTCCTAGGATTTAATATTAATCCCTTGTTTTCTAATTCTTTGGATTGGTAATACTCATCCTTCGGTTTTCAATATTAATAATTGGTTGGTTTTAATTAGACCCTAATAGTAATGGTTAAATATTAGTGGTAGGGTTTAATAATAATCTCTTAGGTTTATAATGTTTATCCCTTTAGTTTATTAATTTGTTGGGTTTATAATATTAACAATCCATAAGGTTTATTGATCGCTTGGGTTTTTAATATTAATTGTCATGTGAGTTTATCAATTATTTGCAATGAAAATCTTAAGAACCCCCCCCCCCTAAATTTATAAATATAATAAATGGGCGAATCTCCATGGTATATAGGAAAAATGGAAGGCGATTTTATCAATAATATAATATGTATATATAATTTTTTGGCGAATCCCTCACCAGTCATGGCGAATATTTTACTCAATTATAAAATCTTGTAAGATCTTGGCGAGTCTTTCACTAAATAATAAAACTTTGTAAAGTCCTAGTGAATCTTAGCATACGCTACATGCTAGTTTAATTCCCCCATTTAAATAGGCTACATTCCAGGTGAATACCATGGGTCAATACCATGTGCCATTTTGGTGAATACCATTGGTCAATACCATGTGCCATTTTTATTTTTATTAATTCTAATATTAGGGTTAATAATGGTTTTTTGCATGGTATTAATAACAATCTAGTCCATGGTATTTGTCCCATAGTATTTTGGCCATAGGTTTCACCTAAATATAACCCATTTTTGAGTGTTTGTAAATATAAGGTGACTTATGGAGTAAATATAAAAAAATGTTTTATTTGTTTACCATACCTCTCGTTTATTTATATTTTTATTAATTTACCATACCTCTTTTACAAATATGGTATTTGGCCCATAGGATTCACTTTAATAAAACCTCTCTCTTGAGCCTTCATAAATAGAACGAGGGTTATGGACTAAATATACAAAGAGGTTTTATTTATTTAAGATATGTCTAGTTTATTTATATTTTTATTTATTTACCATACCTTTTGAGTAAGTATAAAAAGACGTTTTATTTGTGTACCATACCTGGAGTAAATATAAAAAATGTTTTATTTATTTACCATACCTCTCATTTGTTTATATTTTTATTAATTTACCATACCTCTTTTATAAATATGGTATTTGGCCCATAGGATTCACTAAAATAAAACCTATTCTTGAAAATGGGTGAATGGATTCACTTAAATAAAACCTATTCTTGAAAATGGGCAAATGGAAGGTTGTAAGTCCTAATCTCAAGGGCTAAATTTACCTTTTTTAGGCTCTCCCTTAAAATAAGGTGGGCTATTTGAGGTGATTTGTAAAAATGTACTATAATACAAAATATTCGCCTACTCAAAATTTAAAACCCCTTAATTTCGCCAAAGGGCGAACATTCGCCCCCAAAATTATCCTTGATTATTTGTGTTTATAATATTAATTCATAGACTTTATTAATCTCTTGTGTTTTCAATATTGATCCGTTAGGCTTGGTGATCCCTTAGGATTTGAATATTTATCCTTTAGGTTCACTAATTCCTTGGGTTTATTAATTTCTTTGGTTTATAATATTAATAATCTATTGAGTTTATAAATTAATAATCCATTGAGTTTATTAATCTCTTGAGTTTAAAATATTACTTCTTAGGGTTTATTAATCTCTTGGGTTTTTTATATTAGCTTGTTGAGTTTACTGATTCCCCGGATCTATTAGTCAACTAGGTTTATTAATCCTTTGTGTTTATAATATTAATATGTTGGGTTTATAACATTAATCCCTTGAGTTTTCTAATTCTTTGGGTTTGTAACATTAATCCCTTGTGTTTATTAAACCTCAATATTAAGGGTTAAATATTAATCCTAAGGTTTAATATTAATCCCTTATGTTTATAATGTCTATCACTTTGGTTTATTAACATGTTGGGTTTATAATATTAACAATCCCTAGGGATTATTGATCCCTTGGATTTATAATATAAATAGTCATGTGGGTTTATCAATCCTTTGGGGCTAAAATATTAGCTCCCAGGCTTTATTAATGCCTTATATTTTTAAGATTGATCCCTTGTATTTTTTATCCCTTAGGTTTATAATATTTTTCCCTTCGGTTTATAATATTAAATGCTTGGGTTTATTTGTTCTTTAAGTTTACATTATTAATAACTCCTTTGGTTTATCATTTAATCCCTTGTTATTAAACATTTGAGTTTAAAATATAAATTCTTAGGGTTTATTAATCATTTGGGTTTCTAATATTAGTTTGTTGGGTTTATATATTCCTTGGGTTTATTAAACCCTAATATTAAGGGTTAAATATTAGTCCTAGGGTTTAATATTAATGCCTTGTTTTCTAATTCTTTGGGTTGGTAATATTAATTCCTTGAGTTTTTAATATTAATAATTGGTTTGGTTAATTAGACCCTAATACTAAGGGTTAAATATTAGTCTAGGATTTAATATTAATTTGTTAGGTTTATAATGTTTATCCATTTAGTTTGTTTATTCGTTGGGTTTATAATATTAACAATCCCTAAGGTTTATTGATCACTTGGGTTTATAATATTAATAATCATGTGAATTTATCAATCCTTTGTGTTTATAATATTAATTCCTAGGATTTATCAATCTCTTTTGTTTTTAATATTGATCCCTTGGCCTTGTTGATCACTTAGGTTTTTAATATTTATCCCTTGGGTTCACTAATTACTTGGGTTTATAATATTAAACTCTTGGGCTTATTAGTTCCTTGGGATTATAAAATTAATAATTCATTGGGTTTATTAATCCCTTGAGTTTAAAATATTAATTCTTAGGGTTTATTAATCTCTTAGGTTTTTGATATTAGTTTGTTGGGTTTATTGATTCCTCAGCTTTATTAATCCTTTGTATTTATAATATTAATTTGTTGGGTTTATAATATTAATAATCGGTTGGGTTTATTAAATCCCAATATCAAGGTTCAAATATTAGTCTTACAATTTAATATTAATCCCCTAGTTTTATAATATATATTCCTTCGATCTATTAAATTGTTGGGTTTATAATATTAACAATCCCCAGATTTATTGATCCCTTGGGTTTATAATATTAATATTTATGTGCATTTATCAATCATTTGGGTTTTAAAAAAATAATTCGAGGGATTTATTATTTCATTATATTCTTAATATTGATCGATAGTGTTTTTTATCAATTGGGCTTATAATATTTTTCCATTGGGTTTACAGATTCCTTGGGTTTATAATATTAAATGTTTGGGTTTATTTCTACCTTAACTTTATAATAATAATAATTCCTTGCGTTTACATTTAATCCCTTGTGTCACACCTATATTCACATACATAAAAAAAAAAATTACTGTATACTTTATTTAACACCTTTGCTATATATATCATATGATATTCCAACCTGTATGTAAGCACATATGTTAATTGACACCATACGCATGCCACGTATGTACAACTGTTAACCTATATTCTATTCCCATTGCAACCCGAGATTATATAAGCTACGTGACTTTCCAATGCCAGGTCATACTGGTTTATGTACGTGTTGACTTTATGTGACAGCCAACTCTCGTTCTACCAACTCTCAGTGATTATTAATGAGGCTCGGGTTTCGGCGGTCCTGCCGCAGGCCTTGCAGGTGCCATCTCATTCCTGCTTTAAAGACTTCAGTCCTTTCTGAGATAGGTGGCAAGGTTTGGCTCTTTTGGCCATGTGACACCTCGGTCACAGAGATCTCGGACTCTATGCTTGGGGTTCCCGCCCTGCATAGATGGTCAGGATCTCACCGCAGAATCAAACGACTGCAAAACACTCAAGGGTTTAGGTCTTTACAAAACCTCAACCAATCACTCTCGGGGTTTATTCACTTTCTCAGCCTTTCCGGCTCCGTCTCGGCGTTCATCCTCCGGTTCCACTCTACCAGTGCTATTTTCTTCACCTGCAATTTCTCGGCAAGCTGCGATGTGACCAAAACCAATCCTACACAGGTATCTGAACCTCGACTCTTAAATCTACTGCACATTTTTACAGGGATGATTGTGTGTAATGTTTTCTAAAGATTGTTTCCTCTTTGCTCACAGGGCACACCCTCCTAGTGGAGCCAAGGCACCCATACCTGGAGGTTCCACCCTCTCGACGGCCACAGGTATGTCTTCAGCTCTCCTTTGTTTTGCTTCTGCTTGCGAGAGCTCACGACCATCGATTTGAGTGGTTTATTACAATTGTGCAGCCGCTGTTCGAATGAGGATTTCCCTGCATTGCTTGACGAGGTATTCTCCATAGAGAACCCTCACCATTTGAGTTTAGGTCTTCTTTCGTGTTCTGGTCAAGTCCATGACCTGTTTTATGGAGGTTTTCACCACGGTGGAGTTCTTCCTGAGTTCTGTTGTATGTATTAAGGAATTATTTTTGTTGAATGCATCCCCTTGCGGCGTGCTCAAATTCTTGGTTTACCATGTCTGTTCTCGGACATGTAACTCAGATCTACACACAGACCTAGTTAAGGGTTCGGGTTCTATTTTTGAGATTCTCCGTTAAATAATGTATGAAAAGTTCTATGCTTCAAGGGTTTTCGCCATTCGGGTATTGTTCTTTTGTGCTTTATATATATATATATATATATATATATGGAACCCTTGTAATTTATGTATGAAATACGATTTAGTCTGAGCCCTCAGGGCCGTTTACATTTTTGCATCATCATATATGAATTAAATCTGTGTTCAACTGTGTTAGAATAGTGCATGGAGTTCATGTTTCTATTACTGGTTTCACTCGCTTTTATGACGACAACCTTATGGATTATCCCAGGTTGTGATGGTTGCTTCGTTCTGCATTCCTATGCGACTGTTGTTTATTATGTCTGTTCGGTATTTGTACAGTATGCATTTGAAGGGTTAACCGAAACGATATTATAATTTCTCCCTTTCGCTATGGAAATGTCGCACTATATATATATGCTTGAGGTTTTCATTGCAAATGCATACACAGATTATCTTGTAGATGTAAGCATACCTCTTATCGAAGTTGCATGCACCGGATTTTGTATACTTATAACTGTATAACTCCTTTCGATTTGCATGCACAGGATTTTGTATATATGAATATATTCCCCTTTTCGATTTACATGCATAGGGTTTTGTATACATGAATATATTCCTCTTTTGATTTATCGCTCCAAAGAGCTGGGTTCTTGTTACCATGTCCGCTAACACTGTATTTTTGAGAACACGGGTTGATGAAATATATTAATATTCTCATTTTGTGTTTGCACAGTTATCAAATTAACGCTATTTGTCTGGGGTAACCTTTCTATGTATTTTCATATCGTCAGTCATTTGTATTAAACAACTGAGGGTTTATTTATTCTTCCGTCGATAGGGTAGCATCTGACGATAGTCAGTGCTCTTCTACCCAGACTCAGAGGTTCTAACCTCACTCCTGTCGACACATTCAGGTATCTACTTGATTATTTATCAAGATATTTAATACTATTTATTCCACTGTTAGTTTATTCACTATTAAACAGTGACTCGGTCTTATGGACGAGGTTATATTCTGACTATCATTCAATAACCAGTTCTCGATTAACCTCCCCTGGTTCCTATAACCAGTCTTTAACTACATCCATCTATGTAGCTTTATCTACAGTACGACTAGTTCAGACTATGTCTATTGAATGACAATCTGTCCTTTAACTTTAACCATATCTGTACAGTTATCTTTCATTATGACAGTAACTAGGAAAAAGAACTTGTTTCCTGTTTGACTACTGTACATTCACTGTATTTTTTCATATTGAAACAGAGACTCTACAGTTTGAAATCGTACCTGGTTCACCAGTATCAGGAATGGTTTCTCAAGCAAGTCACCTGTGCTTGTTTCTGCTCTTCCACCCAGCCATGAGATCCATCCCTCAGACGGAATTCTCCCCCTGAGCCATCTTGCAGACCTCAAGTCCTCAACAAGATTTGTGCACTCTGTGCTTGGTTATCTGGTCCTAACCAGACTTAACCTCTGTTTTCTTTTCCTTTTCTTGGAAAAAGGTTTTCCTTCTGTCTGTCCCCACAGCACAGAACTTCCTCCCCACAGCCAGGACTTTTCCTCCTCTGGGAGGGTAGTTTCCATCAGTTATTATAACTGAACTCTTTCTTTTCAATCCACCTCTTAGAGGCTGCCAGCATTTCAAGAAAATATTTAAATTACTTTCATCAAAAATAGTTTGTCACAGTTTTGTTTTTAAACATAAACAACAACTGTATTAATGTCTTTTACCACAGTAAATTTTTATATTTACATAAACTGGGGTCATTACACCTTGGTTTTATTAATCCCTTGAGTTTGAAATATTAATTCCTAGGTTTTATTAATCACTTGGGATTTTAATATTTGTTTCTTGCATTTATTGTTTCCTTGGGTTTATTAAACATTTGTATTTATAATATTAATTTCTTAGGTTTATAATATTAATAATCTCTTGGGTTTATTAATCCCTTGTGTTTATAATATTAATAATCCATTAGATTTATAACATTATTCCTGGGCTTTATTAATCCTTTCTGTATTGAATATTGATCCATTTAGTTTGTTTATCCCTTAGGTTTATGATATTTATCTCTTCGGTTTACTAATTCCTTAGGTTTATAAGAGACCATAGACTTCCTAAGCTAGCTTTAAATTCCAGCCAAAAACCACCTAAGGCTCAAACAAGGTTGGCATAAAGACACTAGGGCCTGGTTAAACCATTGGGAGATGGACGAGAATGTTACATTGCAAAACATTAATAACATTAAAAATATTGTTACTTCTATGTTCAAAGAAAAAATGTGGTGTGAGAAAGATTTATCAGCTAAAATAAAATTAAGATATTATAAGGAGGTCATCAACCCCACCCTAGAAGATCAAAACTATCTCTTAATATAGCCAATATTAGAACGAACTCTCATGAGCTCCATAGTGAAACGGGTCATTGGGCAGTTCCTAAAACACCATGGATGGAAAGGTTCTGCCATCTCTGTGAGAATACGAACATTGAGGATGAAAATCACTTCCTCTTAGAGTGCCCCGTGTACAACCACATTAGATCTCAGTTTCAAAATCTTTGTTGCAATACTGACCTTCCTAGCCTTTTACGTTGTCAAAATTACAGTGAGCTCGGGAGGCTTCTCTCCAAGCTTTTTGAGCATAGGAATAAAATCTTAAATCAAACTAAATAATTCGCTTCTCTAGGTCCGATAGACCAAACTTTGTTCTCAGTGGAAGTTAACCGTCATCATCATCATCAATATTAAACGTTTAGGTTTATAATATTAAACCCTTGGATTTATTAGTCCCTTGGGTTTATAATATTAATAATTTTTTGGCTTTATAATTTATTCCCTTGGTTTTATTTATCACTTGAATTTAAAATATTGATTCCTATGGTTTATTAATCCATTCTATTTTTTATATTTTTTCGTGGGTTTCTTGAATCCTTTCATTTACAATAGTTGTCCCTAAGGTTTGCTAATTCGTTGGGTTTATAATATAAATAATCCCTTAGGTTTAAAATGATAATTCCTAGGATTTATTAATCTCATATGTTTTTAATTTTATTCCTTGAGGTTGTTGATCCTTTTCGTTTATAATACTTATTTCCTTGGATTTCTTAATTGATTGGATTTATAATATTAAACTCTTGGGTTTATTAGTAGTGTCAGTTTATAATATTAATAATCATGCGTGTTTATTAATCCCTTAAATTCAATTGATACTTTTAATTTACTTAAAGAAAATATATGAATGATATTAACAATTATATTAATAAATATATAAAAATTATTTACGATATTGATAAACGATATATACTTATTATAAATAATAATAATATACTATTATTATGTTATATTTAAATTATATTATAGTTTGAATTATAACTATTAATATATTAACAAAATTTAATAACATATTATTATTACATATTTTATTGAATAATATATTATTATATATTTGAATATAACATATTCTCATACATATATATATATATAACATATTTTTAGTTTAATATATAGTATTCATATAATTAATATTATTAATATACTTGAAGTAAATATATAAAATATATTGGCAATTATATTCATAAATATATATTAATTATTATGGTAAAATACATATTGTTAATAAAAACTAGATGTTGTTATTATATTATATATGGATTATATTAAAATTTTATGTATATCTCTTAGTATATTAGCAAAATTTTATATAACTACTAATATTATTATGTTAATATACAAAATAATATTAATATAATAAATATAATTATATAAATATAAAATATTATGGTTATTATTATTTATATAGTTATTAATAATTAGAAATAGTTAACTTTCAACAAAATATATTTTAACAATTATTAATGTAGTGGGATAAATATATACTTATCGAAGCTATATCAACGACATTAATAAATATAATTATAAATCTATTTCATATACTTCTATCCACATATATCAATTACATTAATCAACTTATATTAACCACGTTAATTTTTATTTATAAACTGAAATTTCTTCCCACAATGGGAAGAGTTCCATGTATCTACATATGATCAGAGCGTAACAATGAAGTAAAGAAATCATATGGAAAAGATGGTGGGACACTCTATAGTTTTGATGAAGATCGTCGTGGAAATGATATGGGTTTAAAGAAATCAAATGAGTTGGTTTTAGGTTGAGATTCTGACTTAGTTGCTGAAGTGTTTTGATGAACAACTATGATATCTTGGATATAAAGTATAAGGGATGAAATTTCGGATATAAAATATCATATCGGAGCCAGTTTTCCTCATAAATTTATTGCTTAATTTGACAAGAAAGTTATGGATTTTAAGAAGCTACATGATATTTCAAAAAATGGAAAGAAATCCTAAGTCAATCTACATAAAATTATATAAATATGGAAAGAAATCCTAAGTCAATGTACATAAAATTATATTATTTATAGTAGATCTTTAAAACATGAAAAGTAAGATCCTAAATAACTTGCAGAAAGCTTCATAAAACTATATTATTTTATAGTAGATCTTTAAAACTTATAAAGCAAAAGCTTAGAGAACTTGCAGAAAGCTTAAAATAGCGTCAGGAAGTGTAAATTTGGAGGTATTTTATTTATATTTAAAAATAAATTATTTATTTGAATGTTTAGTTTTAAGAATTATTTTGAAATGTGTGGTAAATACAGATTAAAAAAAGCTTTAGTGAATCCATTTTAGGGTGAAATTTTTATTTTTATTTAAAATTAGATAATGTTATTTATATATTGGTTGTTGCTTTTGGAAAATGTTCTCACATAAAATAAACAAATTATATTAACAAATTAAAAAATAGTATTAACAAAAATAAATTAATGTGGATTATAAAAAAAAAAAAAAATCATTTTAATTTTACATTAATTTTATATAAACAAATAGTGTAAATAAAATTGAAAGAAAAAATAATTTATTTTTTATTATAATGTTTAATTTCAGTTTACATATAATATTTAAAACAAAAATATATTAATAAAAAATATAAAAAATATTATTTTATATTAAGGAAAATAAATTAATTTAAAGGGAAATTTTTCTTATATTTGCACATTTGGTTATGAGGAAGTTAGTGATGTGTAATTCAGAGATAAAGACAAAGAGAGCTCTTATTGTATTAATAAGTTATTTCTAATTCAAGGCATGATAGAGATTTGTAATTCCTTCAATATTCAATATAAAGTTGACTCCTAACTTATTTAAAAATATGAATAACAAAATAATGTAAGAGAGATGTAACATTTGTATTATATATATATATATATATATATATATATATATATATGAAGGGACATGTATTAATATTTTAATGTGGAGAAGGTAAATTATAAATAAAATATTCTAATTTCAATTATGTATGTACTAGTTTATATTTAATCTTTCTAAGGGCTTAGTAGATCCACAATTAAGATGCATCTAAACTAGTTTTAAAAAAGGAATTTTATAATTTTGAAGAAACTCTTTAACCGAGAATATTTTATTATAATAAAAATCTTATTTTAAATCATAATAATATAAATATGAAACAATTCTATATATAATTTTGAAATAAATAAATATAGTTTTAAAATAAAATAAAATTATTAAATATATTTTTTATATATAATTTATTATTAATTTTATTAATTTTTGTTGTTTTGACTTCCTACCATTTAAATAATAATATTTCATAACAGATCAATTTTATTAAAATTTTATAAAAAATATTGTTAGACATAATTAAATTATACAATTTACTTGGGAAATAAAAATAATTATATTTATACATAATTTAATATTAATGTTGGTACTTTATATTTTCTAGTTGTATATATTGATTGATGACTCCTACTTAGTATACATTTTTTGGATGAGTTTAGGGAAATATCCTAAAGTGATTATGTTCTTACTAATGGGTTGAATGGATATTTTCTTTTGGTAACCATATTTTAAAAAGGTGTTAGATACTCAATTATAACTAATAATTTTCAGTTGGCTCATAGTTTTACAACCAACTATAACATAAAATATGACTATTTTATGTCTGGGTAAGTTGAAGCTATGAGATATTAATATATTTAATGAGAAATATTGATGAAGTGAGTATATCATCTTACCATGGATATTTTCTTTTGGTAACCATATTTTAAAAAGGTGTTAGATACTCAATTATAACTAATCATTTTCAGTTGGCTAAGAGTTTTACAACCAACTATAACATAAAATATGACTATTTTATGTCTGGGTAAGTTGAAGCTATGAGATATTAATATATTTAATGAGAAATATTGATGAAGTGAGTATATCATCTTACCTCCACTATCATACATCACCCCTCTACCTTATAATAAGGAAGATACCACATATGTTTGGGGAACATGGACTCCTCCAATGTGGCTATAGACACTCAGTGGTAGTGGAACAAGGTATGTGGTATTAGGATAAATCCTACTACATAAACATCATGATCTAACATAAATTATACTACTGTATTCACACATATAATTAGAGGATGAAGGTACCTGCACAAAATTATGGATGTTTGATGGAAGTGGAACAAGGTATGTGGTAACAAGGTAACCCTAGTATGTAAACATCTTGATTTAATGCTAGTTATAATTTTGCATATTCACATTATCCCAGAGGGAATTATAGTATCTCCATCGGGGCCATTGATGCCCAGACACAGTGGAGCAAGGCTCGTGGTATTAGGGTGACTATACCATGATCTATGGGCACCCTTTGGTAGTGCAGTGACTCTAAGAAGGCAAAGAGAGTACTCATACAAAGATTTACCTTACTATCTCAATCATTAGATGTCTCTCTTAGGAGTAATCCTACCTTACATACTAAAATTGTCTCCATCATAAAGAACATTGAGCTACAATTATAAATAGTTAGAAGTGACATCTTGAACCTAATCATTATTACTAATTACCTCAAGTAATGATCCTATTGACTAAAAGAAGAAATGAGTGTCTCATTTATTATTAAGAAACTTATCAATCCACCTTTGATACATAGATATTATATAATTAATCATTATGTCACTTTTGCTATTTATTAAATAAGACATTAAGATATGAATGGTTCTATTTATTTTTCTTAGATATATTAGATTTTTTTTGTTTTTGCATTAGAGGTTTCCCTTCTTCTTCTCTGAAACAAATAAATGATTGTGAATCATCAGAATGTTTATCTTCTTTTTAGAAATGAGAAAATGCATCTTTCCTGAAAAATAAAATAAATGGTACTAAGATTTTCTCTTTTTTAAATTATAACTATGTTTTTAATTTTCATCAAAATTGAATTCTATATGGATGAATTTTTACGAACTCTATGTGAAATCACTTGAAATATTATGTATTTTGGCAAGTAGCTCAAAATTCTCCACCTAATATGATAATATGATTATAAATCTTTCAATCCAATAGCAAGTGACTCTATCAGATTTGGAAAATCATGGGAGTTAATGCATAACACTTGATCTAATGTTACCAGACGATTGAAATTATTCCCATTCAATGATGACAAATTGTGTTGGATCATAACTTGCATGACAATTAAAGGTACTATTGTGATCTGATATGATCTAACTACTAAGATGCAATTAGATCAATGGTTCTTTCATTTCTAAGGTCGAACACTATGATAGTTAATATAAGAGATCATTCTGATGCATCCAATGGTGAAGTCAAGTTCAAACTCGCATGTCATACATTTCTGAGACAATGTTAAAGATAAACTTAATGACGAAAACAGTACGTCTTCAAGCATTATTATTGCGCTTGAATAGTATTCGTTAATAGTGTTGTAGAAATTTCAAAGTACAAAAAATCTCTCTAGCATGAATATGAAGATTTAGAAGTAAAATTATGAACAAGACGTTTTTGTCATCCATTCACCTACCTCTTAGTGAATATGCCTGAGACATTCATCATTTATAACTATGCACTAATATATTTTAAGTATTATGTATTTCAAAAAAGGCGTTTCTCTTTATTTTTGAATATAGATAGACTCTGTGCCCGATGTTTGAAGGAACAGGGTCTATGGTTCATGCTACCTCACACAGAAACACCATCCCCAGTAGGAGATGAATGTTGTAGCCCAATTTAACCATTTTAAATTGGGCTACCTCTATAAATTCTTCCTCTCATGATCCTTTGTCTCGTTACTGTTAGATTATTTTACCCTCTCAAATTTATTTTTGTAATCCTAACCTACCCTTTACATTTAATCTCTATCCAAATATTCTAAAGTGTTTAATCAAAATTACTCTCCCATTAATCATTGAAGCATAGCAATAATATAAAAAATTAATCACATTAGAATTATTTAAGGGTTACTCATTAGACAATGCTTAAAAAAATTAAATAATCATGAATAACATTAATGATATAGACACCTCAATAACCATATTGACTATAAATTCATATTAATATGCATATAATTATTTCATTATATAACAACATTATAAAAACCATATTAATATATAAACATATATATTTAACATTCATGTAAACCATAATTAACTATTATAATACATATTAATATACTAATATAATTATTTCATTATATAGCAATGTTACAAAAATCATATTAATATATAAACATATATATTTAACATTAATCTAAACCATGATTAACGATTATAATACATATTAATAATTAAAGATGTACAAGAAAAGGGGAAATTATAGAATGAGATATATACTTAAAAAAAACATTTTAGTACACATGCCTTATCGTGAATTCAGCTTTCTTTCAAATTAGATAATAAATGTGTTCTTGATAACTTAAAACCGTGATCTTTTTCATAGCAAATAATGGTCAGAATTATGCAATTTTTTATAAACCACTTCTTTACATTCATACCTAACTTAAAGTAACAATATCTTCACCGTAGATCTAAATAATGGTTTACCTTTCGATTCCATCATAAACCATTTTATGAAATCTAATCCTCATCTTCAAACGTCCTCATATCAATAATCTCAATGTATGATATAAAGTTTAAAAATCATTTCTTTGAAAATTTATGAAATATTATTTTAATGTGCATAAAAATCTAAATTTTAAATAATATTTTTATAAAACTTTATATTATTATTGAATTTGCATAAAACTTCACTACACGTAATTCATATAGTATCTCTCATTGCGTTCAACGAACGGATTATTCCACGAGCATGTTTCAATTTGATATCAAGTCCGACCATCCATCAAGATTTATGTGAATCGTTGGATGACATCGGATCCCAACTCTCAAACAAAATTTTCTCTCTCATCACTTTCAATGGAATAATATTTGTTTTATTAAAAAGAAATGTGCATCCATGAAGTTCTCAATTCACTATATTGTAGACATGAGGATCCATTTTATGAAGGCATAAAAACCCTATCGGATCTGAGTAGGATCTGAGTAGGATGTGTAAGTATTTTTACCGTTCGTTCTCATCAGATGTCATCTTCTAAAGTTGAATCCCTAACTCTTCATAATCTGATGCGAAAGGTTTTAATGTATTATATAAAGTTAAAAAAAAAAAAAAAAAAAAACATTTTTGATCCAAATTTATTATATTGGTATTCATGAAACCCCACATTATAAGGTACCTGAGTAACGCAAATCTTAGCTAAGGTTAAAAGGCATTTTATTAAATCCATTTTTAAATATAATTAAATTAATACAAGAGGCATGACCTCATCTTAGCATGCGAGTCTCTTTGTATCGAATAAGAGGGATAATTCACAAGTATCTTCCCATCTGATATAAATGAGAGGGTTGTTCATTATATAATATACCAGCCCTCAGATCCCATCGAATCATACGTTGGCTTTAAACTTTGAATGCTCTCTACGAGTTAACATTTATCTCCTCCAAGATTATTTACCTTTATGATGAGTTTATTACATAGCTTTAAAAGGTTTGGCGAAAGATTCATTTTGTTTTCCATTTCAAATTTTAAAATAGAATCCATGCACATGAAATACATTTCATATTTTAGAGTTTTTGTTACAGTTGGAATGAAAATTTTACCTGTGATTACTAACATAAAATCAAAAAATAAAATCATTATTTTATATGAATTATAAAGGATATAAGTGAATTTTTTTGAGAGATATTTATGAGTTAAAAAGTGAATTTATTCATTTTATTTTTTAATATCATGTAAAAAACTAATTCTAAAAGTGATTTTCTTTTGACAGATTGATCACTAAAAAAAGAAAATTGGGGAGATTGATAAAAAAAAATATTCATTTCATTTTTGAATACTATATAAAATATTAATTTTATTATTTTTTGATACAGGAAAATTAGTCAAATAAATTTATAATTAAAATTCAAAAACAAAATAATATATATTTATAAAAATATAAAAAAAGCACTTTTTAATATTATATAGTAACTTTTTTAATTAATTTTGAAAATATTAATCTTTTCATTTGTTAAACTTGTTCGATAATTTAATTTCCTCATAGGTGAATATATTCTTAACAAGAAGTTGCCTCATCAACTAAGTCCATAAATGGATGAATCCATTGCTTCATTTAACTAAAATGGGGATGGCATTAATTTTTAAGCTCGGTAAAAAATAATTTAATTTTTCACATGTTATGAAAGCTACAAGATGAGTAAATACCAGTTAACAACATAATAATAATAACATATAATTTAATTTAAGAACTTCTTTAAAATTAAGACACCAAAATAGTTAGAAAGTTGGTTATAAAAGGAGAAGGTATTAAAATTAAAACACCAACATAATTAAAAGGTTAGTCATATAAGGAGAAGACATTAACGTAATTAATATTAAGGTTAGTCATATTGTTAGGCCCCTATACCACTAGTGTAACCCCTTATTGTTATTAGTATAACCCACTTATTATATTGATGTACCCATGTAGTGCCCATATTGTTACTATTATGCCACATAGAAGCCCACCATTGTTACTGTTGTGCCCTACAATATTATTGTTATGTAGGCTTTGATTGTATTGGGACCACTTAGACTCCTATATATAGAAAGGAGGTATTTTCATTTGTATCATCCAAGAATTGTTCATTTATGTAATGTAAAGGAGGTTGCCACCTCGAAGAGGCTGAATTCTAAGGCGTGGATCTCTCTTTTCTATCCTTTTGTGAGCTGGTTTCATAACATTTGGTATCAGAGCTTTGGATTCTAGGGTTTCGCTGCTCCAAATAGGTCATCGTGGCATTTTCGCTATAACGTTTTTTCTGTGACGTTTCAGAAGTTGCAAAAAAAACCCATTTGAGAAGAATTGGCGCTGAACCTTGGGTCTGAATGTCAGATCTTTTCGCGTGAAATTTTCGGAGATATGATCTGCGGAAGTTGGTCTTTTTGCAGACTCCTGAATTACACTCAAAACAGGTGACCTGGGGAAAATCGTCATAACTTTCTTTCTGAGCATCAGATTGAAATTTCGTACGAAGTTACAGAAAGAGAACGGACTTTAGTTTCAGTTTATATATTTTTCAGAGTCAAAGGTTGAAACAGTGACACGTGGCACTTCATACAAGTTAGCTCTACTGAACCAGTCTATAATCAGGTCACTGCGGGAGATTGTGCATAACTTTTTCTTGGAGAATCCAATTTGGATCAGACTTGTGGCATTGGAAAGAGGACACAGAGGGCTACTATAGGTCACAAGTGCAGAACTTAAAGATCTGAAAGTACAGAGTTATAGTTGTTTCAAGGTAGAGCTCCTAAAATCAAGAAAAAGCAAGATGAGGAAGTTTGATGGCAAGGATCCGGTAAATTGGATACTTCAGATGGAACAATATTTTGATATACATGGTGTACAACTGTTACAAAAGGTATGTATTGCATCTTCATATTTAGAACCAGATCAATTTTTATGGTACAAAGGGCTTTGTTCTCGTAAAAAACTTGTTACGTGGTCAATTTTCACGGAGGAAATGATAGCACATTATGAGGATATAAAGAGCAACACCTTCTTTAGAGCAACACCACAACAATTGGAAAGAGTAAAAGGGCTTTGTGACATAATGGAAAGAAAAATTATGGAAACCAGGAAGCATACCCCTCACAACTATAAAGATGGAAGTGTTGTTTCTCCCAGCCTTCCACAACCTACAAGGGTTACACCACAACAATTGGAAGAAAAAAGAGAAAAAGGGCTTTGCTACAATTGTGATAGAAAATGCACTAAAGGTCATAGGTGTGCTGAGAAGAAATTATTTTACATAGAATATGAAGAGGAGGAAGAAAATGATCAAGAAATATCAAAAGAAGAGGATATACGTCAAGACACCACCCCAGAGAAAGCAGAAATGAATCAGACCATATCTTGTAAAGCATTGGCAAGAATTACCACTCCTAAAACTCTCAAGATAGAAGGACATATCAAGAAGAAAAAGGTGCAAGAAGTGAAAGATCACATCGAGAAAGAAGAAATGAATCCAACCATATCTTGTAATTCAATGGATGAAATTACCACTCCTCAAACTATCAAGATAGAAGGACACATCAAGAAGAAAAATGTTCAAGAAGTGAAAGATCACATCGAGCATCAAGAAATGAATCCGACCATATCTTGTAAAGGAATGGAAGAAATTACCACTCCTCAAAAGATAGAAGGACATATCAAGAAGAAAAAGGTTCAAGTAGAGAAAGATCATATCGAGCATCAACAACAAGTTCTCCAACTTTTAAAGGATAGCGCCACTTCGGTGCAAAATCAAATGAAACAACAGGTAGATCAACATCGTAGTGAAAAATGTTTTGATGTGAGTGATTGGGTATTTTTACTGCTACATCTCAAGCAAGCTATTTATGAGAAGGAAATGTTGGCAATACTACATGCACTTAAAAAATGGCGACCTTACCGAATGGGAAGACGCTTCAAGGATGAGGATGTGGAAGCATTGTTTTGTGCTATTTATATTATCCAACCAAATTGGATAAACGAAGCAACGGGTGAATGGAAGAAGAACAAAGAAGTATGGCCACTTATTCAAAAGTTGCAAAAGATCCCAATTCAAGCAATATTGCCAGAAATTGAAAAGGAAGGAAAACTCATATTGGAACCTGGAGCAGTCACAGAAACAAGAACCCGACAGCTACGAAATCGATCAATTTCAGAGTATCTCATCAAGTGGAAGAACTTACCCGCTGAATATTCCACATGGGAGGACAAGAATTTTATATAGAAGCATCAAGAACTACTCAAGCGTTGAGGACAACGCTTTTTGAAGGAGAGGGGCATGTTAGGCCCCTATACTACTAGTGTAACCCCTTATTGTTATTAGTATAACCCACTTATTATATTGATGTACCCATGTAGTGCCCATATTGTTACTATTATGCCACATAGAAGCCCATCATTGTTACTGTTGTGCCCTACAATATTATTGTTATGTAGGCTTTGATTGTATTGGGACCACTTAGACTCCTATATATAGAAAGGAGGTATTTTCATTTGTATCATCCAAGAATTGTTCATTTATGTAATGTAAAGGAGGTTGCCCCCTCGAAGAGGCTGAATTCTAAGGCGTGGATCTCTCTTTTCTATCCTTTTGTGAGCTGGTTTCATAACACATATAAGGAGAAGACATTAAGGTAATTAATATTAATATTAGGGTTTTTGTTACAAAAGATTATGGAAATGAAATGGAAACCAACTTTTTTAAGAAAAGAGGTTGAAAAAGAGTAAAAGTAGGGAGGGAGCTTTTGGAAGGAATGTTATGTCAAAAGGGTTCTAACGCAAATGTTGCGTGAACCTAATTTTATAGCTCTATAACTTATCCATTCATATGTGATATATATATATATATATTTTGAGTAATTCATTTTTTAGTTTTATATTGTTTTTTTTCTTTAAAGAAATGGGTAGTATTTTGTATTATAAAATTGATCTAGAGGCTAGGATAGAACCCTTACATTTTTCTTCGTGTGCTAAAATACTACTACATTCTCACAAAATAGAAATTCTTTGCTTGTTACAAAATTTTCCCAATATTCTGAAATAGAGTCTATTATAAAAATCCACAAAAGAATCCTAAAAACAATATATATCTATAGAACATAAAACAAAACAAAAATTAAGATATGTAAGACACCTAATTTGTACATATTGATGCATTGTCATTCTCACTTTGTGCTTCATATTCTTCAATCAATTCTAGGCTTTTCCTATGACTAGTCCTAGTTGGCTCCAACTATGTCTATGTTAAAATTTTATCCTATGTTAACATTTCTTTCAATTTATGCCATCTTGAGAGAGATAATGGTATTTTATATTTGCATATATCACTAAAATTTTTAAAGCTTTCTTTGTAGTAACTAGAATCTAGTTGTCATCAACAATTGAAAGATCAACCTGTCATTTTCCTCCACATCTCCCCCATGCACCAGATTTAGCATGAAACCTTCCACTGATTCCAAAAGCTTTTCCAATAGTTAATTTAACTTGGAAACCTCACCTTTGTGGGATGATTCCATTAAATCCTCCATGTGCATACATCACATCTTCTTTCAATTGAATTCAAGAATCAAAGACCAACTAGAATCCCTTTTATATTTCCTAAACAATGGCACTTAGAAAGGGTGAAATAGATCAAATTCTCTCTATATCCAATTTTTCCGTTGAAACACCCCCAAAATGCATTGAATTGACTAGCCTTTAATTCCATGATTAGAGTTTGGAGAATTCCTTAGAATGTCAGCCCAAGGATATGGAGAGGGATAAAAAATGTTTCCAAGTTATGTAGTTTTAACTTCCAATTCGGTGCCAAACCTCCCATCACCTGAGTGAATGCAATTCTATCTTGTAGAGCTAAATGCATATGCCACTTGCAAATTGTTGAGACACATATCATCTACCAGATAGAGGTATAATGAAAATAGAGGACCTTTATCTTGTTATTTCCTTGAAGAGTATTTAATTATCTTTGACATTCCATTACCAACCTTGACTTGCTAACAATCATCTTATTGTTGAATGGATTTATTAACCAACATTCACCATAGGAGTTGGACCCAATATGTTATGGCTTAATTGAAATTTTGTAAGGATTAAAATAATTATATATCCTTTTCTTTTCATGGAATATGGGAGATAGTTAATACCCTTTAATTTGCATCTAGAGCCCCTTTATCCATAGTATATCCTTTGTTTAATGGTAATTGAGCTTTGTAGTTCATTTGTCTTAATATGTGAAAAAAATCAATTTGTTCAAATTTCCTAGATAGTGAGACTATCCTTTGTAAAGTTAGAGGAAGGTCTGAATTTGATGATTCCTTTACGTTCCTCACTTGACAAATTTCTATCCTTGAGCCCCCATAATGAAATTTTGGTGATTTTCCTATCGATTGCCAGTTTTAGCCCTTTCCAAAGGGAAACATATCCCGCTTGGTTTTTGGATGCAACCGCTAGGCCCCAAGCAAACTACATCTATATTTGTTAATCAAGGTGGAATATTACCCCTCCAGCTCCTCCCATCCCCTTTTTAGTTTATATTGTTATTATGGTACATGGAATGGTTAAATAAGTTGAAATGGTCACATAATAAATCATTCTAACATTACTTGATTTAGTTTCTCATCTAGATATACTATCTAAATCATTTGAGTCATGATATTTAACTTAGTGATTAAAAATTGAATCTATTAATTCATGACGTAGATAATTAAATTGTAAACTTCATGGGAAATATAATTACATTTGAGTAACATGTATATATTTCTTTGTTTTGTATTATTATATCTTGGTTCCTATTGATGATTTCATAATTGACATGATCATCCTTATTTCGTTGCACATATTACTTCAATTATTTATCTACAGATATATACTATCTAAGGTTTTTAATTCAAAATATTTGCTTAATTTGTTGTAGGTTGAAATATATCAATACACAATACTAACTTCATTAAACTTATTATGGTAAATACAATTTATTACCAATGGTATATGTGTTATTCTAACTTTATTGTTATATTTTAGTTTTTGTTATTTTATTTAAAATACTAATTATCTAATTGCATTCCTTGCGTTCACATTAGATTCATTGATAATATATTTTACATAATTTTCATTTTCTTTAAAGCTTAACCACTCATTTTAAAAGACTCCTTTATGTATAATTTGGCTATATTTATTCGATATTATAAACAATTTATATAAATAATATTAAATAGAGGGAACATTTTAGGAGAAGGTAAATCTCCAAACTAAAGTGAGAGGATCCCTAGATCCTCATTAGATTCATTTAGGGTTGTTTCTTACCACCAAGAACAATATGAGAAATTACACTCTGATATTACATTTAGTTTCTTTCAACAACTCTCAATGGTCATAAAAACATTGCAATAACCCTCAAATCTAGAGAAATCATTATAGTTCGAGCCACTTCCATATTTTTTTCCTAGGAATGGTGTCAAAAACATTTCTAAAGTCAACAAAATAAGAAAAGAGATCAATTTTGTTATTAAAAATTTCTTCTACAATGATCTTAAGAGTAACAATGTGGTCCATAGTTGAATAATATTTCCTAAACTCACATTTTTCTTTAATTCTTTTACCATGCTTTTCTAGCCATAGGCTAATATTCTTTTCCAAAACAATTTAATTCATCTCGGATACAGTGTAAGAAATCATAGCAGTCCTATAATTATAGGGAATACTTTTATCACCACTTTTAAATAAGGGCACAATGATCCTATACATACACGGCTTAGGGAAGCTTTGTTTCTCTGCTAAATTGAAGATCCTTTGTATGTGAGGGATGAGGATATGTCATTCCATTTTAAAAATTTCATCTTGGTAGTTTTTAATATTCCTAATATTATCACTAGTGAGTGAATTAACCCCATATTCAATTTCTTCCCGAAAATATATATATATATATATATATATATATCATCTTCTATAGGGGCATTCCATATGGTGTTCATGGAATTAGGTGATTCATAAAGGTTTTTAAGGCAATAATTTTGATTCTTCAATAGAATCATATTATTTTCTTTATTTTTAGGAATTGGAACTTTCCTGCAAAACTATCTAGGATGAGAGTTTGATAAGTGTAGTAGGCGCTCTTGATTTCTATTTATATAGTACCTTTAATTTCTTTTAATAAGAGATTTGTATGAATTTCTATTACCGATTTTAAAATATTGATTAGGACATCCCTAATATATTTTGTATCAATTTTACGATCATTGTCATACCATGGGTTGGTAGTCCTGTTATTCTTTTTATATGACACGTTGATAGAGAACTTGCTAATGGAAGCGGAGAAGGTTGTAGTAAAATTATGATAGAGATTTTCGATGTTATCTTATAAGCTAAAAGATGTAAATACATATTTAAATCCTTAAGAAGGTATCCATTTTACTTTCATCAAAAATCAACTTACTTTAATTCTCATAGTTCTCTAGCATATGGTTCTTACGCATGACAAAATTTAGAATTAACATTAGAGGTACATTTTCAAAGTCAATCTCATGGTAAATTAAGGGGTCAAAATTTATAATTTGGTTTGAAATAAGGATATTCGATATTACATGATCCATGACACTACTACCAAGCTCATGAATGCAAGTTATTTGGTTGGTATTTGGCCACTCAATTATATCATTGCAAATATAAAGTCTTGAGAACTTGTTGATGGTGCTGGAAATCCGTCAACCAAGGGGATCTCCCCGATATGAAGTCCCAACTAGAGCTCACACTGTTTGGTGTAGGATTCCCATCCAGTATAAAGGCCAAGATTCCATATACTTAGAGATCTTCCTTGGCTCTAGGTGTCAACAACACATAAGAGTGTTATGTTGGTATCTTCAAAAAACAAGGTAAGTGTGCCTAATGAGTGTGTAACGCAACTGTGTCAAGGTTCTCTTACTACAAAAAGGTGAGAGTAAAGTGAGCCTATAAGTGATAGGTAATAGTACCACCCAAGTAGAGACACATGCGAACCAGGAAGGTATGTCCAACATCCAGCGGAATAGTCCACAACGGATGCAAAAGTCATTAAAACCAAATTACAAGGGAAGACTCATCCACCATCTAGCAAAGTAGTCCACAATGGATGTGATGGTCATTATAACTAGTAAGCAATGAAGGTCTGTCTAGTATCCTACGGAGTAGTCCACAAGTATGAGACAATAGTGATAACCAATAAAGAACATTCCCAACAAGGTAAGTACTAAAACAACTGAAAAAAACATAAATTATAAATGGTGAAAGAATAGTATTATAAACATCCACAAGACATGCATGAAAATGTGTTAGAATGAACATGCTTCTATATTAAGAAAAATTTCCAAGACACTTATGTACATCATACATCACTATCCCCAGTAGTGGGACATTGGGGCTGCTCTTCTCTCCTCAAAGAACTGACCAAAAACTCTCCATGTTTTGTGGGAGGAACCAAGATGAAAAATTCCTTTTCTCATACAATGAGGGGGTATATATAACCAAGGTTGATGCTTGACCCTTGTGACTCTTCGACTACCCTCATGACTGTTCAACTTCCTATGAATTTTCAACTGACATGACTCTTCATATTCATGTGTGTCCATTGGATTTCCACTTTAATTTACATTTTATTTACAATAGACATGGCCCATAATAGTGATGTGGCCTTTGCTTACTCATGACACAACTTGACCTGACACTGCTGACATGACTAGCTTGCTGAGGTGGTGATGTCAAGCCGTTGTTGCTGCTTAGATGATAGATGTGATCTTAGATGCACTTTTTCTTCTCCTCTGAATAGATTGATGATGTAGGGCCTTCAATGATATTTAGTCTTTGGAGGTGTTTGCATGCATGTATTCCATTTTCTTGTACTTGATAAGATTCCTTGTCCATCTAGTTATAAGTGAGTCTTCTAGAATGTTTGCCCCTCCTTCTCCTTCTTCATTTTCTTGCCATAATCTAAAATTGCACTTATTCCTATAATTCACCCATGAAGGGACGACATCAAATCCAAAAAATCCTAGTCTACGATGATGCATTGTTATACATGGACTAAGCCTGGGACAGATGACATGCTGGGAAGAGGGCCCACCAACTACACATTATGCAGTTCTAGGTGACAAGCAGGGAGATGGGTCACTAAACTGCACAGAGAACAACTCAAGCTTGGCTGAGGAACTCCTGAGCACAATCTTCACTGCTGGAAAAAATTGCACAGAGGCCATTGGGAGGCAAGATTGTGCAGTTGATATCATCAGTGGAAGATGTAAGATGAGACCTTTGGAGGTAGGTCTGCACACTTTTCTGAGGGAAGGAATGACTGGGAAGGAGAGGGACCATAGAGGACAAATTTGCACATTTAGGGCGGAGTCTGCATAATGTGAAACTCATTTGGTGCCCAGTGAGAGAGTTGTCTAGTTGGAAGGATTTTCAGGAAAATGGCTAAGTGTGGGAGGCAAGTGAACTCATGAGGAAATAGACATTGAGATCACACACTTAGCATACTTCAACAACATGAAAACATATGCCAATGGGATAACAAGTCAAAGAATTACCCTCTGTGATACTGTCTAGAACAAAAATCGACAAGTGCAACATTTGAGATAGACCTTAGGATGACTACGATGATACTTGTGTGACAATGCTTAAAAATATGTGTGAGAATGTGACATATGTTTACATGGCTAGGAAAACCTGTATACACAAAGACCAACCTTCGAGATCACCAGATAGGCTCGCAAACATTACATAAAAAACAAACATGCCAAAAGACGACAATTGATCCAACAAGTGAAAGGGAGAAAGACACTTAGCAGAAACAGATGGAATGACTGCAAGTGCTTGCAACCATACATGTCATTGAAGACATAATGATATGCCAATAATAAGCGGTCCTTCAAGCTACACTAACAGGGGTATTTCAAATTATTTTGTTTGCTTTTTATACCTACCCTCCAAACGGTTATGCATCAAATGGAGTCCTCCTATGGTCCCAATATTCTATCATACGTTAGGTTCCTTGCTCTGCTTATCTTTCTCCTCAACTCCTTGAAATTCATCTAGCAATTAATTTTTTTTGTGGCCACTGAGAAACACAATTGTGTAGTTTTAGTGCCAGTCAATGTTGTAGGATATGGCCCTAGGAGGACACACTTGTGTAGTTTCATGATGCAAGGTGGACTGGGTAGCTGAGATGCTCGAGGGGAAAAACTGTGCAATTTCTAGAGACAGGGGGTTCTGACCGGGGGAAGGACACTAAAGGAAACCATTACGCAGTTTTTCATGCCAAGAGAGGCTTGCATGTCTATGTATTGTGCAATTCCAGTAGGCAAGGGAAAAGGCTTGAGGGTTGTAGATGCATAGTGTGGAGTTCAGGAAAGTTGGATGAGGCTAGGTTGTTAAGGAAACTCCAAAATTTGGTTAAGTGTGGGATCGATGGAACCGATATGAATAGTGATATAACTTGACTATAATAACACACTTGAATGGTTAGTGAAACAACATAGACTATCCAAAACATATAAAAATAGACCTTGCTTAAATCAACAACCTTTGCAGCAGCTTACGACAAGTGTGGCTTCGATGATAAAATTTGAGAGGATAAAGGCAACACTTGTGAAAGAGTGCATGAAATGAGTGTGAAAAATGTCTATGTGGAGAGGAAAACCCACTCTCAAAATTATTTCCCCTTGAAGAAAAACAAAATTCGCTTTGCATGACAAGCAATAATCTCCATGTCCAAAGATGACACATACTATATAAAGATAAAATAATGCAGGACTCTTAAGAGCGAAGAGGGGAACTTGAGATCATGAGCTTACAAATAAGTGACTAAGGAATGATCGATCACAAGATCCATAATAGGCTCAGAAATTTAAGTATAGACCAAAATTTTAGAGGGTGTTGCACCCTCTACAACACTTGGCGACACACTGGTTGAATACTAGCTTCTCTTTCTTGGTTCATTTTAGTGTTATGCTTTAGTCCTTCAGGGAGCTTTGATTCATCGTCCATATTTATTTGTCTTCTCCACTTACCCCATGGGCAGACATGGTCCCCTTCGTACATTCTCAGTTGAACACAACATAAGATTCAACCAGATCATAGTGTTCTGAATTGGGAAATGTAGTTTAGCTTGCAAGCTTAAGATTTTCATAGTATAGTTTTCATCTCTGATGTTGCTCCGCTATCAGTCAGCCTAGACAATACCCCGATGGAGTCACGCAGGAAAACAAGAATTTCTCCACTACCAACGAACCTAGAGATTACCCGATGGATTTTCCTGCTTCACCTCTCCGCGCAGGAGTCCTTTATCTTCTTTCACCTTTATTAGTTTTTTTAAAAGAGAATTGTGCATCGACACTTATTTATTTTGGGGTGGAAGAGGGATCCCTACTTATTGAGAGTAAGAGGTTGTTCCTTCAGAGAATCATATAAAGACCTCTGAATTAGGTTTGCTCCTTTAGATTTTTTTCCCCTTCTCCATTTCTACTAGTTGGATAAGCTTGAAAACACCAAAGGAAAAGACTAAGAATATGCATGAGGTTCCCATACTAGACACATGCCCATGGTAGTACCAGAGCACTCCTTACAAATATATCATATTTTCCATCAAGAATTCATCGACCAAAATATACAACCAATTACAAGGAAGTCAGACACAGGATTGGCCAAATTTTGAACTGTAACAAGACTCTTTGAATTTCAGCCACATACACACTTGGAAGCTAAATAGGTCTAGGCACAACACTTATTCACGTAATGGAAATGAAACGAAAAATCAACAAGGAGGAAAACAAAGAAAAAGAAAGAAGACACGGAAATAGGAAACAAAATTAAAAGACAAGACAACAAAATGATTAAAGAAAACATGATGTAAATTTGAAGTAAGAAAACAAGGACAAACCACAAGGAATGAGTGCAATGAAAGAAAACTAAGATGTAGCTAATCTTACTCCTAACTAGGCTAACAGCTAGAAGTTTGGGGTTATGTGTAATGAAATTTCCAGTGAAGCCGTCGTAGTCTTTCTCGACCTCAATCTACAAAGATATGAATGATTTAAATAGATAAAAGATGATGTGCAACAAAATATATAAAAACTCAAAAAACATGCACAAGAAAAGGAAGTTCTTGCTTATGGGTTGAAAGGTGTGTCACAACCACTATTTTCATCCAATCCACATGCTTACCTTTTCGATGAATACCACCTTTCAACAAACCTCGAAAGATTATTGTGAATGTGTCCTCATCTTCGCCGAGTTTCTTAGCGAGCACGAGGAAGGACTGAAACTTGTTGTCTGCAACAAATCTTCCCAAGTAAGATTGTTCCAACCATTCAGCGATTGCATCATAAAATTCATGATGCCCATATTGAAAGCCTCATGATCTTTGAAAATGTGATTTTTTATTTGAGAAGTAGGATCACGATGGGAATCTTGTAAGGAAAAATAGATGTGATCATCGTCGACATTCATGCCAAGATAGTGAGGAATTACCATAACCATCAACGAAGGCTGAAGTGCCTCACCTACTTGACAAAAATCTGAATAGAAATATGTTGAAAAATGAAGATGAAAGAGTGTGAAACAACCGTCATTGGATGTGCTAATGGGAAAATGATAAGACGAATGAAATTCATCGAAGACAAAGGATTGATAAGATGAGATAATTGAAACATCATATTCCTAGTTTGCAATGAATAAAGAAAAATAAATTTGAATAATCTTATGAATTCTCTAAACAATTGAACCGGGTTCCTTATGATCCAAGTATGACAGACTACCTTCCTGCAACAGGTGACCAATTGTATAAGAATAATATCCATCAAAAGAGTTCAAAAGGGATTCTTGCACCATGAATGTATGAAACCAGTTGAGGCATGGTGAGTGGAGAAGAACTTGATTTATGTGACAACCTATGCATGTATTATCACACAACAAGATTTATGATGTGGTGAGAGGAAAAATTTGCAATACGAGATTCACAAGAATATTGAGGAGCTGAAAATTAAGGGTGAAATTCAATAAGTATGATTGCGAGCAAAGATGGTCCTTGAGACGGTCAACTTCACAATTCCATGATTTCATGAGAGATGGACATTCCCAACCTGAGTTTGATGTGAGAGGTTTTCATGAAGATGGATGAATTGCAACAAATTCGTGAATTCGGCCATAAGTGAAATTTTCAGAATTTATGAGGTCACATCCAGAATACCAAAATATTTTTTACAAATGAATTCACATTGAATGAAACCATGCAGACAGACAGATTGTATGAGAGAAACTAGATCTGATTTATTTTGGGGGGTTTACTAGAGTCATGAGATCCTAACATAACCATCAACAAAACTTGAAGTGCCTCGATTCCCTCACAAGTTCCTAAAATTTCGAAGATTGTAGAATCACATTTTGAAGATTGAACTAGAACATGCATGGTTTGAGGGTGGATGTTGTTTCTGGTCTCAAAATTGTTCTCTGGATGGCAGTCATCTCTGTTATAGGTTTCACAAACCTTTTCATCTTCAACAATAACCAGAATAGTCAATTGAAGAGGCTCTTTAGATTGCACATTCAAAGATAAATGCATTAGTGAGATCTCATGAGAAATTTTATTTGAAGAGTTGTCTTCATTCAAAAAAAGTGATGACGAGGGGTGGGAAGAGTCCTTTATGATCTGACTATTTTCAACTTCATCATGGACAACTTCACTCCCTTGTGTCAATAGAGGAGATAACTCATTGGATGAATAAGCAAAAGAACATGGAGTATCTCCATTGCAAGAGGATGTGTTATGAATGGTAGGAAACAAGGGAAGGTGATGTGAAAGGAAAGTTTCGATAGGAATGTCTTCCTGGACCAAAACAGATTGTAGATTCAAATTAAAATATTCATGAGGAACTGAAAGATCATTTGATGTGCTTGGGAATCCGTCACAGCAAACGGAAGAATTTAAATGATTACTTCCAAAGGCTGGGGGTTGATTGAAAGAATTTATTGTATAGGATGTTCCACCAAGATTAGAAAATTGAGAATCGTTCAAGAACGGAAACTCATTGTTTTGAAGTGGAAAATTTTGAAACAGAGAGGAAAAATTCAAAGTGTCCTCACATTTCTTCCCCTTTACCTACATAATGTGACTGATTTGTACCTGATTGAAATTTGAGCTAACAGTTTGAGAATAAAGAGAATGTGAAAAATTGGATGGTGAAGTAGATTGACCAAGTGGGTCATGGTAGAAAGAGTCAGGTTGTGAACAATATAAAGGATAACATAAATCTGGATCATCCTGGAGATTAGAGTTATGAATGGTGGCATCCTCTTGTGAAATGGAGGAGTGAATCTTCATCATAGGCTTTGTGAGCCATTTTGGAATTTCCTCCATTGAAGTGGGAGACGAATGAGAAGACGGACTCAAGATTTGATTCCTAGATTTCCCAATTTCACGATCACCATAAGGAGGCATCCACATCAGGACCAGAAAAGGAGGAGGACAAGGAACAAATGGGGTAGTGGGATCCCCCTCTCCAATTTAGGATGCCTCGTGATGTTGGCATTTTGGCACCGGTGTGGCCCTATGGTACAGGTGTTGTCCTTGATGGCAACTCACTTTGGTGAAAGATCTCAGTTCAAGCACTCAGAATGAAGGAAATCTTGTATACACAGGTTCACCTTGCCGAAGACGCGTATACACGCGAGTTATACGTTCAAAAGTCGCGTATGTGTATACACGCACTTCTATGCACAGAAAAGCGCGTACATGGTGGGAAACTTATTTTTGGTCCGTGGTTGTTAGTCCTTGGAATTTGAACCTATGGTTTTGGACCATGGTATCTCGTCAGAAGTGTTGACCCCAGGTTTGGGCCCTTGGTATTGGTTTATTATGGTTTTGCACCGTGGTATTATCGAAGGGCTAAAACTGTAAAACAGGAAGGAGATCATGTGCTAAAGAATCATCTGATTTATTTGAATATCTGATATGGTGCTAGATCTAGAATACTATTGATCGGGTTATGGTGCAGATCTAGATCTGAATGAAGGAGGAACCTGAGCGCAAGAAGGATAAGGACTATTGATGGATCAAAATCTCAAGGCTTGAACATTGGTATCTCTGTATGATTTTGATCTATTATATGTGGCGCACTCTTGATCTATAAATCTGGGTTAACTAATGTCTGAATGCTTAAAAGAATAAATTATCCTTTATAGATCTATACGCAGGTTTAGTGAAGTGCAGGTGCATATACACGCTTTTTCTGTGAATGAAAGAAGCGTACACGCAGGTTGGTTATGGGACATAACCGTATACATGCAGATTAATGAATAGTGAAGTAGCGTACATATCTTGATTTATGTTCTACCTGCTTCTGTTTTATTGTTGCAGTGTTCTGGGTTCAGAATTGGTGTTTGATTATAATTACTGTGTTCTGGGTACAGCTGACAGAGAAGTGTTTATCTGATTCAGTTTTTGATTGGTGAAAAGGGTTTGGTTGATGCATAAATACTTGATGTTTGATTGATATTACTTGTGGATCCAGTCTGAAAATTAATGAAACGAGGTCCTTGAAAGCAGAGAGAAGGTTGAGCCTTCTGCAGGTAGGAGCCTGCGTACCAGTATCTCAAGCTAGTACAAGAACTAAGGGGGTTGGAGCTCCCTTCTAGGAAAGCTAGAGAACGAGAGAGAGTTGTATCTCTCTGCAGGTTGCAGCCTGCATACTGGTAAAGACTGCACCAGTGCAAAACATTGTACAGAGAATTTTCTAATCAAAAAGAAGATAGAGACGAATTGCAGCAGGGGGTTTTCACCCACATTGGGTTTCCTCCTTATATCTTGTGTTCATGTGTGTGACTGTCTTCTGCTCTGTTTCACTGGTTCTAGTACTGTTTATTTTCTTCTGATTCACAAATTAATAACTGACATCTGAAAGATAAATCAAATTATAATTCTGCTTTATATACGCGGTTTTCCTTATCTGAAGTTGCGTATATACGCGGTTTTTATTAACTGAAGTAGCGTATATTATCTGAAGTTGAAAAAGGAAATATTTGATAATACTGATTCACCCCCCTCTCAGTATTATTTCCAACAATTGGTATCAGAGCAGGACCTTCTGAAGAATCTTGATCGCTTCAAGGAAGATCTTTCATCATGAGCAACTACGAGAGGGAAGCATCAATCAGGCCGTCGGTTTTTGATGGGACAAACTTCGTATATTGGAAGGTAAGAGTTACTGCCTATCTTCAATCTCTGGGTACAGAAGTCTGGGACATCATAGAAATAGGGTATACTTTTCCATCAGCTACCCCTACAGATCCAGCTGAGAAGAAGAAATATGAAACAAATGCAAAGGCAGTAAATACTCTTCTAGGATGTCTATCTCAATCAGAATTCATGAAAGTTATGCAGTTAAAATCAGCAAAAGAAATATGGGACAAGATTTTCCTAAGCTATGAAGGAGATGATCAGGTAAAACGAGAAAAACTTCAAACCCTCAGGATTCAGTATGAAAATCTCAAGATGTATAATGATGAAAGTGTGGCTAACTATTTTCTTCGTGTAGATGAGATTGTTAATTTTATGAAAAACTTGGGAGAAGAAATAAAAGAGGTTGTTGTGGTTGAAAAAGTTCTGAGATCTTTGTCACCTAGGTTTGAATCTAAAGTTTCTGCAATAGAAGAAAAGGAGAATCTACAAAGTCTTAAAATGTCACAACTGCATGGAATTCTTACTGCTTATGAAATGAGGAAAGGAGGTCCATCAGACAGGAGAGAAGCTGCCTTCAAGGCTTCAGGCAAAGGAGAATACTATGAATCAGGACACGTGTCAGAAGAAGAAGAAGAATCAAATTTTGTCAAGAATCTTCAAAGGGGTGCTGGACGATTCCGAGGTAAGTTACCTTTCAAGTGCTTTGCTTGTGGAAGAGTAGGTCACTATGCTGCCAAATGTCCTCATAAGGATAAGATTGACAAGGGAAAGGAACCTGTTAGATGGAACAAGAAATAGAATGCAAATAAGAAAAGCTATTACACTCATGAAGATAGTGATGGTCTTTCAAATAGTGACGAAGATGAACGAGGTAATGAATATAAACTTTTAATGGCTTTTGAAGATGATGACTACATGGATGCTATAGATGTAGAAGGTTTTTGTGAAGAGATGACTAATCTCAAAATCTGCTTAGAAGAAAAATGCAATTATTGATTCTCTACAATGTCAATTGGCTGAAAGGGAAAAACATCTTGAAAAATTGGAATGTGAAATTGTTTTTCTTAGAAAGGAGATTGAGAAAACAAAAGCTATTAATCTTAAATTTGTTAAAGGAACTGAAACTCTGGATGAGATTATCAATGTGCAGCGTTCTCCACTAATAAAGACAGGTCTGGGATATAATGGAGAAACATCTCAAGCTTCTACCTCCAAAATTTATCATGATGCTACAAGGAGGAGCGAGCAAAGGCCTAATAGAAATCATCAGGTAAATCAGGGACAATTTACCTCAAGAACGAATAAAGACTACTAAGAAAATTGGGGACAATCTACCTTAAGTACAAACAGATGCTACAATCAGCCACAGGTAAAATCTTCCCAATTTTCCTCAAGAATGGATGTTAGTAGAAACTACAATCAGTTGGGTGATAGATTTTATAATCACAGGAGTTTCTTCAATGGCCAATGTTTCTCTTGCCATCAGGGAAAATTTTAGGGGCTAATGTTCGCCCAGTGGGCTAATTTTCCATGATTTTTCCACAAAAAAGATTCGCCAATTTCCAATTTTATAAAAGACGATTCGCCCAAATTTTAGAATATAAAATTATTTTACCTTAAAAATCGCCAAAATTATATAGAGACTATATATAAAATAATTATAAATTTGATTAATTTTACAAATATATCAATAAACATTTATAATTTGCATATTAGGGATTAGTGAGATTCGCTAATGTTTTAAACTTCATGAAAATTTTCCATCCTTAAAATTTTCCTTGCTTGCCATAATTTTGGTCATAAAGCAGCTCAATGTGTTGCCTATAAGACAATCATGACTAGAGAAGCTCAAAAATAAATGAATATGACTGGAATCATGAAAAGGACTTATAACAACTTTTCGGCCCTTGAAAATGAAGTTGAATGTTCTATTTGTAATAACTTTGGTCATGAATATTCTGAATGCAGGAGCAGGTTTTGGAAGACAAATCAGAAGGAACATACCTCAAGTGCCAGAACATGGAGAATGAAGGAACCACAACCAGAAAGATGTGGGATAGATTTCTATGCAGAAGGACGGGAAAATCTATGGTATATCGACAGCAGATGTTAGAAGCATATGACAGGGGATAAAGAAAAACTTGAATCATATATTGCATTAGAAAAGGGAAAGAAGGTGTCTTTTGGAAACGATACCCCTGCAGCCATAAAAGGAAAAGGCACTGCTTAGTTGAAAGAAAAGGTCAAAGCTGGAAATGTTTTGTATGTTGATGGCTTGAAGCATAATCTACTAAGTGTTAGTCAGATGTGCGATCAAGGAACTGAGCTAATATTTCGATCAAATGGATGTAGTGTTCGTGATCTTGATACAGAAAAAACAGTGATCAAAGGCAGAAGAACTCCAAATAATCTATACATATTTGAAGAAGGATAACAACAATGCTATTTGAGAAAGGATGATGAACACTGGTTATGGCACTGGAGGTTGGGGCATCTAAGATTTTCACAAATAAGGAAAGCATGCAAATACCAGGCAGTTCGTGGTCATCCAGATATCAAATTACCAGACAACACCATATGCAAATCATGTCAGTTTGGTAAGCAAACCAGAACTAACTTTCCTGAGAAGGAAGGATCAGCTAGCAGGCCTCTTGAGCTAGTCCATACAGATGTATGTGGTCCATTCAGGACAAGGTCACCTCGAGGAGAAGAATACTTGATATTATTCATTGACGACTTCTCCAGGTTTGTTTGGTTAGGACTTATGAAGCATAAAGACGAAGCATTCGAAAAATTCAAATCATTCAAAGCCTTGGCTGAAAATGAATCAGATTACAAAATTAAGTGCCTCAGGTCTGACAAAGGTGGGGAGTTTACCTCAAATGAATTTTTTGATTTCTGTGAATAACATGGAATAAGAAGGGAATTCTCTATGGCTAGGACTCCTCAGCAAAATGGAGTGGTGGAAAGGATGAACATAACAGTCCAACAAATGGCTCATGCTATGCTTGATAAGTTTGGAACTCCCGCAACCTTCCGGGGTGAAGCTGCATATGCTGCGGTTGTTATTCTTAACAAAACAAATGTCCGTGAACAACACTCAAACTCCTCATGAGCTCTGGTATGGTGAGACTCCTTTGGTAAAGCATTTCAAAATTTTTGGGAGCAAATGCTATATTAAGAATACTGATGAGCAGCTTGGCAAACTTGAACCTAGAGCAGATGAGGGCATTCTCCTTGGTTATTCTCCTCACAGCAAAGCATATAAGTGTTACAATAAAAGACTTGGAATAATTGTTGACAGCATTGATGTAGTGATTGATGAAAAAGGATACATCCCTAGGCAAGTAAATCATGAAGATATCGATGAGGATGAAGACTACTCTCCAAATCAGACAAATGATGAAGAAGAACCTCAAGAGACACTAGAGGGACAAACAAGGATAGAAGAGAAGACTCGATCCAGGTACGTTGAGAAAAATCATCCAGAATCTTAGATTTTGGGGCAGAAAGAATCAGGTGTACAAACTAGAAGAACAATTGCAGAAGCCTCAAGATATTTGGCATTACTCTCCTCCACTGAACCACAAAATGTAAAAGAGGCGTGCAAAGATGAATGTTGGGTCAAGGCAATGGATGAAGAACTTGAGCAGATCGAAAAGAACAACACTTGGGAGTTGGTTCCTAGACCAAAAGATAAGAATGTCATAGGAACAAAATGGATCTTCAAGAACAAGTTGAATGAAAATGGGGAAGTTATTAGAAACAAGGCCAGGCTTGTTTGTAAAGGGTATGCTCAACAAGAAGGAATAGACTTTGAAGAAACTTTTGCTCCCGTTGCTAGACTTGAAGCCATTCGAATGTTCCTTGCTCTCTCAAGCTTTTAAAAGTTCAAAGTATTTCAAATGGACCTGAAGTTAGCCTTTATGAATGGAGACTTAGAAGAAGAAGTATACATCGAGCAACCAGATGGTTTCATCCTTGGGAATGATCCAAATCTTGTATGCAGACTTAAAAAGGCTCTCTATGGGCTTAAACAAGCTCCAAGGGCTTGGTACTATCGTTTGGATAAATACCTTCATCAACAAGGTTTTTCAAAAGGATCAGCAGATAGCAATCTCTATATAAAAATTGAAAATAACAAATTGCTAATACTTGTTGTGTATGTAGATGAAATTATCTTTGGAAGCAATGAAGAAGCTATGAGTCAAAGCTTTGCCTTGGTGATGCAGAAATAATTTGAAATGTCCTTGCTTGGAGACCTAACATACTTTCTTGGATTGCAAACCAAGTACCTTCTTGTCTCAAACAAAGTACCTTCTTGTCTCAAACCAAGTACCTCAAGCAGATTTTGAAGAAGTATGGCATGGAAGATTCAAAACCAGTATGTACCCCCATGGTTACACGATGCAACCTCAGTGCAAATGATGAATCGACAGCAGTGCATCAACCAACCTATAGATCTATGATTGGAAGTCTACTTTATTTGACAGGTACCCGACCAGACATCATGCATGCAGTGGGAATAGTTGGAAGATTTCAGGCAAATCCAAGGGAAGCTCATCTTCAGGCAGTCAAGAGAATCTTCAAGTACCTTCAAGGAACTCAAAACTATGGCTTATGGTAACCTAGAGATACAGATCTCACACTTCATGCTTACACAGATGTAGATTGGGCCAGAAGCGTGGATGACAGGAAGAGAACAAGTGGTGGTGCATTCTTTATGGGTTCCAGATTAGTATCTTGGTTCAGCAAGAAACAGAGTTTGATTGCTTTATCTACAGCTGAAGTGGAATATGTGGCTGTTGCATCTTGTTGCACTCAACTTCTTTGGATGATGCAAACCTTGCAGGATTTTCAAATCACTTGTACTCCACCTGTCTCTATCTTATGTGATAATATAAGTGCAATAATCATTTCAAGGAATCCTATCATGCATTCAAAGACCAAGCACATTCTATCAAATATAACTTTCTTCGGGAACAAGTGCTTGAGCAAAAAGTCAAGTTGGAGTATGTTCCTTCTAAGGAACAAATTGCTGATATCCTCACCAAACCACTGCCCAGGGAAACTTTTGAATGTCTCATACAGAAGCTGGGAGTAGTTGATGCTTCATCCTACTGTTGAAGCTTGTCTGTTTCAAAGAAAAGTTGGTGTACGCGAGTTGGATGAGGGGAATCTGCGTACATACGCCGATTTATGCAGGTGCAGTCGCATATATGGAGTTCTGAAGAAAATCGGCAACGACAGACTCTGGTTGAAGAGATTCTGATATGGGTCTGTCAGAGACCATCAGGCACAGGTTCAGGGGGAGCAGATAATCTTCTAATAATGCATTGTTGGCATTACCTTAGAAGCTCTTGGTTCTAGTACTCAAGTTGTTTTTGGTTCAGGTGGATCAGCTGTAGAAAGAAGAGCAGAAGGGGAACATGGTTGCTGATATATACAGTGATTGTCAGATGCTACTGATAGTAGTTATTGGTGTTTTGCATAGTCTTGATATTTTGTCTCTATGTCATGTATATCTTTTTTTTATCAAGGTCATGTAATGGCCTATTTTGGTTTCCCCACTATGCCTGGGATGATTGATGCAATTGGTTGTCATATGTAAATTTCTTATGTATCCCCACTTGGTTGGGTGGATGATCCCCACTCGGTTGGGTGATGGTTGTATGTATTGATTCTTTTGGTGATAGGAAGGTCTTTTATGATGTATAAGTCATGGTTCTTCTTGAAGAACACCTTTTTGCAGATCTTGCCTACAGTCAGGGGGAGCATGTTTAGCACAACAGAGCAGAGATATCAGCATGTACTCAGGGGGAGCATAGCCCTTTGCCCTTGATGACAAAGGGGGAGAATGACTTTGAGGATCTTGGGATTGCCATCAAGTCCAAAGGGGGAGATTGTTGGCATTTTGGCACCGGTGTGGCACTATGGTATAGGTGTTGTCCTTGATGGCAACTCACTTTGGTGACAGATCTCAGTTCAGGTGCTCAGAATGAAGGAAATCTTGTATACGCAGGTTCACCTTGCTGAAGACGCGTATACACGCGGGTTATACGTTCAAAAGTCGCGTATGCGTATACACGCACTTTTATGCACAGAAAAGCGCGTACATGGTGGGAAACTTATTTTTGGTCCGTGGTTGTTAGTCCTTGGAATTTGAACCTATGGTTTTGGACCATGGTATCTCGTCAGAAGTGTTGACCCCAGGTTTCCTTGGAATTTGAACCTATCGTTTTGGACCATGGTATCTCGTCAGAAGTGTTGACCCCAGGTTTGGGCCCTTGGTATTGGTTTATTATGGTTTTGGACCATGGCATTGTGGAAGGGATAAAACTATAAAAGAGGAAGGAGATCATGTGGCAAAGAATCATCTGATTTATTTGAATATCTGATATGGTGCTAGATCTGGAATACTGTTGATCGGGTTATGGTGCAGATCTAAATCTGAATGAAGGAGGAACCTGAGCGCAAGAAGGATAAGGACTATTGATGGATCAAAATCTCAAGGCTTGAACATTGGTATCTCTGTATGATTTTGATCTATTATATGTGGCACACTCTTGATCTATAAATCTAGGTTAACTAATGTCTGAATTCTTAAAAGAATAAATTATCCTTTATAGATCTATACGCAGGTTTAGTGAAGTGCAGGTGCGTATACACGCTTTTTCTATGAATGAAAGAAGCGTATACACAGGTTGGTTATGGGACAGAAGCGTATACACGTAGATTGATGAATAGTGAAGTAGCGTACATATCTTGATTTATGTTCTACCTGCTTCAGTTTTATTGCTGCAGTGTTCTGGGTTCAGAATTGGTGTTTGATTACAATTACTGTGTTCTGGGTACAGCTGACAAAGAAGTGTTTATCCTATTCATTTTTTGATTGGTGAAAAGGGTTTGGTTGATGCAGAAATACTTGATGTTTGATTGATATTACTTGTGGATCCAATCCGAAAATTAATGAAACGAGGTCCCTGAAAGCAGAGAGAAGGTTGTAGCCTTCTGTAGGTAGGAGCCTGCATGCTAGTATCTCAAGCTAGTACAAGAACTAAGGGGGTTGGAGCTCCCTTTGAGGAAGGCTGGAGAACGAGAGAGAGTTGTAGCTCTCTGCAGGTTGCAGGTTGCGTACTGGTAAAGACTACACCAGTGCAAAACATTGTAAAGAGAAGTTTCTAATTAAAAAGAAGATAGAGACGAATTGCAGCAGGGGGTTTTCACCCACATTGGGTTTCCTACTTATATCTTGTGTTCATGTGTGTGACTGTCTTCTGCTCTGTTTCACTGGTTCTAGTACTGTTTATTTGCTTCCGATTCACAGATTAATAACTGACATCTGAAAGATAAATCAAATTATAAGTATGCTTTATATACGTGGTTTTCCTTATCTGAAGTTGCGTATATACGCTGTTTTTATTAACTGAAGTAGCGTATATTATCTGAAGTTGAAAAAGGAAATATTTGAGAATACTGATTCACCCCCCCTCTCAGTATTATTTCCAACACGTGATCCGTGAGAGTTGGGGAGGAAGGGAAAAAAGGAGGTTCACCGTATTGAGAGACATAAACCAAGTGTTTAAAATCTTGTCTCAAGAAATCCTAGTTCAAATATTCTTCCCAAATTTCACAGAAAAGGTGAAGGAATTGATCAGAAAAATTCTCAACTGATTCATTAGGCTCCATTCTTAAGAGATTAATCCTTCCACAAACATCTCAGTAGTTATAATTACCGAAGGCTCGATGGAGCTCCCTAACGAAGGGATGAAGGAATGGATGGAAGTAGGTGGCAAGGTATGGAACCACTGATTAACGTGACCTTCAAGGGTGAGGAAGAAAAGCATGCCAGAAAACTCTTCATTATCAATTTCATAAGGTTCACAAAATTGAAGAAAATCGGAAATGTGCTTGGTTATGGACGTTCCGTCCTCACCATCAAACTTTAACTAGGGTAACTGATCGAGAAGCTCATCAGGGCGTGAAAATTGATCAAGGGAAAAAAATGGAGAAACACCCTAGGAGTATGATTTTTGTATGAGCCAATTTAGGTAAAAGATTCAAACTAGATGCAACGGGGTCAGCTTGTCATCTTGCCCTCCTTCTGGAACAGTTTTCTTGATGGCAATGCAAATCCATTAACCAAGGTCATCTCCCTAATATCAAGTCCCAAATAGTCCTCACATTGTTTGGTGTGGGAGTCCCATCCAGTATAAAGGCTTGGTTGCCATATAGTTAGATATCTTCCTTAACTCTAATTTTCAGCACACGAGAGTTTTATGCTAGTATCTTCAAACAACAATGTAAGTGTTCCTCGAGATTGCATAATGTAACTGTGTCAAGGTTATGTTACTGCAAAAAGAGAAGCATAAAGTAACCCTCTTAGTGAGAGGTAATAGTAGCACCTAGGAAGAGACACATGCAAATCAAGAAGGTTTATCCAGCATCCAATGGAATAACAATGGATGTGGCAGTTGTTAAAACTAAGGCACAAGGGAAGACCCATCCACCATCTAGCAAAGTAGTCCACAATGGATGTGATGGTCGTTATAGCCAATAAGCAAGGAAGGTATGTCTAGTATCCTGCGAAGTAGTCCACAAGGATGAGATAGTGGTAATAGGCAATACAACACATTACCAACAAGGTAAGTAGTAAAAAAACTAAAATAGTTCAACTATATTAGTACATATGAAACAAACATGAATTACAAATACCGAAAGAATAGTCTTACAAACATCCACAAGACATGCATGAAAACGTGTTGTCTTGAACATGCTTCTGTATTAAGAAAAAGTTTCAAGACACATATGTACATCATACATCACTAGACCCAATAATGGGACATTGGAGCTACTCCTCACTCCTCAAAGAACATACTGAAAACTCTCTATGCTTTGTGGGAGGAGCCAAGGTGAAAAATTTTGTTGCTCATACAATGAGGGGGTATATATAACCATGGGTGATGCTTGACCCTTGTGACTCCTTAACTACCCTTATGACTATTCAACTACCTACGATTTCTCAACTGACATGACTCTTCGTATTCATTTGTGTCCATTGGACTTCCACTTTACATTACATTTGATTTACAATATACATCACCCATAATAATGATGTGTAATTTGACAATTCATGACATGACTTAACATGACATTATTGACATGAATAACTTGTTGAGGTACTGATGTCAAGCTGTTGTTACTATTGAATGATAGATGTGTTATTGTATTTGATTTCTCTTCTCCTCTGTATAGTTTGATGATGAGGGGTCTTCAATGATATTTGGTCTTGGGATGTGGTTGCATGCATGTGTTCCCTTTGCTTGTACTTGAAAAGCTTATTTTTCCATCCAACTGCATGTGAGTCTTCTAGCATGTTTTCCCTTACTTCTCTTTCTTCATTGTCTCACCATGATCTAATAATGTACATGTTACTATAATTCACCCATGATGGGATGACATAAAATAGAAAACCTCCTAGTATAAGATGACGCATTTTTATTCATGGACTGGTCCTGGGATGGATAATAGGCTGGGAATAGGGCCCAACAATTGTGCATTGCGCAGTTCTAGGTGATAGGGAGGGAGACTGGTCACTAAGACTGTGCAAAGCATAGCTCCGGCTTGGTTGAGTAAATCCTGAGCACAAAATGCTAGGAAAAATTATGCAGAGGCCACTCGGAGGCAGGATTGCACAGTTGAGATCGTTAGTGGCACCTACAAGATGAGTCCCTGGGAGGCAGATTTGTGTAGTTTTATGAGGGAAGGGAGGAATGGGTAGCAAAGGTAACAGAGAGGACATATATGCGTAGTTTTTGGGATCCGTGAGTCCCATTGAGGGAGAACACTTGGGGAACACCTCTATGCATTTCTAGGAGGAAAAGTAGGGTTGGGTCTCTACGCATTATGAGGTTTCAGTAGGCAAGGAGGAGGCTTGATGATTGATCTTCTGAAATGCACAGTTCAGGTCGGGCTTGAAGCAACTTTCGTGCAATTCTAATAAGGAAAGTAAGCTGCTCAACTTTGGGATTGCACGGTGCAATTGCCGTGGGGACAGTATTTGCAGACTGCATAGTTCCAAGAAGCAGAGAAGTGTCATTGACAGTTGAGAATGCACATTTTACAGCTCAATTAGGGTTTGGTGAGAGAGAGTTATCTGGTCAAAAGGATTTTTAGGAAAATGGCTAAGTGTCAGAGGCAAGTGAACTCATGAGGAACTTGACATTATGATCAAACACTTAGTATACTTAGATGACACGAAAAAATAGACCACTAGGACAAAAAGACAAAGCATTACCCTATGTGAGATTGTCTAGAACTAAATGTGACAAGTGTGATACTTGATTTAGACCTTAGGACTACCATGACGAAAATTGTGTGACAGTGCTTAAAACTTTGTGTATGAATGTGAAAATTGGTTACATGGTTAGGAAAACTTGTATATACAAATGCCAACCTTTGAAGTAAGTAGAAAGGCTCGCAAACATGAAATCACAACCCAGCATGCCAAAAGAAGATAATTGATCCGACAAGTGAAAGGGAACAAGACACTTAGAGAAAACACATGGAATTAATATCAATGATCGCAATCATGCATGTCATTGAAGACATAATGCTATGACAATAGTAAGCGGTCCTTCAAGCTACACTAAGAGGCGTATTTCAAAAGATGTGATTTATTTCCCATACCTACCCTACAAAGGGTTATGCATCATATGGAGTCTCCATGTCGTCCTCATCTTCTATCATACCTTGGGTTCCTTGGTCTTCTTATATTTCTCCTCAACTCCTTAAGAGTCATCTAGCATGTCATCCTTCTTCATGGCCACTCAAAGGCACAATTGCACAGTTTAAGCAGGTAGTGACTGCTATGGGATATGGACCTGGGAGGACACATCTACATAGTTTTAGGATACAAGGCAGACAGGGAAGCTGAGATGCCTGAGGGACAAAACTACATAGTTTCTAGAGACAATGGGTTCTGGATTGGGGAATGACACTAGAGGAAACCACTACATAGTTTTGGATGGCAAGGGAAGTTGGGCTTTCTATTCATTACGCAGTTCCTACAATTAAGTGAAAAAGCTTGTGGGTTGCAGATGCAAAGTGAGTAGTTAAGGAAATTTGGATGAGGCTAGGTTGCTAGGGAAACTTTGGCATTTGGTCAAGTGTAGGATTGGTGGAACCAAGAACAATGATAGAACTTGACTATGATCATACACTTGAACACTTAGTGACACAACATAGACCATCCAGAACATATAAAAACATACTTCGCTTAATGTAACAACCTTTGGGGTAGCCTACGACAAGTGTGGCTCCAATGACAGACTTTGAGAGGATAAAGGTGACACTTGTGCAAGAGTGCATGAAATAAGTGTGAAACATGTCTATGTGGTGAAAACAACACATCCTCATAAACATTTCCCCTTAAAGAAAAACAAACTTTCATTAATCCCCATCTCCAAATATGACACATACTATATAAAGATAAAAGCATGAATGACTCTTAAGATTGAAGAGGGGATCTTGAGATCATCAGCTTACCAATAAGTGACTAAGGAACGATCGATCATAGTATCCACAGTAGGCTAAGAAATTTAAGTATAGGCCAAAATTTTGAAGTGTGTTGCAGCCACTACAACAGAACTATAGAGTGTGACTAACTTATTGTGAAAAATATTCTTTGGTCTTGAAATTTTTATTTTATATCTACTAGCTAAAACACAATTTTATTCTAGCTAAACAAGATTAGGATTGGAATCATTGCTTAGAATAATAACTTACTAAGTTGCAATTTTATCCAAAAATATATTTATTTCTTTATAATCATTAACTTATAAACATATATATCAATGTCATCATTTGGTTTCACTATCACGGATGAAGAGCTCTACTAGGGTTTGAAACTGCCGCATCTAAAAAATCTATGCAACGTTGGTCCTTCAACCCTATATATCATTTCTAATCAAATAACTGACAAAATGGATGAGTGAGCTAGCTGGAAGGGAAGAAATCCCCTCCTATCGAAATATCGTAGCAACGGAATCAAGCAGTAAGGATGGTGCTTCAGCAACGATCAAAAAAGAAGGTGGAAATAATGGAAATCCAATTATGGGGGAACAGTGGCAAGCGTGGATGAGGGGACAATGTTTACTATGAGTAGAAAAAAAACTAAGATTCGTGATCCCCAATAATAAAATTCAAAAATACCACAAGTCTATGAAGGATAATGCCCTCATTTGCAAAATTTATAGGTATCTGGCCTTTAGAGAGAGATCTCGTCAAATGGGTCCAACAAAAATGGCATCCAAAAGGAAAAATTAACCAAAAATAGGGGTCTAATGGTTTCTTTATGGTGATATTCACCATTCTAGAAGATAAAGAAAGGGTTTTTTAAAATGGGCCTTATTTCATCTATAATGTTGGACTCTTCATGCACTATTGGGAAAAATGGTACAATCTGGATCAAGCAAAAATTATGGAAGCACCAATATGGTTGAGGTTATTTTCTCTTCCAATGGATTTATGGGATCCAGAAATACTGCAAGGTATAGGAAATTCTATTGGAATATTTGTTAAAGTAGTTGATTCAACTCAATGGGGTCGCTACACCTCTTATGCATGAATCTGAATTTACATGAACATAACTTAACCTCATATAGAATTCATTGAGTTGGAATATCATGATGAGGTATGGAAACAACCCCTATATTATGAGCACATCCCATTCCACTACCAAAAATGCCATGAATATGGGAATTTGTTTAGAGATTTCCCCGTGAACAAAATGGGATTAGCAGATATGAAAACCCTTAAAGGAAAACAAAAGACTTAGGATGACCAAGAGTCCTTACAAGAGGCAACTAACAAAAAGAGGAATGCAAAGATGCCAATGCCATCAACTCAACAAACACAATGTAAGAGCCAAGGTTAAGGAAACACATATGAGGTATTGATGGAAGACAGTGAGAACCCAAGGAATATGAGTCATCAGAACAACACTAAAAATTCTAGGGTTCTTATCAAAGTAAACAATAAACCAAAAAGGAATTATCAAGATGATCCGTCAAAGTAGGAGGAAGAAATGAGTACAGACGAAGAAGTTCTCAAGAAGATTTCAAATGAAAGGTAGAATATGGATAAAAGATTCATTCCAAAAGAACAAAAAGAACTCTATCTGTGTAGTTTTCATAAATACCAAGAAAAACTAAGCTAGTTCACATCGGACCAGAAAGAGAACCCTGGATCTCAACCAGGTAGTGGTCCAGAGTAAGGTGCCCAAGGAAAAGCGGGAAAAATGAGGTCAAAAGAATTTGCAGGAATCGATCCAAATGATTGGGGATATGTTGGTAAATCGAGGTAGGGTGGTACCACTTTAAGCGGAATTCCAGTAAATTAATAAATCTGCACAAGGATTATTGTCTCATGGAATGCTAGAGGCCTCAATATTTGAGGCAAACAATGATATCTCCAGGAAAGAATTAAACAAGAAAAACCGAGTATTATGATGCTACAAGAAACCAAAGTATCTCAAAATTGATTGACAAAAATTTTTCAAGGAATTAAACTTCTTTATGAGGTCATGGATTTATATTTCAGAGGAAGTGTGGGAGGTTTAACTATACTCTGTAACCCTTTAGAGGTAATTTTTGAGGATTGGGTTAGCCTACCTCGAATTCTTTCCTTGAAATTCAAGCATATAGGAACCCGTGACTCGGTGTTTTTATCATCTTTTTATGGCCCTCATACTCTGAGAGGAAAAGAGGCTTTCCTTCAAAATATAGGAAATATGAGAAGTATATGCTCTAAGGAGCTCTGGATCATTGGTGGTGACTTTAATCTTATTTCCTCCCTTGAGGAGAAAAAGGGTGGGATATGTAGAATGGATTAAGAGATGGAAGTGTTTAAGGAATTGATCATGGAGCTAAATTTGGTTGATATTCAAACTAATAGTGGAATATATACATGGAATAATTGAAGAGGGGGATCTCATCAAGTTTCTTTCTTACTTAGACATATTTCTAAACTCGGAACATTTGATGAGCAAGGATATATTCTTTGAAGCATCAATCCTCCCCTATTTAGGGTCAGATCACTTGTTGATTAGGTTGGAAATAGATCTTCAGTTGGCACCTAAAATCAAGCCTTTCCATTTTGAATCATTTTGGCTTAGGTATCCCTCCTTCCTGGGGAAAATGGAAAATTAGTGGTGATCCAATACAACACAAGGCAGGAACCACATGCACACCTTCCAACTTAAGCTAAAAAATCATAAATAATAGATTAAATGTTGGAACCAAGAATAATTTGCGAAGCTTGTGAAGGAGAAAACATGTATTCAAGAGCGAATGAAAGGGATCCAACAATGAATGATCATATAAGGTCATTTCGACACATTGATACCAGAAGAAGGTCAGGTATTGAATCTTCTGGATGAAAGAAAGAAACAAGAGGAAATCATTTGGAAGAAAAAATTCCATATTCAGTGGCTCAGGAAAGGTGAGTTATATACAAGATTTTTTCATAACGTTATGATCAAGCAACGACAACATAATCAGATATTTTCTTTAAATGATGCCACAGGAAATTGTCTCACCCAACATGAGGAGATGGAGGAACTCTTGTTAGATCATTTTCAAACCATGGTTTCAAAACCTAATCATGACTCATTGGAGGCAATCCAAAGAATTACTAGACACACCCCCCCCTTGGTCAGTCAGGATCAAAGCCTTGCTCCAATGAGGGCAGTGACTCTAGAGGAAATAGAGGAAGTTGTCAAAGGTTTGGCTAGGAATAAAACCCCAGGACCGAATGGCTTTAGAGTAGAATTATTCCAAGATACCTGGAGCTTCATTGGATGTGAAATCCTAGATATGGTAGAATAATTGCATAGAATGGGAAAGGTATATCCTAATCTCAATTCCACTTTTTGTAGGTTTTAACCCTGTACAGAAATTACCTGCATACGAATTCTTAAACAAAGAAAATAAACAATGCGAGAGCATAACCCATAAAACACATATGCACAGAGATTCTTCCCTGGATCCCAAAACCGGGACTACCAGCTTGATTTTTCATTATGTTCCTTTCAATGTTACAATACATATGTATACATGCCGAAGCATCCAATACCATGGACCGAAAAACCATCGCATCCAATACCATGTGCGAAAATCATGCACAAAACCATAGGTAGGTTCGCCCAACCTAATATAGGGTCCAAAAAAAAGTTTCCCGGGGCGCTGCCCCGGACCCCGTAGAGGGGGGCTACCCGCCCCCCTCTAACCCCCCGTTTAACTACGTAGCTTAGTCGTGGAAAGAATATAACACAACCCAACAATCTCCCACTTGTTGTTTTCTTTCCACAAGGGGCCACAGGAGAGCTTAGTCATTTTTCCAGCACTGAAACACCCATTGTTTCTCTACACCAAGAGAACTTCTCAGAGCTCACAGATTTTGTCAATGCATCTGCAGTATTCTTCAAAGTGTCCACCTTTACCAGCAACACCTTTTTGTCTTCTATCATATCCTTCACAAAGTGATATTGAACATCAATGTGCTTTGTCTTTGAATCATAAGCAGGGTTCTTTGCCAAGAAAATTGCACTTTGGCTGTCACAGTCTATTCTTATAGCTCCCTATACTAACCCCATACTTGAACACAATCTCTGCAACCAAATTGCTTCCTTGCTTGCATGAGTGGCTGCCATGTATTCTGCCTCTGTAGTTGATAGTGCCACTACAGATTGTTTCTTACTCATCCAACTGACTGCACCTCCAATTAGGTTAAACACATACCCACTTGTAGATCTTCTCTGATCCAGATCTCCAGCCCAGTCTGCATCAACAATACCATGAATATCCAACACTTTGTCCAATCCTGGTCTTCCTTGATAGCACAAACCATAATCACTAGTGCCACGCAAATACCTGAAAACCCTCTTCGCTGCTGTCCAGTGCTCCTTCCCAGGTTTTGACATAAACCTGCTCAATACTCCCACTGCATGTGAAATGTCTGGTCTAGTACAGACCATTGCATACATCAGGCTACTGACTTCACTTGCATATGGAACACGGGACATGTCCTCTTCCTCTTCTTGTGTCTTGGGACACTTTTCAGCAGATAACCTCACACCTACAGGAATAGGAACCTTCACCGGCTTACTATCCTGCATATTAAACCTCTGCAGTATTGTCTCGACATACTTCCTCTGGTTTAACTAGAGCTTCCTCTTTTCCCGATCTCTTTTAATTTCCATGCCCAAAATATAGTTTACAGCACCAAGATCTTTCATGTCAAATTTGGAGGACAATTGGGTCTTCAAATCCTGCATAATTTCTTTGTCATTTCCAACCAGCAACATATCATCCACATACAAGACCAGATAAATAACACAGTCACCAATTAATTTAAAATACACACAATGATCTGCTTTGCTTCTGGTGAAGCTAAGTCCCCGTATAAATGTATCAAATTTCTGATACCACATCCTTGGTGACTGTTTTAACCCATACAGAGACTTCTTTAACTTGCATACCAGTTCTTTCTTACCCTTCACCGCAAAGCCTTCAGGTTGCCTCATGTAGATTTCCTCTTCCAAATCCCCGTGAAGAAATGTTGTCTTCACATCCATCTGTTCTACCTCAAAGTCAAAAGCAACAGCAACAGATAAAAGTAATCTAATAGAAGCTACCTTGGCAACAGGAGAAAAAATATCACCAAAATCAATTCCCGACACCTGGGAATAACCTTTTGCTACCAACTGAGCTTTGTATTTCTCCACCTTTCCTTCTACATTAGTCTTCTTCTTGAACACCCATTTGCTGCCAATGGGTTTCCTTCCAGCCGGCAACTCTACCAGATCCCAAGCCTCATTTTTGTGCAAAGATGCCATTTCATCAACCATGGCCTCTTTCCAGAGTTTTCCATCCTCTGAATCCAATGTTTCCTTCACAGTTCTGGGATCATCATCAATAACAGACAAAGCAAAATTTGAACTGAAAGCAGATGGACTATACCTTTCTGGCTGCCTTCTTTCTCGACCTGATCTTCTCACAGCCGGAGTTTGTGGCTCTTCATCTTCTGATTCCTCCTCTGCTGCAGAGTCTGATTCTTCCTCCTTTGGCTCAAACTCTATCTTCTCAGGTTCCTTTGGTTGGACTTCATGTTGAATAACATCTTTTACCTCTCTGAACACCACATCTCGGCTGTACACAACCTTCTGTGTGACTGGGTTCCAAAGCTTATAACCCTTTAAACCATCCTTATACCCAATAAAGATGCACTTTTCAGATTTACTATCCAACTTGGTTCGTTTCTCCTTTGGAACATGTACATATGCATCACATCCAAATACCCTCAGATGTGAAAGAGAGGGTTTCTTACTAGTCCATACTTCTTGTGGAGTCTTATCCTCCAACGCTGATGAGGGTGATCTGTTGATCAGGTAACGTGCAGTATCCACCGCCTCTGCCCAGAATTCCTGTCCTAACCCGGCACCACTGAGCATGCTTCTTGCCCTTTCCATCAACGTCTTGTTCATTCTTTCTGCGACTCCATTTTGTTGAGGTGTATATGGAGTAGTCTTCTGCCGTGCTATACCACACTTCTTACAAAATTCTTCAATTTCCTTGCTGCAAAATTCTCCACCATTATCTGTCCTCAGCACCTTTATCTTCTTCTCTGTCTGATTTTCCACCAGAGCCTTAAATTCTTTAAACCTGTCAAAGACTTCAGATTTCTTCTTAAGGAAATATATCCATGTATTCCTTGAGACGTCATCTATGAATGATACATAGTACACAGACTTACCCAGTGATGGAACCTTCACAGGTCCAAAAACATCACTGTGCACAAGCTCTAATATCTGTTTCGTCCTCTTACCACCAGAGGGGAAACTCACTCGATTCTACTTCCCATACACACAATTTTCACAGAAATCAAAATCCAGAGAGCTATCATTCATACCTTCTACCATACCGTTACCATGAAGTATTCGAAGGCCCTTCTCTCCAATATGTCCAAGCCTTTGATGCCACAACATGGTCTTCTCTCCAGAGACCACTAGATTTTCTACTCCATTTTCAGGAACCATAGAACTATTACACCCATCAACAACAGTGCTACCTTGCAGCTTGTACAGAGTTCCAATCCGAACTCCCCGCATCAATATCAGTGCTCCTCGAACCATCTTGCAGGTATCTTTCTCGAACAACGTCTTTACACCTGCATCATCCAACTTGCTTACAGAAATCAGATTTCTAGCCAATGCAGGAATATGTAGAACACCCGGAAGTGTTCTAACCCTTCCACCTTGCAACTTCAACTTTACCTTTCCCCAACCAATGATTTTAGCCTTCCTATCATCTCCTAAGAAGACATCACCACCATCGTATTTCTCATACTCGCAGAACCACTCTCTATGGGGAGTGAAGTGAAAGGATGCACCTGAGTCAATCAACCATGCCTCATGATCTACATGTGTACCTGAAGAAGCCAAGTACACATCCCCACCTTCATCTGAGGTGGTTTTCACCTCTGCAGAAGGAGCATCATCAGATCCCTTTCCTTTATCAGGAGCTTTAGATTTACAATCCCTTCTGAGGTGCCCTTCCTTTCCACATTTCCAGCACACCACCTTTGTAGGTTTTCCTAGAGATTTAGATCTCCCTCTAGATTTAGATCTCCCACTCGATGACTTATTTTTGTTTCTGTTCTGGGACCGTCCTCGTACAGACAAGGCATCACCATTCTGGTTGTCCATATTCTTCCGTCTCATCTCCTCCGTCAGCAAGGCTGAGACTATTTCATCAAACTGCAAAGCAGTTGCATTGCTACCTATTGCAATAACCAGACTATCCCACGAATCTGGTAGAGAACAAAATAGACTGATGCACTTATCTTCATCTGAAATTTTATTATCAACAGATAATAATTGACTTACCACAGTATTAAATGCATTCAGATGCTCTGTCACCGAGTCTCCATCTTTCATCCTCAGGTTATACAGCTTTTTCCGCAGGAACAGTTTATTCACCAGAGACTTAGATTGGTACAAAGTCCCTAACTTGACCCACAAAGCCTTTGTCGTAGCTTCTCCTGATACATTCAACAATACTGAATCTGAGACACACAATCGTATTGTGCTCTTTGCCTTCCGATCCAATTTCTTCCATTCTTCATCGGTCACTCCCGATGGTTTAGTACCCGGATCTACCGCGATCCACTGATCTTTATCCACCAACAGATCCTCCATCTTGAGTTTCCACAACTCAAAATTCTGACCATTGAACTTCTCAATCTAGATCTTTCCACTGCTCACCATCTTCTTTCACCACCGGAATCGATCTCGCAGATCTCCCACTGAACAGGGTCTACCACAGGCCCGAGCGAAACCCCTCAGCAACAAAGTCGTCCCCTTGAAGCCAAAACAGCTCTGATACCAAATGTAGGTTTTAACCATATACAGAAATTACTTGCATACGAATTCTTAAACAAAGAAAATAAACAATGCGAGAGCATAACCCATAAAACACATATGCACAGAGATTTTTCCCTGGATCCAAAAATCGGACTACCAGCTTGATTTTTCATTATGTTCCTTTCAATGTTACAATACATATTTATACATGCCAAAGCATCCAATACCATGTACCGAAAAACCATCGCGTCTAATACCATGTGCGAAAATCATGCACAAAACCATAGGTAGGTTCGCCCAACCTAATATAGGGTCCAAAAAAAAATTTCCCGGGGCGCTGCCCCGGACCCCGTAGAGGGGGGCTACCCGCCCCCCTCAAACCCCCTGTGACCCCCCCGCTGCGCAATCGGCGCAATGAAGGGGAGCTCCCGCCCTCCTCTAACCCCCCGTTTAACTACGTAGCTTAGTCGTGGAAAGAATATAACACAACCCAACACTTTTATCTTTTTAGTTCCTAAATCCACCCACTCGAAAAATCCTAAGGGTTTCAGACCTATAGTCTTATGTAATGTTATTTATAAAATCATCTGCATTATTATGGTAAAATGGATCAAACCTCTTTTTCTGACCCACATATCCCCAAAACAAACTGGCTTTCTTTGAGGACATGAAATTATGGATGGAATTATCACCTCCCTTGAAGTTGTACATTTGATTAAAAAACTAAAATATTTTGGAATGTTGATGAAGTTTGATTTATCCAAAGCCTATGAATGGCTTATCTAGACTTATCTCCTCAATATCTTAAAGGATTATGGATTTGATTCAAAATGGAGCAACTGGGTATCCTCTCCCATTCAAGCTTTGGTATTCTCGATCTTTCTCAGTGGATCCCCATCCAAATCCTTTAACTCTTCTAGAGGATTTCGTCAAGGAGATATTATGTCTCTCTTTCTCTTCATCCTTGCGGTTGAAGGCCTAGGTAGGTATATCCAAGTTTCCTCCCAATCTTCCTAGATTAAAGGCATTCGTTTATGGGCTGATGACCTCCCTATCACTCATTATCAATTTGTGGATGATATCATGTTGTTTTATAAAGTCTCCCTTGATGAAGTTAGAAAGTTAATAGATACCCTCCATGAGTTCATGCAGGCCTATGATACCATGATAAAATCGATAAATGGAACATTTTGTTTCTTAATACTCCGATTTCTACCCAATATTTCTTAGCTCGATCCCTTGGTTCTGGAATCAGAACCTTTTCTGTTAGATATTTGGGTATGCACTTGGTTGTGAACTCCTTAAGAAATGCTTGCTAGCAATATATTCTTCAGAAAATTCAACCAAAATTGAGTGGTTGGGAATTTAGGGCATTGAATCTCATTAGTATAGTGATCCTATTAAGATTTGTTTTACAATTCATCCTTATCTACCAAATATCGAGCATGGTTGCTCCCAAATTAGTGTCTAATTCCATGATAGAGACATTTAGGAATTTCCTATGGGGAGATTCTTAGGAGGCTAAGAAATGGGCTTTGGTTTGCTGGGCCAATGTTATAAAATCTAAATTGGTAGGTGGCCTAGGCCTCAGAGATCCATTGATACTCAACCAAGTTCTAGATGCTAAATTGTGGTGGAGATGGTTAAAGGGATGCCCCAACCTATGGAAGAATATATGGACTAGGAAATATATAATGCCTACCTCATCTAAAGGAAAACTAATACACTTGGATACACAAAAAGGATCTTATACTTGGAATTTGGTTTCAAATAATAGAGATCTCATTAGAAACCACATATTTTGGGAGATCATGGATGGGAATAGTGCTCTTTTTTAGAAAGATACCTGGAAACAAAAAGGGAAGTTGCTCAGTAGAAGAGACCTTGGAGATATTTTCTTATATAAGAACAACCAAAATTTCATCTTACTAAATCATTATTGGAATCCCACCCAGAATGACCCATTATGGAGAACTTGGAAAGGCCCATAGGATTTGATAAACTTGCCAATAAGAAATCAAGTTTAGTCCAGCAAACTTACTAAAGAGGAAGGCCCTAACATTCTCAGATGGGGCTACACTACCACAAGAATGTTCAATATGAGGGAAGCATACAAATTTGCAGTTGAGGAACTATAGGACCACCACAATCCTATATGGAGAAAGATATAGATAGAGAATTTGTGGCCAAACGTTTCTCATTTCTTATGGTTAGTTTGTCAAAAAACAATCCTCACCTGGGATCTGTTATAGAAGTGAGGACTCCAAGGGCATTCATATTGTATTCTATGTGGTCTACAGAATGAATATCTTGAACACCTTCTGAACACATGTACCTTTCTGACTAGTTATGGAGTAAGTTAGGTAGCCTCTTTAACCACTAGGACTGAGTTATAAACAACATCTCAAAATCTATTGCAAATTGGAGAAAGCGAATTTTCAAAAGCCCAGTTCTGAATCACGATCAAAGATTGTGAATTGGTTTTCTCCTCTAGTCTATCTCGAAAGAAAGAAATCGAAGAATATTTAAAGATCAATGGATACCTTGGTAGGGATTATGGAAAGGGATTATACAAAATATTCAAGAAAATTTTTTGGTCGATCAATGGCATCCAGATGACTGGTAGGTCTTCCGTCATGAAGCCTGAATCCTCAACCATATGAACTTATCTCCCCAAATGATTGCCCCTTCATCATGGAAACTCATGATTTCTCATAGTCCCTTACCTAAACATTATCATGCTCCACCTGAAGGATTTATTAAGCTAAATTTTGATGGTTCCTCCAAAGAGAACCCTGGGGATGCAGGTTTTTGGGGGTTTATTGAGAGAATCCGAAGACTACACCAGAATAATCTATGCAACGAATTGTGGATATGCTAGCAATAATGAGGCAGAATTCAATGTTTTTCTAAAAGGCCTATTAATACCTGAAAGGGAATATTTTACGAAATTAGTTATACAAGGGGACTCTAACTTAGCGATTGGAATCATTAAAAAATTGAATCATGGATGTAGTGTTGAGAATATCATTCATAGTTGGAGGAAAGCATGCTTGGTGCAAGACATAGGGGATCTTCTTCACTATTTTGAATATATCATTCCTTCCCACATCAGGAGAGAAGGGGAAAAAGCATCATATTTTTTAGCTAATTGGGTTGTCTAAATATTGGGAAGACATTGGATTATCCTTGGCCTCCATACAGCCTTAGAGAAGAGATGGAAAGTCTGAAGCACATCCTGTATCATGATATTGGTGACAACAATGAACCTAACCAAGTCGTTAACCAGAGATCCCCGATCAGGGTGAGGCCAGCGAGATGGAATCCTCGGGATCCATGTCATGGCTAGCATTCCAAGAAGAAAGGATGGTGAGGGATTTTTTTTGGCCCTCACACACTCGTTAACCTTCGCAAGGTGGGTAGATGCATGCAAGGCATTAATGATGATCTGAGCGACTAGTGTGACACCTTCTGCCTGAAATTTTATGTTGCAAGTTTGTTTCTAGGAGGAGGCATTGTAAGCAGTTTGGTTACAGGCCCTACGGAATTCTTATGTGCACTCTCGAAGGTCCCTGCCACATCTGGTCGAATTCGTACAACAACTATCCTCCATTATAAAGTGGCTAGCGTCTATGAGTATGTTTTATCAATGATTTATTCCCTTCCAACTCCTTTGCTTAATTTCTCTATGATAATTCATGGGGAACAGGTCTCTGAGACAATGTTTCGGTTTAGAATGACTTCATTCTCCAATTTGTGGAAGGAAAGTGCTAGTTTTTGTGATGGGCAACCTCAATTCGGTCAATTTTTATCTATTAGTTATGTTATCTTACACTCTTGGATAGGTATGAACTTGGGGTCTATGCTTTGGCATTCACTTTGTATTTTATGCATGGAGACTTGGGTTTTATTTCATGTCTTCTTTTTACTTTTGCTGGTTTGTAAGTGAGGATATTATCTGAGAGAGTATCCATTCGAATGGACTCTGTGTTTGGTTCTTCGAAGGATCAGGGAGCCATGGATTGATGATGTCGGCCTTTATCAGTATACCCATATCATATTCAGTGGAAAATGATTTTTTTATAAGTTTGTTGCACATGGTTCTCTGGAATTATTTTGTGATATACCTTCAGGTGTCAATCCCAGGTGCACAAAACAAGATTGTGAGCTCGCCACTTTCAATGTGCTAGGTTTTTTGGTTGTTATCTCAATGCAATGATTCATTTTCATCGACAACAAAGTCATAGTATGGTACACCATTCCTCTCGAAGAGGTTCCATGATGAAAAAGGCTCGGGGCGGGAGTCATTGTGCGGGGCTACAACGTGGTGGAAATCATCACTAGCCACATCTTGTTCAAGGTTGCAGTTGTAGAACAACCTTTAGGCTTATACGTGAAGCGTCTTAGGCCTACCAGACTGACACTCCGCCAACTTACATCTAGGTCAGAAGTAGACCAAAGCTGATAGGTAGCACAAGAAAATGTGGATGATAAGGAATGGTTGGAGTTGGTACGAGACCCTAATCATACGAGAGGTCAATCCTCTCAGTATAAACAAACTACCTACCTATATTGGCTCATGAAAAAAATTGTAGCAAGAGCCTTGTCCACTGTTATAGCTGATTTAGCTAAGACCAACCCTATTCTTCCATAAATTCATAAAGGTTCTAGCTTCTCCAATTTCATCTTGACCAACATAATACCCACCTCAACCGTATAGAAAATCATATTTCGTGTCTCCCTCAAACAAAATTATCTGACTCTAACATGAAAGATACAACTTCTGTGGACTCTTTAAATGATTAGTAGTATGTCAAATCTAGTGCGCATTCCAATTTTTTTAAAGTACAAATGTAGGACATGAAGACTTTTTTACTATATTTTAGATTTTAGATATTAGACGAAGTAAGGATACTCAAACATTTATAGCTCTAAAAGAAAGTCTTAAACTATTTTGCTTTTGGATGGCTTATAATGCTGTATAGTGGCCAAGAGATCTAGTTTCCCACTCGGTAAATTGAGGCCATTTGATCATGGATGTAATCTTCTCTTTTTGTTGAATGAATGAAAAAGATCATGCTAAGATTATTAAAAAAACCTCATCAACATATATATTTATATGAAAATGAACCATTTATACCATTAAATTTAAATGACAAATAAAGCTTTGCTATTTCAATTACTTCAAATGTTATAGTTGAGCCAAATTAAGTAATCCTTCCAAAACCCTAACATATATATTCTTAATATAAAATTATTTCTCATAAAAAAAATAGTAATAAAGAGTATTATTATTTATAGTTTTTTTATTACCAACAAAAATTTTAATATATTGTTTTCATTAATATGATATCAATTTTACATGTTCTTAGACAAACCTCACATAGCTATCATACTCCCTTGTAGAATGACCCTCTCATTCAATAATTACTTATTTAATTTAATTTAATTATTTCTTTCTACATTAAAAAATGAAATATAAAACCTAAATAAAAATATGAGATTTAAAAATAAAATATAAAATGACAGAGAAATAAAACGCTTAAATCTATATAATAAACAATGTGTCAAACATCTTACGTATATATTTTATAGTAAACCCTGAACTTTCTACTAATTACAGTCATTCCTCTGTTAATAAACTTAGATTCAAGTAGACTAGATCTGTGTCCACCCAAGAGAGGAGTCCAGGCCACTGTTCCTCTGCACATCACGTTAAATTTCCAAAACAAAACCAAATAATTGGATCCAAACATTCCTATAGCTGGAAACATCAAATACTTACGGGTTAAAAAAGGCTACATTAGGTCATATTTGATGGAAGATTTTAAGTCCCGATAGTTAAATTCGAATCCCAAAAACTATCTTGCAATTACATATTTTGACTCCGACCCGAGTTTGAAAACGAAGATGCCCGTCTCAAAGAAATAGCCTGCAAAGGCTTGTCTGTGAGGCGTATGATACTATATGAACATGCACCCATGAGTGTCCCGCCGATGGGACCAAGCACGTACACCCATATTGCTTTGTAGTTATTGTTCACTATCGCTGGACCAAGAGACCTAGCCGGATTCATTGATCCTCCAGATATTGGTCTGCCAAAAACAGTAATTTTATTCAATTTCTTTTGTTCCAAAGAAATTAGATTAGATTTACTTCATAATAATGCTGAAACGAATGTGTCAAAGGTCCAGCAGCTCACCCTGCAAAGATAGAGCTTATCATCACCATCGACCCAACTGCTATCCCTGCAAGCTCTCCTATCTGCATGGTTTACAATTCAAACAGTGGCTCTGTCACCATAGAACGTTTGATTGTCTAGTATGGACAAATTAGGTGGAATGCATCTTTGCATCGCGTTCAGAAGAGAAATGCAGTGGATTCGGTAAAAATAAAATTATCATTATTAGTATTTATTATAAAATTATTATAATTTTATAATAAAGTATTTATATTAACAAAAAATTAATAAATTATTTAAATAAATAAAATTTATACTCTTGTAATTTATAAAAAATAAATTAAAAATATATTAATATAATTTAAATTATTTTTATAAAGTACTTTTAATTAAAATAGTCATGATTTTTTAATTTTTTTTTAATTAGGTATTCGGTAATCATTTATAAATAATAATTTCTATAAATAAATTTTTGTATATTAAAAATAATATAATTTTTGAATATTAAAAATAATATAATTTTTGAATATTAAAAATAATATTACTATATATAGAATTGTTATTAAATGTGAATTTGAGATATTTTATTAAATGTGAATTTTACATATTTAATAAAGGTTATTTTTAATTTATATTTTTTTCCTAATTATTATTATTATTATTATTATTTTATGGTGGGTGTCAAACTTAATTGTTAACAGATAACAATTATGAGTATTGTTAACACATAACAATTAACTCATAATGTTATGAAGTAAAGTGGTTGGTGTGAGACAAGTTTTAAGGAAGTTCACATTCTATGGATAGAGATGTTTAAATTAAATCTTGGTGGTTTAATTTTGGTTTTATGTTATTTTTTGTTTCTGGTTATTTTTGGGCTTTCTCAATGTTTAATAATGATATACTTAGGTTAGGTAGTGGTAACTTGGAATTTATGGTGTAGAAGGTGGAGGCTTTTCAAAAAAATGTTAATGAGGAGAAGAAGTGAATAAAGAAACTTAATTCCAGAATGATGTTCCAAAAATGTTAAGAAATAAAAAGATTCACACCCCTCTTGTTCACTTAGAGTCGAATTGGTAGCACATTATTCAACAAGTGCATTTGGTGTGAATACCTCTTGAGATATTTGCAAAGAAATAAATCATGATGAGGAGAATGCAAGGGCAGTACTGGAAACTTAGTAGAATGTTAAGAAAATCAATAGGAAATCTTTATCATTATAGATAGTGTGCAGTTACATTGAAGGAAAATCAATAAAAATGTCTTTGTACTAAGTAAAAGAATAACTTACTTTGGAATTCTCCATCTCAAAAAAATCACACTAACACATAATACTAGACAGGTAAACTCTCAATCAAATTAAATGCTTTTTTTCTTTCTATTTTAAGGGTAACAACTTACCTATAAAACACAATTATGTAACAAAATAGATTTAATTAAAATTTTATAACATTTTTGAAAATAAAATGTCATATATTTTATTAACAAGAGTAAAAATGTTTTTCTTAAATTATTGGTAGTTTTTTATATTAATAATCTTTAATTACTTTATTATTTTTAATGTTTATAAATATAAATTTTATTTGTTAGGAAAGAAATTACAGATCAAAGAAGCCTAAATTGATAAAAAAAAAATTGTTATTATTACTAAAATATATTAACATACTTAAAGAGAAAAAAATAACGAAAGTTTTATGCCTTATGTGTAATAACCTCGGTAACTTGTAATTTCCGGTAATTACTGTGGTAAAAACAATATGGGTGACAACTTGTTTTATTAAAAGACATTATTATTTTTTGAAAGTAAATATAAGGAACTATTTTGCACATGTGTTGAATGAAATGCTGGCAGCCTCCAAAAGGAGGATTTTCTATTAAAAGAAATTAATCAGTTATGAAACTGAAAAAGAAAGACAACTGCCTCTCACCCAAGGAAAAGGCTTGGGAGGAAAAACCTCTGGGCTGTTGAGGAACAGGCAGAGGTGAGATTCCAAAAGAGAGTAGCAGAGTGAAAGAAGGGGGTTAAGTCTGGTTGTGATCAGATAACCCAGCACCGTGGTGCATGAGTCTTGTTGAGGGCTGCAGGCCTGCAAGACGGCTCGGGGGGAGAATCCAGTGCAGTGGATCTCAAGGTTGGGAGGTTAAGAGCAAAAACTCTACAGGTGACTTCTGAAAGTAAGAACTTCAGTGACAGAATACCAGGTACGCTTCTTCTAAATTAGTTAAGGAAAGCTCAGGTATTGAAAGTACCCGGTTGTATCTTTTCTTTTAAAAGTTGTTGTGGTAAGATAATTAGAATAAGATTACGGTTTTACCAGAGAAAATGGAATGGGGGATGTGACGGTGTCACATGGGTAGAATACATTCACCTAAGCTTACACAGTTAATCTGTGTACAGCCATTAACAACTAGGAACTGCTGAAATATGGGAAGCAACAGTACCCAGTAATAGTAGGAAGACTGATTTCTGAGATAAACCGAGTCCATAATAGTGCTCAGTTCTACAGAATAAAGACCTGAGAAGATGAGAGAAGCCGAGCTGGCTATTTAACCGTAGATTGACTCTGTAAACTGATAAAGAATTCATTATAAAGGTCAGTCTATAGATATAAACTTACTCGGCATGCAATCACTTAATAGAATAAACAGTGTAAGTTGAAAGACGAGGTAATGTGAAAGGGAGTTGGTGCATGTTTTATACAGTCTTAACAGGTACTGTGCAAATATGGAATGACACATGAAAATAAAAACTCAGGATTTACATTATCTTTCCGAGTAGCGTCTGTATACTAAACATTGAAAGGCAACAGTGACGGAAAGCGTAGTGTTATTTTAATATAAATAATGATGTACATCAAACCCTAGCTTCAGGGGTTGGAACGATATCATTCATAGGCTACAAACCAAGCATTGAATCACAGTACAGAAATAAGAATAAGCTTGAACTAGATAATAAGTATTGTTACAGGCGAGTGACCGCCGTAAACCTGCTGGCTGCATTATGGTCAAGCCTGTGCGCAGGAGGGTAGACACTACATTCACGAAACGAATGCAAGTCTATCCTTGTCGCTATACAAATAATAAATAAAAACAAGAGCTGTGCTGTGGGAACCAATTATTAAAGAAACTTCTCGATTGCATAGCACTGAAACCCTAAGGCAATAGAATGTCATAACTGTAATGCTAATGAACAATAGAAAACGGCAGTATAATATTCTGAATATCAAATTTAATCTTAGAAACTTTATGGCATTGGAAATGTTATATCCATAATTGCTTTCCAGAATTAGAAGTAGCGACGGAGAAATGCACCAACTATCAAAGGTAAACGGAGTAATCCTAAAGCATAACCATTGCCGTAAACATGTATGATACCAAATGTAAACAGAAGCAGTAGCTACAAACTCTGTATATTAAACTTTGCAAATATCAGAACGAAGGTTTAAATATCCATTAACCGGTGTCGGCATTTAAATATACAGGAAAGAAAGAAAGGAAATCATTATGAAACTCTGATAGTGTACCATCGACCACAAGAAAATCCAGGCCGAACCAAGATAGTGACAATCCGCAAATGACAAATATAACAGTAGTTGTTTAACTATGCCGACCTTACATAACCGCCGAAAGCTCATAGGAGCTTTTCCTAAATCCGGTAATGATAAACAAGATAGTGTTCTTAGCCAAGTGCAAATAGTGAATACATAACTAAGGCACAGAGGCCATAACCTAGGGTTCAGCTGGACAGGCCGCCAAGTGAGGCCTCCAAACATAAATCGCACAAGGGTTTGGACCCGGTATTTAACCTGAGACAACAGGTAGAGAACAGGCCGTCTCAGCTGTAAAACAAACCCTCGTAATGCAATTAAACACAGTCAGCAAGAATGATAACGAATTCCGACTTACCTGGAAGAGTCATAGCAACTAAACCCTCCGGCGTTCTGTGAAGGTAAGCTATGGTCAGCACCGGAACCCTCCAAAACTGTCAAGCCAACCCTGGAAATGATTAGAGCATAAACAACAGAAGCGAAAACCAATAAGTTATAAACCAGCTGTGAAAGTAATGAAGGAGATGCGCGGCCAAACCTGAGTAAGGCAGAGGAGCGATGATCCAAAGGAGTGCAATGAACCAGAGGACTTGCAGTCCACACTGTCGAAGGAGCTCGGCTACAGAGAGATGAACAAATGAACCAAAAACGAATCCAATAAGACTTTTATATGCAGGGTCAAACCCTAAGTGAGGCTGGACCGTCCGATGAAGGTAAGTAATCACCATCGTTGGATTAGGCGGGAGGCCTAGCGTGAACCCCGGAGCAGGTCAAACTCTCTCAGATCACATGGCCAGCACGTGAAGACGGGCCATATGGCTACGGAGCTGGGTGAGCTGGCGTACTTGCTCTGCCATTTGTCAGCAAACGTTCAATGGATAAACAGCAATCAAAACTTATGTCTTGTCATATAACTCATCATGTCGATATAATAAAGGTTAAGTAAATATGGAGTGATATGTATATATATATCCGATAGTTATATAACCAAAACCTTATGACAACCATTTTATGCGCATGATCTATATGTGTTTAGGGTTAATAGGTGGGCACCGTAGGTTAGGGGATTGTAATAGAGAGTTTCCAACCGTATATGTATATATAAAAAAAAAAATTATTTACTGTATTTCTTGAATAAAAAAAGAGATCGTGACAATGTGGTATCAGAGCAGAGGTTCCAAAACTGTGGCCTCTGGAACAGCAATAGAAACAGAAAGAGAAATTATCTTACACATATACATAGTACAATGCAATTAATTACCTTTCTTGTGTACAACCAGGAGAATATCGAGACAATCACCCGCTGACAGTTATATAGTAAGATGGAGGAAATGCCGGGAGCTGGCGGCATCCCACCAGAAAATGCAGGACTGTGGGTTCAGCTTGGTGCTGAGACACGCAGTACCAATCAGGCGATACTGCAAACAGTTCAGGAACTGAAGGGTGAGATGGCACGCTTGCGAGAGGACAATGCGCGATTAACAATGGAACAAGAAAGAATACTGAAAAGCCTGTCAGATAAACAAAATCCACCCTTATGTTGGCATTATGATTCAGGTGTTGTCCTTGATGGCAAACCCATTCAGGTGATAAATCAAGAAGGACGCAGGAAATATGTTCAGCCAGTGCGTCCCCGCAGGTATACCATACAGAACTCGCGTCCAGGGACGCAGGCCAGCCGTTCAGGAGGTGCGTCCGCCCAGTGCACACATTTCAAGGCAGAGAAAAGCACGTAGGGGTTTCTTGTGTGGTATCTAGCCGACGGTTTTGTGTTTCTATGGTGTCGGCTCGTGGTATTGTTCCATGTTTTGGGGAGAAGCTTGCCTATATAAAGCAAAGGAGTTCATTTGGATTGATCATCAACTTGGTTGAAGATCTTTTGGTGAGATCTAGTCCAGATCTATGAAGGCGAATCTTCTAATGGACTGTGATCTCTATGGCGCATGATCAGATCTGTGGATCTGAGTGTTTGGGTTGGTTCTGAAGTCCTCTTATCTTCTATATCTGAAGGGACGCAGATTCAGTGAAGGGAAAGTGCGCCGGGACGCAGTACAGTGAAGGCTCAGGTGCGTCTCTGAGGCAAAGGACGCGGCGCGACTGTGTTATTGGGTGCGTCTCTGAAGCAAAAGACGCGGCGCGACTGTGTTATTGGGTGCGTCTCTGAAGCAAAAGACGCGGCGCAGCAGTGTATTTGGGTGCGCCGGTCGCAGCTAAGCATAGAGGAACAGTGCGTCTGCACGCAGAGCAGCGGAAGGTAGACTGCGTCCAGTCGCAGGCCACAGAAATAAAATATGCGTCCCTGTCTTGAGATGATCTGTTGACTGTATATTTCTATTCGTAAGGTGTTCTGGGTTATTTCTGTAATTACTGATCTGATATTTGTAGTGGACTGTATCTGTTGTATACTTGTTGATCATTTGATTCTTCATGAAAAGAAGTAGGGGGTTGTAGCTCCCTTCCAGGAGAGACTGGAAAACGAGAGAGAGTTGTAGCTCTCTGCAGGTTGCAGCCTGCGTGCTGGTAAAGGACTGCACCAGCACAAAATCATTGTAGAAAGAATTTCTTGAAAGAAGATAGAGACATATTGCAGCAGGTGGTTTTCTCCCGCATTGGGTTTCCACCTTACATCTTGTGTTCTTTGGTGTGACTGTCTATTTTCTTTATTCATGCTCATTGTTTTATGGTACTGATATGCAAGAATAATTCAAAAGATCAAATAAGGAAGATTTGGTAAATTGCTAGATAATACTGATTCACCCCCCCTCTCAGTATTATTTCCAACAATTGGTATCAGAGCAGGTCCTTCAGAAAAGCTTGATCGCTTGAAGGTAGATCGTTCATCATGAGCAACTACGAGAGAGAAGTATCAATCAGGCCACCCGTCTTCGATGGGACAAACTTCAATTATTGGAAGGTAAGAATTACTGCATATCTTCAATCTCTTGGTACAGAAGTTTGGAACATTGTAGAAACAGGCTATGCCTTTCCTTCAGTTACTCCTACAGATCCAGCTGAGAAAAAGCAGTATGAAACAAATGCAAAAGCAGTCAGTACTCTATTAGGAAGTATATCCCAAACAGAGTTCATGAAGGTCATGCACTTCAAATCAGCAAAAGAGATATGGGACAAAATGATCACTAGCTATGAAGGAGATGAACAGGTAAAAGAAGCTAAACTTCAAACTCTCAGGATTCAATATGAGACTCTCAAGATGTACAATGATGAAAGTGTGGCTAATTATTTTCTTCGGGTAGATGAGATTGTTAATTGTATGAAAAATTTGGGTGAAGAAATAAAAGAGACTATAGTAGTTCAAAAGATTCTAAGATCTTTATCCCCCAAGTTTGAATCTAAAGTATCTGCAATAGAAGAAAAGGAAAATCTCAAAGTTCTCACTATGTCTCAGCTACATGGAATTCTAACTGCTTATGAAATGAGAAAGGGAGGACCATCAGACAGAAGGGAGGCTGCCTTTAAAGCATCAGGCAAAGAAGATTACTATGAAGCAAGCCATGATCCAGAAGAAGAGGAAGAAGAATCAAATTTTGTCAGAAATCTTCAAAGGGGTTCTGGAAGGTTCAGAGGTAAGTTACCCTTCAAATGCTTTGCTTGTGGAAGAGTAGGTCATTATGCTGCAAAATGCTCTTATAAGGATAAAGGAAAGGAACCAGTTAGATGGAACAAGAAACAAAGCGCAAACAAGAAAAGCTACTACACCCATGAAGATAGTGATGGCTTATCAAATAGTGATGAAGATGAACAAGGTAATAAATATAGGTTGTTAATGGCATTTGAAGATGATGATTATGAGGATGCTGTAGATGTGGATAACCTTTACGATGAAATTACTAGACTCAAGAGATGCATAGAAGAAAAGAACATGATTATTGATACTCTACAATTCCAAATTGATGAAAAGGAAAAACATCTTGAAAAATTAGAAGGTGAAATTGTTGGTCTTAGAAAAGAAATTGAGAAAACAAAAACTATTAATCTCAAGTTTGTCAAAGGATCTGAAACTTTGGATGAGATTATCAGTGTGCAGCGGTCTCCATTAAATAAGACAGGTTTGGGCTATAATGGAGAAACTTCTCAAGCATCCACTTCAAAAAGTTATCTTGATGCAGCAAGAAGAAATGAGCAAGAACACAAGGAAGATCATCAGGTAAAGCAGGGACAAATGTCAAACAGAAACTATCAGGGGCAATCCAGCTTAAGGGTGAACAAAAGCCACAACCAGCCACAGGTAAAATCTTCTCAATTTGGTTCAAGAATAGATGATAATCGAAATTACAATCAGTTGGCTGGTAGATCCAATAATCGCAAAAGCTTCTTCAATGGACAATGCTTTTCTTGCCATAACTTTGGTCACAAAGCAGCTCAATGTGTTGCATATAAAACAATCATGACTAGGGAAGCTCAAAAACAAAAAAGTATGACAGGGATTACAAAAAGGACCTATAACAACTTTTCAGCTCTTGAAAATGAAGTTGAATGTTCTATTTGCAATAATTTTGGACATAAAGACTTTGAATGCAGAAGCAGGTTTCCGGAAAGAAAGGTACAAGAGCAGAAAAAGGAACAAGCCTCAGGCACCAAAACATGGAGAATAAAGGAACCTCAAACAGAAAGATGTGGGATAGCATTTTATGCAGAAGGACAAGAAAATCTATGGTACATTGACAGTGGATGTTCGAAGCATATGACAGGTGATAAAGAAAAACTTGAGTCTTATTCTAATTTAGAAAAGGGAAAGAAAGTCTCTTTTGGAAATGATACTCCTGCAACTATAAAAGGAAAAGGTATTGCTCCTTTAAAAGAAGATGTTAAGGCTGGAAATGTTTTGTTTGTTGATGGATTGAAGCATAATCTGCTAAGTGTCAGCCAGATGTGTGATCAAAGAACCGAGGTTATATTCAGATCAAATGGATGTCTTGTTCGTGATCTTGATACAGGTAAAACAGTTCTCAAAGGGAAAAGAACTCCAAATAATCTATACATATTTTAAGAAGGACAACAACAATGCTACCTAAGCAAGGATGAAGAGCACTGGTTATGGCATCGAAGGTTGGGGCATCTAAGCTTCTCACAAATAAGGAAAGCATGTAAATATCAGGCAGTTCGCGATCTTCCAGATATCAAAATTCCTGACAACACCATATGCAGATCATGTCAGTTTGGAAAACAAACCAGGACTAACTTTCCAGAGAAAGAAGGATCAGCTAGCATGCCTCTTGAGTTAGTACATACAGATGTATGTGGACCATTCAGAAAAAGAACACCTAGAGGAGAGGAATACTTGATATTATTTATTGACGATTTCTCCAGGTTTGTTTGGTTAGGACTTATGAAGCACAAAGATGAAGCATTCAAAAAGTTCAAAACCTTCAAAGCCTTGGCTGAAAATGAATCAGGTCACAAAATTAAGTGCCTCAGATCTGACAGAGGTGGGGAATTTACTTCAAATGAATTTTTCGATTTCTGTGATGAACATGGGATAAGAAGAGAATTCTCTACAGCTAGAACGCCTCAGCAAAATGGAGTTGTTGAAAGAATGAACAGAACAATCCAACAAATGGCTCGTGCTATGCTTGATGAATCAGGAACCCCCGCAACCTTCTGGGGTGAGGCAGCACATACTGCGGTTATTATTCTCAACAAGACAAATGTTCGAGTGAACAGCACTCAAACCCCTCATGAGCTCTGGAGTGGTAAAACTCCTTCGGTAAAGCACTTCAAAATCTTTGGGAGCAAATGCTATATCAAGAATACTGAGGAGCAGCTTGGCAAACTTGATCCTAGAGCAGATGAAGGCATTCTTCTTGGCTATTCTCCACATAGCAAAGCATACAAATGCTACAATAAAAGACTTGGCAGAATTGTTGACAGCATTGATATAGTGGTTGATGAAAAGGGATATATTCCTAAGCAAATACATCGTGAAGACATCGAAGAAGATGAGAGCTACCCTCAAAGACAGAATGATGAAGAAGAAGAACCTCAAGAAGAATCTCAAGAAGAACCTCACGAAGAAGCAGAAGAACGGACAAGAATAGAAGAAAAGACTCCATCCAGATATGTTCAAAAGAACCATCCAGAATCTCAGATCATGGGACAAAAAGAAGCAGGTATACAAACTAGAAGAACAGTTGCAGAAGCTTCAAGCTATTTGGCATTACTTTCCTCCACCGAACCACAAAATGTGAAAGAGGCATGCAAAGATGAATGTTGGGTGAAAGCAATGGATGAAGAACTTGAGCAAATCGAAAAGAACAACACTTGGGAGCTGGTTCCTAGACCAAAAGATAAGAATGTTATTGGAACAAAATGGGTCTTCAAAAATAAATTGAATGAAAATGGAGAAGTAATTAGAAACAAAGCCAGACTCGTTTGTAAAGGGTATGCGCAGCAAGAAGGAATAGACTTTGAAGAAACTTTTGCTCCTGTTGCAAGACTTGAGGCCATCCGAATGTTCCTTGCTCTCTCAAGTTTTCAGAACTTCAAAGTATTTCAAATGGATGTGAAATCAGCCTTTTTGAATGGAGACTTGGAAGAAGAAGTGTACATTGAACAGCCAGATGGGTTCATTCTTGGAAATGATCCAAATCTTGTATGCCGATTGAAAAAGGCTCTCTATGGTCTCAAACAAGCTCCAAGGGCTTGGTACTACCGGTTGGACAAATATCTTCATCAACAAGGTTTCTTAAAAGGTTCAGCAGATAGCAATCTGTATATAAAAGTTGAAAATGACAAATTGCTAATACTTGTTGTGTATGTAGATGACATTATTTTTGGCAGCAATGAAGAAGCTATGAGCCAAAGCTTTGCCTCAGTCATGCAGAAAGAATTTGAAATGTCCTTGCTAGGAGAACTGACATACTTCCTTGGTTTGCAAATCCAACAAAAGAAAGGAGGAATCCTCTTATCTCAAACCAAGTATCTCAAGCAGATTTTGAAGAAATATGGCATGGAAGATGCAAAACCAGTATGTACACCCATGGTCACAGGATGTAGTCTCAGTGCAAATGATGATTCTGCAGCAGTACATCAACCAACCTACAGATCTATGATTGGAAGTTTACTATATTTGACAGGTACCCGACCAGACATCATGCATGCAGTTGGAATAGTTGGAAGATTTCAGGCAAATCCGAAGGAGACTCATCTTCAAGCAGTGAAGAGAATTTTCAAATATCTTCAAGGGACTCAAAATTATGGCTTATGGTATCCTAGAGATACAGATCTTACTCTTCATGCCTATACAGATGCAGATTGGGCCGGAAGCGTGGATGACAGGAAAAGCACAAGTGGTGGTGCATTCTTTATGGGTCCCAGACTGGTCTCTTGGTTCAGCAAGAAACAGAGTTCAATTGCCTTGTCTACAGCTGAAGCAGAATATGTTGCTGCTGCATCTTGTTGCACACAACTCCTTTGGATGATGCAGAATTTGCAGGATTATCAAATCACTTGTACTCCTCCAATCCCTATCTTATGTGACAACACAAGTGCAATCAGCATCTCAAAGAATCCGGTTATGCATTCAAAAACCAAGCACATACCAATCAAGTACCATTTTCTCCGGGAACAAGTACTTGAACAGAAGGTCAAGTTGGAGTATGTTCCTTCTAAGGAACAAGTTGCTGATATTTTCACCAAACCGTTGCCCAGGGACACTTTAGAATACCTTAGGCAAAAGCTGGGGGTTGTTGATGCATCATTTTACTGTTGATCATCTTCCTATTGGTGGTATAGGCTCAGGGGGAGCACATAATGCATTATTGGCATTATGGAGAAGGAGATCTTGGAAATAGCTGCAATATGTCTCTATCTCCTTCATGATGGATTTCTGGTTACAGATCTGGAGATGCATGAGCATAGGGGGAGCATACCCTTTGCCCTTGATGTCAAAGGGGGAGAATGAAGCTGAAGATTATGAGTCCAATGAAGCTGAAGATTATGAGGTTGCCATCAAGTCCAAAGGGGGAGATTGTTGGCATTATGATTCAGGTGTTGTCCTTGATGGCAAACCCATTCAGGTGATAAATCAAGAAGGACGCAGGAAATATGTTCAGCCAGTGCGTCCCCGCAGGTATACCATACAGAACCCGCGTCCAGGGACGCAGGCCAGCCGTTCAGGAGGTGCGTCCGCCCAGTGCACACATTTCAAGGCAGAGAAAAGCACGTAGGGGTTTCTTGTGTGGTATCTAGCCGACGGTTTTGTGTTTCTATGGTGTCGGCTCGTGGTATTGTTCCATGTTTTGGGGAGAAGCTTGCCTATATAAAGCAAAGGAGTTCATTTGGATTGATCATCAACTTGGTTGAAGATCTTTTGGTGAGATCTAGTCCAGATCTATGAAGGCGAATCTTCTAATGGACTGTGATCTCTATGGCGCATGATCAGATCTGTGGATCTGAGTGTTTGGGTTGGTTCTGAAGTCCTCTTATCTTCTATATCTGAAGGGACGCAGATTCAGTGAAGGGAAAGTGCGCCGGGACGCAGTACAGTGAAGGCTCAGGTGCGTCTCTGAGGCAAAGGACGCGGCGCGACTGTGTTATTGGGTGCGTCTCTGAAGCAAAAGACGCGGCGCGACTGTGTTATTGGGTGCGTCTCTGAAGCAAAAGACGCGGCGCAGCAGTGTATTTGGGTGCGCCGGTCGCAGCTAAGCATAGAGGAACAGTGCGTCTGCACGCATAGCAGCGGAAGGTAGACTGCGTCCAGTCGCAGGCCACAGAAATAAAATATGCGTCCCTGTCTTGAGATGATCTGTTGACTGTATATTTCTATTCGTAAGGTGTTCTGGGTTATTTCTGTAATTACTGATCTGATATCTGTAGTGGACTGTATCTGTTGTATACTTGTTGATCATTTGATTCTTCATGAAAAGAAGTAGGGGGTTGTAGCTCCCTTCCAGGAGAGACTGGAAAACGAGAGAGAGTTGTAGCTCTCTGCAGGTTGCAGCCTGCGTGCTGGTAAAGGACTGCACCAGCACAAAATCATTGTAAAAAGAATTTATTGAAAGAAGATAGAGACATATTGCAGCAGGTGGTTTTCTCCCGCATTGGGTTTCCACCTTACATCTTGTGTTCTTTGGTGTGACTGTCTATTTTCTTTATTCATGCTCATTGTTTTATGGTACTGATATGCAAGAATAATTCAAAAGATCAAATAAGGAAGATTTGGTAAATTGCTAGATAATACTGATTCACCCCCCCTCTCAGTATTATTTCCAACACCTTAGCCAGCCCTAGTGCAGAACAGCAAAGGGGCACTGAGGAGCGGAATTATGCTCCTGAGCTTTCAGAAGAGCAAGAAGACCATTCTGATAATGTGCAGGAGCAGCAGACCTCCAAGCGACAGAAAACAGAATTACAGGGAGAATTTCGAAAAATCAAACCTCCACTTTTCGATGGAGAGCAGGAGGAAGCAGCAAAAGCCTGGCTGATTAATATTAATAAATATTTCCAACTGTATGAATATGATCAAAATCTGAAGGCGCGGTTGGCTATTTTTCAGTTGCAGGGCAAAGCCCCCTTGTGGTGGGAAGAGATTAAAATTGTGAAGGGAGTAAGTGAGCAAAGCATAACCTGGGAAAAATTTCAGAAATATTTTAAGGAGAGGTATTTAACTGAGCGCTTTTATGATGAGAAGGCGCGAGAATTCCACGATTTACGACTAGGACAGCAATCCATGGACGAATTCATAAATCGCTTTACTTCTCTACTGCGTTATGTGCCATACATAAAAGAGGAGAAGGCCAAGGTGCAGAGGTTTGTGAGTAGTTTACCAGCTTATATAAGGGAACGAATTGAGTTTGACAACCCCCGAACTATGGATGAGGCAATTCGGAAGGCTAGAATTTTCTACCAGCAGAACAAACAAAAGGGAGAAATTCCAAACAGGAAATGGAATGAAAGAAAAGGTAGCAGAAATGCTGGAAACAACAAAGGCAGTCGCGGAAATGGTGGTAAAGGAGCTGGGAAGGGGCAGTTCAACAGAAGCACAAACAAGGGTACCTTCCGGCCTAAGCCAAGCGAGAGCAGGATTAGTGAACTCCCTGCTAAATCGGAGGTTGAAGGAACCAGACCTCCAGTTCAATGCTGGGTGTGTGAAGGACCGCACTATGCTAGAAACTGTCCACAGCGTAAAAGAACTGATCAAATAGCTCAAGTCCATGAAGCTTCAACTGTTGGGGATGTGGCGCGCAGCGTACCAAGGATCAATGCAGCATTAGAGGACCGACAGGCAGAATACCAACCTTTCATGGTGGAATTCGAAGGTAAGATTTCAAAACTTGCTGTAGCTGTACTTATTGATCCAGGAGCTACTTTAAGTTATGTTAGTCCAAAAGTAGTGGAACACTGTAAGTTACCACCAGAAAAGTTCAAAAACCCATGGTTAGTCCAGTTAGCTACGGGAGCCAAAAGGCGGGTTCTAGCTAAAGTTAACAACTGTTCTTTTAGTATAGCTGGACAGCCCATAACAGCAGACCTGAATGTACTTCCGTTGGGCTCCTATGACATTCTTATTGGCATGGATTGGCTGGAAAAGCACTGGTCGTTGGTGAACTGCAAAACCAAGACCATATACTACAAAGATGATTTGGGACAGCAGTAGGAATTACAGGGAATTAAACATCCTGTTCAGATCCGACCTATCACTGCAACTCAGTTGGCCAAATGTATAAGAAAGAAATGCCAGATTTATGCCATACAGGTTGGCTATGCGAATCAGAAAGATAAGATGTCTGCATTAAACGACATACCAGTGGTGCAGGAATTTACGGATGTCTTTCCTGAAGAGATACCGGGTCTGCCTCCAAGAAGGGACATAGACTTCACTATAGAATTAATACCAGGGGCAGCACCAGTATCGAGGGCACCATACCGGATGAGCATACCAGAGTTAACGGAATTGAAAATGCAGCTCCAGGAACTGTTGGATAAACAGTACATTCGACCCAGTGTGTCACCCTGGGGAGCTCCAGTATTGTTCGTGAAGAAGAAGGATGGGACCCTTCGCATGTGCATAGATTACCGGCAGCTGAATAAGCTCACGGTCAAAAACAAGTACCCTCTACCCAGAATAGATGAACTCTTTGATCAGGTGAAAGGGGCAAAAGTGTTCTCCAAAATTGATCTGCGATCTGGTTATCATCAGATCAGGATCAAGGATGAGGACATTGCCAAAACTGCTTTCCGAACACGCTATGGGCACTACGAATTTGTAGTGCTACCTTTTGGTTTAACCAATGCACCTGCTACTTTTATGTGCATGATGAATAGCGTGTTTCACCAGTTTTTGGACAAGTTTGTACTGATATTCATCGATGACATATTGATATATTCTCGTTCCCAGCAGGAACATGAGGAGCACCTTAGATTGGTGTTGCAAACTCTTCGGGAGCATCAGCTATATGCTAAATTTAGCAAATGCGATTTCTTTAAAGAGGAAATTCAGTATTTGGGTCATGTGATTACAAAAGAGGGAATTGCAGTTGACCCCGAGAAGATAAAATCTATTATGGAATGGCCTATACCCAAGGATGTTGCGGATATCAGATCCTTTATGGGGTTAGCTGGCTATTACAGGAGGTTTGTGGAAGGCTTTTCAAGAATAGCCTATCCTATTACCTCATTGCAAAAGAAAGGAAGGGCATTCAAGTGGACAGCAGAGTGTCAGCAGAGTTTTGACCGCTTGAAACACCTACTCACCACCGCACCCATCTTGAGGATCGCGGATCCTAATAAGGATTACGTGGTGTGCACCGATGCAAGCAAGGAGGGCGTGGGAGGAGTACTAATGCAGGAAGGAAAAGTAATAGCATATGAATCAAGGAAATTAAAGGAGCATGAGCAGAGATACTCTGCTTACGATTTAGAGTTAACTGCTGTGATTCATGCACTTAAGATGTGGCGACACTACCTTCTCGGGAAGAAATTTCTGCTGTTAACCGATCATCATAGTTTGACGCATTATTTCAGTCAACCTACCTTGAATGCGAGGCAAGGCCGTTGGGCAGATTTTCTAAGTGGGTTTGACTTTGAAATAAAACATTTAAAGGGCAAAGAAAATCGGGTGGCAGATGCCTTAAGTCGAAAAGTTCATTGCTTATGTGAACTTACAGCCAGCCGGTGGCAGAGTTCGTTGGTTGAACAAATAAAAACAACAGCAAATGATGATACAGAATATCAGCAATTGAAACAACAGGTACAACAATCTGATAATGGAAAGTTACAGCAAGGGTACACATTGGATAATGCTGGATTGCTGTATTTCAATAGGAAAATGTATGTACCTGACTCCGGTGACCTTAAGAAACTGATTCTAGATGAATTCCACATCAGCCATTATACTGGTCACCCAGGGTACCAAAAGATGGTTACGGCACTCAAGAAAGAATATTACTGGCCAGGAATGAAAAGGCAAGTGGTGGAATATTTGGCAAGGTGTTTGGAATGCCAGCAAATTAAGGCTGAACATCAACACCCAGCGGGACTGTTGCAGCCTTTGCCTATCCCGGAATGGAAATGGGAAACCATTTCCATGGATTTTGTAACCGGATTACCACGAACCAAGAAGGGTAATGATTCTATTATGGTCGTGGTTGATAAACTGAGTAAAGCAGCACACTTTATACCTGTGCAGTCTACTTACAAGGCGGTACAAATTGCGCATCTCTTTATGCAGAATGTGTTCCGCTTGCATGGAATGCCAAAGGTAATCATATCGGACCGTGATGTGAAATTCACTTCCACCTTCTGGAGAACATTGTTTGCCGAGTTGGGCACTCAGCTGAATTTTAGCACAGCTTACCACCCACAAACCGATGGTCAAACTGAGCGAGTCAATCAGGTATTGGAAGATATGTTGAGGGCAAATGTGATGCTAAAGCCTAGTCAATGGGAAGAGTATTTGCATCTGGTTGAATTTGCCTATAATAATGGGTATCATACCTCCACCCAGTTAAGTCCCTTTGAGGTTTTGTATGGGCGAAAGTGCCGCACACCCTCAAGTTGGAGTGGGCTGGAAGATAAACTGAGTTTGGGTCCGGAAATGTTAAAAGACATGGAAGATATGGTGAAGAAAGTGCGAGCAAATTTAAAGGCTACACAAGACAGACAGAAAAGTTTCGCAGACAGGAAAAGAAGATTTGCAGAATACAATGTGGGTGACCATGTGTTTGTAAGGATTCAAACCAGAAGGAGCACACTGCAGTGGAGTGGGTGCGCCAAGCTGGCTCCCCGATACTTTGGACCGTTTCAGATTCTAGCTAGAGTGGGGCCGGTGGCCTACCAACTTGCTTTACCCAGTCATATTAAGATTCACAATGTGTTTCATGTTTCTGTCCTCAAGAAATATGTGTATGACCCTAGACATGTTATTCAATGGCAAGATGTACGGGTAAGAATTGATCCGGTTGGTTTAATTATACAACTATACTTAATAGGAAATTGATTAAGTGCTGGTTGTTTGCAGGTCGAACCGGAAGGCGGGGTCCTAGTCGAACCACAGAGCATTCTCGACCGGAGAGAAGTGCGGCTGCGGAAACGGGCTATTACCCAAATTAAGGTGCTGTGGTAGCATTATGGCCCTGAGGAGGCTACGTGGGAGGACGAGGAACTTTTCAGAAAAGCATACCCAAATTTATTTAATGAAAATGGACATCGGGACGATGTCCAATCCCAGGGGGGGAAGATGTAATAACCTCGGTAACTTGTAATTTCCGGTAATTACTGTGGTAAAAACAATATGGGTGACAACTTGTTTTATTAAAAGACATTATTATTTTTTGAAAGTAAATATAAGGAACTATTTTGCACATGTGTTGAATGAAATGCTGGCAGCCTCCAAAAGGAGGATTTTCTATTAAAAGAAATTAATCAGTTATGAAACTGAAAAAGAAAGACAACTGCCTCTCACCCAAGGAAAAGGCTTGGGAGGAAAAACCTCTGGGCTGTTGAGGAACTGGCAGAGGTGAGATTCCAAAAGAGAGTAGCAGAGTGAAAGAAGGGGGTTAAGTCTGGTTGTGATCAGATAACCCAGCACCGTGGTGCATGAGTCTTGTTGAGGGCTGCAGGCCTGCGAGACGGCTCGGGGGGAGAATCCAGTGCAGTAGATCTCAAGGTTGGGAGGTTAAGAGCAAAAAACTCTACAGGTGACTTCTGAAAGTAAGAACTTCAGTGACAGAAAACCAGGTACGCTTCTTCTAAATTAGTTAAGGAAAACTCAGGTATTGAAAGTACCCGGTTGTATCTTTTCTTTTAAAAGTTGTTGTGGTAAGATAACTAGAATAAGATTACGGTTCTATCAGAGAAAATGGAATGGGGGATGTGACGATGTCACATGTGTAGAATACATTCACTTAAGCTTACACATTTAATCTGTGTACAGCCATTAACAACTAGGAACTGCTGAAATATGGGAAGCAACAGTACCCAGTAAAAGTAGGAAGACAGATTTCTGAGTTAAACCGAGTCCATAATAGTGCTCAGTTCTACAGAATAAAGACCTGAGAAGATGAGAGAAGCCGAGCTGGCTATTTAACCGTAGATTGACTCTGAAAACTGATAAAGAATTCATTATAAAGGTCAGTCTATAGATATAAACTTACTCGGCATGCAATCACTTAATAGAATAAACAGTGTAAGTTGAAAGACGAGGTAATGTGAAAGGGAGTTGGTGCATGTTTTATACAGTCTTAACGGGTACTGTGCAAATATGGAATGACACATGAAAATGAAAACTCAGAATTTACATTATCTTTCCGAGTAGCGTCTGTATACTAAACATTGAAAGGCAACAGTGACGGAAAGCGTAGTGTTATTTTAATATAAATAATGATGTACATCAAACCCTAGCTTCAGGGGTTGGAACGATATCATTCATAGGCTACAAACCAAGCATTGAATCACAGTACAGAAATAAGAATAAGCTTGAACTAGATAATAAGTATTGTTACAGGCGAGTGACCGCCGTAAACCTGCTGGCTGCATTATGGTCAAGCCTGTGCGCAGGAGGGTAGACACTACATTCACGAAACGAATGCAAGTCTATCCTTGTCGCTGTACAAATAATAAATAAAAACAAGAGCTGTGCTGTGGGAACCAATTATTAAAGAAACTTCTCGATTGCATAGCACTGAAACCCTAAGGCAATAGAATGTCATAACTGTAATGCTAATGAACAATAGAAAACGGCAGTATAATATTCTGAATATCAAATTTAATCTTAGAAACTTTATGGCATTGGAAATGTTATATCCATAATTGCTTTCCAGAATTAGAAGTAGCGACGGAGAAATGCACCAACTATCAAAGGTAAACAGAGTAATCCTAAAGCATAACCATTGCCGTAAACATGTATGATACCAAATGTAAACAGAAGCAGTAGCTACAAACTCTGTATATTAAACTTTGCAAATATCAGAACGAAGGTTTAAATATCCATTAACCGGTGTCAGCATTTAAATATACAGGAAAGAAAGAAAGGAAATCATTATGAAACTCTGATAGTGTACCATCGACCACAAGAAAATCCAGGCCGAACCAAGATAGTGACAATCTGCAAATGACAAATATAACAGTAGTTGTTTAACTATGCCGACCTTACATAACCGCCGAAAGCTCATAGGAGCTTTTCCTAAATCCGGTAATGATAAACAAGATAGAGTTCTTAGCCAAGTGCAAATAGTGAATAGATAACTAAGGCACAGAGGCCATAACCTAGGGTTCATCTGGACAGGCCGCCAAGTGAGGCCGCCAAACATAAATCGCACAAGGGTTTGGACCCGGTATTTAACCTGAGACAACAGGTAGAGAACAGGCCGTCTCAGCTGTAAAACAAACCCTCGTAATGCAATTAAACACAGTCAGCAAGAATGATAACGAATTCCGACTTACCTGGAAGAGTCATAGCAGCTAAACCCTCCGGCGTTCGGTGAAGGTAAGCTATGGTCAGCACCGGAACCCTCCAAAACTGTCAAGCCAACCCTGGAAATGATTAGAGCATAAACAACAGAAGCGAAAACCAATAAGTTATAAACCAGCTGTGAAAGTAATGAAGGAGGTGCGCGGCCAAACCTGAGTAAGGCAGAGGAGCGATGAACCAGAGGACTTGCAGTCCACACTATCGAAGGAGCTCGGCTACAGAGAGATGAACAAATGAACCAAAAACGAATCCAATAAGACTTTTATATGCAGGGTCAAACCCTAAGTGAGGCTGGACCGTCCGATGAAGGTAAGTAATCACCATCGTTGGATTAGACGGGAGGCCTAGCGTGAACCCCGGAGCAGGTCAAACTCTCTCAGATCACATGGCCAGCACGTGAAGACGGGCCATATGGCTACGGAGCTGGGTGAGCTGGCGTACTTGCTCTGCCATTTGGCAGCAAACGTTCAACGGATAAACAGCAATCAAAACTTATGTCTTGTCATATAACTCATCATGTCGATATAATAAAGGTTAAGTAAATATGGAGTGATATGTATATATATATCCGATAGTTATATAACCAAAACCTTATGACAACCATTTTATGCGCATGATCTATATGTGTTTAGGGTTAATAGGTGGGCACCGTAGGTTAGGGGATTGTAATAGAGAGTTTCCAACCGTATATGTATATATAAAAAAAAAAATTATTTACTGTATTTCTTGAATAAAAAAAGAGATCGTGACATTATGGTTTATGCTTTCGATTTCCCATAGAAATGCCTAGTCGTTTTTCAGTTTTTTAGTGCCCCAATTATATGAAGGGGCTAGACGGATTTTGCATCAAATTTTCCTTGAATTCCAGTTATATTGCCTAACAGTTTTTTATTTTACTTGAATTGCAGCTATATTGCCTAAGGGTTTTACATTCCTCAATTATATGAAAAGCGCGGTGTTTTTCCTTCAATCCGAATGGGCTAGACGGATTGAAAAAACCTGCAAGTGTGAAGTTTCCAAATATACCAAAGGCTATAAAGTGAGCGAAAAAAAGTTAGACACTCTTTCATGGCAGCTGCGGACCACCTCACCTGTCATTGGGGTTTCTATGGACACTATGTACACTATTTTATACAAAGAAATTACCGCACTGCTATCAGTTGCAACTGCCGAGGTGACGAACATGAGCACGAAGGAAACCACGATTTCCATTGCCAAGGCCTGCAGCACTGTCTGGGAAGGAATAGTTACACCCGTGTTTGTTACAGGATTAAACATAACACGGAGTGCAAAAGAAGCTGTTATTGACCCGCCCAATTGAGCTATAATATAAGCCGGTACCTGCACATCCATAACCTAATGAGATCTGTGTATTCAAATTCTTGACCACGAAGAAAGAATTTGCTCAGATTGTGAGAAAGTAGTCACCTGCTTCCAAGGAAAATGCCTCACTGTTGCAAACGCAATGGTAACTGCAGGATTCATATGAGCCCCAGAAATGTGACCAACTGAATATATCATGACCGTTACTATTAACCCAGAAGCCATAGAAACCCCAAGCTTTGACACTAATGGCCGACTTCCGTGATCCAATATTGAGGAACCGCATGTTACAAAAACCACAATAAAGGTCGAAATGGTCTCTGCTGTTATCTGCAAACAGATTCCATAGTTAAGAAATAATCAGACAAAGTGTTTTGTTAAGGTCTAGTAAGCTAAAATTGGTTTGCAAAGGGAGTAGGGTTAGAAGATTCTAAAATTATTAGAGCACAGATATCGATTAATAGAATTGAAGATGAATTGGATTACAAAATATTGAAATTAACTATAGTTGTACATGCAATAATTAATGATAATTAAAGTTAAGTGTGTTTTAATTTTTTTTTTATAATTTTTAAGAAAAACTTTACTTAAAGTTAAGTGTGAATGTGTATATACACCATATTCAAAAACTAATTAAACAAACTGCACACCACATGTAATCACTAATAAAAAGTAATAAAGTTAGAAAAAACATTGTATCAGACGCTTCTTCACATTTAGATGAAAGAGCGAAATTAGTTTTCAAAGATTTAAAACCTTTCCTCATGCATACAAGAATATTTGAACTGAGCTGTTTGTATTACTCTCCTTAATCCCCACCAGTAAGTACAGTTTAACAAATTAATAATTTGTTTATAATGGAACATATCCTGGTTTTACTCAATATATCAAAACAGTATCAGAGGAAAAAAGCAAAAACACTACTGAAAAGTGAGCAGTGGGTGATCATTTTATTCAGGATGCAAAGAAAATTATTTTTTTCAGTAAGCGGTGGGCGATCTTTTTATTCAGGATTAAAAGAAAATTATTTTCACCTATGGGCATAGAAAAGAATTATGGCTACATGGATTCTCTTAAAAAAAAATTATTTTATGGCTTTTTTTTTTTAAACGAAGGTAAATATCATGGACTCATATTATGGGAAAATATTACAATAAATACCATACTCAAATACCATAAAAATTTAGCTAAATATCATGGACTGATATTATGGGAAAATATTACCACAAATACCATACTCAAATTTTGTTTCTGTTTATTTTGATCCTATCAAAGAGAGAATATTACATTTTTATCCCAAATCCAAAGCTTAATAATCTCACAGATAAATTAATATATGATAGGGTGAAATGAGATGTATTAGCATATGGAATCGTAAGGCATACCTTTCGAAGGAGAGTAGGCTGAACAAAAACCATGCAGCCTTTGTGGTAGTGTTTAACTTTTCTATGTAACTGGGAACTTTCTTTCATGTTTTGAGCCTCCTGGTCTTCCATTTCATACCCGGAAAAGTAAATTATCTGACTCGAACTGTTCCCGGCTTCCATTTCTCGGAGATTTTGAAAGGATGTACAAGTGAAAAACAAATTATATCATATTAGGTCAATCTCTGCATATAACTCTAGGAAGAAATCATATAAAGCGACCCTGAGAAACATATCAGACTCAGGAAAGTCCCCCAACATAAAACTCAGGAATCATCGAGAGAATTTACGATCAGAGAAGCTGTGGGATCAACACAGCAGTTGTTGTATTGAAAAAGTAATATAATGATGTCCAGTTGCAGGATGGAGTATGAAGGGACGAAGAGGCCTCTCCTAATTGCAGCTATATAAAGGGATGAGATGCATTCGTGGGATCAGAAGCTGAGGACCTATTTCAGGAAACCTGAGAATTTGTCAGTGAACAAACATCTTCCATTTATAGGTATTCACTGATAAAGTTGATTACTCAACAAAAATGGGAAACAGGCCCGGGATAAAGTATCGTCCCATGTTGATTAGTATATCATCTAGATGATGCATACCATCCATCATACATTGTGTATTGCATCCATGTAACAGGATACATACAGGTTCTCCAATTGCAATTTCTACCCACAGTGGGAAGAGTTCCACTTATGTACATATGATCAGACCATAACAATGAACTCAAAGGAAAATTATGCAGTTTTGGAGAAATAAATTCTATACTTTTAAAGAAATGGCACGGAGAGGATTGTGGAACAGTAAATAGTTTTAATGAGGATCGTGCAAAATCATATCGGTTTAAAGATCATATCAGACAGTTTTAGGTGAGATTGTTACTCAATTGCGAATATAGGAGGTGGTTTGTTAAACAAATTTATAACTTGTCATAAATTTCTTCGTTAATTTGACATAGGGAGATTATGTCCTTTCATAATCTACGTGATACTTCTAAGAATGGAAACAAATCATAATTCACTGCACATATAATTTTGTTATTTGTAGTAAATCCTTAAAACCTAAAAAGTGAGAGTTTGAATAACCTGCAAAAAGTTTAAGGAAGAAGTGTTGATTCGGAGGTATTTTATTTCGATCTAAAAATAAATTAGTTTTTGAAATTTTTTGAATTTTTTTGACGCGTATAATAAGTAAAAATATTAGGGGGTAAAGGTATTTGAGGATTTTATGCCATGTTTTAATAAATTATATTAATTATACATTTTTTTATTATTGAAAATCTTATCTTTTATTTAAAATTGAATAAGATTTTTTAAATTGAATAATATTTGTAGTCATATTTTAAATGGGAATAGAGAAATGAGATGATCCATCACAATTTTTCGTTTGTTTGTTTGTTTTTATAATAATTTTCACAATTTTTGTTTGTTTGTTTTTATAATAATTTGTCACTTAGTAAATAAAAAGTTTTTCGGTATATATTATTAATTTTTTTTAAATAATTTGATTTTTTTAAATAATTATAATATTTTTGGTATATTTTTTAGTTGAATTTGCTTAGAATTTTGTAGAGATTTGTTAGGTGGTGTTGGCACTTGTTTTTGAATTATATGTCAATAAAGGGGATATGGTTTAGACTGTGCTTTTTAGATACTCCAAGTTGTTTGATGTAGCAACTATCCATGAGTTTAAAAGCCTAGTTAACTTGCAGATATCTTCTTCTTGAAAAGGAAAAATAATCCAACTAAAAACCAGTTCCATAACTAATTAAATATGATACAAAAATAAAAACTAGTAATTAGTTGTATATCATGGATGATATACAGATTATACAAGAAGTATAGTAAAAAAAAGGAACTAGAAACTTGTGTAAATGATGGTAATTATACAGGAAAAATTATATTTTCATTATAGTATGTTCCTACATCAAATTATATAACTAATTTTAAATTTTAAATACAATTATAATTTTAAATATCTATATCTCTTAATGTTACATAAAAAATATAGAAAAGTATAATAATACAACTGAAATCTTTTAAACAAGCACAAAATAACCTAAAATCTTTTTCTTATTAGACATGAATAATTATTACAAATACCTATAATTTCCTAATGCTATGAACATAATGCTATGCCAAGGCAATATTTCATGACTATAACAATTTCTATAAATCAATAACTTTTTAGCACTTAAACCCAAAAATAGTTCAACGTGCAAATTATGAAAGACTATAATAACACATAAATTGTTATAGTGTGAGTATTAGTTCCACTCATATGCAAGCGACATAGTCAAACAATCTAAATCTCCTAAACTCCTTTTTAGAAACCTAGACTTCAGAAATGCATAGATCAAAATTATTATGCAAAAGCAGTGTTGTTTTTTCACCATTTTCTAAAACAACCTGTTATAAAAAATTTAATGAATGTAACAATTTCTATAAATCAATAACTTTTTAGCACCTGAACCAAAAAATAGTTCAACATGCAAATTATGAAAGACCATAATAATACATAAATTGTTATAATGAGAGTATTAGTTCAACTCATATGCAAGCCGACATACTACAATAATCTAAATCCTCTAAACTAGTTCATTGAAACCTAGACCTGAGAAATGCATAGATCAAAATTATTATGCAGAAATAATGTTGTTTTTTCACCATTTTCTAAACCACCTTATTATAAAACAATTAAAAGAGATAAAAAACAAAAACCAAAATATCATATATAAACATTATTATCATATATTATATAATTATTTGAAATAGTTAAAACCAAAATACTTACCAATATTAAAGTTTAACAAGTTCCAGAGTCACCACATATATATATATATATACCTCGAAATACAAAAACAGAATTTCAAAAACATAATAACTTGTTCCCGAAGAATATGGATAACAACCTATTTGAGCTACGTGGCATTCTGGGCCATATCAAGATTATCTGATAGAAGAATGAGAAAAACACTGATAAGATATCCCAGAACATGGATAACAACCTATTTGAGCTACGTGGCATTCTGGGCCATATCAAGATTATCTGATAGAAGAATGAGAAAAACACTGATAAGATATCCCAGAACATTTGGAAGTTTGTGAGACGTATCCATTGCAATTGTCCTCGTGGTAACAAATGCTAATATTTACAAGGAAAAACTTCAAAATCCTCGGAGCTAGAACTAGACAATTAACATAATCTTTCGTTAACATATTGTTGATCATATGAATTTAGCAAAATGATAACTTTGACACTAGCTTATTTAATAATAATGATATAGGTGTTTAGTGATTGTGCTTTTTTAAATGATCTGGAAGACTTATCATTTCAATTATCCCTAATTTGATTAAGCATCTTTAATTGAATATTTATCCCTAATTTGATTAAGCATTTTTAATTGAATATTTTTTTTATATAAGTTGACTAATTATGTGTTCAAAGTGAAGAACCATAATTAAATATTATTGGTTATCTGCATCAACTTCGTATCGGTAATTTTCATCATAGTTATTATCACCATCCTCAATATGAACAGGGTCATCTATAAATCTAGAGTTATTTTCAGACACAGGTTTATTCTTCTTCAAGAGACTTCAAGAGAGTCTTGACAGGAGATTCACGATCAACATGGACCTATTTAACATTGACTTTTTACCCCTATTGCACTTTGTTCCAGATATTTTTTGAGCTAATTGTTTACTCTTCCCAGGATTCAGGTTTTGGGTTTGGATGACTATTTTTCTTTGGTTATGCAAGTTTAGAATGTATATTATAGTTTAGTAAATTTGGCTTGAAATTATCCCCGAATTTGGTTTCTAGTTCAATGTAGTAAAAACCTAATTTCCTTGCAATACTTTGTGCTATACTAATTTGCATTGAATCATGAGTTTTAACCCCAGCATCATTAGATAATTCTGACCCATCATAATGGCATGGCCTATCAAGGTATAAATGGTCAATATCACAAGATTTAGATAGCACTAGACAGGTTGCTCAAAAATTGGGCAAAACACTAGGGAGAATTTTTTGGCCAAATATGGGGTTTGTCAAAACCATTTCAAATAAGGAATGAGTCCCAAGAATCTCCATATTTAACCAAATGGTGCCTTACAAAAATACAAATTAAGCTAGGATGAAACAAAGACCTTTCAAAATTTTTTCACTCACCCTTGCCTTAGCCATTTTGGAAAAGCTCTTATGTAAAAACAAATGGAAGATTGAGCTTGAAACCAAGAAATACCATCAACAGGCGTATATGGTACATAAATACAAACCCATATCTACTTTAACCAGTAATAAAGTCCCTAACAACATATAACAAGTCGTTCCATTTGGTTTTAAGGAAGGTGACTGACATAAGTTTTTAGATTATACGAGTAGTTCTTTGAACCTAAAAACCCTTGCCAATGAACATTATGCATTGAACATTTTTTCAACCAATTCTCACTTTTTGTAGAGAGATGAGTTGTTTGGGAAATGAAGCCCATGTCCACTTGTATCTTAACATCACCAACCCTAGATTTATTGCCATTGAAAGTGGACTCAGGTGAAAGCCTTAACCACTTCGTCATTGTACCTTGGAAACTTTCAATGAAATCTCACCAACCAACTTTGCAAAATATCTTATAAGACTCTACAAGCTCGCCCCTATTCAATTTTGTTCGAAGCACAGGGTCCATGACTAGATATTTGATAACACTCGGCTATGGCTCCATTTGCAAAGGAGGTAAAACGAGTCATAAAGGGGTTTCAAACCATAAGCATTACAGAACGACATGCAACGAAAAGACTCGAAACTAGAATGGAACAAATGTTAGAATGCAACCCTACACTACGTAATGACCAACTTCCATGGAGTAACGATTGTACTCAGTGGTAACGATAACACTTTAGAGTAGTATTGTAAGCACAAAGTTCGAGACATGTCAATTATGAAAGGTAAAATAAAGTGTTGAGACGTTTGTTTTCCAACTAGGATATTAAGTAAGTAATGTCATCATGAAAGCACATAATTTAATCACTCCAAGTCCCCTCATATGTAGCCATTTCTTTCAAGTATTAACGCATCAGTGTATCGAGATTTTAATGATAACATTTCAGAGCAGTAATGTAACCACAGAGTTTGAGACATGTCAATTATGAAATGTAAAATAAGGTGTTGAGACCTTTGTTTTCCAACTAGGATATTAATTCAGTCATGTCATCATGAAAGAACGTAATTTAATCACTCCCAATCCCATCATATGTAGCTATTTCTTTCAAGTATTAACTCATCTGTGTATCGATATTTTCCTTACGATAGTTTGATTACACACAAAACCATAAGTCACCATGTTTAATAGTGTAAGTGATGTTATATAGTCATGAGACCGAAATATTTAATATAGCATGGAGTATGAGAAAGATCTAGAAAAGTGAAGTATTCAAAATCCATGAACTATATACTACATAAAACACCATGAATTTGAGTACAACTTCAATCCATAGCCAAAGTAAGGAACTTTGTAAGTAAAAAATAAAGCATAATGTTTATATTTAGACATGATTTAATAGGTTTGCAATGTTATGGGGTTGCTCAAAAGAGATGTGATATGTATAATTGCATAGATATAAAGAAGCATTATCTATCTAAAAAAATAATTATTAGTGAATTACCATTAGGATTTAGTATTTTCCTTTCATTTTTTTGGAGATCCTCATCAAACCATATCCCAATGAAAATAAAACCATATCGAAGTCTAGCATAAGATCTCCACCTTGGAATTTTCACCATCACTCCAGATCACTCAAACAAGAAGAAAATATAAAATAAAGAAGAACGTAAAAGGAGGTCATTTTAGTTGAAAAATATAAGGGGAGTGTGTTGAGTGTCCAACAAAAAGGATTTGTTGAAATCACAAGTTTGGATTGTACACTCTCTTCAATACTAGGGGTTTTTCACTGTGTTGAATTCATATGCTAGCAATAATGAAGCATAATTCAATGTTTTTCTAAACGGCCTACTAATATCTAAAGGGGAAGCTTTTAGGAAATTGATTATAGAAGGGGACTCCAACTTAGCGATTGCAATCATTAAAAAAATTGAATCATGGATGTAGCAGTGAGAATATCATTCATAGTTGGAGGAAAGCACGTTTAGTGCAAAACATAGGGGATCTTCTTCGTTGTTTTGAATATATCATCCCTTCCCATGTCAAGAGAGAAGGGAAAAAACATCATATTCTTTAGCTAATTAAGGTTGTTTAAATATTGGGAAGACACTAGATTCTCCTTGGCATGCATGTGGCCTTAGAGAAGAGATGGATAGTCTGAAGCACATCTTGGATCATGATATTGGCAACAACAATGAACCTAACCAAGTCATGAACTAGAGATCCTCGATCAGGGTGAGGGAAACAATATGGAATCCTTGGGATCAGTATCATGGTTATCATTCCAAGAAGAAAGTATGGTGAGGGATTTCATTTTGGCCCTCACACACTTGTCAACCTTTGCAAGGTGGGTGGACGCATGCAAGGCATTAATGATGATTTGAGTGACTAGTGTGATACCTTCAACTGAAATTTTATGCTGCAAGTTTGTTTCGAGGAGTAGGCATTGTAAGCAGTTTCGTTACAAGCTTAGAGGAAGTCTTAGGTGCACTCTTGAAGATCCCTTCCACAACCAATCGACTTCGTACAACAACTTTCCTCCATTATAAAGTGGCTAGCATCTACGGGTATGTTTCATGAATGATTTATTCCCTTCCAACTCCTTCTCCTAATTTATCTATGATAATTCATGGGGAACGGGTCTCTGAGATAATGTTTCCGGTTAGAATAACTTCATTCTGGAATTTTTCGAAGGAAAGTACTGGTTTTTTTTATGGGCAACCTCAATCTGGTCAATTTTTCTTTGTTAGTTATGGTATCTTACTCCCCTGGATGGGTATGCACTTGGGGTTTGTGCTTTGGCATTCACATTGTATTTTATGCATGGAGGATTAGTTTTTATTTCATGTCTTCTTCTTACCTATGTTGGTTTGTAAGAAAGGAGATTATCTAAGAGAGTATACATTTGAAAAGACTCTATGTTTGGTTCTTCGAAGGCTCACGGATCCATGGATTGATGATGTCGGCCTTTATCAATATACCCATATCATATTCAGTGGAAAATTATTGTTTTATATGTTTGTTGCTCATGGTTATATGGATTTATTATGTGATATACCTGCAAGTGTCAATCCCAGGTGCACATAACATGATCGTAAGCTCGATACTTGCACGGTGCTAGGTTTCTTGGATTGATATCTCAATGCAGTGATTCATTTTCATTGACAACAAAGTCATAGTATGGTACACCCTTCCTCTAGAAGAGGTTCCATGATGGCAGAGGCTCGAGGCTGAGTCGTTGTGCGGGGATTCAGCGTGGTGGAAATCATGTCTAGCCACATCCTATTCGAGGCCACAGTCGTAGAAAAACCTCTAGGCTTATACATGAAGCGTCTCAGGCCTACTAGACTGACACTCCACCAAATTATATCTGTGTCGGAAGCGGAGCTAAACCAACAGGTAGCCCAAAAAAAATTGGATGATAAGTAATGGTTGGAGTTGGTGCGAGACCCTCGTCATACGAGAGGTTGATCCTCTTAGTATAAACAAACTTTCTAGCTGTATTGGCTCATGAAAAAAATTGTACCAAGAGCCTTGTCCACTGTTATAGGTGCTTTAGTTAAGACCAACCTTGTTCTTCTAGAAATTCATAAGGAATTCCAGCTTATCCAATTTCATCTTGAGCAACATAATATCCACCTCAGCTGTATAGAAAAACATATTTCGTGTCTCCCTCAAACAAAATTATCTGGCTCTAACATGAAATATCCAACTCCCGCGGACTCTTCTAATGACTAGTAGTATGTCAAATCTAGTGCGTTTTTCAATTTATTTTAAGTACAAATGTAGGATATGAAGACTTTGATACTATGTCTTAGATATTTAGATATTAGACAAAATAAGGGTACTCAAACATATATAGATCTAAAATACAGTGTTAAACTATTTCGCTTTTGGATGGCTTACAATGCGGTACCATGACCAATAGATATGGTTTCCCACTAGGTAGATTGAGGCCATCTTTCCATATGATCATGGATGTAACCTTCCCTTTTTGTTGAACAAATGAAAAAGATCTTGCCAAGCTTATTTAAAAAAACCCTATAAACATATATATTGATATGAAAATGAATCGTTTATACCCTTAAATTTAAATGACAAATAAAGCTTTGTTACTTTAATTAATTCAAATTTTCAAATGTTATAGTTGAGTCTAAATAAATGAGATTAAGTAATCCTTCAAAAACCTTAACATATATATTCTTAATATAAAATTATTTCTCATAAAAAAAACAATAATAATGAGTACTATTATTTATATTTTTTTTATATGACCAACAAAATTTTTAATATATTGTTTTCATTAATATGATATCCAATTTTACATTAAAAATGATTATGTTGGTTTTGAGACAAATTGATATTTTTTTGTATTACTAACAAAATTTTTAATATATTGTTTTCATTAATATGATATAGAATTTTACATTAAAACATGATTGTGTTTGTTTTGTGACAAACCTTTAAGACAGGATGTCATTAGTTATGTTTGAATTGAAATAATAGTTATGCAGTTAAGAAATAATTACTCTAGATTCATCTAATTCCGAATCTAACATGCCTAGAGACGGATCAAATTTCTTCAAGTGAATGTTTTTTTAGAGTACAAAATACTGTAGATAAATTGATATCCACATAAATTAGTTAACATAGATATATAGCATATGGGTCTTTGTTTTTTATTATTATAGCCTACATTACTTTTCTATTTAGAAAGTAGTTTATTTTTAGTTCACAAATATTAAGCACCCATGTTGACATATTCACATAGCTATCATACAGGGTTGTAGAATAAGCCTCTTACTCATAATTACTTATTTTGTTTTATTTTATTATTTCTCTGGGTGTTAAATGGAATATAGAACCTATAAAACCTAAATAAAAATAAATCATTAAAAAATTAAAATACAGAGAAATAAAATGCTTAAATCTATATAATAAACAATGTGTCAAACATCTTACCTATATATTTTATAGTAAGACCTGAAGTTTTTACCAATTACAGTCATTCTTCTGTTAATAGACTTAAGTTCAAGTAGACTAGATCTGTGTCCACCCAAGAGAAGAGTCCAGGCCACTGTTCCTCTGCGCATTACGTTAAATTTCCAAAACAAAACCAAATAATTGGATCCAAACATTCCCATAGCTGAAAACATCAAATACTTACGGGTTAAAAAGGCTACATTAGGTCATATATAATGGCAGATTTTCTGTCCCGATATTTAAATTCCAAAAGCAAAAACTAGCTTGCAATTACATATTTTGAAGCCCCAGCTTTTAGACTCCGACCCCGACTTTGAAAACGAAGATGCCCGTCTCAAAGAAATAACCTGTAAAGGCTTAGGCTTGTCTGTGAAGCGTATGATACTATATGAACATGCACCAATGAGTGTCCCGCCGACGGGACCAAGCAGGTACACCCATATTGCTTTGTAGTTATTGCTCACTATTGCTGGACCAAGAGACCTAGCCGGATTCATTGATCTTCCAGATGTTGTTCTGCCAAAGACCTAGCCGGATTCATTGATCTTCCAGATGTTGTTCTGCCAAAAACAGTAATTTAATCGGTTTATTTCGTTCCAAAGAGCTATAAAATATACCATTACAATTTAAATTATTAAAAAATTACTTTTAGTTAAATATATTCTAAAATTTATAAATATAGAAAAGAGCTATAAAATAGTTATGATTCTTTTTATGTATTCAGGAATCATTCATAAATAATATTTTTTTTAAAATAAAATTTTGATTATTATATATATGTATATATATAATTGCTAGTGCTTGTGAATTTGAGATATTCTTAATTGTGTTATGTGGGTGAAGTGGTTGGTGCCACATGAAGTGAGACAAGGTTTAAGAAGCTCACATTCCCGATAAAGATGATATAGATGTTTAAGTTACATATAGGTGGTTTAATTATGGTTTTAGGTTAATTTTTGTTATGGGTTATTTTGAGGTTTGCTTTATATTCAATAACCATATATTTAGGTTAGGTAATGGTGGCTTGGAGTTTATGGCGTAGAAGCTGCGGAGGCTTTTCAAGAAAATGATAATTAGGAGAAGTGGATAAGGATATTCAATTTAGAATCAAATTTTTTTGACATTTTATTTACATAATAAACAAAAAAAGTGATGTTTTTAAATTAGGTTAAGATTAGTCTTAGGAAATGTAGCTTAGAAAGTGCCCTTTTTTCACTTTTGGTTATTATAAGGTGTTTTTCTCTCTGGATGGTATCTACAACCTTTGTTCCAAAATGATTTTATGTTTCATTTTTCTTTGCTCGCTTTCACGATTGTAGTCTTTTCCAATATGTCCACGTGATAAGAGGTTCACAACCTTGTTCTTTCTCTAAGAGTCAACTTGGTAGCAAATTGTCTAGTGACTTCGTTTGGTGTGAATACTCCTTATATATTTGTAAGGAAATAAATCATGGTGAGGGCAATGCAAAGATGGATACTAAAAACTAGATAAATATGCATTACACATACATCATATTGGGTGGGTAAGGTGTTATTTGAATGATAAGAAACTGAATAGGAAATCTTTATGAGTATAGATAGTGTGAATAGATAATGTGCAGAAACATTTAAAAAAAATTAATTAAAATAACTAGGTAAGAAAATGGTTTACTTTAGAATTTTCCATTTAAAAAAATCACATCACCCTAAAAATATTATACAAGAATCACATCACGCTAAAAATATTATACAAGAGAAATATACTCAACACCAAGTTAAACGTTCATTTTTGTTTTTATTTTAGAAATAACAATTCTACTAGTCATAAAATCTATAAAATCCATAAGATAATTATATAACAAAGTTATAAATAGAATTAAAATTTTACATTATTTTTTAAAATAAAATATTATATATTCCATTAACATAATTAATAACATTTCTTTTAAATTATTTATATGGATTTCTCATCTTAATAATTGGTAAACTAAACCTAATTTTTATTTTCATCTTTATAAATATAAATTTCAAATATTTCAAATTTCTCCTTAAAATTATTAAAAAAAAAACTATTATTATTAAATATATATTAATATAATTCATACAAATCTCTGTTTAAATTATTAAAAAAAATTATTATCACGAAAATTTTATGCCTTTAATTTCCAGCTCAGACGCCTAATGGTTTTCTAGTCCCGCAATTATATGAAGAATTGTTAAACTAAACCTTATTTTTATTTTAATTTTTATAGATATAAATTTCAAATATTTGAATTTTTTTTTTTAATTATTAAAAAAGAATATTATTATTAGATATATATTAATATAATCCATCTATTAAAAAAATATATTATTATTAAAATATATATTAGCTTAATTGAAAAAAAAGGGAAATCAGGAAAATTTTATGCCTTTAATTTCCGACTCAAATGCCTAGTGCTTTATGCCTTTGATTTCCAGCTCAAATGCCTAGTGGTTTTCTAGTCCCCCAATTATATGAAGGGGGCTAGACGGATTTTGCACCAAATTTTCCTTGAATTCCAGCTATAGTGCCAAACAGTTTTTCATTTTACTTGAATTGCAGCTCTATTGCCTAAGGGTTTTACATTCCTCAATTATATGAAAAACGGGGTGTTTTTCCTTCAATCCGAATGGGCTAGACGGATTGAAAAAACATGCAAAGTGTGAAGTTTCCTAATAGACCAAAGTCTATAAAGAGCGAATAAAAATTAGGCACTCTTTCATGGCAGCTGTAGAGCACTTCGCTTCTCATGAACTCATTTCTGGGGTTTCTATGTACACTATTTTGTACAAAGAAATTACCGCACTGCTATCTGTTGCAACTGCCGAGGTGACGAACATGAGCACGAAGGAAACCACGAGTTCCATTTCCAAGGCCTGCAGCACTGTCCCGGAAGGAATAGTTACACCCGTGTTTGTTACAGGTTTAAATATAACACGAAATTGGGCTATAATGTAAACAGGTACCTGCACATCAAGAACCTACTGAGATCTGTGTATTGAAATTCTCGACCAAAGGATTTACTCAGATTGTGAGAAAGCAGTCACCTGCTTCCATGGAAAATGCCTCACTGTTGCAAATGAAATGGTAACTGCAGGATTCATATGAGCTCCAGAAATGTGACCAACTGAATATATCATGACCGTTACTATTAACCCAGAAACCATAGAAACCCCAAGCTTTGACACTAATGGCCAACTTCTGTGATCCAATATTGAGGAACCGCATGTTACAAAAACCACAATAAAGGTCGAAATGGTCTCTGCTGTTATCTGCAAACAGATTCCATAGTTAAGAAATAATCAGAGGAAGTGTTTTGTTAAGGTCCAGTAAGTTAAAATTGGTTTGCAAAGGGAGCAGGGTTTGAAGATTGTAAAATTATTATAGCATGGATGTAATGGCATAAATATGCAAGAATTAAAATGAAATTTAGAATTGAGAATGAATTGGATTACATAATATTCAGAATCAACATATAAAGTAATTAAGTTAAGTTGTACATGTAATATCTTTTATGTTTTGCTGATATACACATGTATCACATTTAAGGACTAACTAAAATCAAACGCACACTCTATGTAATCACTCACCTTAACCACAGGGCAGGGAAGAACTAGATTTGAACTAAAGCTAATTAAAACTAAGTAGATGTACAGCATCACAAATAAACAGATCAAAAAAAACCATGATGAATGGTAATGGGTAATAGGGTCAGAAGAAACATTGTACTTAGTGACTTCTTCACATTTTGATGAAGAGAGAAATTAGTTTTCAAAGATTTAAAACCTTTCCTCACGCATACAAGAATATTTGAACTGAGCTGTTTGTATTACTCTCCTTAATCCCCACCAGTAATTACAGTTTAACAAATTAGTAATTTGTTTATAATGGAACATCCCCGGGTTTTATCAATGTACCAAAACAGTATCAGAAGGAAAAAACAGAAACACTACTGAAAAGTGAGCAGTGGGAGATCTTTTTATTCAGGATTCAAAGAAAATTATTTTCACCTATGGACATAGAAAAGAATTATGGCTGGATGGATTCTCTAAAAATTTTATTTTATGTTTTTTTTAAAGAAAGAAACGAAGATAAATATCGTGGATTGATACTATACTATAGGAGAATACATTCAGTCTATTTTGACCATATCAAAAAAGAAAAAGAATATTACACTTTTATCCCAAATCAAAAGCTTAATAATCTCATAGTTAAATTAATATATTATAGGGTGAAATGAGATGGATTAGCATATGGAATCGTAGGGCATACCTTCCGAAGTAGAGTAGGCTGAACAAAATCCATGCAGCCTTTGGGGTAGTGTTTAACATTTCTATGTAACAGGGAACCTTATTTCATGTTTTCAGCCTCCTGGTCTTCCATTTCATGGCCGGAACTGTTCATTAGCTGACCTGAACCGTTCTCGGCATCCATTTCTCTGAGATTATGAAAGGATGTACAAGTGAAAAAAAATTATATCGTATTAGCTCAATCTCTGTATATAAGAGTAGTAAGAAATCATATAAAGCGACCAAGAGAAACATATCAGACTCAGGAAAGTCCCCGAACATAAAACTCCGAAATCATGCGGAGAATTTACGATCAGAGAAGCTGTGGGATCAACACAGCAGTTGTTGTATTGAAAAAGTAATATATTGATGTCCAGTTGCAGGATGGCGTATGAAGGGACGAAGAGGCCTCTCCTAATTGCAGCTATATAAAGGGACGAGATGCATTCGTGGGATCAGAAGCTGAGGACCTATTTCAGGAAACCTGAGAATTTGTCAGTGAGCAAACATCTTCCATTTATAGGTATTCACTGATAAAGTTGATTAGTCAACAAAAATGGGAAACAGGCCCGGGATAAAGTATCGTCCCATGTTGATTAGTATATCATGTATATGATGCATACCATGCATCATACATTGTGTATTGCATCCATGTAACAGGATACAGACAGGTTCTGCAATTGCAATTTATACCCACAGTGGGAAGAGTTCCACTCATGTACATATGATCAGACCGTAACAATGAACTCAAAGGAAAAGTATGCAGTTTTCGAGAAATAAATTCTATACCTTTTAAGAAATGGCATGGAGAGGATTGTGGAACAGTAAATAGTTTTAATGACGATTGTGCAAAATCATATCGGTTTAAAGATGAAATCGCACAGTTTTAGGTGAGATTGTTACTCAATTGCAAATATAGGAGGTAATTTTTTTTAACAAATTTATAACTTGTCATAAATTTCTTCGTTAATTTGACATAGGGTGATTATGTCCTTTCATAAGCTACGTGATATTTCTAAGAATGGAAACAAATCCTAATTCACTGCACATATAATTTTGTTATTTGTAGTAAATCCCTAAAAGCTAAAAAGTGAGAGCTTGAATAACCTGTAGAAAGTCTAAGTACAAGTGTTGATTTGGAGGTATTTTATGTTTATTTAAAAATAAATTATGTTATGGATTTTTTTAAAACTTATAATAAATAAAAATACCAGGGGTATAGGTATTTGAGGATTTTATGCCATGTTTTAATAAATTAGATTAATATCACTATTCCCTTTTTTTCATAATATTTTGTTACTAAAATGATAGTAATATAGAGTTGAGACAGTTTATTACAATTTTTTAAAGAATATTTTGTTACTAAAATAAATAATATGGTTAATTATAAATAAAACAAATAAATGAAGATAGCTAATATTATAATATTTATAATAAGTAAAACTATCTTATATATTAAAATAATTAAATTTTATTTTATAAAAATAATTATAATATTTTTTTGGTATATTTTTTAAGATGAATTTGTCTAAAATTTTGTAGAGATTTGTTGAAAGGTATTGACACTAGTTTTTGAATTACATGTTAACAAAGGCGATGTGGCCTCAACTGAAGTGATGTGGCCTCAACTGAAGTGTTTTAGAGCGTCTCAGCCATTTAAAGTTAAAAGTCAGTGTTTTAGATAGCTCAAACCTTTTGAAATTAAAAGAATTTTTCTTAAATAGCCCCAGTTGTTTGAAGTTAAAAGCCTTGTTAGCCTGTAAATATCTTCCTCTTGTGAAGGAAAGAAGCATAAGAATCCTAAAATTATCTAATGCTATATGTACATGAATGCGAAATTATTATTTTATGTTAAAAACCCTAACCTACAAGTTCTATAAATAGTTAAAAATGAAACAATAATAAAATTAGTAATTAGTTGTTAATATACAATAGATGATATACAAATTATACAAGAAATATAGTACAGAAAGAAAGGAATTAAAAACTTGTGTAATTGGTGGTAATTATAAAGAACAAGTTTTCATTATGATATATTCCTAAATCAAATTATATAACTAATTTTGAATTTTAAATACAATTAGACAAAAAAAAATACAAAAATACAACATTTTAAACAAACATAAAATAACCTATAATCACTTTTGTATTAGGAATCAAGAATTATTACAAATGCCTATAATTATGTAAGGTTAGGCTGAGTTAATATTTAATGATTGTAACAACTTCTATAAATCAATAACCTTTTAGCACTTAAATCAAAAAATATTTCAGCATACAAATGATGAAAGACTATAATAACACATAAATTGTGTGAGTATGAGTTCAACCCGTATGCAAGGGACATACTCAAACATTCTAAATCCCTTTAAATCATTCATAGAAACCTAGACTTGAGCAATGTATTGATCAAAATTATCTTTGAAGACATAGGTTTGGAAAGGTTTAATACGATCAAATCCATATATATATATATATATATATATATATATGAGAGAAAAAAACTAATAATGTAAGGAAAGAATATGCAATTAGCTCAATATATATAAAAAAATGTAATTAGTTAACTATTTATTTATAAATCATAGCTATGGGAAACAATGTTGTTTCTTCACAATTTTCTAAAATAATTTGTTCTAAAAAATATAGAAAAAATAAACAACAAAAACCATAGAAATTAAAATATCATATATAAACATTAACTATTTAAAATAATTTAAATCAAACGCTTACCAATATTGGAATTGAACAAATCCCACAATCACCCAAAAGCTTCCGTCATCTTTTCCTCCCCTTCTCAAAAATTCAGGGTTATATATATATTTTTCAGCCTCCAAATACAAAAACAGAATTTCGAAAACATAACAACCCCTTCTTCAAAAAATGAGGGTTATATATATATATATGTTTTTCAACCTCCAACTACAAAAACGGAATTTCAAAAACATAACAATCTGTTCAGAAAGAATATGGATTACAACCTATCTGAGCTACTTGCCTTTCTGGGCCATATCAAGATTATGTAATAGAAAAATTAGAAAAAAATTGACAACCTATCCCAAAACATTTGGAAGTTGTTGAGATGTATCCAATGCAATTGTTTTGGAAGTTGTTGAGATGTATCCAATGCAATTGTTTTAGTGGTAACGAAGGCTAATATTTACAAGGAAAACCTTCAAAATCCTCAGATTTAGAACTAAACAATTAACATAATCTTTAGTAAACATTTGGAAGTTGTTGAGATTTATCCATTGCAATTGTCCTCGTGATAACCAATGCTAATATTCACAAGGAAAACCTTCAAAATCTTACGATTTAGAACTAAACAATTAACATAATATTTAGTTAGATGGTTGATCCGGTGAATCTGGAAAAATGAAAACTTTGACACTAGTCGATTCAATAATTATATGAGTGTCTAGTGATTGTGCTTTCATTTCTCACCTTGAAGATTTATAATCATTTCAATTATCCTTAAGTTGATGATTATTTTCCTATATAGGTTGATTAATTATGTGTTCAAGGTGAAGAACCAATGCTATAATTAAATAATGTTGCTTTGAGTACAAGTTTTATGTAGATATATCAACATCAACCTTGTATTGACCGTTCTCATCAAAATTATACCACAACATTGTGATCTATCAATCTGGAGTTAAGGTTTATTATTCTTTAGCAGAGGTTCAAAAGGAGATTTAAGATCAACATAGGATTTTTTAACATGGACATTTTTTACCGCTTTTGCGCCTTGTTTTAGATATTTTTCAAGCTAATTGTTTACTCTTCTCTTGGGATTCAGGGTTTGGGTTTGGCTAACTATTTTATTTTTCTTCTGTAGGTTCAGAATGGAGATTATAGTTCGAGAAATTTGGCTTGACATTATCCCCGAATTCAGTTTCTACATCAATGCGGTGAATACCTAATTTTCTTGTCATATTTTATGCTACACAAATCTGCATTGAATCATGTGTTTTAACCCATGCATCACTATATAATTGCGACCCATCAAAATGGCTTGGCCCATCAAGGCCTAGATTATCAATATTGCTAGAGTTAGATAGCACTAGACTGGTTGGTCAAAAATGGGGCCAAACACTAGGGGGAATATTTTTGGTCAAATATGTGGTTTGTCGAAACAATTTCAAAGAAGCAACGAGTCCCGAGAATATCTATATTTAACCAAATGGTATCTTACCAGAGTACAAAAATACATGTGATGAAATAGAGACCTTTCAAAATTCTTGCACTCACCTTAATAAGCCTTAGCCATTTTGGAAAGGCTCTTATGTAAATTAAATGGGATATTAAACCTGAAACCAAGAAATACCATCAACAAACATATATGGCACATAAAGACAAACTCATATCTATCTTCACAAGTTATAGAGAGGCTAACAACATAAAACAAGGCTTTCCATTTGTTTTTAAGAAAGCTGAATTGCATACCTTTTAGATTATATGAGTAGTTATTTTGAAGCTAAAAACCCTTGCGAAGGAACATTATGCACTGGGCATCTTTTCGACCAATTCTCACCTTTTGTGGAGAGATGAGTTTCTTTGGAAATGAAGCCCATGTCCACTTGTATCTCGACATCACCAACCATGGATTTCTTGCCATTGAAAGTGGAGGTGAAAGCCTTAACACTTCGTCATTGTAACCTTGGAACTTTGAATGAAATCCCACCAACCAACTTCACGAAATAGAAAGAGGTATTTATCATAAGAATCTATAATCTCGCCCCTAATCAACTTTGTTCGAAGCACAACAACCATGACTACAACCATGACTGGATATTTGATAACACTTAGTTGTGGTTTCATCTGGGAAGTAAAACGAGTCAGAAAGGGGTTTCAAACCCTAACCATTACACAACAACATGCAAGGAAAAGACTTTAAATTAGAATCGAAGGAATGTCAAAATGCAACCCTACGATATAGAATGACCAACTGGCATGGAGTATTGACTGTATCGAGTGGTAATGATAACACTTCAGAGTAGTAACGTAAACACAGAGGTCGAGACATGTCAATTATGAATGATAAACTCGGTGTTGAGGCATGCGTTTTCCAAGTAGGATATTACGTAAGCCATTTCATCACAAAAGCACATAATTTAATCAATCCAAATCCCCTCATATGTTGCCATTTCTTTCGATTATTAACTCGTCGCGCCGTGTATCAAGATTTTCCTTACCATAGTTTGATTACACACAAAACTATTTTGATGCGTCTAAACTATAACAAAAATCAAAATATAGGTCATGAAGTTTAATAATGTTAATTAAATATAAGTCACCAGTTTTAATAATGTAACTGATGTTATATAGTCATGAGACATAAATATTTAATACCTTATGGCGTATGAACAAATCTGAAAAAGAAAAGTAGTCGAAATCCATGAACTATATAGTAAATAAAACACCATGAATTTGAGTACAACTTCAATCCATAGCCAAGGTAAGGAAATATGTAAGAACACAATCAATCATAATGTTTACATGTTGACTTGATTCAATAGATATGCAACATTATGGGGTTTCTCAAAAGAGATGTGATATGTATAATTCCACAAAGATGAGGAAGTATTATCTATGTAGAAAAACAATCATCAATCAGTTACATTAATATTTGGTATTTGCCTTTCAGTTCTTTGGAGATCATCATCAAACCACATGCCACTGAAAAGAAAGCCATGTCAAAGTCTAGCATAAAAATTTTGCCTTGGAATCTGTACCATCACTCTAGATCACTCAAACAAGATAACAAATATAAAATAAAGAAGAATATAAAAGGAGGAGCCTATTTTAGTTGAAAAATATAAAGGGAGTTTGTTGGGTGGCCAACATAAAGGATTTGTTGAAATTACAAGTTTGCATTGTGCACTCTCTGCCATCTCAGGGATTTTTCACTATGTTGAATCTACATATATAGTCAAAATTTAGTTTTAAACAATAAAACATCACAATCTAACCATAACACAACTTTTAATATTTTTCTATTATTTACATATTTATTTATTTATTTATGCTATTTTAAAGTGACCACCAAGGGAGACACCGAGACCCCCTTGTGATTTGACTGCTAAAGTCAACTAAGGCATACATACTCTACCCTCTCTACTTTTGAACTTGTAACCCCTTACAAGGAAACACAAGCCCACTCAAATTGTATATATAAATATAATTTAGAAAAAAAAAATTATAAAATAGATTTTACATATATAATTTATTATTAAATCAATATAGTTTATTATTAATATCATATCAAATAATTTTATATATAATTTAATTATACAATTTAGTTATGTTATAAAATTAAATATATTTATGCATTGTTTAATATTAATGTCAGTTTTTTATATTCCTCTTGTTGTATTTAGAGTAATAGATGCTTTTAACCTATACTATTTTTGTTGCATTCTGAACAACATGGTGTTTTCTAACTCATTATAGAAGACACATTCTCATAAATAAGAACAAGTTCTTTGTTAAATAAAAAAATATAGATTAAAAATATAAAAGAATTTTTTTTTTAAATAACATTAAAATAAATTAGATAAAAAATTAATAATCTATGTATAAATATATAAACAAATTAAATTAACCTAAATTTATTTAAAATTTCAATATTAATTTTTTTATATGGAAAAATTGATAAAACCAATTTAAACCATAACAATAAAATACAATTTAATTCTTTTCCATATTTAATACATCTGAATTAAACAAAAAAATCATAATAAAAAATAAACCAATCAAAATAAAAAGTAAACCAAGCAAAATAAGAATAAATCAAAATAAAAAATAAATCAATCAAAATAAACCAAATTATATTCGGAAAATTTTATGAAAATAATATATATATATATATATATATATATATATATATATATATATATATATATATATATATATATTCAGAGATGGTTTACCTTATATTCCATTAAAAAGTTTTGTTTCTTTTCATGTCATTATGTACGGCCACGGCCCCTGCCCCTGATCATAAACCTAACGAGTATCACAGAAAATAATCATAGCCATGCCAAAATAATATGTACGACGCAAAAAGTTTTTATTATTTCATCACCTGCGGCCCTTGCTCATAAACGTAACGAGCCTCACGACACAAAATAATCATAGCCCATGCCAAAATCTTATAATTATATAAGATGCACGAAAACCCTGTCGACTCACTCACTTTTTAATTTTATTTTGACAAACCATAGAAATTTCTTTAAAGGATTCTATTTTAGTTTGAATGCTTCAAACTCTTTGCATAGGCCACCGCATACCATAAATGATGTCATGTCACAGGAGGATGAGCGTGATCATACACAGGTCATTTTACGAAACAAATAAACTTTATGAAATTAGAAAGTATACTAAGTGATACTGTAAATTATATAAAGTGTAAGAATGAGAAAGTATTCCATATCTATATTCATCCTTCATCACTTAGCAATTGCCAACGTCCACTATTAGGTCAATATTAGGTTAATGCACGGCAGGGACTCACACGGGGACTCACACCGGTGGGATTATTGAAAATCGATTTTACATATTACTTAGCAATTGTCAATCTCTAATTTGAGGTTAATGCAAGTATATGAGTGAGATTATTGTAAATCAATTTTAATTAGAATTGCTAATAAAATTTATATTTATTTTATTTGTATATTCTTATACTACTGAAGGATGAGTGATGACTTCAAAACCTCATCAAAACCAATTTTTTTATGGTTAATTGTGAAACAATATCTGTTTATTGCAATGTTACCTTTAGCAACAAATAAAATAAATCTTATGCTATGGGGCTGTATTGAGCAGCTGCTAATAAACATACAGTTCCATTTTGGAATATATACAACGGCTAATCAATTAAAACCCAATAACATAAGATTTATTTATTGCATGAATCTTCATTATAAATTATTGAACGTTAACTCCTGGACTAAAGCCATTGCATACAGTTAACTATGCAGGCATTCATCGCACTCCAACATTGATTTGCACCGGACTATTTTTCTCGAACGGTATAATGAAATCAGGTACCTTTCTTGTTTTGCATTTTTAGCTATTCGTACGATGGTACACACCATATTTAAAAAAAAGGTACAAACAAAGATCTCACGGATTCCTTGGTAATTTAGCAAGCGATTGCTTTATGAGCCAACCATGTGAACAAAAGACACGACTTCCGATGAATGAACAACTTAGCTTCGCAAGCACAGGGAGCTCATCCTCTGGTGTGCAAATGAGCAAGACGTGAAAGACACCAATGACAAAAATTACAGATAACAACAAATTGCAGGGTGGGATAGACTAATTGCCGAAGCATTAGTGTTAATTATATGGTTTTCAGAATTACATCACATAGTTGTTAAGAATTATATAACATTATTTTTGGAGTTATTGAAGAATTTTAACCAGTAAAACTATATTAAAAGTAAAACTATATTAAAAATATTTATGTGATTGGTATAGTGGAATTGATAAATATAATAAAAAAAACTATTGCAATACTAAGAATGTCTTATCAATATACACATTATATTATTTAACTATGTATAAAAAAGTTATGGGTAATCTTTAACTTGCAAAAAAAGAATTACACATTTTAGACTATTTTGCTAAATAAAATTTGTTTATATATAATGGATGAATTTATTAGAATTGGAATAATCTCAAATTCCTAGAAAAATGGTGGGCCTAAATTACTTGGCACAAATTTAATTTTTTAAATTTATTAAAACTAATTGACTATTTGCTGATATATAAATGAATGTTATAAATAATAATGTCGAACTTATCGTGTAAGAACTTATTAAAATTAAAATAAGTTTCACTATTTAATTATTTAATTATACACATGAATGTAGGAAAGAGAAAATTAAACTTATCACGTAGGTTGCAAACTACTGTAATATTTTCGAGATTTCTGAAGATTCATACTGACTCATACTCCTAATGACGATGATTCAATAAGGTATAAAGTCAAGTTGGGGTCAAATGATATTCTAAAAATTATGCGAGAAGGAAGGGTTAAAAACTTGACCAAATAAGGTTAGAAAATGCCATCTCATTAGTGTTGTAATCATAAATCGTATAATGTAAATTTTTTTAGTGAACGTATTATAAATCGTATAACTTAAATATTTTTTAAGTGAAATGATTGTTTTATATATGAATAAAAAATAATGTTTATTAAGATGTTTATTGGTAGGATGAAGATGAAAAATAATAAAAGGTGTCTTTTGACTATGAATTGTAATGGAGAGAAGGCCACATTTTCTCAAAAGAAAACATGTTTTGAATGGTCTTTTGTTGTAGCATAATATGTTTGGATATATATTTAGAGAATTAGATAGCAAGAGGAGAAATATAGGTAAAAATATTTCATGATGATAGAAGAGAAGACAAACATTTAATTATGTTTTACGGTAGAACATACAATAAGTATCCACTATCATAGCACCCAGTAAGAATGTACCTAGATTGTAAGAGTAGAATTAGTGTATAAAAATCAGAAATGAAAAATTATTATTTTCTGTTCTCTTCTTTCATGTGACTCTTAGTACCTCACTGTATTTGCTAGTATTTATTATTTTCTGTTCTCTTCTTTCATGTGACTCTTAGTACCTCACTGTATTTGCTGGTATTTAAATTTTTTTAACTCCCACAACAACTTGTATGTGCACTTGGTTGGTAGAAACAAGGTTCTTTCTTTCCACATCTTTTGCACCGATACTAGAAACACCTAATTTTGTTATTACCTAATTTTGTTAAGATATTCATATTTAATGTGATGCATCATGAGAAAGAATTTAAAGAATATTGATCCAAGAAGATGGATCTTCGAATTTTGAAACTCAATCATGAAGGGAAAAAAGATTTAGTATAATTTATATAGGAAAAAGAATATGAAGAAATTTTAAGTAATAAAAAAATTACAACAATTAGGACGAACTTTAAATTTAAGACAAACCTTGATAACTTGGATTTTTTTTTGAGAAAAGATTATCACTAGAAAAGCCATAAAAATAGGTAGAAAAATTTAAAAAGTTAGAATTTGAAATAATAAAAAAAATAAGAGAAATAGAATAACATATGCTCTTTCTCAAATGAAATAAGCCTTAATTTGATATTCTTTTATAGACTCTATTTTTATTTGGCTAGAAAAAGTTAATCATGTATGAAGAAATTATATTGGTACTAAAATGGAAAATACAATGTATAAAAGAAGGAATGAGTTTTATAGAACATTCATACTGGAAGTGAGATATACTTTGTTACATAGAATATTTATTTATAGGTTGTGAATTAAAGTTGAAGAAAAAATATTAATGGAATTTCCTGATCTTAGATGGGAAGATAAATTTCAGAGTTCCTTAAAACATCTCAAAGGATAAAAAACTATTTTTTTAGAAAGGAAGAAGGAAGAAGTCGTTAGAGGCATATTGTATTTCGTCATAAGCTAATTCAATTAGAATAGGTGGCATCTGGTTGATACAGTTTTAAAGCACTACCCAAGGGTCATATGATTAGTGCTAGCCTAAAGCATGTTGATTTGAGGGACATAACGAGAAGCGTTGGGTGGTTGAAGTGGAAAAGTACCTATTATAATATTTTTTTTATAATTGAATGAAATATATAAATTACAATTTTAAAATAAAAAATATATATATAATTAAAAATTTTAAAATTGTAAAATATATTTGTTTAATAATTTTTATTTCAATTTAAGATGGATACATTATTAAAGAGTTTGTTAGATTGTATTGATTTTTAATAAATTAAAAGAATTACCACCAAATTTTTAGGGATTTGAGATTATTCTAATTCTAATAAGTTTCTCCATTATAAATTCCTCATTATTATTTATAACTTTCATTTATTTATAAGAAAAAATTATTTAACAAAATGGTACATTACTCTTAATAAATTTAAAAAATTAGATTCCTGCTATGTGGCTCCCCACCCGCCAATTTCCTAGAGATTTGAGATTATTCCAATTCTAATAAGTTCATCATTATTATTTATAACATTAATTTATAATTCCTTTTTTTCTTAAATTAAAGTTGACCCATAACCTTTTCATATATGGTTAATCAGGTAAATATGTACATTGGTAATACATCTTTCATGTTGCAATAATTTTTTTAGTTATATTTATGAAACCTTCAACTATATCAACTATATATATATATATATATATATATATATATATATATATATATCTATATATATATATATATATATATATATATATATATATATATATTACAAAACATTTTTATATATTATTTAACTATAAACTTTAGTTATAACATTTTATACCAACCTATACAAATTAGTTGTAACACAAAAATATTAAACCATTTGTAACACAAAAATATTACAAATTGTTTAATAATAAGATTGATATTTTATATTATGTCTATTTTATATTGTTTTTATTACACCTAATGACATAATGTTTTATATTTTATATATTTTTTTTAATATTATGTATATTTTATATTATTTTTATTACACTTAGATTGTCATAATGTTTTATAATTCATTATAATAAGTAAAATTTCAAAAATAAATAAATATTATATTATATTAAAACAAATATAAATAGAATTTTTTTTTCAAAAATCTAAAATAAAAATAAATAGACAAATTTAAATTCTTTTTAATTCCCCAAATGTTTTGATTATCTACTATGACTCAGGAGCATAAACACATTTTAGAGTGGAATATTGAGATGAAACCATCCATTAGATTTTTTATTATTATAATAAATAATATAATTGACGGTAAATTATATAAATTAATGTAGTATCAAAACATTTACTTTATTATACCTTATTAAAATAAATAAAATCTTATAAAATTATTTAAAATTATTATTATTATTTTAATTATAAAAAATAATATATATATATATATATATATATATATATAAACTTATAATTTATCGTATAATAAAATTCTCAATCATGGATATTCATTGATGTGATCAGAGAGAATTTTAATAGATAAATAAGACTTGTTACAATATCATGTGCTTATCACTACCACATGCTCAAAGAATCAATACATATTTTATATCATACTAGTTCATAAAATTTATTTTTTAAATTAATCAAGTTAATTAAATTGGAAAAAAATGCAAAATTTATTTAAGGATAAATTTCAATCTTTGATTTATAAATACTATTAAGAATATTTTATAATGTTCTATAAAAGTTAAATCTTCACCATCCACATAATAATTATTCATAATTAAATTAAAATTTATGAGAAAAAGTTTTTCGGCATAAATTGCATGATAATACATTTGTCGAAGCGTTTCGAATCCACAACTTGTCCTGACCATGGACCACACTCATTGGTTTAAACACGTCAGCAAATGTATTATCATGTAACTTGTCCTGACCATGGACAACACATTGGTTTAAACACGTCAGCAAATGTATTATCATGTGGACAACTTGTCCTGACGATGAACCACCAACTCCACAACTTGTCCTGACCATGGACCACACTCATTGGTTTAAACACGTCAGCAAATGTATTATCATGTGGACAACTTGTCCTGACGATGAACCACCAACTCCACAACTTGTCCTGACCATGGACCACACTCATTGGTTTAAACACGTCAGCAAATGTATTATCATGTGGACAACTTGTCCTGACGATGAACCACCAACTTGTCCTGACGATGAACCACACTCGTTGGTTCGAAACGCGTCCACAACTTGTCCTGACCATGGACCACACTCATTGGTTCGAAACATGTCGGCAAATGTATTATCATGTGATTTATGCCAAACAACTTTTTCTCATAAACTCGATATAGATCACAGAAGCCTCAAATTATAAATTAAAATTCTAAAAACTCTAATCCAAAATAAACACACCTATCAAACTTAATAAAATAAAATAATAAAAAATTCTAAAATTTAAGATAAATTAAATAAATTAAATTAATTAATATAAAGATATAAAATATATATCTTTTATATTATTTTCTTTATCAGTTTAATTTTTTTATAATACTTCAATTATTTGTAAATTTGATGATATAAAATATAAATAATATTTTATTTTATAATGATCGGAAATATATATAAATTATAATTTTAAAATGAATAAATATAAAAAAGAAAATTGAAATTATAAAATATATTTTATATAGACAATTTATTATTAAAATAGTACTATTTTTTTTTTTATACATTATTGAATTATAAAATTTAGTTATGACATTTTATATATATCTTAGTTATACACATATCTTAGTTATACAATTTAATTGTAAAGAAAAAATAAATTTATTTAAAAATAGTATAATATTGATGTTAACATTTTATATTATTTTTATTATATTATTTATATTTATATTGTTTTTATGACAAATAGAGTGACATAATGTTTTATAAATCATTATAATGGATAAACTTTCACAAATACATAAATATTATATATATATATATATATATATATATATATATATATATATATATATATATATTATAAAAAATAGATTAAATTAAATAAAAGAAAATATGTCACACATTTATTTATACAATTTACATATACAAAAAATAAAAATAAATAAATAAATTACTAATCTTATTCAACAATTCCTAACATTTCCATGAGCATGTCAGCATTATCATTCCAATGAAAACTGTTACACATAATTACAACATAACGTGTATTTTTTTTGTAAACTGGTTAGGAATTAATATTTAGAATTACATTATGATCTCCTCTCAAACTTTGATCTAAGATTTACACTAAGACTATACAGTCAAGATGAGGACAACTGTCTGTCTCTCGTGGTGGCTCAACTCACCAAGTCCACTTGTTTCCCTTTCGCGACCTTTCCAAATAAATGATTCTGGTACTGTTTGATAACACCACTGTCGATGGAAGTCTGGTTTTGTCCTGCAATTAATACCTACCTCATGGTTCATCCTCCCGCATTAACTTTGGTTGTCGCTGCTCGGCCTAGGTGGAGGTGGCGCTTTGCTAGAGTCATTACTGTTGTACCTCATTCACTGTCACCTTGGGATCCATTCTAGATCAACGGCACCAACTTCTCCAGTAGATCAGACGGAGGAGGGGTTTCTAAACATTGAATTGGTACGTTTTCCGTTTCATTTTTCCTCTGCGGTTATTGTTTCTTGTTTCTTCTGGGATGGTTGTATTGAGGGTTTGAGAACCCTCTGCTAGAGTTTTCCTATTCTCTGAGAATCTCTTACTGCATGTGTTTCATTACTAGGGATACTTGATGTCCTGGGTTTCATTCTCCGGCCTTTAGAGTCCACTAGCACTCATGGTATGAGTTTATCATCAAACAATTTGACCTCTCGAGCTTTCCAGGTAAATTTAATGGAGGTTTTGTTTGCAAATTCATTCCCTATCATCTTATTTGCTAAAGAAAATGTATTAATCTATACTTTTTTCCCACCTAGTGAGAGTGGAGGATTTTTGCATAGACTGTGGGATGGACAAGCTGTCAGTCAAGCCTAAGGCTTGGCTCTCTGGTCGACATGAAAACTAGATTATGTTCATTTCGGGTATGCAAGGGTTCTGGCTTGATTTCTTTTGAAGTTAAGGTTGTGGTTCCGTAGGGAGCTTGGCACTTATATTTTTGCCATAACTGCATTATCAATTTACCCTCTGTAGTTTGAATTTAATTTAAGCTTATGAAGCCTTTCGGCTATGAACCATCTGCAAGATTATACTGGCACCTCAATTGGGATTAGTTAATTGTATAATTTCACTTAAGGTCGAGGGTGAAGCGATTCGAACCCTCACTGGAACAGTTATGTTTTGATTCTGAAATTGTTGGGAGAATATATATATATATATATATAATCTTATTCTCATCTTTAAGCAATTTATGGAAATACAAGATTAGTTATTGTTAACTGTTTTGTCCTTGGAATTTATTTCTATGTTACTGCCAGCCTTTCGCTTGCATTCTATGGTTGTTTAGTATCATATTTCAGTGTATTAAAATGATGTTTGGAATTTTATGATCACCTTGTCATCTCTAGCAGCAAGGGTTTGTAATTTAGGAAGAATAATTCCTCTGTTTCTATTTTGTAATACATTAAATGTATTAAAGGCAATACAAAGATTGTATTGACTTTGCTCTTCGACTCGGTATTCTTACTGAAGTATTTTCCCTTACTTGTTTAATTGCTTTCTAGATTTTTTTTGAAAAGAAACTGTATGAATTTACGATTCTGGGCATATCCGAGAACTCGACTATTTCCCTTTCGCCCTAAGTTTCAAAATGTTTACTCAATTGAATAGTTGAATAATTTTAGCAATGTTTATATCAGAGTTTCACTATGGTGAAAAATATTTCGCTTTTCTTAACAAAGGATTTAGTGATGTTTTCTTAGCATACTGGTTATTTCTATGGAACAAAGAAAAATGAGGTTTTGTGCTCCACATAGCATATTTATGTTCAAGTTCACTTCTATGTTTAACTTTATAGCATTATTCGTTCAATTGCTCTAAAAAACATGAATTTCATTAATGCTAGTCTTTTCTGTCTTTTCTTGAATTTATACAATATCATAATAAACTAACGTGATAGTTTAGAGTAATTTAATCAAGTTATCTCACTCTTAAAATTACTGAGAAAGAACATTATATTTATAGCATAAAAGTGACAGAGTCTAACTAATAAGCAAATGATATCATTACTTATCTGAACCGTTGTCTAGCTTGAAATATTCCTATTTCAGTTTCCACCCAGACCTGAATTCTTTATATCTTTACCTCCCAACCTTGAGACTACTTTAGTAGTCTCCCCCCAAGCTGTTCCTGAATACATGAACAGTAATTTCTTGAGACTTATAGTCTCACCGCGCTCTGGTCCAAACCATACATGGCCCTATACGCATGTCTGACATTTCAGCACAGCCTGTTCCTTAGTATTTTCCCCTTTTCTTTTCTCTCGATCTCAGATACCTCTATCCCCTTGATCTCCTCAATAAATCCTCAAGAAATTAGTTTCAAGAAATTAATTAGGAACATGTAACTTTTTCCCTAACTGATTATTGAGTAAAAATAATATTTACTATTAACTAGTGTCTTAATTAAAAAAAAGAATTAACTTCCAAAATAGTATTTTTTAATTTATAAAATAAATAGTTGTTCAAACTGCAGTAACTAAACTATTTACATGGTTTGGATGATATCACATCTTCCCCCCTTGATATGTAACATCGTCCTAATGTTTTCCTTCTAAAAACAAATTCGTAAAGATTTCCTCATAACCTGCTCATCTTCTCACGTGGCCTCTTCGGATCATAGTGTTGCCATTACACTTTAACCTGGGTGATAACTCATTTTCGTAGCGTTACTTCTCTCCGATCTATTATACCCAAAGGTTCAACCAAGAACTCACCTTCCGGTTTGACTTACATAACAACAAAATGACTTAAGTCATTAATCAACTTTTTAATAAATCTGTATTTAAAGAGAAATTTTCTTAAATATTTTACGTGAATGTTTTGCCAATTGATTACGTGTTTAGGATCATAAATGTATTTCTTAAGTAGACAAATGTGGAATACATTGTGTACATGAACATGGCTAGGTAAGGCAATCTAATAAGCTACTCACCCAATTCGAGCTAAGATTTGAAATGGCCAGTAAAATCGGGGTGCTAGCTTAGCATATCCGGCCCATTACAATGTACTTTTCTTAGCTTGTACTCTAATGTAAACATGGTCTCGTACTTGAAATTTCGGAAAGCTCGGTTTCCGATCAGCAAAGTTCTTTTGTCAGTCTTGACTAGCCTTTAACTTGTTTCATACCCTTTTAACCATTTCCTCCATTTCTTCCAACATATCCGACCCTAACATCAACTTCTCTTCTGGTCCACTCCAAATAAAGGGTGTTCTACACTTACGTCCATATCACACTTCAAAAGGACTCATCTGTAGAGATGTGTGGTATCCATTTTTATAAGAAAATTCTACCAAGTGTAGGTAGTCTTCCCATTTCGATGGTTTTTACATAACATAAGTTTACAACATGTCTTCAACCACTTGGTTTACTCTCTCCATTTTTCCATCTGATTGAGGATGGTAGGTGGTACTGAAGTGCAGTTATGTGCCCAATCCTTCAAAATGGGCCTTCCAAAAGGCTGATGTAAATTTCACATCATCGTTTGAGATGATCATTTTGGGTATCCCGTGTAGCTTGAAACTGTGTTGCATAAAAATGTTCACAACTTGCACCACTTTATAAGTTGACTGGGCTAGTATGTTAGAGTCATTTTTCCTTTTCTACTGAGGCAACCTGGTGATGAAATCAATGGATGTGGTTTCCCATTTCCATTCAAGAATAGGTAAGGGATGGAGTAAACCTGCTAGGTGTTGGTCCTTAGATTGTATTTACTGGCATTCCAGTTATCTAGCTAGATATTCAGCTACCTCCTTCTTCATACCAGGATAGAAAAATTCTTTTCTTAAGGCATAAATCATTTTCTGGTATCCGGGATGGCCTGCACAAGGAATCTTATGAAATTCATCTAAAATTAAAATTTTAAGATGTTTTTTGTTAGGCACATATAACCTCTTCCTATAAGTCAGCAATTCTTTTGAATTTACCTCATATCCTAATTGTTGCTCATGGCTATTTGGAACCTTTGCTTGTTGCCATAAATGTTTATACACTAAATCTTGAATGGCTATTTCATGAATCTGCTCATAAAAAGTAGTTCTTGACTCACTGAAAGAAATTTCATATAAATAATTTACCTTTCAACTCAAAGCATCCACAACCCGGTTTTCTTTCCCTTTGAAGTTCTTGATTTCAAAATCGAATTCGCTTAAGAAATATGCCCAACGAGCTTGTCTAGCATTTAGGGTGGGCTGCTTAAAGTAGCTTGTTAGTTATGATGATCAATAAATAGCATAAATTTATTACCCATTAAGTAGTTACGCGAAATTTTCAAGGCATGAATCACTGATGTCAGTTCTAAGTCATATGCGGAATACTTTTTTTCATACTCATTAAGTTTCCTTGATTCATAAGCTACAACCCTACCTTCTTGCATTAATACACCACCTACACCCTCCTTGCTAGCATCTGTACAAACCACGTATTCTTTGTTGGGATCTGCGATGCTCAAAACGGGTGTAGTGGTAAGTAGATGCTTGAGTTGATCAAAGCTCTTTTGGAAGTTGGGAGTACATTTAAAGGGTTTCCCTTTCTTTTGTAAAGAAGTGATAGGATATGCCACCCTAGAAAACCCTTCCACAAACCGTCTATAATATTTGGCTAGACCCATGAATGATCTTATGTTAGCTACATCTTTCAGTACCGACCATTCCATGTTAGTCCTTATTTTCTTTGGATGTACTACAATGCCACTCTTGGTGATGACATGTCCTAAGTACTGGATCTACTCCTTAAAGAAGTCACATTTATTGTATTTTGCATACAACTGGTGCTCTCTTAAGACTTGCAGAATAATACGAAGGTGTTCCTTATGTTCTTCCATGCTTCGAGAGTATATTAATATGTCATCAATAAATATTAATACAAACTTATCTAAGTATTGATGAAATATGTTGTTAATGAGACACATGAAGGTTTATGGGGTGTTAGCTAGTCCAAAAGGCAACACTACGAACTCATAATGTCTATAACAAGTTATAAATGTTGTTTTTGCTATATCCTCCTCGTTTAGCTGAATCTGATGATATCCTGAGCGAAGATCGATCTTTGAGAAGACTATTGTACCCTCTACTTGATCAAATAACTCATCAATCTGGGGTAGAGGGTATTTATTTTTAATGGCCAGTTTTTTTAACTATGGTAGTCCATGCACATCCTCAAGGTTCCATCCTTCGTTTTAACAAAGAGCAGTGAAGCTCCCCAAGGGGACAAACTAGGTCGAATATACCCTTTATCAAGTAGCTCTTGTAGCTGCATTTTGAGTTCAGTTAGATCTAGTATGCTCACGCAGTATGGGGCTTGGGAGAATTGGGAAGCTCCTGGAATTAACTCAATGGTAAAATCTATGTCTCTTTTTGGGGGTAGGCCTGGGATTTCCTTTGGAATACATCCGAAAAGTTTTGTATCAAAGGAATACTTGCTACAGAAACAGATTTATCTTTAGAATCAGCATACCCCACCTATATAGCATAGACTTGGAAGCCTTTTTTGATGCATTTTTCTAATGGGATGTTGTTACAGGTCTTATTTGCAGAGATTTTTTAATAGCCTAAATTTCCTGCCTTCATCCTTTCCCATACTTGTAATTAATGGTTTTGGTCTTACAGTTAATAAGGTAACAATGCTTTTCCAACCAGTCCATACCTATAAGAATGTCGTAGGATCCCAGGGGTAACACATGAAGGTCTGCCATAATATTCTAGTTAGCTAAACTTAGAGGGCAATTGCTAACCTTGGACAAAACTCTTCTTTTTCCTCTTGTGGCTAGTTGTACTAGCCATGGATTTTTAAATTTGAAAAATTGCAGTTTACACTGTTCTACAATTTTGGGGCTAATACAATTTAGGGTAGCCCCTGGATCGATTAAAATTGATATAGGTCTATCAAAAACTTTACCTTCAAATTCAACAATGGTTGGCTGAAATTCTTCCTCATGGTCTTTAAGGGCAGAATTAATTTTAGGAATGCTCCTAGCCACCTCTCCCACGATAGATTCTTCTTATATCTGTGAAATCATATCAGCTCCTTGGTGTTGTGGGCAGTTTTTGACAAAATGAGGCCCTCCGCACCCCCAACACTGTACAGGTGGTCTATTATTTAATTCTATTTCAGATCTACCAGCTTGTTCATTCATCCTGTTTTCACCTGGTACCTTAAATCTTCGCTGATTTCCATTTGTTTTCTAGTTAATTGGACCTTTAAACAATCCTTTCTCGCCTATACCCTTGTTCCCTTTGAGGTTGTGAACAAATTTACTCTGCTTTTTTTCAACTCACTTCTTGCTTAAATATCCCTTTGGTTTGTTTTGTTGGTAACAGATCTGTGCCTTATGAATAAATTCATCCATGGTTTTTGGGTTGTCGAACTCTAGCCATTCTTTCATGAACAGTGGAAGACTGCTGATGAACCACTGCACTTTTGCTTTTTCTTCATGTATGTAGGGGACATACCGAAGTAGTGAAGTGAATTTGGTTATGAACTCATCCATGGTCATTTGTCCCTATCAAATTTCATGAAACTCCTTTGCTTTTTCATCATAAAACCTTTATGTTAGATATTTCTCCTTAAAATATCTCTAAAAAATTTCCCAGGCTATGTTTTGTTCATTAACTCCCCGGATTGTTTTTACTTCCTCCCACCATAAGGTGGATTTTCATTGTAGCTGAAAAATGGCTAGTCGAGCCTTTAGATTATGGTCATACTCATATAGTTGTAAATACTTATTCGTGTTAATGAGCCATGCCTCTGCTACCTCTTCATGTTCACCATCATAGAGAGGAGGTTTTATTTTCTGACCTTGAAGCTCTAATTTCTGTCTTTTCTATGTCTTGTGATTTGACACATTATCAGATTCTTCTTCATGATTTTCTTCAGCTCTTTCTGTCTCCATACTCTAAGTTCGATATTCTTGTTCCGCTATCATATTTCCGTGTTCAGGGATAGGGGCTAGTGGCCAATGGTTCTATTTATCAGATAGACTTTTCATAATTTTCTCTTACTCCTGCATTAGTTTCCCATTGTTTACCCGTAGTCAGGCCATCTCGTCTTTTAATTCTTGTACCCATACTTCTCGATTACCTTCTTGAAATGATGTCAAACCTGTTCCCATTACTGTCTGATGGGGGGGGTTCTCAGTTCTCCTCATGTTTACTGCTCCTTGCTTCCTACGTGCACATCATCAAAGTTGTTATTTCATCATTCCATAGGTCTTAGTTTAGCAACCTAACGATTCTGATACCATATGTCACACATCTACTTAGACAATTTACATATACATAAAAAAAATTACTTCTCTTACAACAATTCCTAGCATTTCCATTAGAATGCGAGCATTATCATTCCAATGAAAACTATTACACATAATTACAACATCATGTGTATCTTTTTTTTGTAAATTGGTTATGAATTAATATTCAGAATTACATTATTATCTCCTCTCAAACTTTGATCTAATATTTACACCGATACTATACAGTCGAGATGAGGATAGATGTCTGTCTCTCATGGTGGCTCGGCTCATCAAGTCCAATTGTTTCCCTTTCGCAGCATTTCCAAATAAATCATTCTGGTGCTATTTTATAACACCACCGTCAATGAAAGTCTGCTTCTGTCCTATAATTAATACCTACCTCATGGTTCAACCTCCCGCATTAACTCTGGTTGTCACTGCTCGGCCTAGGTGGAGGTGGTGCTTTTCTGGAGTCATTACTGTTGTACCTTGTTCACTGTCACCTTTGGGATCCATTATGAATCAATGACACCAGCCTCTCTAGTAGATCGAACAGAGGAGGGGTTTCTTAGGGTTTATAAACGTCGAACGGGTATGTTTTCCCTTTCATTTTTCCTTTGTGGTTATTGTTTCTGGTTTCTTCTGGGATGGTTGTATATAGGGTTTGAGAACCCTCTACTAGAGTTTCCCTGTGCTATGTGAATCTCTTACTACCTGTGTTTCGTTGCTAGGGATACTTGATGTCTTGGTTTTCATTCTTCGGCCTTTGGAGTCTGTCGACACTCATGGTATGAGTTTATCATCAAACGATCTGCCCTCTCGAGCTTTCTAGGTAAATTTAATGGAGGTTTTATTTGTAAACTCATTCTCTGTCCTTTTATTTGCTAAAGAAAATGTATTAATCTCTATTTTTTCCCACCTAGTCAGAGTGGATGGTTTTTTCAGAGACCGTGTGATGGACAAGCTGCCAGTCAAGCCTGAGGCTCAGCTCTTTGGTCAACTTGAAAACTAGATTATGTTCATTCCGGGTCTGCAAAGGGTTCTGGATTGATTTCTCTTGAAGTTAAAGTTGTGGCTCCGTAGGGAGCTTCGAACTTATATTTTTTCCATAATTGCATTATCGATTTACCCTCTGTAATTTGAATTTAATTCAAGTTTATGGATCCTTTTGGCTATGAACCATCTGTAAGATTATACCAGCACTTCGACCGGGATTAGTTAATTGTATATCTCACTTAAGGCCAAGGGTGAAGTGATCCGAACCCTGGCTAGAATAGTTATGTTTTGATTTTGAAACTGTTGGGAGAAATATATATATATATATATATATATATATATAATCTTGTTTTCATCTTTAAGCAATTTCTAGAAATGCAAGATTGGTTATTGTTAATTGTTTTCTTCTTGAAATTTATGTTTGTGTTACTGCCATCCTTTTTCTTTCATTCTATGGTTGTTTAGTTCGATGTATTCAACTGATGTTTAGAAGTTTATGATCACCTTGGCGTCTCTAGCAACAAGGGTTTGTAGTTTAGGAAGCATAATGCCTCTGTTTCTATTTTGCAATACATTAAATGTCTTAAAGGTAATACAAAGATTCTATTCCCATTCTTATTTATGTATATGAGAGATTAGTCAAAATCTTTGACTTTGCTCTTCAACTCAATATTCTTATTGAAGTATTTTCCCTTACTTGTTTAACTATTTTCTAGATTTTTTTCGAAAATAAACTGTATGAAATTACGATTTTGGGCATATCCAAGAACTCGATTATTTCCCTTTTTCCCTGAGTTTCGAAATGTTTACTGAATTGAATAGTTGAATAATTTTAACAATCTATATCAGAGTTTCGCTATGGTGAAAAATCTCCTCTTCGTTTTTCTTAACAGAGGATTTAGTGATCTTTTCTTAGCATATTGGTTATTTCTATGGAAAAAAGAAAAATGAGTTTTTTTTTTTCTACATAACATATTTATGTTCAGGTTCACTTCTATGTTTAGCTTTATAGCATAATTTGTTCTATTTCTTTGAAAAACATGAATTTCGTTAATGTTAGTATTTTCTGTCTTTTCTTGAATTTATATAATATCATAATAAACTAACATGACAATTAAAATTACTAAGAAAGACCATTACATTTATAGCATAAACACGACAGAGTCTAACTAATAAGCAATTGATATCGTTACTTATCTGAACAACTCTCTAGCTTGAAATATTTCTATTTCAGTCTGCATCCAAACCTGAATTCTTTATATCTTTGCCTCCCAACCTTGAGACTACTTCAGTAGTTTCCCCCGAGTTGTTTGCCCCCCTCTGGTCCAAACCAGACATGGCCCTATAGGTCTGTCTGACATTTCAACACAACATATTCCTTAGTATTTTTCCCTTTTCTTTTCTCTGGATCTCATATACCTCTATCCTCTTGATCCCCTGAATAAATCCTCAAGAAATTAATATCAAGAACTCAGTTAAGAACAAGTAACTATTTCCCAAACTGATTATTAAGTAAAAATAATGTTTATCTTCATTAAAAAAAATTAAGTTCCAAAATAATATTTTTAAATTTAGAAAATAAATAATTATTCAAAATGCAGTAATTAAGATTTTACAAAATAGTTTTTAAATTTCCTTATAATCTGTGAAATGCTTTCATTATGTCATCTCCTATGACTCGTGAGAATAAACCTGTCATCACACGAAATAAGCATACCGCATGCGAAAATAATATCCACGATGCACATAAACCCTCTGAATTCCCTCAGTTTTTAGAGCTCTCAATCTTAGTTTGACAAACCAAACAAATCGCTTTAAGGCATTCTACTTTAGAATGAATGTTTGGAACTCTTTGCATAGGCCACGGCCTCCCATAAATCTCATATCATTGAGAAGGGTTGGAGGAATCACCTCTATCTACGAAATTTGTAATTTTTGTTAGTTCTCTGTTTGGAAAGTTTACCAATATTGTGAGGATTTAGGTCTTCTAGCAATTTTTTTCACAATAACTTTGACCTAATTTTGATTACCTAAACTGCTTTAAAAAAATGTTGTAAAAATCACCACACCTCAATGACTTTGACTCAAGTTTGATTTTCCAAACTTCCTTAAAAAATGTCGGAAAAATCACCACACCTCACCTCTACAGAATCCTTCCATAAAGTATAATTGCACCATTAAATATTTCGAAAGCCCTAACTTTCTGTATTCAGTCTTCATCAACCATTGACAACCTCTATTCACTGATTCTGTACGTAAAGTATAATTGCACCATTAAATATTTCGAAAGCCCTAACTTTCTGTATTCAGTCTTCATCAACCATTGACAACCTGTATTCACTGTTCATTAAGCATTTGTTATAGATTTGATTTAGCAATTGCCAGCGTTCAATATTAAGTTCATGTAGTTGAGGAACCATCAATGCAACATTTTTCAAAGTTAATTGTGAAACAAAAAACTGCACATTGAAGAGTCGTTTTCATCATCAATTGCAAACAGTTAACTGCGCAAAACATCCCTCTTACGACAACGTTGATCCACGCCGCCATAATTTCTCTAAAACAGTTTAGTAAAATCGGGTATCTCTCTTTTTTTACATTCTCAGCTGTTCGTATCATTGTAGGTTGTTTATCTGTGAAAATGTGTAAACAAAATTTTCTGATAGATTCCTTGGCAATTCTGCAAGATATTACTTTATAAGGCAACCATCTGAACGAAAAACATGACTCGCAATTTAGCTCCGCAAGCAGAGTGCTAGATCTTATTCCCTCGTTTGCAAATGAACACGACGTGAAGAAGGGTAGAAATTTTAGATAAAGACCACTGGCAGATTGTGATATTCTAGTGTTGAAGTGTGTAACTTCTACATGATTTAATATTTGTGTTTATATTTAATTATTGAAATATTCCATATTATGTAGAGATTTATTTTCTACAATAATAATGATTTTGTTTTTATTACTTAGGAAGTTGTTTAAGTTTAGTTGGATGGCAGACTTTCTCCGATTCTTATATGGTTACATTCACATGTTGTTAAGATATTCACTCAACTCATTAGTTGCGTATTCAAAATAGCTTGTTTATTTTAAGATAAAAATTTTAACTACGAAATTGTTAGGCTTTAGGCCTAGGTAGATAAGAGATTTTTTCCGAAGTGATTAGCTTCCTAGATTGATGTCTACTTGAGATATCAAAATTTTTCCTATTTATATGTATTACTAATGCAAGCATATAAATTAGATGATTGGTAATTTTAGATAAACATCAATCCATGATAAACATAAAAATATTTACTTCATAATATATGTAACATTGCTAAAATTTAAAAGTAATGAAAAGAGACCTAACAGAAAAAGGAAGTACTATTTTATCTAAAAGGAAGTAACTCACGAAGGGAGTAGTTGTTCTTAAACCCGGAAAAACCAAAGGATGGAATGTGGATGATCTCACAATTGGCTATGGGAATGTCATGGGGATGCTTGTAGTGAAATCTCAATGGAATTTGAACCTTCTCCTAGCCTAGGAAGGAATAATGGTTTTAACACCGATGATTCAATCTGAGGATAGCTTCATAAAAATTGGTACTCAATCAAATTAGTTACAATGTGATTTCAGTTTAATAATTAATGTGATTTCAGTTCAAATTATTAAGGTAAGAAATTAAAATGAAAATTGATAGTCAATCAAATTAGTTACAATGTGATTTAAGTTCAAATTATTAAGTTAAGAAATTAAAATGAGATTATTATTATTACCAGTATTAAAATAAAAAATTATTTAAAAAACTTTAATAAAATGCCAAACCAAAAATAATTATAACAAAATTATTAAATTCAAAAAGAATATTATTTTTATATTTTTATAAATATTTTATTAGAAAAATCACAATTTAAAAAATAAAAAAATTAATTTATTTTAATTTTAATTTATAAATATTAAAAAAAAAATCAAAGTATAGACAAATAATTCATAATTAATATTTATTATAAATAAAAAATAATAAATAAAATATAATTTTTAATCATTTGTTTTTTTCTACAAATCATTATTATTTATTATTATTATTTATTATTTCTCAAATGTTCAACCAAATTTTCGATGAGTAATATTATAAGGGGAACTGACAGGGTTTAAGGCATTTTACACTTGGAAACTATAGATGTTTAAGGCCCAATCAATATTTTAATTATAGTTTTTATGTTAAACATTATTTGGTTTGATTTCACGGTGAAACGGTGGAATGGTGAGCCGGGTGAGGGCGACTGGCTCTTGGGTGTGCCACGCGTCGGTTGGAAAAATGAGTGATGTGTGGGTTGGCAAATGGATGTGCAACTAGGATGTGCGGAGGGCGCCCAAGGTGGGCGACACGAGCACAACGAGTGCGCCCGAGTTGGGCGAACGACACGAGACATGCGACGGGTGAACGAAGTGTTGGGTGAGTCGTGCGACAACTGTTCGAAGGTGCCGACGAGCTGGGCAACCGAGTTTGCCGAAGTTGTGAAAATTTGGCTAAGTGTAAATTTGGGGTTTCCTCCAAGATTTAGCTTATGTTATGAAAATTGAAGATTATATATATATATATATATATATATATATATATATATATATTGATTTGGGAAAACTTACATTGGGGAGTTACCCCTCCCTTTATACTATTGTGCAATTGTTCATGTATTGTTGTTTATGATGAATAGTTATGGTTTTCATCTTGTATAAAGGATAAAGATAATATTTGGTAACAAAAATAAACTAAGTACGAATGTTAGGCGTAGTCCATGACGGTGAGTATTGGTGAAGAGAAAAGGGTCGGTGGTGTCGCACCTCGCTATAGTGTGGTTGGAAGATTACCGCCAGTGTAGGGACGTGGCAAGTGGTATCAGAGCTGATGAAATGAGTCAAGGAGCTGATTCTACGAAGGCTGAAGACTTGAAGTTCAAGTTTTGTAGGTAACAGGTGGTATCAAGGGTGATTCAGGTGAATGGTGGATGGTCTATACTAGATCACAAAGAAGGAAGCTGATGGCAGAGATGGCAGGTGAATCTCATGTTGTGGTGAGTGAATCTAGCCACAATGCAACCGAAGCTTTCATAAACAAGATATTGGAAAGGATGGAAGAATTGGATTCTTTCTAGACTTCGAAGATGGCCGGGGTCACTAAAGATCAAGAAGGCAATGCGAAGATGAGAGAGGAATTCGATGAACTCTGAGACCGATATGAGTATATTGAATGGAAGTATACACAATTAGAAGAGGAAGTCAAGGAGATTGGGAAGGCGAGAGACCAAGGTTTGGCAAAAATCTTGGACTTGCGGAAAACTCTTGACGAAGTGAAGGATGAGATCGTAGTGTTGAAGAAGGTCGTGAGACATAACTCAGGTGGAGGAGTGTCTCATGTGAAAGTCAAGGAACCAAAATCTTATGATGGTACAAGAAGTGCGAAGACTCTTGGTAACTTTCTATGGGACATGGAGCAATACTTGGAACGCTTGGGATTACCTGATGAGGAGACTAAGGTGAAAGTGGCTACTCAATTCTTGACGAAGGATGCTAAGATGTGGTGGCGAAGGAGGATGGATCAGATTACCAATGGTGGTGTTGATGACATAACTTCGTGGGATGACATGAAGAAGGCTTTGTAGACCCATTTCAGTCCTCAGGATGAAACTTGGGAAGCAAGGATGAAGATAAAGTATATAAAGCAAATGGGAAGTCTGCAGACATATCAACGGGAGTTTGCAAGTGCAGTTCTGGAACTTCTAGACATGGTGGAAAGGGACAAGGTGTTCAACTTCATTATTGGGCTAAAACCTTGGGCATGCAATGAAGTGAAGAGGTAGAAGATTAAGACACTTGAGGAGGCTTTTGCTGTTGTGGATCGTTTGGTGGAGCATTATGATGAAACTTCTGATGAGAAAAAGAAGAAGTTCGATAAGCCGAAGGAGAAGAGTACGAAAGATGATGCTTCGAAATTAAATGACAAGTCGAAGACGAAGAAACCATTGAAGTGTTGGATATGTGCAGAACCACATACGGTGAAGAATTGTCCTTCAAGACCGAAAGTGGCTGCGATAGCACAATCTAATGCGAAGAAAGAAAAGACTTCTATGGGGGTGATGCAGATTCTTGGAGTTGCAGTTGCTATGGAAGTGGTCTCACGAAGAGATCCGAAAAGGAACAACTTGGAGTATGTTCGAATGAAGATTGGGGGTGCAGATGTGCTCACTATGGTGGATAGTGGGGCTACTCACAACTTCACGAGTGAATATGATGCGAGAAGGAATGGGTTGAAATTTGTACCAGTGCAGGCACAGATGAAGACAGTGAATTCTCCTCTTGATTCCGTGATTGGTGTGGCTGAAAAGGTGGACACAACACTAGGTGAGTGGACCGGGAAAGTCGACTTCACGATAGTGCGGATAGATGACTATGAAGTTGTACTAGGAATGGAGTTTTTGAAACACTATGAGGCGATGATTGTTCCACATTTGAAGAAGTTATACATTTACAATGGGAGGGAAGATGTATCCGTTGGTGTTCCAACCATTGGTGTGACAAGACCCGAGTGTAAATTGGCAATGATGCAGATGGAGGACGAGAAGCGTATGAATGAGGTGTATAAGCGGTTGTCCACTGCTGAGGCAAAGCTTGCAGAGCAGTCACAGGTTATCAATACATTATCTGATATCATCTTGGATTTGTCTAGGAGGTTGGAAGAAGTTGAGGATGACGATGACGATGATGAGGTTTATGTGAGGCCGAATGTCTAGGAGGAGGATCGGGTTGCATATCTACAGAGGATGGAGATAGAAGATCTAGACAGGTGGATTGAGCTAATTAGTGAGGGAGAGCCTTCAGGCTCTACTCCCTCCACATCTTCTTAGATGACTTAGAAGATGGGGCTCATTGTTAGCTGCTCATGGCAGTGAGTCCTTTAAACAGGTTGAGTAGGCATGACAGATAGATGATGCAGGAATGGTTTGGCATTAGCATCATGACATGTTGCAGATGGGATGGAGTTTCCATGGACCTGAGCATGGGTTTGGAGCAGATTCTTGATGAGTTCGGATTGTGGCAGAGTCTGAGAAAAGACTAGTGATGGCATAAGGATGTGCATTCTTATGATTTGAGCGCGACAGTTGGATTAGCTACCCAACTAGCTCGAGTCATGGACGATGTCAGTGTGCAGAGAGATGTCGACATTATGTTGGAGTATCATGACGACAGTTCACGGGATGGAACGACACATGGTGGAGACAGTCATTTTTCATATGTTGCAGGGATGTTGCAATGTATGGACTGGTTGATCTCATGTATCAGGGATATCACTGTTTGGATGGTTATCTTGGTAACAGATGGTTGCTAAGATGATGTATTGTCGAGGAAGAAAATGATTTTAGGTGTAGGAGGATGTAATGCCTTGAGATCCGTGGAATGGATGGGCGCGTCACCAGACGAATGACGAGCTATGGAGACGAAGTGCGAGGGCGCACGAGGCAAGCTGCAGGCTATGCAAGTATGTTGGAGAAAAGTGCGATGGAGAAAACATGGCAGTTTACATATATCGTGTGGGAAATCACGGGGTGCCACGAACGACGGGTAGGCTGATGGGTGAGTTGACATGCAATGGGGCAGTTGAACGATGGAGTGGGCAGGCTGACGGTGTAAACACATGGACAGGCCGGCGGTTGTGTGGAGTATGGCAGGTCGGCTGGGCGTTTGACCATGGAGTGTTTGGGTGTATAAATAAAAGGCAAGTTGGATGGATTGGAGCATCATTCGATCAACACACAAGATCAGCGAACAAGGAGTACAAGCAAGTGCACAGAGCTACAGTGATTGTAGGTTGGATGCATGAGCCCAGGCTAAATGGGCGAGCTGGGTGCAGGTTTTGTTGATGGTCGAGCTAGCAGAGGTGAACGGCGACCCGAGTAGGGCGCCGGGTGAACGAGCGCAAGGCGGCTGGGTAGGCTGACACAACGGAAGGTTGGGCGACTCGCAGAGGGTGTTGGGCGAACGGAGTGTAGTGCGGCTGGGTGAAGGCACACGACGACAGGTTGGGAAACTCGAGTAGGGCGCAGGGTGAACAAGTGACCCGCGGTTGGGCGAATCATCGTGCAAGCTAACACCGAGGGTGGATGGACAACCCGTGGTTGGGCGTGCCATGCATGGTGAAATGGTGGAACGGTGAGCCGGGTGAGGGTGACCTGTGATTGGGTGTGCCGGGTGCCGATTGGAAAAAGAAGTGAAGTGTGGGTTGGCAAACGGAGGTGCGACAAGGACGTGCGGAGGGCGCCCAAGGTGGGTGACACGGGCACGACGAGTGCGCCCGAGTTGGGCAAACAACATAAGATGTGCGACGGGTGAACGAAGTGTTGGGCGAGTCGTGCGGCGACCGTTCGGAGGTGCCGACGAGCTGGGCAACCGAGTTTGCTGAAGTTGTGAAAATTTGGCTAAGTGTAAATTTGGGGTTTCCTCCAAGATTTAGCTTATGTTATGAAAATTGAAGATTATATATATATTGATTCGGGTAGACTTACATTGGGGAGTTGCCCCTCCCTTTATATTGTTGTGCAATTGTTCATGTTATTGTTGTTTATGATGAATGGTTATGGTTTTCATCTTGTATAAAGGATAAAGATAATACTTGGTAACAAAAATAAACTAAGTACGAATGTTAGCCGTGTTCCATGACGGTGAGTATTGGTGAAAAAAAAAGGTCGGTGGTGCCGCACCTCACTATAGTGCGGTTGGAAGATTATCGCTAGTGTACGAGCGTGACAAAGGGGGCCAACCAAGCTCACAAACCCAACTTTTTCTTAGAGTCCAATTGGTTACAGAAAGTGATGGTTAATTTGTTCCTAATACCTATCTAAATATTTGTAAATACCTATCTAAATATTTGTAAAGAAATAAATTAAATTGAGGAGAAAAGAGGGTGGAATGAAAGTTTATTTAAAATGAAAGAGGTTGGTCGGTGGATATTAAAAATGAGAAACAAATGCATTAACTATATCAAATACATCTAGTGATAGATCTTTATTGGCAACTCAAAATCATTACTGATAAGGTGTTTGTGAGGCAATGAGAAACCCAATAAGAAATCCTTGCGGGTATAAATTGTGTGTAGCTACAATTGAGGTTCCTCAATGAAAAGATTTCCATACTAACTAAAAATATGGAATTCGCTACTCATAAATTGGGCACGAAATACCATACAAGTGAACTGTCCATGAAACTGAATATTCATTATGCTTATTTTTGTTTTCTATAGAATAGAATAGATTAGATAAAATTCATTAAGATAAAAAAATTTAAAATAGAATCACAATATACTATTTTTAAAAACATAATATTATATATTCTTTTACTATAGCAAAAAAACCTTTGGCTTGCTTTCCTAGATAGGAAATTAATAAAAAAAATTATTTCTAATTTTTTTTTCAGAAAAAAAAACCAACATAAATTTATATTAAGAAAATATAAAAATCCTTAAATACATATGACTGTAAATTGAGCTAAAAGAAAAACCCCACATGATTACAGAAAATGATACCAATAGTCCGAATCAGCCATATCTGAGATAGCGTATATAATTTACCTCAGGGTCCGTAGATATGGGTGACCGGATTTTCGATTTTTTTTTTAAATAATGAACGGAGAAGATTTCAATGGCCGTGATTTCTCCTCTTGTACGTTACGTTGCATCAATTTGAAAGCATTCAATGGCCGTGATTTCTCCTGTTGCGCGTTACATTGCATCAATTTGAAATGGGGATGGATTTCAGAAAATGGCCAGGTGTTACGTGTTGAAGGGAATTGGTTCACCATCTTCTGTCATTTGAATCGGTTCAGCATCGTACAGTTTCCGCTGGAGCTCCTATTCACCGATGATGCAGAAGAGAAGGGTTATTACAGCCCGACCATCGACATATGGTCTCTCGGCTGCATTTTCGTAGAGCTTCCGGGTCAGAACAATGGCGGCGACCCATATTCGCTGGGTCAGAAAATGGTGAAACAAGCAAGTTTTCAAACTCTGGGCTTATGTCATGATATTCTTGGTCGAGTGTTGCAATTCTACCATCAGTGAAGTGCTATGGTGAAGTGCTGCTACTCCATATAATTTTTTGTTTTATGATATTTTCGAAGTTCCAAAAAATAGTTGGAAAGGTAACGTTGATTGGCTTTCAATTATTTTGTTTTTATAGGTAGCAGTTTTCTCATCTGGGTTGGCCCTTTTGCAAGGCTAACTATTGTAGACCCTGAGATAATGAATGAGATATTGTCACTAAAGCAGGCCGATTATGAAAAAGCGGAGTCTCATCCTATTATAAAGAAATTGGGAGGTTGACTCCTAAATTTGAACGGAGAGAAATGGGTAAAGAATCACAAGTCCTGCTTTCTGAACATCATCTCAAACTATTCATTTTTTCTAAACTTTTAAAATGTATATAATACTGCACATTTCATCTTGTTATCTGTGTGCATAAAAGACATTAATTCCTTTGATTGTTGGGAGTGCCACGAATATGCTAAACAAATGGAAAAGCTCCAGTGATGAAGCCACGAATGAGATACACGTTTGTGAATAGTTTGAGATTCTTAGTGCAAATATCATTGCAGGAGCAGCTTTTGGGACCAACTACAAGTAAGGAAAAAACATATTTCATATGCAGTCTAAACAATTAATCTTTGCTTGAGAAGCTTTACGAATTTTTTTTGTGGCATGCTTTTGGAAGTGATATTATGCTCATTTCAAATATTGCATTTTTTTGTTGTATTTATCATTCTCCAATCTTTCACCACAACCATTATATAGCAATAGACACTAGAAAAACATTTCCGTTTGTCTAGGGTTTGAAAGCTTCCTCAACATTCATATTTGAAAAATTATATCTGTACTGTTGTTCTTTCAGTTTTGATTCAATAGATAAGCCATAATATCTAAATGACTGTCTAAATACGAAGAGAAGGGCTCCAGATATGTCTCAGACATTTGCCTACGAAGAAGACCCTGTATCAATGGAAACTGGCCAAGGAAATTAGCTCATCTATGATCAAGCTAATCCAGAAAAGAGAAAAGGTGACAGGCGTTAAGAGATCCGTTCCAACTTATCTTCTAGGGCTTATGATAGATGCCAAAGCAAAATCTAATGGAGGAGACCAGGCTAACGCTAGTGCTTGCGCTGTTGGAATTGGAGATATAATAGAGGAATGCAAGACTTTCTTTTTTGCAGGCAAGCAGAGCATTTCAAATATGTTAACATGGATAGTAGTTCTTATGGCCATCCATCAAGACTGGCAGCAAATGGCTCGAAAGCAAGTTCCAGATGTGTGTGGTAACGATGGTCCGGACAGAAATCGTTTGAACCAAATCAGAATCGTAAGATCAGTAATTGTCTACGTAATTGGGCTATAAACCTATAATGATAAATCAACGTATTGATGTGATTTCTGATTTTTCTTGCAGTTGGACATGACTATGAAAGAGTATGTGAGATCATATCCATATTTATGTTGAAATCTAATTTCAACGCTGCCGTACGCTATCATCCAAAACCGCCTGCAAAACCACAAAACTGCCCAGAAACATATCGCACCGCTTTTCGGGAAAAGCAGTTTCCGTATTCGTTGCTCCGATGCGTTTTGGTGTTGGCACGTGGCTCTCACCTGACGTAGGCAACTTTGACCCATCGGGAGATATCGTTCACTCATGTGAGGCCTTCCGATATCGTTCTCCACCGTAGGATCAGCTCCCGTGTTCTCCGCCGTTGATCGATTGAAGCTGCATACAAACCAAGGTCAAATCATATTTTGCGTGGAGTAAATTAAAAGCATGGTTGACCATACGTTTTAATTAATGAACTGTCATATGCGTAGGTGAAGTTTTAATGTTTCTTTTATGCGGGAGGTATGGGCATAAATTTTATATGTGTTATATTTTAAATGGAGCGTTGACCATATGTAATGTAAAAAGAAAGGCCACGGTAATATAGAGTTTTTTTTATGTATTATGTTTTATATGGCGAGTAAAATATATATGCTCGGGTCTTGCTCATTGTATTTCTGTAAGGGGAAACACACAGCAGTGTGTAGAAAAACAAGAACAGGGGCGTGAGTTTTTTGTGATGTAATTTTTTTTATGTGTTGGCCATCGTAAAACGGAGGTGTAGCTAAAGAAAACCATGTGTGGTTTTGCACAGCAGTGCATAAAGAAAATGGTGGAGCGTAAGTTGTTTTTCACACCAGTGAATGTAAATTTTGTTTTACAGCAGTAAGCTCATGTAAACTTTTGTTACAGCAGTAAGTTGTTTTTTTTCACAGCAGTGAATATGAAAATGATTTTACAGTGGTAAATCCCTCTCAGTAAAAGAGGATGAAGTTTGTATCGGTTTTTAATGAATAGAATGTTTTAATGGTGGTGAAATACTCTGGTTCTCTGAGTGAAATTTTTAAGCTGTCTATGCATAAAAAAATCCTGTGGAGGTAAAACAGAGCATTGCCTCTGTGTGTTTGTTTATTTGGTTTTTGGTATTTTCTCCCATTGAAAAATATCCAACAGTGGTATCAGAGCAGGCTTAGGCTCTTTGAAGGTGACAAAGAAGCTGAAAGAAGGACCTGTTGCAGCAGTAAAACTTCTCAAGCAAAGTGAAGGCTCAGTCAAGAGAATACTCAGGTATTTCACAAAGTTTTTTTGTGTTGTTGAAGAAACAGTCAGTTGTTTAAACACACAGTCAAGAATTTAGTGGCATAGATCAGAATACAAGGAATGGCCAGCACAAGCACTGGTATGGGTTTGTTTAACACCCAGCTCCCACAGTTTAATGGGAAGAACTATGATTATTGGTCAATAACTATGACAGCCCTGCTTGCCTCCCAAGACTTATGGGAAATAGTTGAAGATGGCTTTGAAGAACCAGCAGATGAAACTGAGTTCAATGCATTAACTCAGGGAGAGAAGGATCTGCTTAAGAACAATAGGAAGAAGGATTCAAAAGCCCGAGTGTTGTTGTATCTAGCAGTAGACCAGAGTATATTTCCAAGGATAGCAGCAGCTAAAACATCAAATGAAGCATGGCAAACCCTGAAGACAGCCTATCAAGGCATGGAGAGAGTGAAGACAGCAAAGCTACAATTGCTGAGAAAGGATTTTGAGAACTTGAAAATGAAGGAGTCAGACAACATTGAATCATTCTTCACTCATGTGATTGGTGTAATCACACAAATGAGAACTCATGGAGAAACCATTGAAGATAGGAGGATTGTGGAGAAAATATTGAGGGTCTTACCCTCAAGGTTTGATGCCATAGTCACCACCATTGAAGAGACAAAGGATCTCTCAAACTATTCAGTTGATGAGCTACATGCATCACTGATAACACATGAACAGAGGTTGAGTAGGAATGAAAACTCATCTCTTGAGCAAGCCTTCAAGACCCAGATGTCCTTTGGAAGAGGAAGAGGTCAAGGAAGAGGAAACCGAAGAGGAAGAGGCAGAAGCCAGAACAGAGGAGGAAGGAACAGCTCATCAAATGCACAAGGAAGAGGCAGCAATCCAAATAAGAACCAAGGTCAAGGCAGCAGCCAACAAAGAGATCAACATCATGCTCAAGGACAAAGGTATGATAAATCTAATGTTCAATGCTATTATTGCAAAAGGTATGGACATTATGCTAGTGATTGTAGAAAGAAACAACATGATATGAACAGCAAACAAAATGCAAATGTTACAAGAGAAAACAACAGTCAAGAAAATGTCCTGTTAGCTTGTAACATGGCTGAAACACATAGTGAGGACATATGGTTTTTAGACTCAGGTTGCAGCAACAATATGACCGGAAACATAGCCTTCTTTTCTGCCCTAGATAAAAATGTGAAATCAGAAGTCACACTAGGAACTGATAGTAAAGTGTCTGTTATGGGAAAAGGAGAAGTAAAAATATTTACAAAACAAGGAGAAAGGAAAACCATAGCAGATGTCTACTATGTCCCCGGAATGAGATGTAACCTATTGAGTGTTGGACAGCGTATCCAAAAGGGTTACAATGTTTACTTTGAAAATGATGTGTGCACCATCATGGACATACCACCCAGCAAAAGATGCATTGTTGAAGTGAAGATGACAAGGAACAGGATGTTCCCTCTCCGGATCAGGGCAGACATGAAGAACAAAAGGGAAATGGCAGCAGTCACCCAAGAGGCCTTCCAAAGCGTGCCAAAGGATGAGAACTGGTTATGGCACTTGAGATTCGAGAATCTAAATTTTGGAGGTCTAAACTTATTGAGCAGAAAAGGAATGGTAAAGGGATTACCATTGATAGAGAAACCGTACAGCCTATGTGAAGGCTGCATTTTGGGAAAACAACATAGAGAAAGTTTTCCATCAGGGAAGAGCATAAGGGCAAAGGCACCCTTAGAAATCATCCACTCAGATTTATGTGGGCCAATGCAAGCTCCATCATTAGCTGGCAGCCAATATTTCCTAACATTCATTGATGACTGTACAAGAAAGACTTGGATATATTTCCTTAAAAACAAAAGTGAAGTGTTTGAGAAATTCCAAAACTTCAAGGCATTTGCTGAAAACCAAAGCGGGTTGCACATTAAAGTTTTGAGAACTGATAGAGGAGGTGAGTATATCTCCAAGGAATTCCTAAGATTTTGTAGAGAAAATGGAATTCATAAACAGTTTACAACTCGGTACACCCCACAACAAAATGGAGTTGCTGAAAGGAAGAACAGGACCATTATGGATATGGCAAGGAGCATGTTGAAGGCAAAGCATTTGCCAAATGAGTATTGGGTTGAAGCTGTACATTGTGCAGTTTATATATTGAACAGGTGTCTTACAAAAGCAGTCATGAACAAGGTGCCAGAAGAGGCATGGAGTGGGAGAAAGCAAGGAGTCACCCACATGAGAGTTTTTGGATGTGTGGCCTATGCACACATACCAGATCAGCTAAGGAGGAAGTTGGACAGCAAAGGGGAGAAATGCATCTTCATTGGATACAGTGATGAATCCAAAGCCTACAGGCTGTATATTCCATCTACCAAGAAGTTTTTTGTCAGCAGGGATGTTCAATTCATTGAAGAGGAAGCTTGGGATGGAAGCATAGAGAAAACAGTGAATGTCAAAAACTGTTTGTCACATGATGAAGATGATGAGGAGGTGGCTGAAATACATCCCCAAATAGCAGCACCAACACATGGACAGCAAGGGACACCATTGAGGACAACACAAGGACAGCAAGGTACACCATTGAGGATCAATGAGAGTGCTTCTCCAAGCACACCACAAGGAGGAAATTCAAGTGCATCTTCAAGCACTTGCACACCAAGTGAAAGAGGTAAGAAATTTAGAAATCTAAGTGACATTTATGATGAAGGAATGAATTCTTTGTTTGCCTTGTATTGTCATGTTGATGATCCTATTCATTTCGAGGATGCAATCAAAGATAGGAAATGGATAGAAGCTATGGATGAGGAAATTAATGCCATAGAGAGAAACAAAACATGGAATTTGGTTGAGTTACCAAAAGGCAAAGAAGTCATTGGTGTGAAATGGGTCTACAAGACCAAGAGCAATGCTGAAGGCAAGATTGAAAGGCACAAGGCAAGGCTGGTTGTCAAAGGCTACAAGCAGCAGTATGGGAGAGATTATGAGGAGACTTTCGCACCGGTTGCAAGAATGGAAACCGTGAGAACAGTGTTGTCCATAGCAGCTCAAAACAAATGGAAAGTCTACCAAATGGATGTGAAATCAACATTCCTAAATGGAGTGTTAATGGAAGAGGTCTATGTGGAATAGCCTCTCGGATATGAGAAGAAAGGTGAAGAGCACAAAGTGTGCAAATTGAAGAAAGCTCTTTATGGGCTGAAGCAAGCGCCAAGAGCATGGTACAGCAGGATAGATTCTTATCTATTAGATAATGAATTCGACAAATGTGAAGGAGAACCCACAGTCTACATCAAGGAAAAGGACGGTAAAATTTTAATTGTTGTCTTGTATGTAGATGATGTTATTTTCACTGGAAATGATATTTATCTTATCGAGAATTTTAAATCAGTCATGAAGGATGAATTTGAAATGACTGATATGGGTTTCTTGAGATACTTCTTAGGCATAGAAGTAGAGCAAAATGAAAAAGGGATTTTTATATCTCAAGCAAGATATGTAAATCAAATTTTGAGCAGATTTAAGATGGAAGAATGCAAGGCAGCAATCACTCCCACAGTGATGGGATTAAAGCTCAGCAGAGAGGACAGCAGCAAGGATTTTGATCCTAGCCTCTACAAAAGCATTGTGGGCAGCCTTATGTATTTAACAGCAACTAGGCCTGATTTAATGTATGCTGTTAGTTTAATTTCCAGGTTCATGGAGAGGCCAAAGGAGGCACATTGGCAGGCAGCAAAGAGAATTTTGAGGTATGTCAAAGGTACCAAAATGTTTGGCATATTATATAGTGTCTCAGAAAGTTCAGATTTAATTGGTTACACTGATAGCGATTGGGCTGGAAGTGTAGATGATCGGAAGAGCACTTCCGGTTATGTTTTTAATATGGGTTCAGGAGCCATTTCATGGGCTTCTAAGAAGCAGTCCATTGTAGCATTGTCTACAGCAGAGGCTGAATATGTGGCAGCGACAGCAGCAGCTTGTCAGGCAGTGTGGATGAGAAGAATGTTGAGAAGCTTAGGCCAAGAGCAGGCAAAAGCGACAGTGATATTTTGTGACAATAGCTCAGCTATTGCATTGTCAAAGAATTCAGTGTTTCATAAGAGAACGAAACACATTGATACAAGGTTCCACTACATCAGAGAATTGGTGAACAATGGAGAAATTATCTTAGAACATTGCAGGACCCAGGAACAAGTTGCAGACATCTTGACAAAGCCACTGGATCAGAAGAGCTTTGAATTTTTGAGGAAGTGTCTCGGTATGACCGAATGCCCAGGTGTTGAAATTAAAGGGGAGTGTTGAAATCTAATTTCAACGCTGCCGTACGCTATCATCCAAAACTGCCTGCAAAACCACAAAACTGCCCAGAAACATATCGCACCGCTTTTCCGGAAAAGCAGTTTCCGTATTCGTTGCTCCGATGCGTTTTGGTGCTGGCACGTGGCTCTCGCCTGACGTAGGCAACTTTGACCCATCCGGAGATATCGTTCACTCATGTGAGGCCTTCCGATATCGTTTTCCACCGTAGGATCAGCTCCCGTGTTCTCCGTCGTTGATCGATTGAAGCTGCATACAAACCAAGGTCAAATCATATTTTGCGTGGAGTAAATTAAAAGCATGGTTGACCATACGTTTTAATTAATGAACTGTCATATGCGTAGGTGAAGTTTTAATGTTTCTTTTATCCGGGAGGTATGGGCATAAATTTTATATGTGTTATATTTTAAATGGAGCGTTGACCATATGTAATGTAAAAAGAAAGGCCACGGTATATAGAGTTTTTTTTATGTATTATGTTTTATATGGCGAGTAAAATATATATGCTCGGGTCTTGCTCATTGTATTTTTCTGTAAGGGGAAACACAGTGTGTAGAAAAACAAGAATAGGGGCGTGAGTTCTTTGTGATGTAATTTTCTTTTATGTGTTGGCCATCGTAAAATGGAGGTGTAGCTAAAGAAAACCATGTGTGGTTTTGCACAGTAGTGCATAAAGAAAATGGTGGAGCGTAAGTTGTCTTTCACACCAGTGAATGTAAATTTTGTTTTACGGCAGTAAGCTCATGTAAACTTTTGTTACAGCAGTAAGTTGTTTTTTTTCACAGCAGTGAATATGAAAATGATTTTACAGTGGTAAATCCCTCTCAGTAAAAGAGGATGAAGTTTGTATCGGTTTTTAATGAATAGAATGTTTTAATGGTGGTGAAATACTCTGGTTCTCTGAGTGAAATTTTTAAGCTGTCTGTGCATAAAAAAATCCTGTGGAGGTAAAACAGAGCATTGCCTCTGTGTGTTTGTTTATTTGGTTTTTGGTATTTTCTCCCATTGAAAAATATCCAACAATTTAGTAGCTATGGTCAGAAGGGCAGAGTACGAAGTCAAATTTGGGAGTCTTAATCTTCCACAATGCATGGAGGTACTCATTTCGATCTTGGCCATTCAACGTGATCAAATTTGTGGGGAGATCAAAATTTGTGGGGAGATGATGTGGACAAATTCAATCTAGTAAGTGTTGGAAGTAATGCTTCCACTTGTTTTAGCTTGTTTTGACTTGTCATCCTGTCAATTTGTCATTCTGAGTTTCGGTGTGTCATTCTGAGTTTCTGTGTGTCAATTTAGAATTAGTGAGTTTTTTTTGTGATTTGTATTAGCTATCTAGATTCGCTATTCTAAGATAGAGAAAAATGATGTAAATGATGTAATCCTATATATATAAGCATTGTGATCAATAAAATATTGAGTGATTTGTGTTGTGTATAATCTTTTTCTTTGTCTATCTTCCAATTTCTATCATGATATCAGAGTATGTGTTTCTATCGTGATATCAGGGTATGTGCTGGCTTGATTCCATTAAGGAAAGTCCAGAAAAATGTGAGAGAGCCTTGAGTTTTAATATTCTGTACATAAATGAGTATAAGTGTGTGTGAGTTCATTTTTGTTTTAGAATTTTGTTTTTCCCTGCATAGATCTGTGTGTTGTTTTTTTATAATCTTGTATGCAACGAACAGCCAGTGTAAGAGGCATCATCTATTTTCATCTCTTCAAGAAACGGGTCAGTTTTTTCATGTGTTGTTGGCAGATAATAATTGAAACTAAAATTAAAGATAAGGAGGCCACTCGCTGGATATGGAGAAGTCAACAACTTAATTTTTCAAATTGAATAAGTTGGTGCCCCGTATGAATTGATGACATATTGTGTGATCTTGTTTGGAGTGGCATCTCACCAAATTAATGTTCTAGAAGGTGAACGAGAATAAATCTGTGTATGTGACCGCATTAGAGTAGGCCATGTTGTGCCGTTGTAAAGTTAAAAAGGCAACCAACCTCGCCATTTGAAGTCGAACCATCAAGTCCACGGCAGATCTCTCATTAAGGGTACGGCATGTCTATAAAATTATCGGTTTTGACAATAATTATGGGATGCGTTATAGGTTCTTAAATGTCGCATATACTTCCTTTCGATGATGTTGGCTGTATCGAATATTCATTGAGAGATCGTTCAGGAAGGACAAATTGCCGCCACCATTCATCGATGAAAGGTGTGATTGGGTGAGTACAGCTTAATTAAGGCCACCGGTTACGATAAGAGTCTAAAAACACATTTGGATGCTTACAAAGTGGTCTCAAGTCAGTGTGCCAAATGGGAACGGACGGTTATATTTGGCTATGAGGGGTTATTATTCGGTAAATGTAATATTGTAATATGCATGTTAGCGGTTATTATTAACGTATTAAAAAAAAAGGGAGGTTGTTTGGCAGGAATTTTTTTCCACGGTGTAGTTTATTAAGTTGTAGAGTGTTCGTGAGGACCAATTAATACCTAGAAAACATATTATTGACTTGTTTATTTGACTGTGTTATACGCTGATGGGTGTTGTTGTGTGTTGTTGTGCTTAGGGCTTTAAGAGTATCAGTTATATGTTGTTCTTTTATGATATCCATGTGTGTTAGAAATGCCAGTTGCATAATTGATCACTCGATACACTAAGTACCTAGACAACTCACCTATACAACTATCAAAAGGGTATTTCGCTGCATTTTGATAGACGAGAGTTGGTCCATAAAGTGTCTATATTTTTTTTTGAGAGGTTGAGAAGTGTCAATTCTGCAAAGTACATCAATTATGGTCAAAGTTATTTATGTTTTAAATGGAGGTAAAGTAACAGCTTGAAGATGTGGGGGTGAAGAAAGAACAATGTTTCCAAGATTCCAGAGTGGATGTGAGCGCTGATGAATACCACTGAGACAAACCTCATATTGTTATTGTAATGTGTGTTTTTTATATTCATTACATGTAAGTATTAAGGGAGGGTGTTGAAATTAATGCTTTCGTGTGTTTTAGGTTGTTTTGAGTTGTCATTGTGAGTCCCTAGGTGTTAATATAGAAATATTTAGTGTCTTATGTGTGAGTTGTATTAGCTATCTAGATCAACTATTCTAAAATCGAGAAAAGTTATATATTCCTATATATAAACATTGTATTAATAAAATATTAAATGAATGATTTATGTTGTGTACAATCTCACTCTCTGCACATCTTTCAATTTCTATCAACAATATTTTCCATGGGAGTTGCAGGGTATGCAAAACATCCATGGATATCTATTCCATTTGGTACTAGATCGATGTAGTTTGATGAGCTACTGATCAATCAAGAAAGAAGGAATTTACAGTTATAGATTAACCAAGAAAAGAATGTAATTGACAGAAAAATTAAATGCACACACAAAAGTAATAACACAGGGTTTATGTGGTAAAACCTTGATAGGGTGTCAAGGAAACATCCACGGGTCAAGGGATTGGAATCTCTATTCAATCAATAAATGGTTCTCCATACAATAGTTCAGGTATTCATCAGTTTTATATGAGCCTCCTCAGTCACATAACTGATGTTTAGGTATAAAACTAACTTGTTAATAACTAATACATTTTACCCAAATTTACATAATTAGTTGTCAAACTTCCAACAAACTCCACCTTGACAAAAATTTTCCTAATCCCTTGCCCATGCCCATTCATCATCTTTTCTACAAGCCAAGAGAATATAAACACCATCACAGCCTCTCTACTATAACTGGCTTTGTGAATATGTCTGCACAATTCTCTCATGTATGGACCTTTTGAAGAGCTACTTTTCTGCCATCGATCACATGTCCCAGAAAATGACACCTTACATCAATGTGCTTGGTTCTACTATGATAAGAAGGATTTGTAGCCAAGTGAATAGTACTTTGACTGTGACAAAGTACATTCACTTTCTCCTGTGTCCTTCCAATCTCATCAAGTAGACCCTTTAACCAGATTGCTTCTTTACTGGAATTTGAAGCAGCTATATATTCTGCTTCGGTAGTGGACAACGCAACTATTTCTTGAAGCTTTGACATCCAACTAAGTGCTCCACCTACAAGAGTAAAGACATAACCTGTAGTAGATCTTCTTTTGTCCAAATCACCTGTATAATTAGCGTCTACATATCCGCAGACCAATCCTTCACTACCATTAAAGATGGTGTAATGGTCACTTGTGCCTCTTAGATATCGAAGCACCCATTTCACTGCTCACCAATGTTCTTCACCTGGATTCGCCATGAACCTGCTAACAACTCCAACTGCATGTGAAATGTTAGGTCTTGTAGATACCATTACATACATTAAGTTGCCTACAACATTTCCATATGGTACATGAGACATATACTACTTTTCTTCATGAGTTCTAGGACTCAAAACCGAAGAAATATTAAAATGTGAAGCTAATGGAATGCTAACAAGTTTCACATTGTTCATACAGAACCTTTCAAGTACTTTCTCCACATACTTCTACTGTGATAACCAAAGCTTACCATTTTTCCTGTCTCTGTGTATCTCCATGCCAAGATATGTTTTATTGCTCCAAGATCGTTCATATCAAACATCGTAGAGAGCTGGGCCTTTAACCTGTTGATCTCTTCCATGCTTTTGCTTGCAATAAGCATATCAACAACATAGAAAGCTAAGATAATGAATATGCCATTGAAACTTTTGAAGTATACACAATGATCATACGCACTTCTAATAAAGTTCTGGCTCACCATGAAGGAGTCAAATTTCTTGTACCATTGTCTGGGAGACTGCCTCAAACCATACAATGATTTCCTGAGCTTGCAAACTAGTCCTCTGCTACGACCTTGTACAAAACCTTCTGGTTGTTCCATATATAACTCTTCATTCAAATCACCATGTAGAAAAGTTGTTTTAACATCTAAATGTTCTAACTTAAGGTTAAGTAATGCAGTTAGTGCCAACATAGTACGAATAGAAAAAAGTTTTACAACTGGTGAAAAAATCTCATGAAAGTCGATACCTTCAACCCGAGAATATCCTTTTGTTACCAGTCTTGCCTTATGCCTTTCGCTACTTCCATCAACTTTCCGTTTTAGTTTGAAGACCCACTTGCATCCAACAACACTTCTCCCTTCAGGAAGTTCTACAAGATCCTAGGTATTGTTCTTGGCTAAGTAATCCATTTCTTCTTCCATAGTCGTTTTCCATTTTTCGCTATTTGTATCATCTACTGCTTCCTAATAATAAAAAGGTTCCCCATCTTTAGTAATCAAAGTAAAAGATGAAGCAAAATATTCATACCTTTTGGGAGTTTTTCTTTCCCTTGTAGACCTTCTTAGAGTGACTGGTTGCTAAACTAGTTCAGAAACTTCAATAGCTTCCTTTGTATCTTCAACACCTTTTTCTCTAGAAGTCTCTTCCTTTTGACTGTCATCGAAAGGTCTAACCTCCAACTGAACTTGTTGATTTGGCGATACCTGTTCCTGTTCAATTCTTTAACCATTTGATTTTAAAAGATAAGATTCATCAAATGTTACATCTCTACTAATGACTATCTTCCGTGATGTAGGATCCCACAACTTGTATCCTTTCACTGCATAGTCATACCCAACAAAGACATAACATTTTGATTTTTGATGTAATTTTGAACACTGATTTTTAGGAATAAGAGAATAAGCATCACAACCAAATATCCTTAAATGTCAATAATCACAAGACTGACCTGTCCAAACCTCTTCAGGAATTTTACAATTAATTGCTACTGAAGGTGATCTATTAACCAAACAACAAGAAGTGGATACTGCTTCTGCCCACAACTCCTTTTGTATGTTAGCATTGGTGATCATGCTTCTGGCTCTTTCCATAAGAGTCTGATTCATATGTTCAGCAACACCATTTTTCTGAGGAGTATAAACAACAGTTTTGTGTCTAATAATTCCTTCACCCTTACAACATTGTTCAAATTCTATTGAAGTGAATTCACCACCATTGTCAGTTCTTAAACATTTAATTGGTTTGCCTGTTTTTTTCTCTACGATTGCTTTAAATTGTTTAAAGACATTGAATACATCAGCTTCCTTTTTTATCATAAATACCCAAAATTTACGGGAGAAATCATCAATAAACGTTAAAAAATATAAAGCATCTCCATATGATACAATAGGGGATGGTCCCCACAGATCAGAATGAATATAGTCTAAAATATCTTTACTATTATGATTTCCAGTTTTAAATCTCTGTTTACACTATTTTCCATACACACAATTTTTACAGAAATCTAACTTCAAAGATTTTAGAACGGGAAGAGATTTATGTTTTATCAGTATCTGAAGACATTTCTTGCTCATGTGACCCAATCATTGATGCCATAAACGAGTACCCACTTCTTCTTTTTCTGACGCAATCACTGCTTCACTAATCTGAGTACTTCCTTTGAATGTGTAAAGATTTCTGACCTTTTCTGCTTTCATAACAACTAGGGTGCCTATAAAGACTTTTAGCAGGCCATTCTGACCTTTAAACTTATAACCATCAGCATCCAACACTCCCAAAGAAATCATTTTTTTCTTCAAATCAGGTAATGTTTAACACTAGTTAATGTTATAACTGTGTTATCATACATTTTAATCCTGATATTTGCCATCCCAACAGTCTGACATGATACATTATTACCCATAAACATAGAACTACCATTTACATTTTCATACGAAGTAAACGAATTTCTGTGTCGACACGTGATGAGAAGCACTAGAGTCTAACAACCAGCTTTCTAAACCCTGAGAGACATTACATACAGGTGAAGTTTCATCTATCATACATAATTATTCAGCAAATAAAACTTCGTCTATCATACCTGAATCGACCTGATTTGCTTCCTTCTTCGGGTTATCAAATTTTTTTCGTTTCCAACAGTGTTTCTCGAGGTGTCCAATTTTATTGCAGTGCCAACATTTTGTCTTACACTTCTTTCCCTTCGATTTAGATCTGGAAGACCCCCTTGTTTTTTCTCCTCTTTCCTTTGACTATCCTCTAGCTATCATGGCTTCTGATGTATTTGTTTCAGTACTGGATTTCCTTCGTACTTCTTCAGACAAGAGAGCTCCCACAACTGATTCAAATTTCAAAGAATCAGCGGTGCTCAAGCTGATTGAAGTTACGAAGTGATCCCATGATTCGGGCAGAGAACACAACAAGGTTATAACTTTGTCTTCTTCCTGAATTTTAACTTCCATATATGTTAATTGGCATATAAGTTTATTAAAGACATTCAAATGTTCTGCAACTTTTTAACCCTCATTCATTCGAAGATTGTACAGTTGTCTTTTTAGATAAAATCTATTGGTTAACGACTTTGTCATATATAGTTTTTCCAGTTTTTCCCATAAACCTGAAGCTGTACTTTCTTCAACAATGATGAAGAGAACGTCATCCACCAGCCATAACCTGATGTTACTGAGAGCTTGGGCATCCAATTCCTCCCAGTCTGAATCATTCATGGTTGCAGGCTTCTTAATTGCCTCGTCCAATGCCTTGTGCAACCCTTGTTGCACTAGTAGATCCCTAACTTTTAGTTTCCAAAGAGCAAAATTGCTTTTGCCAGAGAATTTCTCCACCTCGAAATTTGCATTTGACATCTTGGCCATTTTTCCTCCTAGGGTTTCTCAGCTAGGTTTCCTCCTTTCTAAAAAAAAAAAATCGAGTTTTTTTTTTTTTAATAATTTGAGCCTGGAGCTTGTTTACAAATTTCTGAATCTCCCCTTAAAAAAATAACTCCGATCCAGATTTCAATTTCCTAAATTCTATTTATCTTTCTCTGAGATTTATTCAGAAAAACCTGATTTTGATTTCAATTTTTCTGGATTTTGTTGTCTCTCTAAAAAAAACTAATTTTTGAAACAAAATTACACTAGTTTTTGCCCAAATTGAAAATTTCTGGAAACTTTGCTTTTGAAGAAAAAAAAAAATTCTCACAAATACCTGGATTACTTCAACAATCTCCTTCACGGATCTGGTAGCAGCATTCAATGATAGTGGCAGGAGACGCCCTCCAGCATAGCTTCATCACTCCATGATCTCTCCTCCAGCACACACTTCCTCTCTGCTCCAGTACAAAGAGAATTTAGCAGATCAAACAAGCTTTCGACTCAGATAGGCTTTCTGCTAATAAAAAACTGGCACAGTCTGTGTCCTCCTTTCTCTTCGACAGTGGCAGCATGGTCAATGACGAAGGGTTTTGACACGTAGGGGCAGCGCTTCACACGAGGGGCAACACTCTTCATTGCGCCTCTGATGGGTACACAACAGTGGTGACCTCCTTGACACAGATGTCAAGGCTCCTCAACACACACAAAGACTTCTCTCTCCACGCCGGTGCCTCCTCTCTCCACGGCAGTTCTGGATGCAGAGACAGGTTCCTTTGGCTACAAGAACTTTGACTGCAACACTTGCTCCACGACCTGCCTCCACCTAGCTTTACGCATATGCAAATACCAAGAGAAACGAGTCTCTGGTATGTAGCACAACTGGGTCAACTCTGGTATTTACGTCCAACAATGATGCAGAGTATGTAGGTAGGCTCATTCCAGCAATGACATAGAGTATGCAAGGACCGTAGCCTTAAAAACAATAATTAATGCTCAAATTCCTCCACACGTAGGACTCAAATTCAACTCATTCGCTTAAAAAAAACTCAACTCAGCTAGCTCTGATACCATTTGTAGTTCGATGAGTCACTGATCAGTCAAGAAAGAAGGCATTTACAGTTATAGATTAACCAAGAAAAGAATGTAACTAACAGGAAAACTGAGTGCACACACACAAGTAATAACATAGGATTTACGTGGTAAAACCTTGACAAGGTGTCAAGGAAACATCCACAGGGCAATGGATTGGAATCTCTATTCAATCAATAAATGATTCTCCATACAATAGTTCGGCATTAATCAGTTTTATATGACCCTCCTCAGTTACATTTTACCCAAATTTACATAATTAATTGTCAAACTTCCAACAACTGAAGGCATGCATAGGGCGAAATTTCAATTTGATTGAAGCCAAAGTTGTTTGGGCAATTATTTTACAACGTTTCCTTTCGAGATTTCTCCTTCATACATATATGCACTAATTGTTGTCATGATGCTTTATCCTCAGTATGTATCTCAGATCATCATCCATCCATTTCCTAATTTAACGTGATATTTTTTCTACCTCTGCTTCAACATTATATGGCGTAATTTAGTACCATCTTTTCATGCTTCTGATAGTGATGTTTGAATAATAATATCGAACTGATATTGGATTTTATTATTCAAAATATCATGAATGTTGTAGCTGTTGTTTAAGATGTTTCGTGACAACGAGCTTGATTCTCAACTATACATGAATTCCCTATACTATATATATATATATATATATATATATATATATATATATATATATATATATATATATATATATATATATATATATATATATATATATATATATATATATATATATATATATTATCATTTATTTAGTATTGGTTGTCTTTACAACTCATCCTCTTACAAAGGGAGTTGTCTTTAGTGAGACTTTTTGGAGATTTCGGTGACAGAATCCGGTGGAAAAAATTAAGGTTAAATCTTGATTTGTATTATTTAAAATTGTTTTTTATCTGCATTTTTGGATTCAGCACCTTGAAAAACCCCTAGGACGCTTTGATTGTGCAAAAATTAGCTATCAAAATTGTGATTTCAATAAATTGCTGCCGGATTTTAGAGAAATTTGATCGGAAAAACCCACCGGAAAAGCTTCCAAAAAGTCTCACTAAAAACAACTCCCTTACAAAGAAGGCGACATCATTTATCTTTTTGAATTTTTTAAGCAGTGCTATAAAAATAAATATGGTGTAACAACTTCTTTGTTATTTTTAATATATACGTTTTGGAAAGACACGAGGGATGATTTTTATGAAACAGAAAAATATTATTATAAAGATTATAAAAAATGAAAATCATGTCAACAATATTGATCATATATAATTTTTCTTTGTTAAATATGGTAATAAATATATATTTTTTAAATAATTAAAATATATGAAATTATATTTATTTTTATTTTGTATTTATTTAGTGTTAAGAGGTCTTAAATTTTTATAAATGTAAAGGTTTATGTAAAGTTTTATTTAATTTTTGCATAGTAAATAACGGTTGAGTTTTAGAGAAAATTAAGTTATTTTAGTAATTAATAGATTTGGGTTAAAATGAATTTAGTTTGGTTTAAATTTATCCTGTATATATTTGTTTAATATTAATTAATCATTTGAAATTTATTCACTTCACATAATTTGTTGAAAACAAATTGGAAAAATAATTAATTAAACCCATGGGATTTATATTAAAACATTTTTGTTCGTTCATATTCTTAGGGTATAATATTATTCATAGGGTTTATAAAATTAATCTTAGCGTTTAATATAAAGCCCTTGGGTTTATAATCATGGTCAACCATGGTTCAATGTCGCATTGTAACAAAGATTGTCTGAATATGAAAATCATCCATTCTCAACCATTGTCAACCATCGCCAATCATGGTAAACCATGGTCTAATGTGACATTGTGACAGAGATTGTTTGAATATGAAATTCAACCTTGATCAAGCATGGTCAACCATAGTCCAATCTTTCATTGTGAAAAAGATTATCTCAATATGAAAGCCAATCATGGTCAATAATGGTCTAACGTCACATTGTGACAAATATTGTCTCACTATGAAAATCAACCATGGTTATCCATGGTAAACCATGGTCAACCATGTTTATTTTACCATTTATAATATTTATCACATGGTTTATATACCTTGGTTGATAATATTGATCTTATGGTTTATCATAGGATTTTCTCAATACAAAAATCAACCATGTCCAATCATGGTCAATTATGGTCAACATTGATCTAACATGGTCAACCACAGTCCATTATGGTGAATCATGGTTGATCATGGTCAATAATGGTCCAACGTTACATTGTGACAAAGATTGTATCAATATGAAAATCAATCATGGTCAACCATGGTCCAATATCTCATTGTGATGAAGATTGTCTCAATATGAAAATCAACCATGTTGAATCACGGTTAACCATGGTCAACCATGGTGAATAATTACAGTCACGTTATGACAAAGATTGTCTTTTTTTCCAATGTCACACTGTGACAACCATGGTCATCCATCGTCAACCATGGTCAACCATGGTCCAATGTCTCATTGTAACAAACATTGTCTATCAAAATCAACCATTGTCAACCATGGTCCAATGTCTCATTATGACTGTCTCAATATGAAAAGAAATCATGGTTAACCAAGGCCAAACGTCGCATTGTGACAAAGATTGTGTCAATATGAAAATCAATCATGGTCAACCATGATCAACCTTGTCTATTTTAGGGTTTATAATAATTTTTTTAGGTTTTATATACACTCGTTTTAGAACCTTAATCCCTTGGGTTTATAAAATCAAGTATGGTCAACTGTGGTCCAGTGTCGCACTGTGACAAAAATTGTCTCAATATGAAAATCAACCATGGTCAATCATGGTCCAATGATGCATTGTGGAAAAGATTATCCCAATATGAAAATCAATGATGGTCAACCATGGTGCAACATCCCATTGTGACAATGATTGCCTCAATATGAAAATAAACCATGATCAATCATTGTCCACCATGTTTATTTTAGGGTTTATAACATTTATCTTAGGGTTTGTATACCTTGGGTTTAAAATATTAATCCCTTGGGTTTAATATTATTCCCTTCACTCTATAATCCCTTGGCATTTTAGTATTAATCCTTTGGTTTTATCATTCCCTTGGGTTTAAAATATCAAATCCTTGGGTTTATTAATCTAACGTTTTATATTACTAGGCTATAGTATTATTCATAGGGTTTAAAATATTAATCCTAATGTTTAATATAAATCCATTGTGTTTATAATCATGGTCAACCATGGTCAGCCATGGTCCAACGTCACATTGTGACAAAGGTAGTCTCAATATGAAAATCAACCATGCTCAACCATCGTCAACCATCGTCAATCATGGCGAATCATGGTCAACATTGGTCAACACATGGTCTATCATGGTCAACAATGGTCAATCATGGTCTACCATTGGTCAACATTATTGCCCATATGTGGTGACTGTATGAAATAAAAACACCATTTAAATGAAAGTCACCACTTGAAAGGAGCCATGTGAGGAGCAGTGGTAGGTTAAGGCTTGGCACGATGGAAGCTTGCACTAGCACAGTGGAATAACCCATAGCAAATAGTGTGTGCACATAAATATGAGAAGATTCCATGCAATGGAAGAGACATTCTACCAGTGAAATGTGAAATTGGAGAAATTATGATTGTGATGATTTTTCAGTTATAACATTATTGGTAATTGACACAAGTAAGGCATGAAGGATGCCAAATACCATAAATGGATATGGAATCCCAGGATTGCAACCATCTAAAGTTCAATGTTTTTGAATTGCTAGAAATGTTGAGAGCCAAGAGGCTTTCATATCGAGGATCATAAACCCCACAGACAGAGCCTGACTGCAATGGAACCAACATGAGATTTCTGGTGTGAATCAAGGAGAGATCTCAAGTGAAGGGGTGATCAAACTTGACGTTAATGCTCTATAGGAGGAATATGATGGTGGTACATGAGTTTGGTGCTAGTGGAGATGCTCCAGGACACCGAGATAGGAAAAAATGTTATAGACATGTCAGATGGTCACGATCAAAGTCGTTTCTATAGTATGGGTGGTTCTCATTATGGTGTCCATTAATTTTTGTGATGCTCATTGCAATGGTGATAAGGGGAGGGGGAGCCACAATAGTGAACTATAATATGTATAATTTGTGAGACATAGTATTGGCATGGAAGATCAATATCACATAGCCCTCCATTTCAATTGAAAATATGACTAGCTACAATAACATTGTTTACAGAATTATGATAAACTTTGATGACAATGTCAATATAATGGAGTTAAACCAATGGAAAAAATTTAGGCCAACCTTAACATCTCCCAAGTGGGGCACTCTGTGATAATGTCGTTTAGATTCAGGTAACCCACAATGAACCAAAGGAGGACCAATATGAAGGAATCATGGAAAATAATGGAGAAGGCATTCTACGTCAAAGGGTTCCTAATAGACTACTTTCTACCACCAATCACCGATCACCAATTTGAGGGAATATATTATGTGTTAGTAAGTGGGGTAATTTTTTATAATTTTGCAAAAAACTAAATTGTTGAATTTTCATTTTTCACAAATTTTATAGTATAAAATTAATTAAATATTTTTACAATAATATGGCCAAATATTTTAAGAATGTTTACGTGTTAGGAAATATTAATATTCCCCAAAGTTTTTAAACTTCAAGATAAATTTTGACCAAATTCCAACCAAAAAATTTTGTGATCTCATTGTCAAGGAAAAAGGAGATCTCAATCCAATGGAAGTCGCCGAAGTGGAAAGGTTTTAGTGTCAGACAGGTCCTTGGACACCCTCGATTGTTGAAAATGTACCAAATGAAATCCATCAATGCTTCATTTATGACACTTTCCATCAATCAAGTACTATAGTAAGGGCTTATTTGGTGTGGAGGATTGTTGATTGCGTTGTGGAGTTCAAGTGCTTTAAGGTGATATACCATGGGGCTTCTTGTGATATGGTGGAGAGAGCTAAGAAGGAATGTCATAGGATTGTTCAAATTGGCTCTAAAGAAGAAGGAAAAGGTGGAAACAGTTAGCCCATTACAATTCAAATTATGAAGCCAGATGGCATAATAGAAGCATGCCCAATGCAAAGCAATGCATAGGTGTTTCCTATTTTTTCTATCTAACCATGTTTCACCACATAGGAAATCTTTCGGAGTCTACCTTGAAGGATGAAATGCTCAATTTATTAAGTTGAGGCAATTAAAGACTTAGGATAAGATAGAAGAGCTACAACAAGAGGACCATCTAATTGTAGGTTTGTAAGTGTTGAATGATGTCTTGGAAATATTGTTTTGAATTTACATATTGATCCTGGAAATATTATTTTGAATTTACATATTGATTTTCGATAATTACGCCGCAAGGTGTTCCCTCTGAAATCAACTCCCTTCTTTGCCCACTTTTCATCCTTGTACGCCCAAGGATCCTATGTTAGACGATTGGAAAAGTTTCAACCGTTCGATCAAAATGGTTACAAACTCGTTTGGAAATGGGAAACGGTTAGCGCATCTGCTTCCATCTCCGGCCTTTCATCTACTTTGAATTCTCATCGCCATTGTAATCGTGTATTTCAATTCCTTCATCTGCAAGAAAGTAATTTGTGGTTTTTCCCTGATTTAGCCGGATGTTCTCTGAAACTACGCGTTGATTTCAGACTCCATAGCACCGTAAGGTTTCCGGCTGGTGAGTACCATAAGGTCTGCAGGTAGATTGAGGTAAGAAGCTAGCAATGCCGACGAGTATTAATATCTTTGTTTTAAATTCCTCTTGGTGCATATAATTTCGAAATGAATCTGAAAGAGACTGTAATTATGATTAATTCAAGAGAGAATTATAGGATATAACTTTTGCCATTTTGGTAATTTTTCTTAAAAAATTTCATATGCCTTTTTTCCCAAAACTTTTCGAAGAACGTTTAAAGATTTCAAAGTAAATATTTGATTAAACTTTTAAGCTACGGAATTACTTTGCTTTAAGAACTCTACTTTCTTTTCTACATCTGAAGTCATTGGAAATTTAGGAAACTCTATAAATCTGAAAGAGACTATAACTATGATTAATTCAAGAGAGAATTATAGGATATAAGTTGCGCCATTTTGGTTATTTTTCTTTAAAAAATTCATATGCCTCTTTCAAAGTAAATATTCGATAGAAGTTTTAGGCTACAGAATTTATTTTCTTTTAAGAACTGCACTTTGTTTTCTACATCTACAGTGATTGGAAATTTAGGAAACTTTATAAACTCCACCAAATCTTTATAGCTTTCTTTGGAGTAGAAAGATCTATTAAGGATTTTACACTAACAGTTTCTATGATTCTGAAAAATGAGGGTAAAATCTTGGATTGATATTATCTAGATGGTTACATTCTCGGTCAAAAATTCATTTCTATTTCGTAAATGATCTGAAATTGTATTTAAAAAATTACTTTTCTTCTCTGAATATATATGGACCGAGTTTTGCAGAGGTGAAATCTGTGCAAAGAACAACGCTCCAAGTACTCCAGCGAAGTGTTTACTGTAGATTATTTAGGGAAATGAAACAAATCTTACAACATTTCCTCCTTTCAACTGCAAGAAAGTAATTTGGGGCTTTTACTTGGTTTAGCTTGATGTTCTCTAAAACTACGGACGAATTTCGGACTCCACGAGCGCCATAAGGCTTCCAACTGGCGAGCACGATAAGGTTTGTAGGCAGATTGAGTAGGAAGCTTGCAGTGCTGGCAAGTATTAGTATCATTGTTTTAAATTCTGCTTGGTGCATATAATTTCCAGATGAATTAAATTATGCTTGGTCCATATAATTTCCAAATGAATCCAAAAGAGACTGTAATTATGATGAATTCAAGAGAGAATTATAGGATATAACTTGTGCCATTTTGGTTATTTTTCTTAAAGAATTTCATATGCCTTCTTTTCCCAAACTTCTCGAAGAACGTTTAAACATTCCAAAGTAAATATTCGATTAAATTTTTGCGCTACAGAATTTCTTTGCTTTTAAGAACTGCTACTTTCTTTTCTACATCTGAAGTCATTGGAAATTTAGGAAACTCTATAAACTCTGCCAAATCTTTATAGCTTTCTTTGGAGTAGAAAGATCTGTTAAGGATTTTACACTAACAGTTTCTTTGTTTCTGAAAAATGAAGGTAAAATCTTGGATTGATATTATCTAGATGGTTACATTCTTTGTCAAAAACTCATTCCTATTTCGTAAATGATATGTAATTGTATTTCAAAAATTACTTTTGTATTTCAAAAATTACTTTTCTTCTCTGAATATATATGGACCGAGTTTTGCAAAGGTGAAATCTGCACGAATAACAGTGCTCCAAGTGCTCCAACAAAGTGTTTACTACAATTCTCTAGGGAAACGAAACATATCTTACAACGTTTCCTCCATGATTCAAATGTTGTACTTAATGCTTTGCTACCGCAATTCTAAAACACAGGGCAAGAGCATAGTATCTTCGATACAAGTTCGATAAATAACAAATATTTAAATACATTCACACCAAAAATTGCACACAAAAGATTTGATAGGGAGAGAAAATTCAGATAGATTGTTTTTCAATAAAACATGAGTAGACAAACAATTTCTTTAATGAGATACACACTCACGCAGGTTCTACGAACCATTCATGCCCAATCAGGCTTTAGAGCTTCTTGTTTCTTCTCAAAACGTGTACAGCCTTATCGAGAGTAACTTCATTACGACATTGAAAATTCCTCGCTCGCCATACTTGTCCTTCTTGGATTTCGGACTCCACGAGCACCATAAGGTTTCTGGCTGGCGAGCATGATAAGGTCCGCAGACAGATTGAGTAGGAAGCTTGCAGTGCTGGCAAGTATTAGTATTGTTGTTTTAAATTCTGCTTGGTGCATATAATTTCCAAATGAATCCGAAAGAGACTCTAATTATGATGAATTCAAGAGAGAATTATAGGATATAACTTGCGCCATTCTGCCAAATCTTTATAGCTTTCTTTGGAGTAGAAATATCTGTTAAGGATTTTACACTAACAGTTTCTTTCTTTCTGAAAAATGAAGGTAAAATCTTGGATTGATATTATCTAGATGGTTACATTCTCGGTCAAAAACTCATTTCTATTTCATAAATGATCTAAAATTGTATTTCAAAAATTACTTTTCTTCTCTGAATATATATGGACCGAATTTTGCAGAGGTGAAATCTGTGTAAAGAACAGCACTCCAAGTGCTCCAACAAAGTGTTTACTGCAATTCTTTAGGGAAACAAAACATATATTACAACTTTTCCTCCATAAATCAAATGCTGTACTTAATGCTTTGCTACCACAATTCTAAAACACAGGGCAAGAGCAGAGTATCTTCGGTACAAGTTCGATAAATAACAAATATTTAAATACATCCACACCAAAAATTGCACACAAAAGATTTGATAGGGAGAGAAAATTCAGATAGATTGTTTTTCATTAAAACATGAGTAGACAAACAATTTCTTTAATGAGATACACACTCACGCAGGTTCTACGAACCATTCACGCCCAGTCTAGCTTTGGAGCTTTCATGTTTCTTCTCAAAACGTGTACAACCTTATCGAGAGAAACTTCATTACGACATTGAAAATTCCTCGCTGGCCATACTTGTCCTTCCTGGATTTTGGACTCCACGAGCACCATAAGGTTTCCGGCTAGCGAGCACGATAAGGTCCACAGACAGATTGAGTAGGAAGCTTGCAGTGCTGGCAAGTATTATTACTGTTGTTTTAAATTCTGCTTGGTGCATATAATTTCCAAATGAATCCGAAAGAGACTGTAATTATGATGAATTCAAGAGAGAATTATAGGATATAACTTGCGCCATTTTGGTTATTTTTCTTAAAAAATTTCATATGCCTTCTTTTCCCAAACTTCTCGAAGAAATTTTAAAGATTTCAGAGTAAATATTCGATTAAATTTTCGCGCTACAGAATTTCTTTGCTTTTAAGAACTACTACTTTCTTTTCTACATCTGAAGTCATTGGAAATTTAGGAAACTCTATAAACTCTGCCAAATCTTTATAGCTTTCTTTGGAGTAGAAAGATCTGTTAAGGATTTTACACTAACAATTTCTTTGATTCTGAAAAATGAAGGTAAAATCTTGGATTGATATTATCTAGATGGTTACATTCTCGGTCAAAAACTCATTTCTATTTCATAAATGATCTAAAATTGTATTTCAAAAATTACTTTTCTTCTCTGAATATATATGGACCGAGTTTTGCAGAGGTGAAATCTGCGTAAAGAACAGCGCTCCAAGTGCTCCAACAAAGTGTTTACTGCAATTGTTTAGGGAAACGAAACAGATCTTACAACGTTTCCTCCATAAATCAAATGTTGTACTTAATGCTTTACTACCGCAATTCTAAAACACAGGGCAAGAGCAGAGTATCTTCGGTACAAGTTTGATAAATAACAAATATTTAAATACATCCACACCAAAAATTGCACACAAAATATTTGATAGGGAGAGAAAATTCAGATAAATAAGTGGAGCGAAAATTCAGATAGATTGTTTTTCATTAAAACATGAGTAGACAAACAATTTCTTTAATGAGATACACACTCACGCAGGTTCTACGAACCATTCACGCCCAGTCTAGCTTCGGAGCTTTCCTGTTTCTGTTCAAAACGTCTACAACCTTATCGAGAGAAACTTCATTACGGCATTGAAAATTCCTCGCTGGCCATACTTGTCCTTCCTGGCTTCACCAACGACATTATTCTCTCTAATAGTTCTTTTCTCGCTAGGGTCGCTACCGAGGGTTCCATGTTTTCCTTTTCATATCCACAGGCTCGGTTATAATTTATGCCTTTTTCGTACCACTGCCACAGCCAATACCCATGGCCATAATGTTTTAGTGAATTCAAACAGTAATTGTGTCTTTATTATGTCCTTTCACACTTTCTTCGGATGAAATTCAATAAAATTGGAATCACTCTCAAATATCCAAAAATATTTAAGCCGTAAGGCGTTCCCTCTGAAATCAACTCCCCTCTTTGCCCACCTGTCATCCTTGTACACCATAGGATCCTATGTTAGATGATTGCAAAAGTTTCAACCGTTCGATCATAATGGTTACAAATTCATTTGGGAAACTGTTTGCGCACTGGTCAGCATAACCGATTACAACGTGGTATCTTGAATTCATCAGGCGTGGTGAGCCTCCTTCTTTACTTACGATAAGGGCAGGCTGTTCAACGACAAATTCGTTTGGCAAACGGTTTGCGCACTGGTCAGCATAACTGATTACAGCGTGGTATCTTGAATTCATGAGGCGTGGCGAGCCTCCTTCTTTACTTACGATAAGGGCAGGCTATTCGAAGACAGGGAAAGAGCAGCCGAGAATGTTTTTATACAGGTTATGTATATAAATCATGGCGATGGCGATGGCCAGGGGGAGCTTGACACTGAAATTGTCTATGCAGCACATTGTGGCCATGGAAAATTAGGCATGGCGAGCCTCCACCTCTGCCTATGCCAATGCGTAAACTTATATGATTCTGATGCTGCCAGACATCAATCTCAATTTGGATAGTGAGCTCCTTCGTCCATGTCTTTTGTGCCCTTCGTTGTTGTGGCTACTCCATCTACAACTGGTTTTCCTGCTGTCCTAGCTCTTGCCTATGTGAGGTGCAATGTTGTCTCAATCTCTCATTCGCCACTACAATTTCATGACATTATTGCAATGGGGAATGCTATTTGGGGTGATACTCTGATTAGTACTTTAATCCAAGACTATCAATTTCCACCAGGTATTTTAATATTTGTAAAGTTAAACCATAAATGGTTTTCCAAGTTCTTTAACATTTTTTATTTTAATATTCATGTTGATGATCGACATTATGTAATTAAGAAAATACAACGATGAAGAATTTATTTCTTGTTGTACGTTTGATTGGATTAGCTATAAAAACCACTTAAGATCGGTTTTGCATAACATTTGTATGTATCAAGCTAATACAACTTGAAATAATTCATTCCTCGTGCACATTTGAGTGGATTGAATTAATGTATATTCATCACATGAATATTGTTTTATGGGATTTTGCATATTTTAAATAATGGGATCTTTAACCCTGATCGAACTCGTGAGGTGAAACAGATTAGAAATAATTATCATCACGTTACCATCACGATCAAGGGAGACACATATGTGAAGGTGCACACCATAAATAAATGACCGGACTGGTCAATGCTATTTAATAAAAAGTATAAGACAAAGCTATTTCATGAGAAACTAACATATTTGATGTCTTGTTTATAAACTAAAATATTTGATGGTTTGTGTTGGACACCTAATCCTCAATGGGTTAGTGTGGAAGCCGAATAGACAAAAGGACTTCCAAGAGACCTTGAGATGTGGAACCCAACGGTCAAACCATGTACTATAAATGTATATCATTTGTTAACATGAACACTGTGGAAAATCCGAACTCCATTCAAAAATCACAACACAGTAATCTGCAAACGAAAAAAATGTATATCATTTGTTAATAAAAATGTATTCTCATGTTTTATCTTTCAGATTATGTTGTTTCCCATGTGTGTTTAACATAGTATCAGAGCAGGCGTATTCCTGCCCTACATAATTACTTTGAGCCATTTGTTTTATGGCCTTTATGTGCAGATCATTTCTGCCATCAATTCTGCATTTCATGAATATTATCTCATGAATATTTTCTCAGCTAAATTTTAGCTGCAACTTGTTATTTCTCCAGCGCCATTTTTATTCACCTGCCTTCAAAAAACGCTCCTTGCTCAGACCTGCCATCTCTGCCCTAGCAAGAACGCACCTCTGACTTATCATTGTTGGCACGTTTTTTTGTATGCGTGTAACATCTCTCGGTTTTCCAGAACTGGAGCGTTGAATCCCTATGATGACTGCCCAGCTCCTGGCGTCGAATCTCTATGATGAATGCCCAGCTTCCACAGAGAAATGCCCAAATTTGTAACGCTGCTTCGTTGATTGAGTTGAACACTGTTCCAACCTTCCTAGGCACATTTGATATCATACTACATTTCCATTTTCAGTGATTCCTGCATCGTTTTCTGTGCGATGAGAATTGTTCGTCCTTCCCTTCATCCTCTGGGTATCCAAGATTTTCACCACACAGCGTAGAAATTTGCTTCTCATATGCTTTCTTCGCTTCAAACAATTGACGTTCCAGGGAATTAATTCTCCATCGTTGCTCTTCCAATGCACATTCCACAGTTTGAATTATCGATCGCTTCTGCCCTGCTATCTCTGATACTTGTTTTTGCACTGAATCTATCTTGGTCCCAGCATATTATGTATTTATATGAGCCAACAACAAGGAATTCACCTCCAGCATTTGATACACAAATTGTTTGTTAAAATACTACAGTGGACCAAACCATACAAACTCAGGACTCTTTGTGGTTTTCTCTTAGTTATTCCGGTTGGGTTTCTTACAGTGGACTATTGTTTTTCTTTGAAGAAAGTGGCAAGATCAGAGAATATTGATATATGAGCATTCAAGTCCTGTCCATGACATGGTGTTATAGTTGTTGAAGTTTTGATAGCCATAATTTCTTCTTTGAAAGTGAAGGAGCATTTGAAGGATCCAAGCAAATTTGCAGTTGCTGTTGCCCTAGTTGTGGCATTGTATTTAAAACTCACTATAGTTTTTGTCTACATATATATGCATTGATTCCTTGATTCAACTGCCGCATAAGAGTTTGGTGGGTTGTATAAAGGCAATGATTGCTTTGACAAATAAAAGTAATCTTTTGTGAAGAAAAGTTTAGTCGGTTGTATTGTCACAACATAGTGCTGGTCATATTTTTATGTAATGGATTGTAATTGGTGCTTGCTGGTTGCACATTGATCATTTGCTGCACATTTATAAAGGCTATCGCTGTGTACTATGAGTGGGTATTACTTTTCTGCATTGAGTAGTAGTTGTGATCAGTTTTTAAGGTGTAAATCTGACATTGAAGAAAAAATGGCCAGAATCAATGAAATATTAGAGTTCCTCAAAACTCTCATATTGTTTACTACTCATGATACATTAAAAGTTAGAAACGTTTCTCTCGTAGACATTTAGGTCTGTCTACAAAATTCACAAGAGAAAATTGACTTTTTGTAGCTCGAATCTCAACTACAGCAAGAAGAATTAAAACCGAGGAGTCATTATGAACATGTTTCTGTTTAGAACATTGAGACTGCAACCCATCAGATGCAAGTCAATAATGTTACAGTTGGTTCAGATTTAGTACCCAATAAAGCAGCAGTTGTACATGTAGATGCAGAAGTTCAGTTTGCACTTTCCAAGCCCATCATTAGACCTTGGGAATAGCATGTCCACAACAAGCACAGAACTGGTCTTGGATATGACAAGGACTTATCCTTTCATATTCCAGACTACTCAAAGCCAATTCAATTTCAAACTGCTGGATTTCTTGAGGATGATTCATCTTCACCTGTTCTTCATGACAGTTCACCTTCAACTGTTTTAAATTTTGGTCCTCTTCCACAGCAACAGCAACAACAACAGATTGTGAAATGCCAACACTGTGACCGAGTTGGCCATTTGAAAGATCACTGTTTTGATCTTCATCCATTTAAGCACTGTCATAAAACCACCCATTCTTCAAACAGATGCTTCAGAAACAAACGTCCTGCAAGAACAAAGATTCATCTTCGATGGATCACTTCTTGGCAATGGGCATCAACAACCAAGAAAATATTCCAATCACATGTCAGAACTTGTTCTAGAGTATTGAACAGTCTTGCAGTTGAGTTTTCTCCATCATCTCACCTTGTATCTGACAAGGGGGGAAATGATAGTCATCTACAAGTTTCAAAGCCACATCAAGCAAGCCACAATCTGCCAGACCAGTTTTAGAGTTGTAGCCAGAAACAAAGATGCCCCTGAGTGTGCCTTCAGTTGGTAATCTAGGACACTTCCTCTAGTAGAAGACTTCAACTTCTTGCCAGCTTCAGAAGAATTCCAGGAACAAAATTAGGGACACTTCCTCTAGCAGAAGACTTCAGCTTCTTGTCAGTTTTGGAAGATTTCTAGGAATTGCATGAAGCATTCTAGAGTTGTTGGTCATCCTTAAACCTCACAGGTTGAGACTTCCATTTTCAAGTTGAAGTTCTCCCTTTTATGTGGGGTGAGACCTCCCTTTCATGGTTGAAGGTTTCCCTTTTCAAAACAATAGGAGCACTTCCTCTAGTAGAGGACTTCAGCTTCTTGCCAGTTTTGGAAGAGTTCCGGGAACTGCACTAAGCATTCCAGTGTTTGTGGTCATCCTTAAACCACTGCCCTTTATACCAACATTTGAGAGAGCACATTCAGCCTAATGCTGCAATGCATTTTTGCACATTTTGTATTACAGCTCTCTTCTTGGACTCATACATAAACCTTCAGATTAGGGGGAAAATGTTGGACACCTAATCCTCAATGGGTTAGTGTGGAAGCCGAATAGACAAAAGGAAGTCCAAGAGACCTTGGGATGTGGAACCCAACGGTCAAACCATGTACTATAAATGTATATCATTTGTTAATAAAAATGTATTCTCATGTTTTATCTTTCAGATTATGTTGTTGACCATGTGTGTTTAACAGTTTGTTCTATCTTGTTTAATATATATTGAAGTTTATTATCAAGTCCAGAAAGAATTAAAAAATAATAACTAAATTCATCATAAGTAAAGAGTATTTTTAATTTTTGGTACCATTACAACGAATGAATTCCATTTCAAACTCTGAGAGAAGGAGAAATTCATAATAACAAAGTACATAAAACAAAAAAATGATAATATGCACAGTTAAATATTGGTTCAGACAACCCATGGAATGGAATTCATTGAATTTACAAACGAACATATGCAATGGAATTCATGGAATTTACAAACGAACATATGCTGCAAAATAAAATGAGATGAGATAATAATATTTACATTGCTATGCATTTAAACTTAAATTTCCACCCCCGACCTACCGGGTACTGTCAACGGTCCATGTTTTAGCTTTTTCATCTCATGGCTTAAATTGGATTAAGCTTTAAAATGTTATTTTAATTAATATTTTTAAATATAAATTTCTCATTTATTTAAAAAATAAAATATTTGCACACTATCAACGGTCCATGTTTTAGCTTTTTCATCTCATGGCTTAAATTGGATTAAGCTTTAAAATGTTATTAAAATTAAAATGTTATTTTAATTAATATTTTTAAATATAAATTTTTCATTTATTTAAAAAATAAAATATTTGCATTCTTCAATTTATGCCTTACAACGTTTCCTTTGTAACATTTGGTGCAAATGCTAGTTTTATATTTAGATGCAATTATTTTTGTTATAATTAGCTACTTTAACGAATTTAAAAGAGGAGGTAAGGGTATTCAAGACAACTATTGAATAAATATGCTTAAGATGAAACATCAATATGCTTAGTATGTGGATGAATATAGAAGAAAATGATGATACTATGATTTTTTTTTGTATCTCTTGTTTGTGTTTAGTAGTGCTACAATGTTTTCTTGTGTAAGGAGCGTGTTGTAGTTACAAGGGTGTTCTATGATATTTTTTGTATGAATTATTTTTCAAGTGGTATACTATAAGTCTTGACTCACATCTGCAATGAGAATGTAAGGTTGAGATGGATACATCTTGTATCTAGACTACTTTCCTAAAGAACTAGCGAGTACAATGGATGGCACTAGAAGTAGGTACATATGATGGAATTAACTAATCTCCATGATCATATTGATTGTAGATATTGAAGCACAACATGTTCTCGATTAATTTGAAGTATCATTTTTACTTTAGTTTCCAACTAGTACACGATGACCGTTCCTAAGCTGAAGAGAAGAGGATGGACACTTTCTAAGAGAAATATTAGTTGTAGGTTGAGTTTTTGGGGTGGACTGATCAGTTTGCAATAGGAAGGATAGAGAGGTCCTTGCTACAACAAGGAGCTCTTTGGATATTAGTCCAACAAAAGCATGGGATAGTTCACGTAGCAATGTTATGGTAGCAAATAACATTGGTTGCAGAAACAAACATTAGGGAATGATACAAGAAAAATAAAATTGTGGTGTATTTAATAATAAAATAGACTCATGACTGTACAAATGTGTTGGAGTTTGTAACTCTCACATTTTTTAATATGGGTGATCATATTTAATTATTCAATTATTTGTCATATTGTATAGATATATAACCTCTACAAAAAGAGTTTGTTATTATTAATTAGGAGGTTGTTTTTTCTTTGCTAAATGAGATATTCTCTCCAACTAGTTATCTTCCTAGACTAATGTGTGGTTGAGATATTCATTCAAATAATAGATCTCATGTCCAATATAGCTTCCCTGTGTTGAGAAAATTTTTCTTTCATTTATATGTACTATTACATTTGAGTAATGGATAACGCTGAACATTTTCTTCGTATTAATAAGTGTATACACGCACATCTTAACAAATAAATGCCAATGTATCATTTTCAATCATTTTAAAACTATAAGGGATGGTTATTAAGAATTATATGGAATTTCTTTTAGAGTTATCAAGAGTCTTAGTGACGTCTATATCATTTGACTGAAATTTTTTTAGAAAGGTCTAATTGTCTAGTAAACGTAATTCTAAAAGATTGTTTATTATTACTCAACATTTAGCTTTCTACATTATGTACAAAACCTAGATTTGGAAGATTGTCTATTACTAATAATCTTATTTTTGCATAGTTAATTTTCACTGCTCTTTTAGGATTATTCTCTAAAAGAAGTTACGTTTTTCAAATATCGAAGTTTATGAGAAGTAACTCAATCCTTTGATTCATTTAGTGTGCTTATTCATCGATTTATTCCTTTACTATATTTCTTCTATGCTTGTCACATTAGTATAATATCGCGAGGCATTGAGAGGAAACTACTGTTAGTGCTTAGAAAATAGAGTTGCATTGCATCAATTTGAAAGCATTCAATGGCCGTGATTTCTCCTGTTGCGCGTTACATTGCATCAATTTGAAATGTGGATGGATTTCAAAAAACTGCCAGGTGTTACGTGTTGAAGGGAATCGGTTCACCCTCTTCTGTCATTTGAATCGGTTCACCATCATACAGTTTCCGCCGGAGCTCCTATTCACCGATGATGTAGATGAGAAGGGTTATTACAGCCCGACCATCGATATATTGTCTCTCGGCTGCATTTTCGCAGAGCTTCTGGGTCAGAACAATGGCGACGACCCATATTCGCTGGGTCAGAAAATGGTGAAACAAGCAAGTTTTCAAACTCTGCGCTTATCTCATGATATTCTTGGTCGAGTGTTGGCATTCTACCATCAGTGGAGGAAGTGCTGCTGCTCCATATAATTTTTTGTTTTATGATATTTTCGAAGTTCCAAAAAATAGTTGGAAAGGTAGCCTTGATTGGCTTTCTATTATTTTCTTTTTATAGGTAGCAGTTTTCTCATCTGGTGCTGCTGCTCCATATAATTTTTTGTTTTATGATATTTTCGAAGTTCCAAAAAATAGTTGGAAAGGTAACCTTGATTGGCTTTCTATTATTTTCTTTTTATAGGTAGCAGTTTTCTCATCTGGTTTGGCCCTACTGCAAGGCTAACTATTGTAGACCCTGAGATAATGAAGGAGATATCGTCATTAAAGCAGGCCAATTATGAAAAAGTGGAGTCTCATCCTATTATAATGAAGTTGGAAGGAGGTTGACTTCTAAATTTGAAAGGAGAGAAATGGGTACAACACTGAAGAATCATAAATCCTGATTTCTCCACCGAGAAATGGAAAGTATTATATCGAGATGAATTGTTCTGAACATGATCTGAAACTATTCATTTTTTCTAAACTTTTGAAATGTATATAGTACTGTACATTTCATCTTGTTATCTGTGTGCAGAACAGACATTAAGTCCTTTGATTGTTGGGAGTGCCACGAATATGCTAAACAAATGGAAAAGCTCCAGTGAAGAAGCCACGAATGAGAAACACGTTTGTGAATAGTCTGAGATTCTTAGTGCAAATATCATTGCAGGAGCAGCTTTTGGGACCAATTACAAGGAAGGAAAAACCATATTTCATATGCAGTCTAAACAATTAATCTTTGCTTGAGAAGCTTTACGAATTTTTTTTTGTGGCATGCTTTTGAAGGTGATATTATGCTCATTTCAAATATTGCATTTTTTTGTTGTATTTATCATTCTCCAATCTTTCACCACAACCATTATATTGCAATAAATACTAGAAAAACATTTCCGTTTGTAAAGTTTTCTCAACATTCATATTTGAGAAATTATATCTGTAATGTTGTTCTTTCAGTTTTGATTCAATAGATGTAAGCCATAATATCTAAATGACTGTCTAAATATGAAGAGAAGGGCTCCATATGTCTCAGACTTTTGCCTACGAAAAAGAGCCTGTGTCGATGGAAACTGGCCAAGGAAATTAGTTCATCTATGATAAAGCTAATCCAGAAAAGAGAAAAGGATACCGGCGTTAAGAGACCCTTTCCAGATTACTTGGGCTTATGATAGATGCCAAAGCAAAATGTAACGGAGGAGACCAGGCTAACCCTAGTGCTTGGGCTGTTGGAATTGGAGATATAATAGAGGAATGCAAGACTTTCTTCTTTGCAGGCAAGCAAACCATTACAAATATGTTAACATGGATAGTAGTTCCTCTGACCATCCATCAAGCCTGGCAGCAAATGGCTCGGACGTAAGTTCTAGATGTTTGTGGTAACGTCGGCCAGACAGAAATTGTTTGAACCAACTCAGAATCGTAAGGACAATAATTGTCTACGTAACTGGACTATAAACTTATATTGATAAATCAACGTATTGATGTCTTTTCTGATTTTTCTTGCAGTTGGACATGACTACGAAAGAGTCTGTGAGATCATATCCATATTTAGTAGCTATGGTCAGTCGGACAGAGTACGTAGTCAAATTTGGGAGTCTTAATCTTCTACAATGCATGGAGGTACTCATTCCGATCTTGCCCATTCACCGTGACCAAAATTTGTGGGGAGATGATGTGAACAAATTCAATCTAGTAAGTGTTGGAAGTAATGCTTCCATGTGTTTTATCTTGTTTTGAGTTGTCATCCTGAGTTTTTATGTGTCAATCTAGAATTACTCAGTTTCTGTGTGTGATTTGTATTAGCTATCTAGATACACTATTCTAGGATAGAGAAGAATTATGTATTCCTATATATGTAAGCATTGTGATCAATAAGATATTGGCTGAGTGATTTGTGTCGTGTACAGTCTTGCTCTCTGTCTATCTTTCAATTTCTATCATGGTATCAGAGTCTCTGTTGGCTTCATTCCCTTAAGGAAAGTCCAGGAATATGTGAGAGAGCCTTGAGTTTTAATGTTCTATACATAAATTAGAATAAGTGTGTGTGAGTTGAATTTTGTTTTAGGATTTTGTTTTTTCCTACATAGATCTGTGTGTTGTTTTTTTTTTAACCTTGTATACAACAAACAACCAGTGTCAGAGGCATCATCTATCTGCATCTCTTTAAGAATCCTTTCTGTCAGACGGAAGCTCTCTTGATGTCCAAGAAGTGAAACATTTCAACTCTGAAGAAACGGGTCAGTTTTTTCTTGTGTTGTTGGCAAATAATAATTGAAACAGAAATTAAAGACAAGGAGGCCACTCGCTGGGTATGGAGAATATTAAACACTGAAGAATCAACTTTATTGATCAACTGGGCAACTCACAGGAGGAGCTCCACCTAGAGACTGCCTCTAGCAGAATGCTCTACATAAATCATCTTACAACCAATAATAAGTTTTCACACAAGTAGGGAAGTTAGAACAACTTCCTAAGAAATAGAAACTAATTCCTAATCTAGGGCTCTAGGAATTGACTCTCTCCTAACTTACATATTCCCCATTATCTGCAACACCCCCTTAATGGAGAAAGGGGTTCACAAGTATTCCTAACATTTCCCTAAACAATTCAAACTTGACTCTACTGAGAGGATTAGTGAAAATATCAATAGTATTTCCACATGTATTGCAATATTCAATAGGGATTTCCTTTGACTGAACTTTCTCCCTCACAAAATGAAATTATGTATCAATATGCTTTGTGTTTTTGTGAAATACTGGATTATTTGCAAGTGTGATAGAGCTTTGGTTGTCGTATTTGATAAGTGTTGCAACCTTTTGTTCTTCTCTAGCATCATGGAAAAGTCTCCTCAACCAAATTGATTCACAAGTTGGTGCACACATCGCTTGATACTCAACTTCTGCTGAAGACAAGGATATTGTGTTATGATTTTGCTGCTCCATGCAATGACCCCAGACCCAATGCTAAATGCATAGCCTTTTATGGATCATTTTTCATCTACATTTCCAGCCCAATCAGAGTGTGAAAAACCTATCAATCTAACATCAAACGAATCAGTATAGATAATACCAAAGTCTAATGTTCCATTTAGACACCTTAAGATACGTTTCACTACAACCCAATGTCTCTCAAGAGGTTTTGACATGAATTGGCTCAATACACTGACTGTATAAGCCAAATCTGGCCTAGTTGTAGTCAAGTAGATTAGACTCCCAACTAGTTGTCTATACAATGTTACATCTGCCTCCTTCACACCATCATCATTCTGAAGTTTGGTATTTTTCTGTAAAGGAAGTGTTGCAGCTTTGCACTAATCCATTCTGATATTTTTCAGTAAACTCCTGACATACTTAGCCTGTGACAACAAAGTCAATCCAGAATCCCTCCAGACTTCCAGACCCAAATAGTAGTGTATCTCTCCAAGGTCTTTCATCTCAAAAACCTATGATATCTCCTCTTGGATTTCTTTAATGAGTTCATTTGCATTTCCTGTGATGATAAGATCATCTACATATAAATAAATCAAAACGATTCGCCCCTCTTTGTCAAACACAGTGTATAGATTAGGGTCATTCTTGCTTCTTTTATAACTATGTTGTAGGAAAAATGAATCAATTTTGTCATACCATGACCTAGGTGCCTCTTTTAGTCCATACAGTGCTTTCTTCAATCTATAGACTAAATGTTATTCCCCCTGTTTAACAAACACCTCAGGTTGCACTAAATATACTTATTCTTTTAATTCACCATTTAAGAATGCAAATTTCACATCTAGTTGGTGTATCCCCAACGATGTTTGGTAGCTAAAGCAATTAACATTCTGTTTGTGTTTAATTTAGCTACAAGGGTGAAGGTTTCCTCATAGTCAATACCTTATTTCTACGAGTACCCCAAACCTAGCTTTATATTTGTCTATACTCCCATCTGCTTTAAATTTAGGCTTGTGTAACCATTTAGAACCTATGTGTTGTTTACCTTTAGGTAACTCAACTAGATCCCAGGTTATTTTTAATTATTGATTCATATTTGTCTTCCATGTCTGCCCTCCATTCACTATATTGACTAGCTTCTTTATAAGTAGAGGGTTCCACAACACTTAACATACTAGTTATAAAAGCATTCTCCCTATATCTTGCTGGCAATTGAGTTTCCCTACCTGATCTCCTGAGAGGTGGACTGGCTTCAAACCTATTTTGATCTCCCCTTTGCGGACTAGTTTCAAACCTGATTTGATCAGCCACTTCTTCTTTCTCATGCTGCTGATGTTTCTGCTGTTGTTGTTGATCGACCCTTGTTCTAACAGTAAAGGCACATGTCGTTCTTCATCACTACGAACAATGTTCCCATCATCTACCTGTTCATGGAACCACATCTCTGCTCGCAAATACCTTGTGAGTAGAAGGATTAAACAACTTATAAGCCTTAAACTCACTGTAGTATCCAATGAAAGTACACTTAATGGCTTTTGAATCTAACTTCTTCCTATCTTGTTTCGGGACATGAGCAAAAGCCGTACATCCAAAGACTCTTAGATGACTTATTGCAGGCTTGAAGCCAAACAATGCTTCGAAATGAGTTTTATAATCCAAACACCTAGTAGGACTCATATTCTTAAGATACACTACAGTGTTTACAACTTCTACCCAAAAAGCATTGGTCAGATTCTTACATTTCAACATACTACGGGCACACTCCATGAGGGTTCTGTTTTTCCTTTCCGCAACCCCATTTTGCTGAGGAGTGTAAGGTGTTGTGAACTACTGCTATATTCCGTGTTCTTTGCAGTATTTGATGAATTCACCCTTCTTAAATTGTCCATCTTCGTATGAGCAAAGAATTTTGATGAACTTTCACGTTTTCTTCACAATCATAGTTCTGAATTGCTTGAAGTATTCAAGAGCATGACTTTTATGCCGAAGGAAATACACCCAGGTGAACCTTGTACATTCATCAACAATAATAAGAAAATAGTAGGCCCCTCCTAACGACCTTGTTTGCATTGGCCCAAATAGATCAATGTGTACAAGTTCAAGTATATCCCTCTGCTTCCTATCAACAATAGCAGGAAATTCATCTCTATGTAATTTACCAAGGGAACATGCTTCATAGCCAACATGCATACTCTTTAAAACAGAAAGACCATTCACCATACTTTTTTTTTAAAGAAGTAGTAGGTAACTAAAGTTTATATGCCCAAATATATGATAACATAGATTCTCTTCAGACATGGATGATGATGCCAATGCTTGATGTGACACACTTCTCACATCCAAATTATAAAATCCTCCTATGCGTACACCTATTGCAATGGGCTTCATCCAGTCTACCAAGTCCTTAATTACACAATAAGATTTAAAGAAATCTACCTTAAGATCCTGATCTGTTATTCTAGATATAGAAATCGGGTTCTTTTTTATCCCGGGTATATACATAACATCATGAATATGCCTAATGTTTCCATTAGGTAGTACGACAGGGACATAACCATATCCCTTGATTTCATACCGTCTATCATATCCAAGGTAGACCTTTGTACCAGTGTTGGATTATCTGAAATTTTTAAACCATTGCCTCTTACATGTCATATGGGAGGAGGCTCCTGAGTCCATGGACCAGATTTCTGCTTCATCCTCCTTAGTTGACAGCGCAAAATCAGATACAAACAATTTGATATTCGAATTCTGATCTGCATCAGCCAGATGGTCTGCATGCTTCGTGTGTCTCCCTTGACCTTCATCAAACTTCTTCTTCTGACAATATTTAGCTATATGGCCAACTTTACCGCAATAAAAACATTTCGGTCATGAATCACTCCTGTTTGAAGACATACCTTGAGATGGAGGTGGCTTTCTTTATGGGTTCATCCACTTTTGTGTGCTGCATTTGTCATTCCTCTGAAGGGCTTCCTCTTTGCCATTAGGGCAAGATCTGACCTCAGGGGTTTCACGGTCATCCGCCTTTCCTCCTCCTGCATTAGGACCCTTGTCAATTCTTCAAACTAGGCGGTTTTTTCTCTCTCATTCAACCCAGTGATGAATATATGATAATCACCAATCATACCATTCATGGTAAATGTGACCAAATCAGTGTCTAATATTGTTTCGCCAATGTCACCCAGCTTATTCTTAAGCTCCTTGATACGAGAGATGAACGCTACTACTGATTCATTCTCCTCCATTTTAATGGAGATAATCTTTCTCTTTAGAAACAATAGGCGATTTGTGTTCTTGATCTCGTACAAGTCTTTAAGAGTTGTCCAGATGTCTGCTGCATATTTACAATCTCGAATATGAGGAATAATGCAATCTTTCACAAACAATTTGAGCAACACCTTTGCCTTATTCTCCCTCTTTTCCCAGTCCTGGATTGTTGTTGTTGTTCCACCTGTAGCTAGGGTCGGCTTCAACTCATCACCGGTTGCAATCGCCCATGCGTTTTTCCCCTCCAACAGGGTTTGCAACTTAAATTTCCAATTGGAGTAATTGGAACCGTTGAGCTTATTGCTCTCATTCAAATAAGCCTCTGCCATCTGATTGTTCATCTTCACAGATCTCCCTCAAAAAAAAATACCTCTAGAAATTTAAAAGACGGATCTATCTCCAAATCCGCAGAGAAATCTAAAAAAAAATAGGTGCTCTCTCTTAATAAAAACCAAATTCTCCAATTGAACGCCAAAAAATAACAAAGTTCTTGTTTGTTTTTTTTTTTAATAGGGAAAACCTTATCTCCTTTAAAAAAAATATATATATCCCTTATTTCATATGCACCCATGAATTTAACAAACAAATTATTGTAACCCTAATGATGTTTAAAAATAAAATAATAGTGAGGCCTTACCCCATTTTCGGCTCCCAACACCACCGTCACCAGCCAAGGAGGATATTAATGGTGCTATCAACAAGCATATTAGTGGTCTACCAGTGATTCTGAATAAGAGATAATAAATGGCGACCCTTGGCCTCCACCTAGAGCAACACACAGCAATGGGTAGCAAACACCCTCACCAGCGACGCCCTTCAGGCAATCAACACTGGGATTTGAACACGCTCCCCCTGATTGATTGCACATATGGATCGATCAGAATGGGATCAAATGCATGGCCATCATAGGCCTCTCTTCTGCTGCATCGACACCCACTCAAGATCCTTCCAACAATAGTCAACCAGAAAATGTAGAACCACCCACTCGGGCTCCTTCCAATGACAGTAAACCAGAAAATGGAGAACCACCCACTCGAGCTCCTTCCAATGACAGTCCCACTCTCACAGCTCCGTCACTGCTCGGTTTCTAAGCAGTTTACCCACAATGCCACTAGTTACATGGGCCATTCTAGCTTGACGAAGCAGAACTCTGTCACTGGGCTCCAGCACCTCACACCTCGACTTGCATTGGACCTCTCTCCACATAGGTAACAATCACTTGCAGATCTCAACAAATCTGAACACCACGGGCTGCTATCGTGTAGTTATCAATATCTCATTTCATGATAGAATTGGGTGCCTCAAGTCTGATTTCTTTCACAACGGCTCCCAAAAGCTTGCCTTCATGCTTCAGCTTGATGATCTTCACTTCCTCTGCAATGGATCCAACAACAGGTTTGTTGTACAACAACACGCATCAAAGCCACACAGCAACACCCTTTGAGAAGGCTAGACCAAAATAAACGGGTCATCATCATGATCTTGATGCCCAGATACATGATTATCGGTCACATTGATCAAAATGGCTATAATGGGAAGAAAAAAGATCGTACTTTTTCCTCTACAATCTACGATGGTCAATGCTCTCCTTCCAACAAGAACAATGATGATGAATTTGAATCATAAAAAAAAAAATCTGTGTTGCTCCGCCTCCTCACCATACGAGGCTTTCTTCACGCCAGCCATGAGGAACCTCTCTTTCGTCACCTTGAAACTCAATCAAATATCAAAGAATATTGAATTTGACTCACCAACACTAGATCTCTAATACCATGTTAAAAATTGAAGAATCAACTCAACTGGGAAACTCACAGGTGAGGAGCTCCACCTGGAGGTTGCCTCTAGCAGAACGCTCTACATAAATCATATTACAATATATATATATATATATATATATATATATATATATATATATATATATATATATATATATATATATATATATATATATATATATATATATAGTTTTCACACAATTAGGGAAGTTAGAACAACTGCCTAAGAAATAAGAACTAATTACTAATCTAAGGCTCTATGAGCCAACTCTCTCCTAATTTACATATTCTCCATTATCTGTAACAAAGAACTCAACAACTTGTTTTATCAAATTGAATAAGTTGGTGTGTCGTATGAATTGATGACTGATTCTCTGATCTTGTTTGGAGTGCATTCACCATATTAATGTTTTGGAAGGTGAACGCGAATAAATCTGTGTCTCAAGATGCATTAGAGAAGGTCATGTTGTATTGTTGTAAAGTAAAAAAGGAAACCAACCTTGTCAGTTGAAATCAAACCATGAAGTCCATGGTGAATCTCTCATGAAGGGTACGACATGTCTATAAAATTATCGATTTTGATAATAATTATGGGATTCCTTGCAATGTCCTCAGATAGGTTCTTAAGTGTCACATATACTTCCTTTTGGTGATGTTAGTTCTATTGAATATTCATTGACAGTTCGTCCAAGAAGGAGAAATTGCCACGACCTCCATCCTTTCATAAATGAAGGGTGTGATTGAGGTGAGTAGATCTTAATTAAGGCCACTGGTTGTGATAAGAGTCTACAAACACATTTGGATGCTTGCAAAGTGGTCTCAAGTCAATTGAGACTTGTGTGTGTCAAATGTGAAGGGACGGTTATATTTGGATATGAGGGGTTATTATTTGGTGAATGTAATACTGTAATTTGGATGTGAGTGGTTATTATTAATGTTTAAAAAAAAAAAATGAAAGGAGGTTGTTGGTGGGAATATTTTTTTCATGGTTGAGTTTATTAAGTTGTAGAGTTCTAGTGAGAACGAATTAATGAACAAAAAATCATTTTTCAAGTTAATAGTTCTCGACGTTCTTCGGTACTGAGAGAACACATCATTGACTTGTTCATGTGACTTTGTTATGTGTTGATCGGTTTTGTTGTGCTTCGAGCTTCAAGAGCATAGTTGTTGTTTTATGAGATCCATGTGCGTTAGAAAGGTCAGTTGAATAATTCACTACTAGATACACTCACTACCCAGACTACTCACCTATACAACTATCAAAAGTCTATTCTGCTGCATTTTGACAAATGGGAAATGGTTGATAGGGTGGTTCAATATGAAGATTGTTCTTCGGGAGGTTGAGAAGTGCCAATTCTGCGAAGTACATCAATTATGGTCAAAGGTAGTTATGTTTTAAATGGAGGTAAAGTAACAACTTGAGGATTTGGTGGTGAAGAAAGAGCAATTCTTTTGAGATTCAAGAGTGGATGTGAGCACTGAACAAAGCTCATATTGTTATTGTAATGTGTGTGTTTTATATTTATTACATGTAAGCTTTAAGGGAGGGTGTTGGAAGAAATGCTTCCATGTGTTTTAGGTTTTTTTGAGTTATCATTGTGAGTCCCTAGTTTTCAATATATAAGTAATCAGTTTCCTATGTGTGAGTTGTATTAGCTATCTAGATCCACTATTCTAGGATCAAGAAGAGTTATGCATTCCTATATATATATATATATATATATATATATATATATATAAACATTGTGATCAATAAGATATTAAATGAGTGATTTATGTTGCATGCAATCTCGCTCTCTGTACATCCTTCAATTTCTCTCAACAATATTTTCCATGAGAGTTGCAATGTATGCAAAACATCCATGGGTATTTATTCCATTTGGTACTAGACCCAGGACATGCATAGGGCGAAATTCAATTTGATTGAAGCCGAGGTTATTTTGGCAATGATTTTACAATGTTTCTCTTTTGATATTTCTCCTTCATACATATATGCACTGATTGTTCTCATGATGCTTTAAGCTCATTATGGATCTAAGATCATCCTCCATCCACTTCCTAATTCAACGTGACATTTCTTCTTGTTGACACCTAATCCTCACGATTGGGTGAATTCATGTAAATAATTAAATTAGGAATGTGAACAGTCATGAGGAGATGAAATGAACAGTCACACCCTTTTTTATATAACAATAACATACCTGATGGAATAATACGAATCAGTTTTTCTGCCTAATGGAGTTACTACCTGGCCTAACATGGTATCAGAGCCAGCTCCTTGTTTTAGCACTTATGCTCCTATAACTCCTCTCCTACCATATCCCCTCTGTCTTGACGTAACGCGTTGCCTCTGCCATAACGCATCTGTCTTGACATAAAGCTCTCTGGCGCACCAACACTGCCTTTGTCCTGTCATAACACTCTCTGGCGCACCAGCGCTGCCTCTGTCCATAACGTATCTGTCCATAACGCTGGTCTGACGTTGGTCTGTCCATATTCCAAATTGCTGGCTCCAATCTGCCAAGGCTTACCCACTACAGCGACCATTCCCAGCGACCATTCCGCCTTGTTCTAGTTGTTCGGGGAAACTGTTTCTGGAGCATTTGACAACGTTTTTTTACCTTTTCGTGTATCAACAGATACACAAAAATCAATCCCTTGGGGGAATCAAACCGAGCCTGTGCACAAGAAACTCGTCGTTGAGGACCGAGGTGTTGCTCTTGATTTCGACAAGGTCTATGGCGATGGTGGGTACTTCTCCAATAATCACCCTGCGAAGGGCGTTGGCGATGGAGGGGTCCATGTTCCTCAGCTCGAACTTCATGTAATCATCCTTCAATTCTCGAATTTTGATTGTTGGGAAGCGTTGGTAGGAGGACGACATTTGACCTTCACTCTCCATGTTCCTCTATCCGATTCGGCTTCACCCTCTATGATTCTATGAATGTCGCCAGAATGAGTGTTAAGTCGAGGTCTATATCAATAGACAGATCTCAGCTGGAAGATTGCTGAACGGTTTTCATATCCCGCAAACCCTCGGTGCAGTATGTCTGGAGGCATGCATGGACATGGATATCGATGGGGTACTGTAAAGTAGCGCCTTTGATTTTCAAGATGCTGTGTTCCGGTTGATCGAACTCGTGCCATATTATGTGTCATTTTATTAAACAACCACTTGGACTCCGAGGACAAACACCGATGGTGTATTGGTAAAGTTGTGAAGTTTGTATTGTATAGGTCACGGGTTTGAATCCCGTTAATGTTTGAATGGTGTTAAAATACAATGCATTAAAATATTATATGCAGTGAAGACTTTTAGGGCAGCGAGGTATAATGCTTGAGAATACATACATATGTATTATACCATAGTGTTGTTTTCATAAAGTTGTTTTCAAAGTGACTAAGATAGTTAACGCTCCTATGTTTGACTGTGTTTAATATATTGTTTGAGGCCAGATTACATTTTGATATCAGAATCAATTTTCTTTTAGCAACAGATGTATTTTTACAGTTCTTGGATTTTACAATGCATTCAATCATATCTATGGTGGGAATAGTTCTCACTGGCGAGGAGAACTATCCTGAATGGTCAAGGATGATAAAACACACCCTCATTTTCAATGAGTTGTGGAAAGGAGTGTGTGTTGGAGAAGGAGGCAATGACCCAATAAAGCCTACCTCAGACAAAGAGCTCGTCATTTGGGAAAAAAATAATAGAAAAGCTTATGCATTAATCGTAGCATCTGTAAATGAAGAGGTGAGTCGTCATATTTTGTCATATTCAACTGCTTTTGAAGCCTTACAAAAGCTGAAAGAACTCTATGACTCACATTCTGCACTTGAAGTTGTTCAACTCATTATTAAACTCTTCACTCTTGAATTGCAAAATAATGATCCTCTTGCTCTTGCATCTGAAGTAAAGTCTATAATGCATGATATCAATTCCACTAAGGTTGAGCTGGATATCCCTCTTATTTCTTTTCTTAAGGCACTCTATCCTACTTACTCCAATTATCTTGAGTCTTTGCAAGCAAATGGAAATCTCAAAGATATAACCTTTGACTCTCTTGTGAAAAAGTTTGTTGAAAGAGAGAAAGCTTTTGGAAAGAAGAAAGCCCCTGAATCTTCTGAAGAGACTGTGTGCCTTGCTCATAAAGAAAAGCATCCTGCTCAAGATTCTACAAGAGGAAGAGGTGGACGAAGAGGAAGAGGAAGATATTTCAGAGGCAGGGGGGCAGACATTCTCAAGGAGAAAAGGCAGATTTGCATTGCATTCGCTGCAAAAGAAATGGATCACATGATGCATCTACATGCAAGCTACCATGGGACAAAATTGAGCAGAAAAGAAATCAACAGAAAGGTAAAACTAATGATACAGACAAAGGTAAAGCACCTGAATCCGCTCACTATGTTGAGGCACAATGTAACATTGGAGTAAAAGAAGATTTGTTTAATGCTTCACTTACTTCCTAGAAAAATGATTGGTTGCTTGATTCAGGGGCAACCTGTCACATGACTCATAGAAAATATTTTTTTGAATATTTTACTGACAATGTTGATGGAGCAGTATACTTTGCAGATCAATAAAAAATCAAGCCATCAGGGCTTGGCACAATTAGGCTTAAACTGCCTGGTCTTCCAGACTTTCTTCTGGATCATGTTCTATATCTCCCACAGCTCAAGAGAAACTTGTTGTCCTTGGTCCACATCCGCCAGCAAGGTCAATCCATTCATATGTTTGATGGCAAGCTTGAGGTAAGAAAAGCATCTGACCACTCACTTTTCATGAGGGGAATAGAAGAATAAAGGCTTCTCAAACTACAAGGAACCTATGCTCATGCACAACATTTCTCATACAATTCTCATCATGAGGAAGGTAGACTTCCATCAAGTTTATTATGGCATGCTAGATTTGGACATTTGAACACAGTCTCCGCTTGTTGAAGAAAAATGGTGTTACTGGTTTGCCTACAATTCCTAGGAAACTTAAGAAATGTGATGCTTGCATTCTAGGAAAGCATAGAAAATAGTCTTTTCATGATTCACATTCAAGGGCACATAGGAAACTTGAACTTATTCATTCAGATTTATGTGGTCCAATGCATGTTCCTTCTGCAAATGGAAATAAATATATCATGACATTTATTGATGACTACACCAGAATGTGTTGGGTTTATTTATTGAAGAACAAATCTGATGCCTTTCAAACATTCAAGAATTTTCATAAATGGATTGAAAATGATGCACAATCTCATATTGGGTCTATTCGCACTGACAATGGAAAAGAATACAAATCAAATTAATTTGAAAACTATCTTCGCCAACATGGGATCAAACATCAAAAAAATGTGCCTTATAATCCCCAACAGAATGGTGTAGCTGAAAGAATGAATAGAACAATCTTGAATATGGTACGATCCATGCTTTTCTTCAAAAATGTAAAGATAATGTTCTGGGCTGATGTTGTTCTATGTGCGGCATATATAAAGAATAGATGTCCATCTAATGCTATAAGAAACAAGACTCCTTATGAATTGTGGTATGGACATATTCCTTTGGTAAAACATCTCAGGGTCTTTGGTTCCACCTATTATGCTTTGATACCAAAGGTACATAGAAACAAACTTGGTGCTAGAAGTTGTAAGTGTATCTTCCTGGGGTATTCAAACACCTCCAAAGCATACCGACTCTATGATGAAGTAAATAAAAAGTTTGTTGTATCTAAAGATGTATTTTTTCTTGAATCATCCAAAACTGACAATGTTGTTGAGCGGAAACTTGATCGCTTGGATAAATTCGCTAAAACAAAATAATTTCAAGAATTTGATAATCAGATTCCACATCTTGAAGGGGGGATTCCTATACTAGATCAACATGTGGAATCTTCTTCTGAAGAACACTCTCCCCCGCATGAAACTCCAACAACGGATGATGCTTTAAGTGATGTAATTGATAGAATTGGGAGACTCAATCTTCACTCAGTCCCACCTCAATCAATAGAGCAGCCTGGACCATCTCAGAAAGGTCCCCCAAAATGGCTGACGAAGACTCTTGAAAGTGTTCATCTTGATGAAATTGGAAAAACAGGAATCAAAAATTCAAACCGACAAAATGGAGGTGATGTAGATGACTCTAATTCACCTGTTGATATGGATGTTTCTTATGATTGTGAATTGAACTTGTCTATAGATTTTGAACCAAATTCCTTCAAAGAAGCTGCTTCTCATGATGAATGGAAAGAAGCAGTGCAAAAGGAGTATGATGCCCTCATAAAGAACGGCACTTGGAAGTTGGTTGATCCTCCATTTGGAACCAAACCAATTGGCTGCAAGTGGGTCTACAAGAACAAGTATAAAGCTGATGGCTCAATTGACAAGCACAAAGCTAGGCTTGTGGAAAAAGGTTTTGAACAGAAGGAAGGGGTCAATTATGAGACTTTTTCCCCCACAGCAAAATGGGCCACCATCCGGACACTCTTTGCACTAGCAGCTCAAAACGGTTGGAAAGTCCATCAAATGGATGTAAAAACTGCTTTATTGAATGGAGATATAAAAGAGAATGTTTTTATGTCCCAGCCTGAAGGATTTGCTGTGAAAGGACATAAACATAAAGTATGCAAACTTGTGAAGTCCTTGTATGGCCTCAAACAAGCACCGCGAGCCTGGGATGAAAAACTAACTGAGCATCTTCTGAAACTCAATTTCAATCATTTTGATCTTGATGATACAACTTTATTTGTCAAGAAAGTTGGCAAAATAGTTGTATATCTTGTGGTATATGTAGATGATCTTTTAATGACAGGGAACAATGAAAGCTACATTGCATCCATAAATAAGGAATTGGGAAAAAGTTTTGAAATGACTGATTTGGGCTATGTTCATTACTATCTTGGCATTGAAGTAACCCAACATCCAAAGTCCATATTTCTTTCTCAAAAGAAATACATTGGAGATTTGTTGAACAGGTTTGGCATGACAGAGTGCAATCCTCTTACTACTCCAATGGAACAAAACTTGAAGCTCACATCTATTGAAGGAAAGGAATTTGAGGATGCAAGAAAATATAGACAGCTTGTAGGAAGTCTCAACTACCTAACTACCACCAGATCAGACATTTCATTTGCTGTTGGAATCCTCTCCAGGTTTATGCAAAAGCCTTGTGAGGGACATTGTTCTGCTGCAAAAAGAGTTCTAAAGTACTTGAAGGGAACTCAAGACTTTGGAATCAAGTACACACAGGTGGATGACTTCAGTTTAATCAGATACTCTGATTCAGACTTTGATGGAGACAAATAAACTGGGGTATCTACTTCAGGATATGCTATGAGTCTTGGATCAGGAGCTGTCTCCTCGAGATCACGCAAACAATCAGTTCCATCAGATTCCACAACAGAAGCAGAATACGTGGCAGCAACTGAAGCGACAAAAGAAATTGTGTGGCTTAGGAAAATTCTTGAAGATTTGCAGGTAAAACAAGTATAATCAACTCCACTCATGATTGACAACACCTCTGCAATAAAGTTGGCCAAGAACCCAAAGTTCCATGATCGAACAAAGCACATCAATAATAAATATCATCTAATCCGACATCATGTTGAGGCCAAAACAATCCATCTCCCTCATTGTTCAACAAATGAGCAAATTGCAGACATCTTCACCAAAGCGCTTGGAAGAGAAAAGCTTGAAAGATTCAGAATGATGCTTGGACTCACCAACATCCCTTCAAATTAAGGGGGGAATGTTGACACCTAATCTGCACGATTGGGTGAATTCATGTAAATTAGGAATGTGAACAGTCATCAGGAGATGAACTGAACAGTCACACCCTTTTGTATATATAACAATAACATACCTAATGGAATACTACAAATCAGTTTTTCTGCCTAATGGAGTTACTACCTGGCCTGAGACTTCTACCTTTGCTTCAACATTAAATGGCGTCATTTAGTACTTGTGTCTTTTCGTGCTTAATGTCGCACTGATATTGTAATATATTATTCATAATATCCTGAATGTTTTGGCCACTGTTTAAGATGTTTTGTGGCAACGAGGTTGATTCTCAACTATACATCAATTCCCTATATTAAAATATATATCCTCATTTATTCTATGATCAGTTGTCTTTACAGCTCATCCTCTCACAAAGAAGGCGACATCATTTTTTTTTTAACTTTTTAAGAAGTGGTATAAATAAGAATATTTTGTTATTTTCAATATATATGTTTTTGAAAGCCACGTGGGATGATTTTTATGAAATAGAAAAAGTGTATTATAAAGATTAGAAAAAATGAAAAGAAGGTCAATAATATTCCTCATATATAAATTTTTGTTGGTAAATATGGTAATAAATATATATTTTTTAAATAATTAAAATATATTAAATTATATTTATTTAGTTTTAGGAGGTCTTAAATTTTTATAAATGTAAAGTTTTATTTAAATTGTACATAATATAATAAATGAGTGTTGAGTTTAAGAGAAAATTGAGTTATTGTAGTAATTAATAGATTTGGTGTCCAAATAAATTTAGTTTAGTTTAAATTTATTCAATGTTATGTTTATATATTTTTTAATATTAATTAATTATTTTAAATTTATTCACTTCACATAATTTGTTGAAAAGAAATTGCAAAAAAAATTAATTAAACCCAAAGGATTTATATTTAAATCTTTTCGTTGGTTCATATTCTTAGGGTATAATATTATTCATAGGGTTTATAATATTAATTCTAGCATTTAATATAAATCCCTTGGGTTTATAATCATGGTCAACCATGGTTCAATGTCACATTGTAACAAAGATTGTCTCAATATGAAAATCATCCATGCTCAACCATTGTCAACCATGGTCAACCATGGTCCAATGTGACATTGTGACAGAGATGGTCAATATGGAATTCAACCTTGATCAAGCATGGTCCAATCTTGCATTGTGACAAATATTGTCTCAATATGAAAGTCAATCATGGTCAACAATGGTCTAACGTCACATTGTGACAAATATTGTCTCAATATGAAAATCAACCATGGTCATCCATGGTCAACCATGTTTGTTTTACTGTTGATAATATTTATCATAGGGTTTATATATCTTGGTTTATAATATTGATCTTATGGTTTATCATAGGATTTTCTCAATATAAAAATCAACCATGGCCAATCATGGTCAATTATGGTCAACATTGATCTAACATGGTTGACCATAGTCAATTATGGTGAATCATGGTTGACCATGGTCAACAATGGTCCAAAGTCAAATTGTGACAAAGATTGTCTCAATGTGAAAATCATTGTGATGAAGATTGCATCAATATGAAAATCAACCATGTTCAATCACGGTTAACCATGGTCAACCATGGTCAATAATCACGGTCGCATTATGACAAAGATTGTGTTTCTGTCTGATGTAACATTGTGACAACCATGGTCATCCACGGTCATCCATGGTCAACCATGGTCAACCACGGTCCAACATCTCATTGTAACAAAGATTGTCTATCAAAATAAACCATGGTCAAACATGGTCGAATATCTCATTCTGATAATGACTATCTTAATATGAAACACAATCATGGTTAACTATGGTCAAACATTGCATTGTGACAAAGATTTTGTCAATATGAAAATCAATCATGGTAAATCATGATCAACCTTGTTTATTTTAGGGTTTATAATAATTTTCTTACGGTTTATATACAATGGGTTTAGAACATTAATCCCTTGGGTTTATAAAATCAGTCATGGTCAACCATGGTCTAATGTCACATTGTGACAAATTATTTGAATATAAAAATCAACCATGGTGAACCAAGGTCCAACGACACATTGTGAAAAAGATTATCCCAATATGAAAATCAATGATGTTCAACCATGGTGCAACGTCCCTTTGTGAAAGGATTGCCTCAATATGAAAATCAGCCATGGTCAACCATGGTCCACCATGTTTATTTTAGAGTTTATAACATTTGTATTAGGGTTTGTATACGTTGAGTTTAAAATATTAATTCCTTGGGTTTAATATTATTTTGTTCGGTCTATAATCCCTTGGAATTTTAGTATTAATCCTTTGGGTTTATTATTCCCTTGGGTTTATAATATCAATTCCTTGGGTTTATTAATCTAAGGTTTTATATTACTAGGGAATAATATTAGTCATAGGGTTTAAAATATTAATCCTAGGGTTTAATATAAATCCATTGGGTTTAGAATCATGGTCAACCATGGTCCAATGTAACATTGTGACAAAGATAGTCTCAATGGAAATCAACCATGCTCAACCATTGTCAACCATCGTCAAACATGGCCAATCATGGTCAACATTGGTCAAACATGGTTAATCATGGTCAACCATGGTCAATCATGGTCTACCACTAGTCAACATTATTGCCCATACATGGTGACTATATGAAATAAAAAAAAAAAACATTTAAATGAAAACCACCACCTGAAAGGAGCCATGTGAGGAGCCGTGGTAGCTTAAGGATTGGCGTGATGAAAGCTTGCACTAGCACAATGGAATAAATTGTAGAATATAGTATGTGCACATAAATATGAGAAGATTCCATGCAATGAAAGGGACTTGCTACCATTGAAATGTGACATTGGAGAAATCGTGACTGTGATGATTTTTCAGTTATAACATTATTGGTAATTGGCACAAGTAAGGCATGAAGGGTGCCAAATACTATAAATGGCTATGGAATCCCAATATTACAACCATCTAAAGTTCAATGTGTTTGAATTGATGGAAATGTTGAGAGGAAAGAGGCTTTCATATCAATGATCATAAACCCCACAGACAAAGCCCAAGTGCAATGGAACCAACATGAGATTTCTAGTGTGAATCAAGGAGAGATCTCTGGTGATCGAACTAGTGGTTAATGCTCTATAGGAGGCAGATGATGGTGGTACATGAGTTTGGTGCTAGTAAGGATGCTTCAGGACACCGAAATAGGAAACAAAGTTATAGACATGTCAGATGGTGATGATCAAAGTCGTTTCTAAAATATGGGTGGTTTTCATTATGGTGTCCATTTTTTTTTTGATGCTCATGGAAGTGGTGATAAGAAGAGAGGGAGCGACAATAGTAAGCTATAATATGTATAATTTGTAAGACATGGTATTGGCGTGGAAGAGCAATATCACAAAGCCATCTATTTCAATTGCAACTGTGACTACCTGCAATAACATTCTTTATAGAATTATGGTAAACTCCAATGACAATGTCATTATAAGGGAGTTAAACCAATGGAAAAAATTTAGGCCAACCTCAACATCTCCCACGTGGGGCACTCTGTGATAATTTCATTTAGATTCAGGGAACCCGCGATGCACCAAAGGAGGACCAAGATGAAGGAGTCATGGAGAATAATGGAGAAGGCCTTCTACATCCAAGGGTTCCTAATGGACTACTTTCTACCACTGATCACCAATCACCAATATGAGGGGAATATTTTATGTGTTAGTAAGTGGGGTAATTTTTTATAATTTTTCCAAAAAATAAATTGGTTAATTTTAATTTTTCACAAATTTTATAATATAAAATTAATTAAATATTTTTACAAAAATATGGCCAAATATTTTAAGAATGTTTACGTGTTAGCACCTAGTAATATTCCCCAAAGTTTTTAATCTTTAAGATAAATTTTGAAGAAATTCCAACCAAAGAATCTTGTGATCTCATTGTCAAGGAAAAAGGAGATCTCAATCCAATTGCAGTAGCTGAAGTGGAAAGGTTTTAGTGCCGGACAAGTCCTTGGACACCCTCAATCATTGAAAATGTACCAAATGAAATCCATCAATGCTTTGTTAATGACACTTGTCATCAATGAAGTACTATAGCAAGGGTTGATTTGGTGTGGAGGATTGTTGATTGTGTTGTGGAGTTCAGATGCTTTAAGGTGATATACCGTGGGGCTTCTTGTGATATGGTGGAGACAGCTAAGAAGGAATGTGATAGGATTGTTCAAGCGGGCTCTCAAGAAGGAAAAGCTGGAAATAGTTGGTCCATTCCAATTCGAATTATGAAGCCAAATGGCATAATAAAAGCACGCTCAATGCAAAGCAATGAAAAGTTGTTTCCTATTTTTTCTATTTATCCGTGTTTGATCACATAAGAAATCTTGTGGAGCCTACTTTGAGGTATGAAAGGCTCAATTTTGTCAAGTTGAGGCAATCAAAGACTTAGGATAAGATAGAAGAGTTGCAACAAGAGGAACATGTAATTGTAGGTTTGTAAGCATTCAATGATGTTTCTAATAGTGTTGAATGATGTCTTTGAAATATTTTTTTGAATTTACATATTGATCTCCAAAATATTATTTTTAATTTACATATTCATTTTTAGCAATTTTATATTTAGATGCAATTATTTTTGTTATAATTAGCTACTTTAACGAATTTAACAGAGGAGGTAATGACATTCAAGACAAATATTGAATAAGTATGCTTAGGATGAAACATAATATGGTCAGTATGTGAATGGATATAGAATAAAATTATAATACTATGATTGTGATGTGTATCTCTTGTTGGTGTTTAGTAGTACTACAATGTTTTCTTGTGTAAGGAGTGCATTGTAGTTACAAGGGTGTGCTAACTGTGAGACTTTTTGTGTGAATTATTTGTCAAGTGGTACACTATAAGGCTTGATTCACATCTAAAATGATAATATAAGGTTGAGATGGATACATCTTATATCTAGACTACTTTCCTAAAGAACTAGCGAGTATAATGGATGGCACTAAAATTAGGTACATAGGATGGAATTAACCAATATCCATGATCATATTGATGGTAGATATTGAAGAACAAAATTTTCTCGATTCATTTGAAGTATCAATGGTACTTTAGTTTAAAACTAGTACACGATGACCATTCCTGAGGTGAAGAGAGGAAGGTGGACACTTTCTAAGCAAAATATTAGTTGTATGTTGAATTTTTGGGGTGGAATGATGAGTTTGCAATAGGAAGGATAGAGAGGTCATTTATACAACAAGGAGCTCTTTAGATATTAGTCCAATGAAAGCATGGGATAGTTCATGTAGGAACATTATGGTAGAAAATAATATTGGTCAGAGAAACAAAAATTGGGTAATGATGCAAGAAAATTAAAACTGTGGTGTATTGAATAATAAAATAGACTCATGACCATATTGCTATGTGAGTCACAAATGTGTTGGAGTTTTTAACTCTCACATTTTTAATATGGGAGACCATATTTAATTATTCAATTATTCGTCATATTTTATAAACATATAACCTCTACAAAAAGAGTTTGTTCTTATTAATTAGGAGGTTGTTTTGGCTTTGTTGGATGACATATTCTATCCAACTAGTTATCTTCCTAGACTGGTGTGTGGTTGAAACTTGATATATTCATTCAACTAATCGATTTCATGTCCAATATAGCTTCCCTATGTTGATACAAAGTTTCGTTCATTATATGTACTATTACATTTGAGTAATGGATAACTCTCAGCATTTTTTTTGTATTAATAAGTGTAAACACTCACATCTTAACAAATAAATGCCAATGTATCATTTTCAATCAGTTTTAAAATTATAAGGGATAGTTATTAAGAATTATATGGCATTTTTTTTAGAGTTGTGAAGAGTCTTAGTTATGTCTATATCATTTTACTATGAAAACTTTTAGAAAGGTCTAATTGTCTAAATTGTCTAGTAAACATAACTCTAAAAGATTGTTTATTATTATTCAACAATTAGCTTCCTAAATTATGTACAAAACCTATATTTTGAAGATTGTCTATTACTAATGATCTTATTTTTGCATAGTTAATTTTCACTGCTCTTTTAAGATTTTTCTATAAAAGAAGTTATCTCTTTCAAATATCGAATTTTTTGAGATGTAACACAATCCTTTCATTGCTTTAGTGTGCTTATTTAGTGATTTATTTTTTTACTATATTTCTTTTATGCTTGTCACATTAGTATAACATCATGAGGAACTGAGAGGAAACTACGTCTAGTGCTTAGAAAGTAGAGTTTTTATTTGTAGAGAAGCCACCACGAAAGGAGAGCTTCAAAAAACAATAAGTTGTAAAAATTTAGAAAAAGGTTTGAAAATTTAAAGATGGTGGAGTTAAATTAAGTAGATTAGTTCATGACCAAAGTCTTAGACATTTTCAACCAATTTTGAACGAATGATGAAGAACTCCTAAATCAAAAAGTTCTAGACAATATTCTTAAAATGTTGCCTAAGAGGTTCAATGTATTTCTTGTAGAAATTGAAGGGTCTAAGCGCTTCACATGACTATTAATCGATGAAAATTTTATATATTTATTACTCCATCAATCTAGAGTAAATGGAAGTGTTGATTCTTTGGGAAATTTATTTATATCTTAAGTTTCTATCTCAAAAGAGAATCAAGGTTGGGTGGCAGGGGTTGGAGAAACAAAAGTAGTAACCAAAGATATTCATGAAAACAAGAAACAAGGCCAAACAAAAATCTTCATAGCTCAAGGGGGAGTACAACGAAATATCAGGTGTGATGAATCAAAAGTTTAAGTGTTTTTACTCTAATAACCTATGCTATTATAAACTTAAATGGCGGAAAATAACCTTAACCTTAAGAGATAGAATGTAAACTTTTGTAGAACTATGAAGACTCATTATTGCTCACTTGTAATGCTATTGAGGAAACTTCTAATGATATTTGGATTTTAAATATTGATTCTAGAAGTCTAATGAAAAGGAAAAAAATCCTAATTACAAATGTATATGATTCACTAAGGTATAATTTCAAAATGGGGTCAAAAAATATTATAAAAGTTATGGAAAAAGGAATGGTCAACATCCTAACCAAACATGTCTAGAAAAAGCACATACCATATGTATATTATACCCGAAGTTTTAAACATACTCTCATTAATTTTGGCCAACTTAATTAAAAAGGGTATAATGTATTTTTTTAGGGAAATTATTATTTTATATATGATTCTTCCTAGCAAGAGGTTGATTGGTATGTTGAAGATGAAAAAAAATAGAATGTAACCTTTGGCCTTGAATCAGGATAGAAGGGTAGATAATTTTCGCAAAAGAAAAAATGTTTAGATGATTTTTTATCGTCGAAATACATATTTGGATATCTACATTTTCATAGCCTAAAACTACTACAATAACCAAATATGGCTATAAATGTTTCCGTTACATTGATGAGCTAGCTAGTGCGTGTGTTGGAGTTGCATTATTGCAAAGGAGCATACTTTTTTAACAATGGGGCTACTAGAATCAACATATTTTTAAATATAAATTCTTCCCATTATTTAATATGTTAATTTTTCAATGGTGTGTATTATTTGTGGGTCTAATTCCTTCTTAATGTTTCTAAAGATAATTTTTGTTTGTTATTGTTTTAGTATAAATTGGGATATCTTTATTTACTTGTGATTAAGGAATATCAATTCAAACAATTTTTTAATTCATTTGATAGATCATATTTAGGTTACAAAATCATTTTCTTATCTATGTTCAACCTTTTTGCAAAAGATGGAATTTGAGATATTTTCCATTGATCTATTGTATAAGAAGAAAATGTTTGTTTTATTATTGTAATATTTCTTTATTGATTATGTGCTTCCTCCTCGATTTGCTTTCAATAACAAGAGGAAAATATTTATGATATACTTTTATGAACCTAAGAAAAACATTATTGTAACTCAAGATTGTAAGTGTGTTGAGCTCCTTTACTTTTAGGGTTTCATATAGATTGTGCAGACAATTACGTTGGCCATTGAGGAGGTTGATATAATGATAATTGTAGTTGTCTTGATTGTGGAACTTATGGTTGTGGAGGTTGGGTAGGATATGGTTGTTCAACTTGTGGGGATTCTATGTTTCAATATGATTTAACATATTTTTGTGGTTAATGTCATGGATATTGTGGGTATGGTAATTTGGAATGACTTCATAAAAGAAAAGCACTCCATCTTTATTTTCAAGGTTTATTTTGGCTTCTTTATGGTGGCCATTTTTTCCAAGGCATGGAAGTATTCTATTTGTTTTGTGAATATTGATGATAAGAATTAAATTGATGTGCGGGATCATGAGAACTACCTATTGGTCATGACTATGAAGGTCTTCCTAATATGATGTAATAGAGTTTTTATGTATCTTTTTCCCCTTAATTAATTAATTTAAGTCCTCATAATGGTGGGAAATTTTGTGTGGCATGATTTTATACATATATAGCACAAAATTTCAAATGAACCCTCCCACATTTACCCTATTTCATCGACCTGTTCAGATAAACACAAGACAAAGAGTTACTATGACATGACCCAACCTCCAAGCTCTAGTTATGGAAGTGGGGCAGACAAAGTGACAACTTACAACATTCCTTAGAGCTGCAGGACACTCAGGGGCCAAAGGACCACCCCAAGTGACTAAACCCTACGTTGGGGCTCTTTTTCACTTACAATAATCCCACAACCACATGCATGATAAGTCTAGGGTGTGGTTATAGGCCTCCAAATGCATGCACAACACTGCCTCCATGGAGTTTCTAGGCCAAAATATCTAGTTTAGAAGGTGCAATCCTGAGATTTGAACCATCTTTCTAGGTCAGCGTCTAGGTCACTACCAAAACTACATGTAACTTTCCATAATGATAAATGACATAATGACAAATATTTCCATACAAAATTTGAACAAGAATTGACCAAGGACATGTGTAGTCAATAAAAATAATTTCATCAAACACATGGAAAACATGTAAGCTACAAGTCCAGAATTCATATCTGATCATAATAATCTGAGATTCATCTAAGAGTAACCAAGAAGACCCTATTCCCTTACCAGATAGTTTCAAAAACACTTATTTGTCCATACATTCATCAACCAATCAATAACTAAATAATTCATGAAAATAGCCATAGATAATACACATCATACCACCAACATATAATTAGGAAGGACTTCCATGTACCACCTAACCATATATTTGGCTGAACTAAATCTCTCTTTCAACCAATCACCCCTACGTCATATTAAAAGTACGCATGTGGGATGTCGTGGATTAAACCAAAAGAAAAACAAATCATGAGTTCTAGATGCCAAAACACCTCAAACCTCAACCACAGAGATTCCACATCCACAGTCATACATCACTAATACCAACCAAATTGGTCTCTACCTAAGCTTTCAAGGGCTCCATGATCTAATAACTCAACCCACAAGCTTCAAAGGCTCTATAGTTTTTGTCCAACCTAGATTTAGGTAGCTCAACCCACCAAGGGACCCAAAGCATCTGTCCCAGCCCTACCTCTAGGACTAGTAACACCATCCATGTTGTTCCAAGGCTTCTAGAGCATTTTTTCCAAACCACAACCATAAGGAACCTAAGCATTAATCAGAAGAAAATAAGAGGAAAAATCCATAAGGCAATGTATATCCAATAAATGGCATGGAAAGTCCAAAACCACTATCATTTCAGAAGAATATCCATGCTAATGACAACACATAACCAAAAAATAACACGCACATACCAAGCATCTAGAAATCATTAAGGAAATCACACATGCAACTTGTTACCTGCAAAGAAATCTAGTTGTAGCTATTGATCCAACTGTTCCCTTGCGCTTTCATGCTTTCCTTTTCCTTATTTCCCCAATCCAAGTGAATGCTAAAGTGCTCCAAGCGTGCTCCAAGAATACTCCAAGATATTTCCAAATATAAACTGACAAAAGGTTTTGAACGGATCCTCAAAATCCCTTTTTATTATTGAGGCCTCTATTTCTTCATTTTCCTTCAATTCCCTTCCCATACAAATCTATGTCTCTTCACATTATTTTTCTCCTATTTTCCTTTATTGTCATAAATAAAATGTCAATTATTGCTAATTACTTTGCCAATTTCCATAGCCATTAATTAATTACCAGTGGTACCAATCACTATTTCTTTCCCAACATTTAGCTTGGAATATGTGTCCCATTACCTTCGTATTATTTTATCTACATAGAAAAACAACTAGGGGTTGTTGCAAACCCCTCCCCCTTTGGGTAACACTGCCCTCAGTGTTCTATAACACTTATGACCATAAAACCACTAAAAAAAAGCATATCGCCCATAAATATTTTAAACAAAGCTAGAGATGTATTTAAAATGGCATGTAGCAAACCATGACCAACATAACAAACATGACAATCATATTTATTATTTGAGATTTATAACACAAATCATTGTGGTATTTATAACAATATCCATATATACATATACATTTACCAAAAGCACATTTCCTTGAACCAATAAATAATGAAGGATACATAGCACACATCTGATCATTCATCTCCCATGTAGCTTCACTAGGCCCAAGGTGCTTTCACTACACTTTAACTTGCTAGATTTCTCTATTTTGGAGTATGCGTTTTTTCCATTGTAATATGCATTATGGTTCTAGCTGGAATTTTTCCTCGGGTTCCACCTACAATACAAACCAATCAATTACATGATCAACATCTTGTACATACTTCTTAAGCAATGAAACATGGAAAAAATCATTGAATTCACTATCAGAGGAAGTGCAAGTTTGTAGGTCACATGTCCAATCCTCTCAAGGATCTCAAAAGGCTTACAATATCGAGGTGCCATCTTGGCACACAATCCAATCCTCAAGGAGCTTCTCTTGGGCTTTATGCGCAAGTACACATGTTCCCCAACTTGAAACTCCTTAAATACATTGTGATGATCTGCATAAATCTTCTTCCTGTCATGTGCTACCTTCAAATTCCTTTTAATAAACTGCATTTCTTGTTCCATCTCTTCAAACATGTTTGGTCCAATTAACATCTTGTTCATTGGTTCATTATAGTTGATAGGAGTATTACAACTCTGCCCATAACAAACCTCAAACATGCTCATACTCAAGGACTCCTTATACCCATTATTATAAGAAAACTCTACTAGTGGAAGATACTCTTCCCACTTCCTTTGTTGATGGATGCCATCCATACTCAACATGTCCTCAATAATATTGTTGACCCTCTCTATCTGTCCATCTTTCAGTGGATGATAAGTTGTCTTGAAATCCAACTCTATCCCCAAACCTACAAACAAATCTTTCTAAAACCAAGAATTGAATGCACATCTATTTAGGATACAATATTGTTAGGAAAACCATGCAATTTCATTATCTCCCTAACGAAAATCTGAGCTACATTGCTAGCTAAATTCGTAGACTTAACTGTAATGAAGTGCACTACCTTACTTAAACTGTCAACCACAAACATGATGGAATCATGTTGCTTTGAGGTCCTCTGTAAACCTGTAATGAAGTCTACAGAAATGGCCTTCCACTTCCACTATGGAATCAGACTCAATTGTAATAAACCACCTAGATGCTTACACTCTACTTTTACATGCTGAAAATTCAAACATATAGTGACAAACTCAACCACCTCTTTCTTCTAGTTTGGACAATGATAGAATATATTAATTGTTATCAATGTCTTTTGATATCCTAGATGACCTAAATATTACTTAACAGGAAATGTTATTAAGATAAGCTTTTTGAGCTCACTATCATCTGGTACATAAATGAGGTGATACTCCTCATCCCTATTACCTTGACCCTGTTGTTGTAACCTGTGCCTTAACTGGTGATAAATGTCATCATGTTATCCTTCCTATAAGATCTGATCTTGTAAATATATCCCATAAGAAATCATTGTTGCAATGTGATTCGAGCCTCCATTTTTCTACTAAAATCATATGCAAAAATGATCTCCTTTCCCTTAATGTACCAGATCAATAAATAAAAATCACTAAGAGTAGCCAACCATCTATCTTGCCTGAAATTCAAATTAGGTTGGTCAAACAAGTACCTCAATCCACTATGATCACTCATAAGAATAAAACTCATGCCAAGAAGATAATGTCTCCACATCTTCAATGTATGAATGATAGTTGCCAACTCAAAATCATGAGTCACATAGTTCTGATCATGCTCATTCAACTTCCTTGACTCATAGAATACCACCTATCCTTCTTGCATCAGGATCCCACTAATTCCTCTCTTGCAAGCATTTGTACATACCAAAAACTCTTTTTCAATATTTGTAATCTTCAAGACTGAAGCATTTATAAGTGAATGCTTCAACTGCTTAAAACTAGCTGCACACTCCTCAATCCATTCAAACTTGTTCCCTTTTTGCTGCAAAGTTTTAATAGGATAGGAAATACATGAGAAGTTTTTGATGAACCACTTGTAGTAACTTACTAGTCCCATAAATGATCTGACCTCATCCACATTCCTAGGAGCTTCCCACTCCATGATATCTTTGATCTTTTATGGGTCCACTTTTATACATTCCTTGGAAATAAAAATGTCTCATGTAATGAATTTATGTTTGAAAGAAACTACAATTATTAAGCTTGGCATAGAACTGATTCTCTCTCAACAATATTAACACTATTTCTTGGTGTTCTGCATGCTATTCCTCATTCTTAGAATATATCAATCTAATGTTATCACAAACTTGTCTAGAAAAGGACACAACACACTATTTATCAAACAAATGAAAGTATTTGGAGCATTAGTAAGACCAAAAGGAACTACTACAAACACAAAATGCCCATACCTGGTACGGAATGCAATCCTATATATTTCCTCTTCTTTGATGCGTACATGATGATATTCTAAACTCAAGGAAATATTTGAGAATATTGTTTCTCCCTTCAACTTATCAATCAAGTCATCATTCTGTGACAAATGATACCTATTCTTTATAGTCACCTTGTCCACCTTCCTGTAATCAATGCACGACCTGAGAGTATCATCCTTCTTCTTTACAAACTATACTGGTGAACCCCAAGGTGACACACATGGCCTAATGTATCCCTTATTGAGCATTTACTTAAGTTGAAATACTAATTCTACCAGCTCTGGAGTTCTCACCTTGTGGTGCCTTAGGTATTGGTGCTACTCCCAGAATCAACTCAATAGAAAAATCCACTTCCCTATGAAGCAATAACTTTGAAATCTATGTTGGAAATACATCTTAAAACTGCTGCAAAACCCGGGTACCTCTTCAAGACTTCAACAACCTCAACATCCCTTCCTTTATCACTAGAAATATGAACTGCAAACAATACACACCCTTTCCTTCTATTTCGCTTTGCCTGCATAGTTGTAACCATTCTCACTTACATAGGCTTCTTCTTACCCTACAAGATTCTCTTCTCTCCATCATCATCTAAACCCAATATCCTTCTCTTAACGGTCTACCTTAGTCCTATGAATATACAATCAATCCATACCCAACAACATACTATATGATCTCAATAGAAGAACATTTCGATGTGCTAATGTAGACATATCATTCAACTCAAATGTTTTTGATCTTACCAAATTATGAACTCTTTTCTTATTACCTGTAGCTAACTACAAAAACTAAGACTCTGCATGCACTTATTTATTCAAGAAACACTTATCTACAAGGTTAAGACTAATATAACTATAGTTAGATCAAGTATCAATCAAAATAGAAATAACTTGATCACAAATCTTACCTTCCATCCCAATAATAGATTCCTAATGATCATCCTGGCTATGTAAATCCAAGGAATACTCTATCCAACATCTCCAACTATTTGTTCCTCATGAGAACAAAAAATATGAGGTATGCCACCCTGATGTTGTGGACAATCTCTCTTGCGATGATCCTTTCCACAATTCCAACACTGCAAAGGCTTCCTGCCATCACCATTCTGAGGTCTTCCTTGCTTTGTATCCCAGTTTCCCTTAACCTTGTGATTACCTTCCAAACCTTGCTTAGGCTTCCGCTTGCACTTAGACTTCTCATAAAAATGTTTCAACTTTCCAATTACTTCCTCCAATGTCAGAGGCTCATCATATTCTATCTGATCCTTAAATGTTAAAGGAAATCTAGTAGATAATATTTGAACCTTCATCTACTAATCCTTAAGATATGGTACATACCTCAATAGCTCCAAAAGCTTAGTCGTATACTCCTCATCTTTCATAGATATCATCTTCAATTCATAGAACTTCTTTGCCTTACTTTCATAGTATCTCTTTGACAAGGACTTATTTCTGAAAAGTCTTTTGAACTCATGCCAACACAACTCCTCTATCTTGATGCCTCTAACCAAGGAAAATTTTAAGAAACCCTACGAAATTATATGTATAATAAATGGGCAAATCCCCATGGCACACATAAAAATGTATAGGCTATTTTTTCAATTATATAATATGCATATATAAGTTTTTGGTGAATCTTTAATCGAATAATTTTTTTTTCTTAAATCTTTGCGAATTTTTCACTAAATTATAAAACATTATAAAATCATTGCAAATAATGTTACTTCTCCATACAGTTTTTTGGTGGCTAAGTCAATGATGTTATGTTCAAAGTGTTCAACACCTTCACAAATTATATTTTTGCACTGGGTGAAATTAGTGCAACATCTTGGAAAAGTTCAAAAGATCATTAATCCACTAGTACAAAATGACTAATTAGTTACTAAAAAAATGACTAAATTTTGCATATAAATGACCAATTTTCAGTCGGTGACCAGTAGTAGCTAATTTATAGCATCTTATAAAGCGACCAACTTTTAGTCATTTTTAGCTTAGTGATTAATTGGTTGTCTCAATTTTATCATCTAGTAGTATATTTAGTCATAAATTTGGTCATTAATTGTGTCATTGATTTCGTCATTAATTGTTACAATTAATGAGCAAATATACAACAAAATATATTACTATATGATCACCTGAGAAATCCAATCAATGATCAAATAAATATGACCGAAAATGTTGGTCATGTTATAAGATATTGTAAATTAGCTACTAATAGTCAGATATGCAAATTTTAGTCATTGTTTGAAACCAATTAATGACAAAGAAATATGACTAAATTTTTGTCATGCTATAAGATATTGTAAATTAGCTACTAATATTCATATATGTGTAAAATATTTTCGTTATTTGTATTCACAAATTTATCATTTGCATTAGTTATTTATCTTTTTTTGGTAGTTTCATATTCATTATATAAATGACTAATTTAGTAGTTTATATTTATTTCATTTATTTCCATTAATAATCATTATAAATGACTAATTTAGTCATATATTCATTTTATTTGTGTTCATCATTAATCAATATAAAATACTAATTTAGTAGTTTTAGATTAATTTTACGTGTTCATTATTAATCAACATAAATTAATGAGTATGATTTTGCAACAAAATTTAAAAAATGTCATACAATGTGCACTTTCATCTAATATAAAAACGCAAAGTGACATATGTTAATTACAATATTAAACAATATCAAGTGCAACTGTAAATAATTTCAACCACATAAATTATATTATATGAAATTTCAAATGTTACAATACGAGTTTCCAACCTAATATTGGTTTGAATACAATTTACACATGAAATATTGTTTCATCGCTTCAAAAAATTATCATTGTGTTTCCAAAGCATTGCAGGTGAATTCACCAACTCCGAAGACTTGACCATCAATGTCTAGGTGTGTGTCTCATACGAGATATTGGCTCTAAGGGTATCAGTAGACCGGTTCTCTTCATGTGGTATACTTTTATCCATTCATTATTTACTTAAATTCCCAAAACAAATATTAGTTTATAGATATCTAAACCTCTCATGCCATAGTTACACTCTGCATTTTTTAGGTTAAGAATAAAAACAAAATTTTATTTTGGAATAAAATGAAAGATAATATAACTTGGAATGGTGATCAAATCTCAACAACTACTATTTTAAAACCATTTTTCAGGTTAAAAAGTGCCATTAAATATGAAGTGAACTCAACAACATTCCTTGAACCTGAGTCTGTAATCCATTGGATGGAAATGATATTTATGGAGATATTAGTAAAATAAAGTTAAATTTATAGGATCCAATACTTAGGTTCTAATATTCGGTCTTCAAAAATATCAATAGTGGAATCATCTCCCATCAAAATAGGTGGTCCAATACAAGGCTCCATGTATGAGAAAGTATGAGATGATAAATCCATATGATGGATGAAATCTAAATTGTAAAAGTCCATGGTTAAAATTTCATGTAATAAAGTTCATAGAGGCCAAAATAATACCAAGGTTGTGAAAAAAATCCTAGTCGGTGTTTATTTGCTTTATTATTGTTAAGCAAATTGGAAAATGTAATTGGAAAAGGAATTGAAAAGGAAAAGAGGCATTAATCGGCATTTAAAATATGAATATAAAGGAAAATAGGAGAAAAGGAACGTGAAAGTTCACAGGTTGCATGTGAGGATGAAATTGAAGGAAAATTAGCGGAAATTGAAGAAAATAGAGGACTCATTAATAAAAATGCCTCTGAGGATCAATTCACAAATTTTTTCAGTTCAGTTTTGGAGCTCTCTCTCTATTCTATATATTCTCTCATACTCTTGTACACATAGAGCATTCTTGGATCACTCTAGCATTGGAGAAAGGAAGGAAAAGGAAGGAAAAGAAATGAAAGGGAAGCAAGGGTCAAGCAAGGAAGAGTTGGATCAAGTGGCTACAACTAGATTAATCATAGGAATCACGTTGCATCTATGATTTCCTTGCTAATATGGACATGCGTGGTACATGCATGTATGTATTTGGTTCTTGCTATCATTGGCATGGGATTTTCTAGGCATGACAGTGGTTTCATCTTTTCCTTGCCATATTCATATAATCATGGTGTAATGGGTTCTTTCATTTGGTTGATATTTATATTGTTGGATTATTTTGGAACCGGGTGAGTTTTTGGATAGCCATAGTGTGATGGGCTTCTTTCGTTTGGTTGATCTTTATATTGCCAAATTGTTTTGGAATGGGGTGAGGTGGTCTCACAAAAATTACGAAGGGCCTAGGAACCCCTTAACGAGTAATGGCAGGATTTCCGTAAAGCCTAAGGCTGGAGAGGGGAAAATTCCTCAAGGTATTGGTGGAGAAATCCGGAGGCATCCAAGCTTGTTTAGGGCCTAGTGATCTGTTGACACATTTTTGTGTGATTACGATAAAGCTTAGTAGTGCATGTCCTTGTTTGGGCCTAGGAATCCTATGACTAGTAATGATGGAATTGCAGTAAAGCTTGGTTGTATAGGTGAGGGTTTTAGGCCTAAGAGTCCCTTGGCCAATTTTGGCAAGATGTGTTAAAGCCTAAGGAGACCCAAGTTGCTTTTTTATGAGTCCCACATTCATGCTTGGAATATGGCATAGGGGTGATTGTCTCAAAGAAAAATTGGTTTAACGAAATCTTTGGTTGGGTGGTACATGGAAGTCCTTGACTTGGTTGGATTTTCATATGTTAATAAGATCTCATTTTCCTCTTGTATTTCATGAGTATTTATACTTGTTATTATGTGGCTTTGATGGATTTTCTATCATTGTGATTATTCTGGTTATATGTTGGTTATAAGCATGGTTTTATGACATATTGTAGTTGTGGCTCTCATCATGTTTTGATTTGCAAATGAATGGTTAATGAATGCATGAAATAATAGATGTTATTGCAACTATTTTGAAAGGGAATAAGACCTTCCTAATGATTTTCAGATAGGTATGAGACCCTTAGTTCATATATGCATGTAAGGCATGTAGATCTCATGTTCACTATGTCTTTGACAAAATGCTTTTCATGGTTACGCATTGTTAGGTCAAGTTCTAGTCTATGTTTTACATTAATGGCCTTTTCCTTGTGTCATTCATCTTTCTAGAAAGTTCTATCAATTTTTGAGTAGAGGTTTAGATCCTAGCCCTGAAAAAGTGGCTCAAATATCAAGGCCGCATGCAGAGAACTGGGTAATTTAGACCATAGTCACTGTGAAGTAGGTTTATTCATGCGACTAAAGGCTTATAGTCGATGGAATGCCTTGTTATGCAAGTGATTGGGAGTCAAAGTCAGTGACAAGTAGTCTATCTCAGTGTGTAGGCTCATGGGGTGGTTTTCTTGCTTCTAGGGGTCCTTTAGCTCTTAAGGGAGGTCACTAAAGTTTTGCTTGGACAATTCCACTTCCTTAATATACCTAGGAGGTTGAGTCATATCATAGTAACTCTTAGTCAAATATATACCTTGGTGGACTGGTGAACTTGGTTAAGTGTGCGAGGAGGGTGTTATATAGAGGTATCAGAGCCAAGTTTCATTCTCTTTGGGTGATATCTGATACCACAAGTTGGTAGAAGAGCATGGTTCAATATTTGGACTAGATGGGGGGAATTTGTTTGTCATGAATGCATGTTGGTTGTATATGTATTTTTTATGCATTTTAGTGTCTATATTTTTGTTATGCATGGATTGTTATGGTTATTGTTGTCATGCATGAGGTCGATATATTGATGTGATTATGAATATACATGCATCGTGCTAATCTAGTTCATCTTGAAGACAAGATGTCATCCCCTGAACTATACTGAGGTATGTTGGTTATGTTTTTGTTTGGTTTTTTTGACATGATATTCTTGCAGGAATAAGAAGATAAAAATGACTTGAAAAATGGTGGATTACAGTTCACAAGACTCTCCCTACATATTAGATGGGAAGAATGGTGATGGGTACTCTCCTGCCATAGTAGACACTATGAAAAGTTTAAAGGCAGAAATAAGAAGTTGAAAAGCACATCATGACATAATCATTCAATCATAAGAGAGACTTGCTAGGGCACAAGAGAAACAAGCAGAGGCCAATGCAGTTATCCTTCAGAGTTTTTAGACTTATAGAGATAGGGACCTCCTAGGATCACTCGTGGACAGGAGGATGTGACTAATGGAGCATATGGTAGAATATTTCATGGTGGGAATACGTTGAATAGAGATGACACAATTAGATATGGCAAGTTTTTGGATATACTTGATAGGAGAGGAAATGGACATGGCCTTTACTCTAGTTCTGGTTCAGATAAGAATCATGGTCATCATCGCTATCATCCTTACAAGAGGAGTGATAGGGGATAGTTTCCAGATGAGTTCAGAAATCCAAGCCACCTACATTTGATGGAGAATTAAAGAAGTCGAAATATGCAGAGGCATGGTTGATTGGAATGAATAATTTCTTTGGGTTTCATATTAGATCGAGAACTTGAAGGCCGAGATAGTTATTTTCAGCCTCGACGGGAAAGAGAACATCTTGTGGGAAGATGTGAAGCGGGTGAGAGACATCAAGACAAAGGAGTTGAGTTAGCATGAGTTCAAAAGGATTTTTCGAAAGAGGTGCTTGTCAGAGAGGTATTATGAGTAAAGCTAAGGCTTTATATGAGCTAAAGATGGGATCGATGACAAATGAGGAATACACGACCAAGTTCTTAGAGTTGTTGAGGTATGTGCCATATCTTAAGGATGAGAAAGAAAACATTCAGAGATTTGTCAGTGGATTACCATTAGCATTTAAGGTTCAGATTTAGCATGATGAGCCTTGATCAGTGGAATAAGTCATTGGGAATTTGAGCGTGATGAGCCTCCATCACAGGAACAAGTTATGAGCAATTGGAGCATAAGATAGAGTCTCAGTAGGGTTGGAAATGGAAAGACGGGACTATAGGTAAATTTCCAATGGAGTGAACAAGACCTTAGGATGTAGGTAAGAAATCTAATGTTGTTTGTTAAAATAATTTTAATGCAGTTGAGAAGGGACATGGGTCACAACCTCGAGAGAAATAGAATAAAGGCGGTGGTGGGGGAGAATTATAGTGTTAGATATGTGGCGAGGAGAATCTCAAGAAGGATTTATTATCATATGATAGTGGTAGGCCTCAAATCTACAGTGCATAAGAGGCATAGACATTTGGGGATGTTGGGTAGAGCATTCCTCGGATCTATGCAACATTGGATAACAGGAAGGCGCATCACCATGCATCTATTATCGAGATGGATGGTAAGATTTTTGATCAACTTGTGTCTATTTTTATTGGTCCTGGATCTAATTATAGTTATGTTAACCCTAACCTGGTGGATAAGTGTGTTTTGAGAATATAAGTGCATGCAAAGTCCTGGTTAATGCAGTTGACTACAAGTTCTAAGAAGAGAGTTGATTATTGGGTAAGAGCTTGTGAATTTCAGTTGAATGGTATGCCTACATAAACGAATCTGAATTTACTTCCTTTGGGATCATACAATATGGTTCTGGGTATGGATGTGAGAATAATGCAGAAATGGTTAGTTATGAAGCAGTTGAAATAGAAGTAGTTATGAGCAGTTGAACAAGAATTGGTTGTGAGTAGTTAGGAATTAGTTTGTGTTTTAACCTATATAAGTGTGATCTAATTGAGTAAAGAAATTATTGAAAGTTGTGTGGTTTTCTGTTTTAATTTGGTATCAGAGCCTGGTCACAAATCCAAACTGGAGCATTTGTTTGTGCGTCTTCAGTTTGCGACTTTGGGTTTGCAACTTTGCAGTTGCAGTTGCCGTCAGTTTTCTATTTTAATTTCTATTTTGAAGGTTTGCGTGCTTGAGGGCCAATGCAGTGGGCAGTGTGCCGTCCTTGACCAGTTGACGCAGAGTTCAGACCGAGTGTGTGCCGTCCTTGACCAGTCGACGCAGAGTTCAGATAGAGTGTGCGCAGTGAATCCTTATGTGCCTGTTTTGAAGATTTATCTTCTTCTTGTCTTTGACGCGATCCCAGAAAGGCTCAGTCAGAAGCGGTCTCTCAGTCATTTGAGAAACCATAAGCACCGGCCTCAGAGCACTGATTCGTGGGTCTGAAGAGCAAGGGTTGTGCAGATCTGAGAGCGCTGGGTAACATGACAAAGGTTTGATAATTTTCCGGGCCATTTGACATTGTTTGTAATTATATCGCGTTTGAAGTTTACTGGGTCGGGTTTGATAGATTCGGCCGTTATTTTTTCCTTGTGATTTGAAGCTCACAAGAGTTGATTGCGAAGTTCGCTGACATGGTTTAATATTCTGTAATCTGGTTGAGTCGTTGGGCATTTTGGATTTTAGTTTTGAGGGTCTGAACATTTCAAATCTCGATAATTTCCATGCCTGGAAACTCTGAGTTCATTTCCAGCGCGTCTGCGGACATAGGTTTCGCAGGATTTACTGTACTTGCTGTAAATCTGAGCCAGTTACACAATTCTGAGTAGATTTTGTATGTTCTATACTTCACTGCATTTTCTGCAAGTGTTAGTTTCTGTCACTGTTACGAGGTGCAGTGTCGCAGTGGTGTGCTGTCGAGCACCGTCGAGAAGTCTGAGAAGCGTTGTATTCGTGAGGCTGTCCAGAATCCACTTGCTGTTGTGCGTATGTGCTGCCAAGACCCCTGTCAAGGACTCAGGTAGCAGTTGCTGTTGTGAGAACCGGTGTGTCTAGAAGAAGACGGACGGAGACTCCCTGCGTGTGTTTCTTTGATTTTCTTGAAATCTTGCTGCCAGAACTTTGCTGGTGTGTTTTGCAAGCTTCCACCAGCACACGTTCGACAGCTTCTCGACAGCAATTGGGCAGTGACGGTTCTCAGACAGCTCCAATACAGGGCCAACGAACGACAGCTGCAACGATTCTCGACAGGGACGGTTCTGGACAGCACCTCTGCTCCGTCTTCTCCACCGTTTCTACTACCGTGGTCATATTCTTTTTCAGTCGGCCCGGTTTTCTTTGTTTTGTTGCCAAAATCGTGTAAGTGGGTCTTGTTCAAGAGAGTGTTGTTAGTGAGCACCGTTAGAAAAGGCGTTTTGTTTGAAGTGTGATAAAGCTGATTGAAGTGTGATAAAGCTAACTGATATGTCTATTATTTTAGATTTTTTTGACAATGATCCTTTTAATGATCATTTTCTCATGAACCCATTTGGGATTAGCAGTGTTTTTGAGTCCATTGACAAAGAGTTTCAAGTTGTTGAAGATCATGTCCCTGAAGAAATCACTCATGTTGTTGAGAATCACGGTGTTGAAGAAATCACTGAGATTAAAACTTGCCTGGTTGTTAGAAGTTTTATTGGATCTACTTTCAAGATGACTGCTACTTTGGAGGATACTACCATGGATGTTCTTCGAAGGCCGCTCATGTTCAAAGATGACTGCATTTTGGTTCCTCATGGAAAGTGGGGAGAACATGAATTAAATTACCTCGTTCGAAATCTTGCAATGCCTCTCAATCCAAAAGAGGTTGTTGACGTTAAGTATGTAAGCAAGGAGCAAAGGAATTTCATAAGGAAACCCAAAAAGGTGAAGATGAAACTGCACCAGCAATGGAAAAGGAACAAGCATGGACCTTTTAATAAGAAGACAAAAATGAAATGTTTTGTTGTAAGCCTAGCTGAGACTTAGACCAGCAGGCAAGTTACAGTTTAACCCTCTTACAAGTTCTAGAAGTCAGTTAGGTATGGTAAAAAATCCATTTCTCCATTAAGGGAGGATTTGAGAATAATGCAGAAATGGTTAGTTATGAAGCAGTTGAAATAGAAGTAGTTATGAGCAGTTGAACAGGAATTGGTTGTGAGTAGTTAGGAATTAGTTTGTGTTTTAACCTATATAAGTGTGATCTAATTGAGTAAAGAAATTAATGAAAGTTGTGTGGTTTTCTGTTTTTAATTATGGATTGGTTGTACCTTCACATGACTAAGGTTGATTGTTATGAAAAGGAAATTAAGTGCTTGGATGATAATGGATAACAAAGAATCTTGATGGGTAAGAAGAAGGCAACATCAGCCAGAATGGTTACAAATATGTTGGCAAAGCATAGTCATGGGAAAGGATTTGTGTTATTTGGAGTTTATATCTCAAGTGATAAAGGTAAGGATATTGAGTATGTAGAAGTCTTGAAGAGTTAACTAGTCTTAGAGTAGTTTTGGGACATGTTCCTAGAGGATATTCCAGAGTTTCCTCCTCACAGGGAAGTGGAATTTTCTATTGAATTGGTACTAGGGGTAGTACCAACATCAAAGGCACCATATAGGATGAGCACTCCATAGTTAGTGGAATTGAAGTTGTAGTTGAAGGAAATGCTTGAAAATGGATAAATAAGGCAAAGTGTATCGCCTTGGGGTGTACCAATTTTGTTTGTGAAGAAGAGGATGGTACCCTCAAGTTGTGCATCAATTATAGCTAGTTGAACAAGCTGACAATCAAGATCAGGTATCTATTGTTGAGGATTGATGATTTATTTGACCAATTAAAGGGTGAACCATTGTTCTTTAAGGTTGACTTGAGATCCAGATATCATTAGGTATGCACCAAAGAAGAGGACATTGACAAGGCTACTTTTTGGACCAAGTATGGGCATTATGAGTTTGTTCTAGTTTTGTTCAATTTGACTAATTCTAAAACTACTTTCATGTGTTTGATGAATAGTGTGTTGCATCCTTATCTAGAAAAGTTTGTGATTGTATTCATTGATGATATATTATATATTCTAAGAATTAGGAAGATCATGTTTAATGGTTAGCAACAATATTGAGATTTATAAGAGAGCATCAGTTGTATGCCAATCTTATTGAATGCAATTTCTTTCAGACATAGGTACATTACTTGGGACATGTTGTTTCTAATGAAGGCATGGAAGTGGAATTGGAAAACATCATAGTTATCATGGAATGGGAAGCTCCTAGAAATGTGGATGAGGTCAGATCATTCATGGGGTTAGCAGTTTACTAGAAGAGGTTCATCATGAACCTCTCAGAGATTACATATCCTATTATATCATTGTAGAGGAAGGAAATAAATATGAATGGACATAGGAATGTGCATATATTTTTGAGCAGTTGAAGTAATTGCTTACAAATGCTCTAGTTTTAAAGATTGCAAATATAGATAAGGAGTTTGTGGTGTGTACAGATGCTTCCAAGAGAAGAACTGGTGGAGTTATGATGAAGGAGGGACTGGTGGAATGTTAAAAGTCAAGGAAATTGAATGAGGATGAGAAGAAATATGTGACACATGATCTTGCGATGGAAGTGATCATTCATGCATTAAATATGTGGATTAACTATCTTCTTGGTAGGTATCTTATCATCTCATGGCATACGGTTTGGTCATATTAGGGGCAGGATTTATGTGGCAGAGAATAGTGAGGTCAAGAAGCTTATCTTGTAGGAATTTCATGTTAAGCCATATTTTGGTCATCTCGGATATTAGAAGGCTCTAACAATGATAAATAAGTTCTACTATTGGTTGAACTTGAAGAAGGAAGTGGCAGATTTTATGGCTAGATGTTTGGATTTTCAACAGGTAAAGGCAGAGTGTGAGCATCAAGGTGTGTTATTACAACCAATTCTGATTCTATAATTGAAATGGAAGTAATTTCCAGGGAATTCATCATAGGTTTTCTGAGGACATCTAGGAATCATGATTCCTTCATGGTTATGGTTAACAAGTTGGCTAAGGTAGCTCACTCTATAGCAATTAAATCTACTTATTCAACTAGTGAGGTATCACATGTCGTCATCAGGGAGATAGTGAGATTGCATGGTATTCCTAGGAAGATTGTGTCAGATAGAGATGCTAAGTTAACTTCTAGGTTTTGGAAGGAGTTATTTTAGGTTTTGGGAGAGGGTTGGCTTTGAATACAACTTATCATTCGTAGACAGATGGATAGATAAAGAGGGTTAACAGGATTCTAGAGTACATGTTGAGAATGCATTTAATGCACCAAAAAAAGAGGTGGGAGGAATATCTTCCACTGGTTGAGTTTTCTTACAAGAATGGGTATCAAGAGTCATTGAGGATGAGTCTATTTGAGGCACTTTATGGGTGGAGTTGTAATACTCCCATCAGTTGGAGTGATCTAGTGAATAGGGTGTTGATAGGACAAGACGTGTTGGAAAAAATGGAACAGGAAATGCAAGTTATCGGGAAGAATCGAAAGCCATCACATGATAGACAGAAGAGTTATGTAGATCAGCATAAGGTGTTTAAGGAGTTCCAGGTTGGAGAAAAAGTGTACTTGTGCATCAAGCCTATAGAAATTCCTTTAAATTCAAATTGTAGATTGCAATATGCTAAGAAAATTGACTTGTATCTACTCTACGCATCAATGGAAACAATAAATGATCGATAAAACAATGAAGCATAAAAGAGAAAGAATTCAAACAAACATAACACAATAATTGTTTGGGGAATGACACAACTAAAAAACCCTACTATTTTTATATTGCATTAATCATAAAATATGAGAATATTACAATGATTTGCTGAAGCCTGTGAAACATTCGCACTATTTCAATCTATCTAAAACCTTTCTAGATAAGCTCAAGCCAATACTTATCCAATTTTGTTGCCTGCCATTATTTCCTTGAAGTGTTTCCTTGGGAATTAGCCCATATTTAGTTGGGAAATTCCTCAATTATGAATTGCACAATCCTCATAGGCCTTCCTTAGATTTCATGCACCACCTGTACAATTCAGATGATTATACAAGTGATAGTATATTGTCCCTAAACTACAATCTCAACTAGGTCTTTCTTTGATTTGACATGCGTGATTTAATTATGAGTGAATCTTCAGTTTATTGGTTGATCAGTGCTGGTTACACCCCACTACCACAAGTTAAACCCCAGTAATGGATCTCCCACTAATTCTTACATAAGTTGGAACTACCTTAACTGAATTTAATTGAATTAGACTGAATTAAATAATTACAACTCAAAATAAACTCAACCAGGGTTCCTAAAAAGTAGGAGACACTCTACATGACTCAAGTTAGACCCCAAACTCGAATTAACTTAGTTAACTATTACAAGTTGTCATGAGATGTGGAATTACAATTTAATTCCTAATTTAATTCAAGGACAAAATTAAATTAGGATTTTCTTGTTGCATTTTCAACAAATCCCAAGAAGATCACCTTAAGGATTAGATCATGTGCCAAGTTGGCACCTCGGTATTGCGGGCCTTTTGAGAATCTTGATAGGATTGGACCTATGACTTACAGACTTGCACTACCTCTAACATTGAAAGTACATGATGTTTTCCATGTTTGATTTCTTAAAACATATGTGAAAGATGTTGATCATGTGATTGATTGCGTTGTATGGTAGGTGGAGCTAGAAGGAGAATTCCACCTGGGACCTTAGTGCTTTTTGTAATGGAAATAAGTGAATGATTGAGCAAGTTAAAGTGCATTACAAGCACTTTGGGCCTGATGAATCTACATGGGAGATGACTTATCATATGTGGGCTATGTATCCTTCATTGTTTACCAGTTGAGGCAAAGGATTTTTGGTATATGCATATATTTATGTATAGATGTTATTTTAAATACCATAAAGAGTTATGTTTTAAAGATCCAAGAAGAGGTATGGTTGTCATGTTGTCATGTTTCTCATGTTTGTTTTTTTTCAGTGGGTTGTTGATTGTAAATTATGCATCAAGCTAAGTTATAAAGCTCCATGGGTAGTATGTTTTGGTTTTCAGTGGTCATGTTAGTTGTAGGTTTCTTCGAACACCGAGGACGATGTTCCCCTAAGGGGGAGGGGTTTGTAATAGCCTCGGGATAGAATTTCACTTAATAAAGATAATAAAGGAAAAAATATGACCAAGGTCATGGGACACGTATTCCAAGATGAATGTTGGGAAATAAATCCTAGTTGGTGTTCATTTGGTTTATTATGGCTAAGGAAATCCAAAAAGGCAATGTAAAAGGCATTGAAAAGGGAAAGAGGCATTAATTGGAATTTTAATTATGTAAATAAAGAAAAATAGGAGAAAAGAAAGGTGAAAGGTTACAGGTTGCATGTGAGGAGGACATTGAAGGAAAATTAGTGGAAATTGAAGAAAATAGAGGCCTCATTGATCAAAAGTCTTCTGAGGATTAGTTCACATCTTTTGTCAGTTCAATTTTGGAGCTCTCTCTCTATTCTCTCATACCCTTGCACATATAGAGAATTCTTAGAGCACTCTAGCATTGGAGAAAGGAAGGAAATGGAAGGACAAGAAAGAAAATTGAAGCAAGGGTCAGGCAAGGAAGAGTTTGAACAAGTGGCTATTGTGGGACTACTTGCAAGTATCCAGTTGCATGTATGACTTTCTTGCTAGTTTGGACATTCATGGTACATGAATGTGTGTATTTGGTTCTCTTGCTATCATTGGAATGGGATTTGTCAGGTGTGACACTAGTTTCAGCTTTCTCTTTACATTTCCAGATAGCCATGGTGTGATGGTGTTCTCTCATTTGGTTGAGGTTTAGATTTCAAGATGGATTTGGAACCGGGTGAGTGTGTCTCAAGAAAATTTCCAAGGGCCTAGGAGTACCTTGACTAGTAATGGCAAGATTATGGTAAATCTTGAGGGTGGATATGGGAAAATTACTCGAGGTGTTAGTCAATAAATTCAAAGGCATCCAAGCTTATTTATGGCCTAGTGATCCCTTCACCGGTTTTGGTGGGATTGCAGTAAATCATGGTAGTATATGTTTTTGTTTGGGCCTAGGAATGCCTTGACCGGTAATGTCAGGATTTTGGTAAAACATGGTTGTCGGTGAGGGTTTTGAGCCTAGGAGTCCCTTGACCAATTTTTTTAGGATTGCGGTAAATCCTAAGAAAGCCCTGGTTGTTTTGTTGTGAGTCCCACATTCATGCTTGGAATATGGCACGGGGGTGCTTTTCTAAAATAAATATTTGGTTGAGCCCAATCTATGGTCGGTTGTTACGTGCAAATCCCTAACTTGGTTGTATTTGCATATGTCAATAACAGTTATTTTTCTTATTGTATTTCATGAGTATTTATATTTGTTATTATGTGGCTTTGATGGATGTTTTATCGTTCTTATTATTCTTGTTATAGGTTGGTTATAAACATGGTTTTATGACAGATTTTAGTTATGGATGTCATCATGTTTTGATTTTTAAATGAATGGTTAATAAATTCATGAACTAATAGATGTTATTACAACTATTGTGAGAGGTGATTAGACCTTATTAATGATTTTCAGAAAAGTATGAGACCCTTATGTTCAGATATGCATTTACGGCCTATAGATCTCATGTTCATTATGTGTTTGACAAAATTCTCATCATGGTTAGGCATTGTTAGGTCAATTTCTTGTCTAATTTTTTCAGTAATGGCCTTTTCCTTGTGTCATTCATCATTCTAGAAACTTCTATCAAGTTTTGGGAAGAGGCATGGATCCTAGCCCTAAAATCGTGGCTCAGATTCGGGGTCACATGCATATAACTAGGTAATTTAGACTATAGTGACTGGGAGATAGGGTTATACATGCGACTGGATGCTTATAGATGTTGGCTTACCTTGTGATACAAGCGGTTGGGAGTCTAGGTTAGTGAAAAGCAGTCTAGATTAGGGTCTGGGAACCTCAAGTGCTTGTTTAGCTTCTGGGAGTCATGTAGCTCTTGAGGGAGGTCAATAAAGGAATAGTTGGACAATTCCGCTTCCGTAACTGTATCTGGGAGGTTGATTCATATCGTAGTAACTCTTCATCACATATTTATCCAGTGAACTGGAGATCTTGGGTGAGTAATGGAGGAGGGTGTTTCATAAATCAAGAATCCAAGTGTTAGGAAAAGAACATATTTTAATCAACTCATGACCCTTACATTTGTATTTTGGTGGCTTCTCCCCTTTCTTCTTCTAGTAATTATGTTAATTGTATCCCTCAAGGTGATGATGTTGGAAGAATTGTTCCACAGGGTCAATTATCGTCTTCATACATGCACTCTTTGGATGAAATCCTTTGTTTCAATATGACCATTTTTTCTATCCTTGTTGGAATTTCCTCAGTTGGAATTTGAACTCCCCTCAATGGTATTTTGTTTTCCTTATTTCTTATGATCTAATACATTTTCATTTTGTGTTTATTTTTCTTTTTCTTGAAGTTTCTTGCATTGGAAATGCATGTGTCTTGGAGGACATTAAAGCCTTTGTTTAAATATTAATAAAATTTTAATGGCTTTTCAAGTATAAAGTATGCTTTAAAATCATAATAAATGAGTTTTAATTTGAATTTGTTTATTTCTATGTCACATGTATTCATAAAAAGTAATGGTTGCGTAAGACTCAAAGTATGCTTTAAAATCATAATAAATAATCTAATAAGATAAAGATAATTATTCAATAATTAGAATTAAATCATAATTTTCATTTATTTTTATTTTTATTTAACTATTAATAGGCTCTTATATAGAATTATGTTTTCATCCTCCTAATGTAGGTAAGAGAATTTTCCTGCCTTAATAAAAATGAAAAGAGAAGTGAGCTCCTGACAATTCAGGAAATTAAATACATATTAAAAAAAATAACTTTCTATGATAAAAAATAAATTATTTGATATTTTTGGCCAATAGATGTATATATTTCAACTTTGGGTGCAAGGAGGTTTGTCGACTTTTCTGTTTCCTTAATAATCGACCCGCAGATTTTATGCGGACATGAGTGCGAAATCGAGGGCTCAAATTAGTTGATGCAATTTTGAGTTGAATTATTTAAATATTTTAAAAATGTGTGCACGAAACACGTGGTATATATTTGACTTTTCAAGCGTACGCTACCTTGTTAAAGTTAAACGTAAAAACTTGGTAAAAGTAAATTAGTTTAAGTTAAAAAAGTTTTCCACGCGGTAATACCACCGAAAGCCTTAGTATTAAAATCCATATCACCCATACATTACACCATTAAAATAATTTTAAATACACATTTATATACTACAAAATGGATTAAAAACTTAGTAAAAGTGAAATTACATAAAGTTAAAAAAACCTTAGTATTAAAATCCATATCACCCATACAGTACACCCTTCAAATAATTTTAAATACACATTTGTATACTACAAAAAGCTAAAAAACATAGTAAAAGTTAAATTACTTAAATTAAAAAAAATCGGCGGTAATACCACCTAAAACCATAGTATAAAAATCCATATGACCATACATTACACTTCAAATAATTTTAAATACATATTTATATATTGCAATTTTTAATTTAATTTATATGGATTTTATTAGATTTTTAATCATATATATTAAAATGTTTATAATTTTTTCCTAATCCATTTTAACATAGCCAAAAAATACCCAAAAACAAAATTACAACACCGAAACTATCGAGTGATCGGAATACCAAAACCCTCGGTTAAAATTATAAGGGTTCTAGATAGTGAAAGATTGAGTTGCACGCATTGCTCGTTAAAGCACTCATTAGTCATTAAACGACTTAAAAAATGTATCACGTACCTGTCTTTGTCAATTCGCATAACTATTTTTTATGCGAGAAGTTACTCTTTTTAGAATATGAGGTATTGTTTAGTTTAAGTTAGTTGAGGATTCAGTTTTGTATTTTAGAAAATTAAAGAAACGTTTCTGTTTAACGATTAACTATTTTTATGATAATTTAAATATGAAATAAAATTATTAATATAGAATGATTAAATGTTGTTGCAACTTTATCTTTGTTCGATTTTCCTCTTGCTCTTCCTAAGGTTGTTGGTGGAGACGTTGGACTTGTGTTGCAGAAGTTGGTTTCTAACTTTGGGTTGAAGATATTGGATGGCTTTATGTTCGAGACGTTCCCTGGTCTTCAGGGCTGAAGAGAGTAAGAGAGCTTACCCATTTTTAGACGAACATTCATTATAGAACTACTTTAGGAATTTGTGTGAAGAGAAAATATTATGATTTTTTGTTAAATGTGAATTGTAGTTATGGATTTCTGTAAAATGAGAATGAGAGTACAGTCGAAGGAAAACAATATAGAGGAGGCGATGAAAGAATACGTAGCATATTAAAAATAGAATAAATATGAACTGTAGTGCGAAAAGTTGAAGCTCCTTATTGTTAGGCTCGAACTAGTGTTTGTCAAAAGCCTTAGCTGGCTTATGAGAAGCTATCGAGCAATTATGGACACAGTGTCACTGCAAAGGGCTATGGACATCATCATTAGCAGGTAATTGGCTCCATTAGAACCTAAAAAGAAACAAGAAAAATCAGGTAAGATGAACTCACACGATGAGTGAGAACTCAAGTTCCTTATTGTTAGGCTCCAACTAGGGTTTAGTAGAATCCTTAGTTGGCTTACGAGAAGATATTGAATAGCTATGGACACAATCTCACTACAGAGCTACAGAAATCATCATTACCAAGTAATTGGCTCCGTTAGAACCCAAAAATAAATAAGAAAGATCAGGTTTTCCGACCTCACACCAAGTGTGAGAACTAGAGTTCGTTATTGTTAGGCTCCAATTAGCGTTTAGCAGAATCCTTAGCTAGCTTACGAGCAACTATCGAACAATTATGGACACAACCCAGAATCCTTAGCTAGCTTACGAGCAACTATCGAACAATTATGGACACAACCCAACAAGAAACAAGAAAAATCACGTAAGATGAGCTCACACGATGTGTGAGAACTCGAGTTCTAGGCTCCAACTAGTGTTTAGCAGAAGCCCTAGATGGGTTACCAGTGTTTCGTATTATAGCATGAATCTACAAAAATTTAATGGGTAATCTACAGGGCATAACTGAGGTAGAATTTCAAATTTTTCAAGTACAGTAAATAAAAAAACAATAAATTATTTATAGTAATGAGATTATTTAGAATAATGAGATTATCACAAAAACAAAAAAATATGACAAAAATATGACAAAAGAAATTATAAAATAAAAATTATTTTTACCAATGTATATGAATATATAAGAAAATTTCAGGAAGGTAGACATGCTCAGCCCCAAATGAATTTTAGAACCCATAAAATGGTGAAAGATGACACTGAGAATAGAACCTGTGTATTTCAACACATACCCAAACACAAAATTATAACTGCACAACAATTAGGAAAGTAGTATAAACTGTCGGGTGGCCAGAATACCGAAACCCTCGGTTAAAATTATAAGGGTTTTGGGCAGTGAAAACCTAATTTTGATACATACGAGTATACTTAAAATTTATACAATTAAACTTAAACTTCCATCTACTTTATGTATAAGATCATTATATTATTTTAATATAAGTTATGAAGGTTTTTTTCTCGGGAAAAAAACTTAAACTTCAGCCGTGGCTTAATGACGGTAAAACTTCCATCTACTTTATGTATCAGATCATCATTATATTCTCTTAATATAAGCTATGAAGATTTTTTTCTCTGGAAAAAAAACTTAAACTTCAGCCGTGGCTTAATGACGAAATTCCCTCAGGAATTTTGCATAAAACATAAACCCGAGTCAACATTAGTCCGACAACCATAGAGGCGAGGCAATGCAGTAAACACCCAAAGGCGGAGCCGAACCCTCGTTGTTTCAAGAGTACCTAGAATATATGCTAGGGTTTATTTGTTCCTGAATCTACGCAAAACTACGATAAAACCAAAACCCTAATCATACAACATACCTGCAACGACCCACCTAGAGGAAAAGCATGTTAGGGTTTTATACCGGAAGACATCAATGAAATCGGTTAGTTTCAAAGAAATCCCCTAACTTTAAGTAATTTACCTGAAAAGGAAGAGGCAACATCTAACCTAGCTGTGACCTGTGGGAAACCCTGCTAATTTTTTCATCAATCGATGGTAAACTGAGGATGGAAAAGTAATTTCATAGTACCTCCGCTAGCACTAAAGTCCCAAAACCTGCGCAGGAATAAATCGGTTCAGAAGGAATGCTTACCTGTCGTCGACTGAAGAGCAAAGGTTCTAGAAGTTAGAGTCATAGGTGACTGACGGCAAGAAATTATAGGGAAGATTTGCCTCCTCTTCATCTTAGCTCAATGAAAAATGAAACTCGGGTCGAAGTTTTGGGAGGGGGTAATACCCTAACCATCTTCCCATTCATCAGATCTCTCTGATTGATAGCAGATCAACAACAAAGGCCCATGTGTCAACACCCAACAGAAGTTCGAGAAGTTTTGCATTGGCTCAAGATTCACTTCATAAAATTGATATGTAATGGTAAATGTATGTATAAGGTGTTTAACATTAACTGCGGGGCCGTAATACTACCAAAAACCTTAGTATAAAAATCCATATGACCCATACATTACACTTCAAATAATCTTAAATGCACATTTATATATTACAATTTTTAATTTCATTCATATGGATTTTATTAGATTTTTAATAAATTATATATATTAAAATGCTTATAATTAATTTTTATATATTTTTTTTCTAATACACTTTAACATAGGATTATCCATAATTAAAATATCCAAAAATATATATGACAAAAAAAATCATAAAATAAAAAAATATTTTTATCGGTGTATATGAATATATAAGAAAATTCCAGAAAGGTCGACCTGCTTAACCCTGACTGAAATTTAGAACGCATGTAATGGTGAAAGATGAAACTGAGAACAGCATCTGTGTATTGCAAAACATAACCAAAGCAAAATTACAACCCCACAACAATTAGGAAATTTGTATAAACTATCGAGTGGCCGGAATACTAAAACCATTGGTTAAAATTATAAGGGTTATGGGCAGGGAAAATGAAAGATTGAGATAGAGAAATATACCTTCAATTTATACAATTAAACTGAGACTTGAGTCATGGCTTAAGGACCAAATTCCCGCAGGAATTTTGCAGAAAACGTAAACCCCAGTCAACATTAGCTCGGCAACCTACCTCGTGATTCACTTTATAACGTTTCTATGTAATGGTAAATGTATATATAAGGTGTTTAACATTAAGTGAGGTAGTAATACCACTGAAAACCTTAGTATACAAATCCATATGACCCACACATTACACTTCAAATAATTTTAAATACACATTTGTATATTACAATTTTTAATTTAACGTATATGGATTTTATTAGATTTTTAATTTTATATTTTAAAATGCTTATAATTATTTTTTATATAATTGTTTTCTAATACATTTTAACATAGGATTTTGCGTAATTAAAATATCCAAAAAAATATATAACCAAAAAAACATTCATAAAATAAAAAATATCATTCAAAAGTATAAATTTTAAAAAGTAGTTCATGTGTCTAGGCGATTTTTTTGAGAAGGTAACTTTAATGGGATTTGGAATTTCATTTTTAATTCTTCCTTAATTATTGTTTTTTAGAGTTAAATTTTTTAAGTATTTCTCTATAATTAAAATTAAAAAAATATTATTTTTTAATTTGATAAAAAATTGGTATTAAAATCCATAATACATTTGGAGAAGAAACTAATATTTCATGTTTATATATAGTAAATATTATAAGATAAATTATAATTATTTTATTTTATATATTATTATAATGTTTGATTGGAGAGTTTAGTTATAATGGTTTGAAGGCATGAACCATCAAATAATGAATAAAAGGACAGGAAAAAAATTGAAGTTGATGTAGGTTGGATTTAATTTGATTTATGAATAAAAGGAGAGGGAAAAAAAATGAAGTTGGTTTAGCTTGAATTTAATTTGATTAAAGAGTTTAGTTGTGTAGTTTTGTTCTAAAGTATTATAGATGTGCAGAGTTAAGTTGGTAACTTGAGTAGTGTAATCCATGGTTATGGGATTGGAATTAGGATTGAATATGAAATAGGATTAGTTTGTTACTTTTTTATTTAAAAAAAGTTTTTCATTTTAATTAACTTGAGGGCTATAATGTATTTTTTGCACTTGAATATTGCATCAATAAATATATTTTTAGTTACCCAAGGAAACACCACACCTCACTTGAGTAGTGTAATTCATGGTCATGGGATTGGAATTAGGATTGAATATGAAATACGATTAGTTTGTTACTTTTTTATTTAAAAAAAAGTTTTTCATTTTAATTAATTTGAGGGCTATAATTTATTTTTTCCACTTGAATATTGCATGAATAAATATATTTTTAGTTACCTAAGGAAACACCACACCTCACTCAGTGTTTTCTTATTTGACGATGAAATTTATTAATTTTTTTTGGGTTTTAATGACACACATTTGTACATGGCTCTGTTGTAGAACAACTTTTTTGATGCCTTTCTGGATTTTGTGGCTTCCCTTGGATTCCATCACATGTGAATTGTTGTCACATAAATTGCCACGAATTTAATTTTTTAAATTTATTAAAATTAATGGAGCATTTTGATAAATAAAATTTTCTTATATATAATAATAATGATGAACTTATTAGAATTGGAATAGTGTGAACATGGACGAACTTATAAGAATTGGAATAATCTGAAATCCCTAGGAAATTGGTGGGTGGGGAGGCAGTTGGCACGAATTTAAGTTTTTTAGTAGTTGACGAGAATTTAAAATTTTATCATTTTTTAATTTGAAGTTTTATGAATTTTAAATTTTAGTGCCTAATTTTGTTAAAATTTTAAATGTTAAATTTTAATGGTTACACGAATTTGAAATTTTTAGTACAATGTGTTTTTTTTAATTATGGAGTTTTAAGTTGTAGTATTTAAAATGGTTAGTCTAATATTGAAGTGTAGAAGAATGAAGTAATGATGAAAATGGATTGTTTTCTTAATCAAATAATGAATGAATGTTGTTGCTATTGTGATTGGTGTGTTTTTATTTTTTCTTTGCAGTACATAAGGGAATGAATGAAAGTTGTTACTATTGTGATTGATATGTTCTTCTTTTTTCTTTGCAGTAGACAAGGGAAGTTTTCCTATTTCCAGCAAAGGTTGTTGCTTTTGGTGCCGATGCTTCTATTTGGAAATTTCTTCCCTTTGAGATTATTGAGCTTCTATTTCAATGGGTTCCTTTGTTTGTCTTGATGAAATTTAAGTTGGTTTGTAGAGAATGGTGTCCTGTTTTGGAAAACCCTCTTTTCCTTGTTGCTTTTTATTGATGATGTGAGAAAGAGTTAGGATTTATTTATTTCTCTTCTTGTTTCCCCTGTGATTTCTTTGTTGCATCATACCTTAACAATAGTGGTCGCTTGTCTACTATGGTTTTTCCTTTTCTTCACTCTGCATACATAATTGAATGTACACTAGGATCAATGATTTTGTTGAGCATCCCTAGAATTTATTTGCATACAAAAAATTATTTCATTGTGAACCCTTTTACGAAGACGTTTAGAAATGTTGGGCTTCTTGGTCTTGGGGAGCGAGAATTCTTCTCTTTATTTCAAAAATGCAGCCCAGGAAATTATGAATGGGTGTTTTTGAAACATGTTTGTAACAACATGAACTCACAATTTTCTAGTTTCGAGTACTGTTGACAATGTTTGGAAGAGGACAGAGCTTCGATACGGTGGTCTAAGCCCACCAATGGAGGCTATCTTGTTTAGGGAAAAGTTTTAGTGGGTATATCTAGACATAGATTATGAAGATTACCCTACTTATGGTTACACTATCTATTGGTTGGAATTGAAGACAAACAATTGGTGTTATTCATTTGTTCCTATTGTTAACATACAATGTATGTCATTAGGATTATATAGGAATCAACTTGTTTGTCTTGTTAATAATGGTCGCGTGCTGGTTTGGTCACTTGAAAAGATAGAGAATTTTGAATTTGGTAAAGTGTCAACAAAGAAAAGTTTGGAATATTTGGAAGATGAGTAGGGACACAGATGGTCGTTCCTTGAATCTGTCTCTTTTGATATAAATAGTAAATGTGCAGGTTACCTACCTTTGCACATAGTTGGAGAAAAAGTGCTTATGCTCAGTTGGTCTAGAGTGTAGTTAAATTTGTATGATTTAGTGAGTGGATTGTGCAAAACAACAATTGTTGATGGATTGTCTGTGCTTGAAGCATCATGCTTCTATCTACAAATAGTTCAGGATTTTGATGATGTCATTGAAAATGGAAATATTTTTTCACTTATTCCTAATGTAGATTGTATTGTTGACATACCTCCACTACCTGTGGATGTATTCAATTAGCATTTGAGGGATGAACATGTTTTTTTTTCATATTACTGAACACCATATGTATGTTTAATGTTTTTAAATATTTTTTTGAACATCATTGTAATTCATGTTTTGAAGTTATATTAAGAACATAGCCTCATGGTTGTATCTAGAATTGGTTGACGATTTTGATGATGTCATTCAAAATGGAAATGTATTTTTGGTTATTCAAAATATAGATTCTATTATTGACATAGATACAATGCCTGTCGATGTATTGAATTAGTGTTTGAGGGTTGAACATGTTTGTCTTTTATAATGGAATGTGGTTTGTATTTCTTTTTTTTTAATTTCTGGAAGTTGTTCTTGTATCAATTATCTTTAAGGGGAACATTTTTCCATGTGTTCCAACTTTGTGTTCCAAGTTTTTTTTATGTTGATTGGGGACACATAATGTCATTTCTTTAATCTTTCTCTTTCGATATAAATATTAAATGTGCAGGTTACCTATGTTTGTGTAGTTAAAATAAATAATTTACTCAGTGGATTATGCAAAAAAAACTGATATATCAACCAAATTTTGATGATGTGATTGAAAATGAAAAATAAAAATAGCATTTGAGGCTTCAACATGTTTGTTTTTTGATAATGTAATGCGGTTCGTATTTCTTTGTTTTTAATTTTTGGAACTTGTTGTTGTATCGATTATGTTTAAGGGGAACATTTTTGCATGTGTTTGAACTTTGTTGTGGGAAACATAATTTCTCAAATATTTCTTCTTTGCACTTTTGTTAGTTTTAGTTTTTTGAATATTGATGATTATGTATTACCATCAAACGGAATTGTGAAACAAATTTTCAACTGACTTTAACTTTATCATAGAGATGTTAAGTGAAATGAAAAACAAGAGTGGTGCGAAAAGACCTCGCTCTACTGGTACACGACAATGATCAAATGAATACCAATGACAGTGGTATCAATAGAATAAGGAAGTGATTAAAGCACACAAAAGAGTTGTGTATCAACAAAAGAAGAGAGCTTTAGCAAATGATGCAGAAGGAGGACTTGTAAATCGTATGTATGAAAAGAGGAGAGGTTTTCTATAGTGAGAATTTTGTTTAGATAGTCATTTTGTTGGATGTTTATGATCTGAAAGAAGTTATTTTTTTGAAGGTTTACTAACTTTTGTCTTTTTTTGGGAACAATACATTTCAAAAGAGAGTGTTCATATGAACGCCAATGTTATTCTCTGTGAAAACAATGAAATAAGTGCAGTTTGTGGAGTTGATGGGAACTATAGGAATGAAGAATTTCCTTGAATGGTTGAAAATTTGGGAGACTCTGTTCATAAAGAGGGCTAGTCGTTTCTTGGTAGAATCTATATTTCTAATATAGTTACCCCTGATGAATCTGTATGTAAGGTGTTTGTTGCAACAATGTAGCATGTTCAAGTTTTTTTTTTTTTCTTTTGCATATTTGGTTTCTTGTGTATCTAAAGTTTTTAGTGTTGTATTGTTTTCCCTTATTTTTTTCCATAGTAGTGTCAAAATAAATACTGACCGTGAAATAGATTCATTACTAGTCAAACCTTTATTTCTTCCTGAATGTGAGGATCGATGAACAACTTGTCAAACTTCAAGAAATGATGAAACATATGATGAACCAAGGAATAAGTTGTTGCGTATGATTTTTTTGGTGATAGTAATATGCTTACTAGAATGGTTGATCATTTGGGATGGTCTATTGGAAATTTTGGAATCAATATTTGTCGACGCAACTCTATAGAGAATATTATTGAAGCCATCAAATGTGACGACCCCTCTTGGTAGAGCATAGGTCCTTAATGCATGTTTATTTTGGAAGGTTTAGTGCTTCTCAATATTAAATTATATTCTCTTATGGATTTGTTCCTTGATGTTTCTTTACAGAATTATGTTCAAGTAAATAGTGCTTGAGAAAAAATTTTGAAAGAAACGCAAGCAATATCAGTTCAACAAATTCTGCATGGATGATGCAATAATGAGAAAAATGTAAAAAATAAAATAAAATCATTAACAAATTTTATTTCTTTTGTACATATTTTGTTCTTACAAAGGTTATTATCTTTGTTCGAAGCAGAATTTGGTGAGGTGTAATGAATGTAGAAAAATGATTTCTTATTCTATTATGGAAAGAAATTATAAAACCAATACTCGAGTTGGACGTGGTGTTTCACATCATCGCTAACCTGGAATGGTGTTCCATAGAGAAAATGAAAGTGTTCGCTGTTATTTTAGTGAAGAAATGGTTGATGTGCATAAAAAATTTCAATCGAGGATTGATAGATTGTTTTCTCTGCATATGTGTCAAGTATGTAGAGAATGCTATCTTGGTATACAAGTTGTGAGATTGCATGAGGGTTCCATTTGTAAAAAATGTAATTGTGAGAATTGTGCTTATCGCTTTTGTCACTTTAACAACATGGATCCAGGTGAGGAGACTGAGGTTTTAAAAGTTTTGACACAAGTTGAAGAGATGCTGATAGTGTAGGTAAATCCAATATTGCAAGTGATGCATGCTCGTGGTGGACAATATAAATATAGCGGCCACACGATATGTTCTCCATAAGATGTTTCTTTAATTGCAACGAAGCTTCCGCAACATGTTGAAGAACTATATTTTTTTATTATAAGAAGGAGAGGTGTTCAATCTAAATACTATGAATGATATGTGAAGATACAACATATGATGGATGCATTGCATTGTAAAATTGAAATGGAAAAGTACTATAGGGATGTGGAAATTGACATGGATTCAATTGCTTCTCTCCCAAAAATACCTACTGATGTTTCTAACATGTTATAATATGTTGATAGTCATGTTGATGTTATACCTAGGATGGATGTTGAGATTGAAACATATGGGCCTAATTGTTTGTGTTGTCACCCGTCATCCTTTATTTCTCGCTTGCCTAATGAATCCAGGGAAGTTGATCGAATCAGAATATTTATTGAGAATGCAAATAACACATCTGTTGAAGCCATATATTGGCCACATATTGGTACATTTCCCATTAATGAATATAATATTGAATGACTGCTAGATATGGCATTCCCCACTTTATTTCCTATAGGTGATGTTGATTGGTTGTATTCTTGCATTTGCAATGTTTAGATGCACAAATATGGTTTGAATCTATTGAGATTTTATGATTAAATATTGGGAAGCCATCCTCAGTTTCGATATTTCCTATTGAATATGATTATGCGAAATTGTAGTTAAGGAACAACTTCATTCTTTTTGAAGAGAAATATTGATGAAAGCGTGCCCACAATTGTTCAGGAGTTGCGTCAATCGGTTTTTGATTTTCCAAATGATAAGATCACTGAGAAATTAATGCATTTTGGATCTTGTCTTAGGGGTATGAGAGATTATTGGACAAAGTGTCATTTTGATGTTCACTCATATGATTAACCAATTGGGTTTCCCTACTTTGCTTTTTACAATGAGTGCAGCTGACACAAAGTGGTATGATTTGCATAGTGTTATCCCTTCAACCACAGATTGTCATCGACAAATTGAGCATGCTAGAAAGATTGAAAATGTTATTTGGTACCTGCATAGAGTTTTTGTGTACATGCACCAAAGATTCAATATCTTTCGTCATATTGTTGTAGAAATATCTTGGTGCTAAAGAACTTTGGTATAGGTTTGTTCTCTTTCCTTTGCGATAATTTTATAATGATTTGAAGGCAAATGTATGTTTTTATGATTTATTTCTTATATCTTTATTACACGTTTTGAATCTTGTTAGGTATGAGTGGAAGCATAGAAGTTCTGCCCACATCCACATTTTTTTATGGGTTCTTGAAGCACCAGATGTGGAAATATTGGATTGGTCCAAACTGACCGTTGTCGGCGTAGCAAAGCAGTAATTTGACAAATATGTTACAGCATGGAATCTGGGTGACATACATCATCGAAATGTGATGATCCCTCAAACTTTAAATCAAGATCCATGTGTTTTGAATACTAAACAATTTTTTTCTTGCAATCCTAAAGAAGATTATGAGCATTTAGTTAACCATGTGCAAAGGCATACAAAATGGAACATTGATTCTTATTTACGTAAAAAAGGTTTTGTTCTTTCATATCACTATGACACTCCATGGGAGGTTCGTGCAGAGTCGACATTGTTCATAGATGCAATGGGAGAAAAAATTATGAACTAGCACAAAATGATGACCATTTAAATATTCACAATGTTGATGTTTTAACAATGTGGCGAGCAAATGTTGATTGTTAGCGAGTTCTTTCTCGACATTAGGTTTTGAAGTATATTTCAAAATATGATTCAAAGGAAGAGAGAAGATCATAAATTTATCATCAAATGTTTTCTAGAGTTTTTGGTGGGAGTGGGTCTGAGGCTCTTGTATTATCTACGTATAGAAGGTTCCTTGTTGAGATGCTTGTTGAGCGTGATGTTGGGGCTTAAGATACGTGTCATTTGTTGCTAAAGTTGCCTCTTGTTGTGTGTACTTAGAAATTATTATCCTTGAATGTTGGCAAGAATGTGTACCAAAGGGTTTTGCTACATTCTAATGAAGTTTTGTGTGAAAACAATTCCATTGATTTTTATCAAAGTCGACCTATTTTCTTGGAACATTTATCCTTGATAGAAACAACAAGATTGTGGGGTTTTGAGGAGAAACGTAAGAAGCACTAGTGGAGGCCACCTGATAAGCATGATATCGTTCATGTTTGGAAATGATTTTATTGTGTTCTCGATGAGGGGTTAGAGGAGTTTGAAACATTTTGTTGGAGTGAGTTGATTTTATACAAGCCATTTTGTGATGTTGGTTTAGATATTGGCTTGTCTAATGAAAGTATTATTGAGAATTGAAGGAATTGGAGATATTGTACGTGGTATGTTGATTGATTCCTTTTTCCAAATGAAGCTGATGAAAAGGTTGTGGAGCCTCTTGTAGGTGATGAAAATGTTGATTGAGATTTTGAAGAGTGGAAACTTTTTTCGCAGTTAGTTCCTTGAAGTTGTGTAAACATTTCAGACCTTAATAATCTTGGTAGAAGGGAATTTGATGTTGATTATAATTATCAGGAAATGATGGTCTCAAATTGGTTTTTTAGAAGAAAGGGTGAATCTTGTAAAATATGTGTAGTCTAGAGGTATTTTGAATTATGGGTTCGTTAGGGATACATATTTGTCACCTTCCTCTCTATCATAAAAACAACTAGCTACTTTTGAAATTATTTTTCAAGACTTTGCTAATGGTGAAAATGAGGGTTCTTTGAAAATGATTATTCAAGGTACTGCTGGAACAGGGAAGTCTTCTTCGATTGGGTGCATTTTTGATGGTCTTTATAGTTCAACAAAAAATGAAAAAAGTCCTTTTTTATTGCTTGCTCCAACTGGTATTATTGATTTTAACATACGTGGGAAAACGATACATTCAACTTTAAAAATTCCTATAAAATATATGAAGCCACTATGTGAGAAGGCTTTTGCAGTGTTCCAAGAAGAAATGATGCATATTCAATATATATTGATTGATGAGATGAGCTTTATAGGTCAAACACTATTCATGCAAATAGATTCTCGTTTGTGAGAAGCCTTTCTTGAAAACAAGGACTATCATTTTGGTGGTAGGTCCATCATTCTTGTCGGTGACCTTGCGCAATTGCCTCTTGTTAAGGATAAAACCTTGTATGTAGGTAGAATAGCTAGGAAAGTTTTGTGGGAAATATTCAATATTGTAGTGGGTCTCAACAAAATGTTTAGGCAGGAAGGAGACGATCCAAGGCAAGCATATTTTCAGAATCTTTTAACTAATATTAGAAATGCATAACATTTTCTTGATGATTGGTATCTTCTTATGACGCCTACTTATAATTTCTTGGATCGACAAGAAATGAATTTGTTTGATTCTTTTGTTCATTTATTTGCGACAAATAATATTTTTAATTTGCACAATCAAAAAATTCTTAAAGCATTACATTCTCTTATTGCAAGATGTGTTGCAGAAAGTAGTAGAAGAACAAAAATAAGTGATAGTGATGATGATATGTTGGAGCATGAGGTGATGCTATGTCATGGAGAGTGTGTGATGTTAACATCTAATTTGTGGGTTGAAGCTAGTCTGGTTAATGGTTCACTTGGATATATTGAAAATATTTTCTTTGTGCCTGGTTCAAAGCCACCACAACTTCCACAATTTGTTACAGTTATGTTTGAAAAGTATTGTGGTGTTCCATTTGATAAGTACTATCCAATTCTTGTACCAATTCTACCTGTTCTTAGGGGAAATATGAGAAAAATTCCTTTGACAATGGCATGGGCATTGACAATACACAAACCATAGGGGATGACTTTACAATGAGCCACAGTAGATATTCGATATAGAGAGAGGTAGGGTCTCACATTTACAACTATATCAAGAGTGAAATAAATAGATGGTTTGTGAAATTCACTGCCTTTTTATTTTCAATGTTATGCAAAAGTTAAAGACAATGCATATGTTACACTTAGAAAGAAAGAAGAGGAGTGATTAAAGTCAATCTCATTTTTGGGGTATTTATCTTCAACACAATTTACTATTCATGAATAATATTTTTTTACTTTTTTTTGTGCATGTGTTTAAGAAAAATGAAGAATACTTATCTTTAGTTGTTATTATTTTTTTCAATTTCTTTTATGCACCTTCATGAGTTGTTTGTTTTTCTTTTTCTTGATTTCAATACAGTTGTTCATTATTGAAGTAAGTAAATTGGCTATTTTGGAGAAATTGTTGTTTGATTGATTGAATTGTAGTTGTTTTCATTTTTTCCTCTTGTTCTTTTCAATCTTGTTATATTTATGTTTGAATATGAAATAAGCAAAATCATAAATAAATAGTTTTTTTTTTGTTAATTTGTTTTGTTTCAATGTACTGATTTTAATTATATTTTTTTGTCTATGATTCACAGATATTACGGTAATTATTACATCAGAGAAATTAATTCTATTGGGAAAACCATTACTTTTGTTACCTATATTTGCACAAGGTTTGATAGAAAACATGACTTCCATCCTAATTTTGTTGATGATCATATATGTGTTTTGAGTGGAATGAAATCGTATGTTCAAACTTTATATCATTTGCACCAAAGAGAATCAGGGAGGAAAACGAGAAGGGAATGGCTTCAAAGCATGAAGTATCATGATCATTATCGTGTTTATTTGCATTGTTGTTGCTTTTGCCACCGCTCTCGCTGTGTTTTGGAAGAGGCTGCTATAAAATAACTACGTTCTAGTTGACTGTTAACGCTTGATTTTTTGTTGTGGAATTGGTTGTTATTCTTATTGTTGTTTCTTTCAATGTTACTCAATTTTGCGTTGTTGTTATTTGTCTTGTAATGTTTTAAATTTCATCTCACTTTTTTGTCGCATTGTGACTGAGATTGTGAGAATTGTCCTTTCTTAAGTATCATAAATGCTTGTTATCGATTCACAACAGTTCTTGTTGATGTGCAAATTTATGTTCTATTCAATGCCTTTACTTTTTCCTATGCTTATACTTACTCATCACTATTTGTATTTATATTGTTTTTATTTTTATTTTTTCAAAGATTATTTTCGTGTAATTATATCAAAATTTTATATTTTATATTTATATTGTTTTATGTTTTGTTAAATTAATTTTATTTATATTGTGTTTTCTAAATAATAATATTTTCCATTTTAACAAATAGTATTATTATTAGTAGTGTCCATTACCAATATTATTGAAGATTTTTAATTATGAATATTATTTGATATTTCTAATTACCAACATTATTTTAGCAACATTTCATATTGGTTAACAATTGTATTTTGGTTATTAATTTTTATTAATAAAAATTAATTATGTTCTTCTCGACTATATTTTGGTTATTGTTAATTTCATTGTTTATTTTATCATATATATGTATATATTTAGGTTATTATTTTTATTAATATTTTTATTTAATTCCACTGTTTCTTTCATTAAAATGTGTTTAATTATTTTTTATGATATTTTCTTATATGGGCTATTATAAATTTATAAATTATTTTCAATTGCTATTGATTAATTGATATTTTATTGTTAATTTTATTGTTTGTTTAATCATTTTTTTCTATAATAAATAATGTCATATATTTAGGTTATTAATTTTTATTCATATGTTTTATTTAATTTCATACTTTCTTATATTAAATTTTGTTTAATTATTTTTTATAATATTTACTTATATGTGCTATTATTAGTGTCTAAAATTATTTTAGAAATTATTATTATTAATATTATTCACATTATTAATAATATTAATATGAATATGAATAATTAATAATATATGCCTATCAACCATATTTATATTAATATAAATGTAGTTGTGCTAGTTAAAGTAATATAAAAAATAAACATATATTTTATACTCAATCTATAATTGAAAAAAGTACTAAAACAAAACAAAAAATTTATACACAACTTAAAAAAAAAAAAAAAAATTATACTTACAATAAAAATAAAAATAAAAAAACATGTAATATATGCTATTTAAATAATGAGTAAAATAAAAAATAAAGAATAAAGAAATTAAAAAAATGTCATAAAATAATTCTTGACAACTAAACATAAGCAACAAATTTATACCAAATTTGAATATATTACATAACTTAAACATACCATTAAAACAAATCCTTATTGTATTTGAATGTAAGGAAGTAAGCGACGGAACGATGGAGGTTTAGGGTTTGTGTCAGACCCTGCAATGACAGACCTGCACAAACCACAACGCCTCTGTAACAATTCTCCAGCAATACGAACAACAATATACGACAAGGAATAGTGCACAAATCATGGACATCCTCCAGGGGGAGGACACGGTGCCTCCCCCCAATGATCAAGAAAACATTCAGATGCACACGGAAGATAACGAGAAAAAGCCCCAGGAAGAAACGGGAATGGTTCCTGGTACACAGACAGATAATACAGACAGAAATGCAGCTCCCAAAGCAACATCGGCTACCTGTAAGCCTGTTGCAGCTGAAAGACCTAAGATTGAGCTCCCAAGTCAAAGAATCAATACCCAAATCTAGTATATGAAGGATCATGCATTAATAGGGAAATTTATAGGCTTCTGGCCTACAGAGAAAGCTTTGCATGGATGGATTGTAGCCAAATGGAAACCAAAAGGGCACATTACCCTGCAGCTGGGACCTAAGGGCTTCTTTACAGCAGTCTTCAACTGTATAGAAGATCGAAATAGAGTCCTCGATGGAGGACCATACTTCTTTAATGCAGCTGGTCTTTACCTGAGAGACTGGATTGAAAGATTCAACCCAGACAAAGAAGATCTAAGCTGGGCACCAGTATGGATCCGTCTCTATTCCCTTCCATTGGAGTACTGGGATGAAGACTCACTGCAAGATATTGGAAATGGACTGGGGGAATTCATCAAAATTGCGGAGGAGACAAAACTCAGAAGATACACTTCCTACGCCTGCATTTGCGTTTATATGCATCTAAGCAAAGCTCTCCCGGATGTGGTAAGTTTATATCATGATGATTTTGAATGGATTCAGTCAATAGATTATGAACATGTCCCATTTCGATGTAGAAAATGTCATGCCCTTGGCCATCTCTTTCGTGACTGCCCATCAAATCTGAAACCCCCGACCTCTACCTCCTCAGACAAACCTGACTTTGACGGATTTACCAAGGTTAGCAATCACAAAAAGAACCACAAAAAACCTGCATCAAACCCTAAAAAACCTTCCACCAACACTTCAATGCCATCCACCAGTAATAGCTTTGAGATCTTAGCCCAGCTAGATTCGAATAACAATGAGAACCCTTTACACTCTGAGGAGTCTCCCAGGGCATCATCACAATTCATTCCCACTGGCTCAAAGCAACCCCAAAAGCATAAGCAATCCATAGATCTCACCGCCTCCTCACCCAGTCTGATACCGATATGGAAATCTAATGTCATGGAGGTAGACAAGGTGCAACAAGAAACCACAGTTGCAACAGAGATAAAAAAGGAAAGGAGCGAAGCCCAACACATGGAAGAGGAGCCTGAAAGCATAGATATAGGAGATCTGGACATATTTGGATTAGAACAAGCTTGTAGGAAAAAATAATTTGACAAGATCCCAAAAAGATAGCTGGAAAACTTGGAAGTCATCCTTTCCAGAGAACAACAACAAAGAACCCTAGGCATTCAGCCTAGAAGTCAATGGGATGGCAAAAACATTCCTAAAGATAATAAAAAAAGAGGGAGGAAAACAGATCTCCAAAGAACCATCCACATTGGGGAAATGCTGGTGGAATCAGGAAGATATTCCAAGCTTACAAAGTATTACAGTCCCCTACCCAACAATGAATCATGAAGCTCACTTCATGGAATATAAGAGGGCTAAATAGCCCTGGGAAATACAAAATGATAAAAAACATGATTCAGCAGGAGAAACCCCAAGTCTTCTTCATGCAAGAAACTAAATGTAACTCTACAACACTTGGTCAAACCCTTGCAAAAGCATGGCCAGGCAGTCAAGCAGTAGTAGTGGATGCCTTAGGAGCTTCAGGAGGTCTAGCAATAGTCTGGGATGAATGAGCTATCACGCTTACTAATATTCATGCGAGTAAGCACTTCATTCAAGCTACCTTTCATATTATAGGGACAAATGTGCATGGTCACCTAACCAATGTCTACTTCCCCCAGGAGGCAATGCATAAGATAGACATTTTGAACACTTTATCTTTGATCAACTCCAACAGAACACATCCACTCTGGATCACAGGAGGAGACTTCAATATGATTACTAAGCTGGAAGAAAAAAGTGGAGGCAGGAACAAACTGGATAGTGAAAGTATTCATTTAAAAAATTTCATCCAAAACAATTGGCTCATAGATATGCCATTCAACAATGGAATCTATACTTGGAATAACAAACGAGTAGGCACACATCAAATTGCCTCTCGATTGGATATATTTTTTCTTTCAGACAATGCCATCCATCTTGGAGGAGACTTCTCAGCCTCGATCTTACCTCTCACAGGATCAGATCACTGGCCAATCTCGCTCCAATGGCAAAGATCGGGGAGCACCACACAGCGGCCCTTCTACTTTGAAGCATTCTGGTTGACGCATCCAGACTTCAACAATTTGATAAATGCAATTTGGAAAAGCTTCAAACCCCTGGACAGCTCAAAAATGTATCAATTCCAATAAAAACTCAAAAATATTAAAAAAATATCAAGCAATGGAATCAACTTACCTTTGGTAATATCTTCCAAGCACAGAATGCTCTAGATCAAGAAATGAAAAGAATACAACAGATGATCATTACTGAGGGGAGATCCGAAGCACTCTCAGAGCAGGAAAAACTCCTTCAGACACAAATAGCAGAAAGAGCAAAGCAAGAAGAAATACTTTGGAAACAAAAATCAAGAGTTAGATGGCTTAAGGAGGGAGAAAGAAATACAAAATTTTTTCATCGCACTACTATACAGAGAAGAATGCACAACAACATCACTCACATCCAAAATCGGCAAGGAGAACGATTGGAAAAACATGAGGATGTAGAACAAGAGCTTCTTACTTATTTCAAGCAGGTGCACCAAGAACCACAAGTTGATAGACAGCCAGCCATAGAGAAGATCATCAAGAATATCCCAAAAATAATAACAGAAGAACACAATCAGCTCCTCCTTCGGCCAATATCTTTACAGGAAGTGGAGAATGCAATGTGACAACTCAAAGAAGGAAAGGCACTTGGCCTTGATGGTTTTACATCAAATTTCTTCCACAACTTCTAGGATCTAATTAAAGAGGAGGTCTGGTAGGTTGTTGAGGAATCCAGGACTAATAGATGGATGCTTCCCTCTTTGAACGTGACCTTTATTGCCCTCATCCCCAAGGAAGTGCAATCTCTGACTCCTGACAAATTCAGGCCTATCACACTCTGTAATGTCACTTACAAAATCATTTCCAAAGTTATTGCCTCTCGACTGAAGCCGTTGCTACCACTACTTATCTCGCCAGAGCAATCGGGATACGTGGAAGGTTAGAAAATCACAGATGGCATCATTCTCACCCACGAGATTATACACTCCCTGAAGCAGCTCAAAAAAGCAAGTATGCTTCTAAAAATTGACCTCTCTAAAGCTTTTGATAATTTAAGCTGGAATTACATTCAAAAGATGCTGATTGCCTTTGGGTTCTCCCCCTCAGGTTAGATGGGTTATGAGTCTTATAACTTCCACCTTCTTCTCCATTCTGGTCAATGGAATCCCTTCCACCCCCTTCCATCCTTCTAGAGGAATCAGACAAGGAGATCCACTTTCCCCCTTTTTGTTCATTCTAATGGCAGAAGGGCTTGGAAGAAGTATTAAAGAAGCTCTTCATTCCCAGCAGCTCAGAGGCCTCTCCTTTCCCAACACCCCTGCTTTTACCCACCAACAATTCGTGGATGATAACATGCTGTTTGGCCATCCCTCGGTTCAAGAAGCCCTCAAATTAAAATCCCTTCTGACTGAGTTCTCAGATGCCTCTGGCGCCAACATTAATAAGGCTAAGTCCCAAATCTTTTTCTTCCACACCCCTACTATCACTTAGTCTTCCATAGCCCGTATCCTTGGATTCACGATAGCCACTCTCCCCTCTAAATATCTGGGTGCACCTATGACTGATTCTGCTTTAAAGCACTCTTCCTGGCAACTGCTCTTGGAAAAATTGGAAGCTCGCCTCTCCTCATGGACTTATAGAGCCCTCAATATGGCCAACCATCTAGTCTTAATCAAAGTTGTCTTGCAATCCATGCCTCTTTATCTCTTTTCAGTTCTGGCAGTGCCAAAATGGGTACTCAAGAAAATAAAAAATCTTCAGAGGACTTTTATGTGGGGAAATTCGGGACAAAATAGAAAATGGGCACTAGTGAAATGGGCCATGGTCTGCCTTCCAAAAATCTCAGGAGGCACTGGGCTTCGTGATCCTCAACACAGTAATGCTGTCATGGGGGCACGTCTTTGGTGGAAATGGATCTCGGTGCCGCATACTCCTTGGGCCATCCTCTGGACAGCAAAATATGCAAACAACTGACCAATAGATGATCTAATCTGACTCACAGAAGTAGGCAAAGGATCCTTAATCTGGAACGCAGCTAAACAACACAAAGATATTATCCAACAACACAGCTTCTGGGAAGTAAGGGATGGCAATAATGCAAGGTTTTGGGATGACTCTTGGCAGCAAAGACCCAAGCTGAGGGACCTGATCAAACCCCACCAAATACCAGATTGGGAAGAGCAACAGATGGACAAGGTTAGCTAGCACTGGTTTCCCACTCTCACACAAGGATACAGACAATGGATAAACTCAGACCACATCATTAGGCAAGGCACAGAGTCCATTCAGAAAAATTTGGAGGCAAAGCTTCTTAATAGGAAAATTTGTTTTTCTGATAAGAAGGATATAATAAGATGGGGTTACAAGGCACGAGGAACTTTCACCACCCAAGAGGCATACAACCTAATAATAAGGAATCACACAGTCAAGGATCCTCTCCGGAACAAAGTTTGGGCCCCCAACATTTGGCCAAAACTCTTCACTTTCCTCTTGTTATTATGTCAAAACAGAATACTCACTTGGGACAATCTATGGAAATGGAACTTTCACGGGCCCTCCGCTTGCCCCAACTGTAAACAACAGGAAGAAATTGTTAGCTTTGCTACATTTTGTGACATTTCATGGATTGAAAACAGGTGTGGTAGTGTTGTTTCGTGCTTGAGGAAAGCTTGCAGCAGTCGGTTTCATTTTCTTCTTCATTCTACTTATAACTCCATAAACCCTGTTAGCCCTGTTTGCCTTCGTTTTGCCTCCAAAATGCTGTGAAAGCCCTTTTCCATCAAGCCCCTCATCACTAAAGTCTAAACCCATGCGACCATTTTCACGTGACTGCACGCTTAGACCACCCCTTTCTCATCAAATCCACGTGAATCCATGCATTTAACTCCATGTCATCCAATCTAACCCTATCGCGATCAGACGGCATTCACGCTTCCCACCATCGAAAGCTACAGCTTGATAACCCGCGGGGAAAGCAGTTTCCCCGCCGTAACATCCAACACGCGTCGCAGTTCTATTGCATCGCGCCCCCGCATACGGATACCACCTACCTCTCATGAGTGGTGTGGGGAAACTGCTTACCGCCCACATGTCCGTCCCCCGCTCGTTAACGTTTGCACACCTCCACCGCCCAATAGCCATCAGATCTACCAGACTGCGATTCGACGGCCCATGTTCGCCCATCCACGTTTCCTTCCGATAGCCCATGTAATTCGATCTTCGTTGTCCATCTGTTAGATCTGACGGCTTATAATCAATTGCGCCTCCGTTTCTTCCTGATGCCACCCGCCAAGAGATCTCAGCCATCCATCTGTTCCATCCAACGGCTAATATTCATTCTCAGCCCTTCGTTCATTTTCCACGCAGTTTTCATGTGTTTGGCCTAATATGCTATGCTTCCAAGGGATGAAGGATAACAACGATCAGCTATCCACCAACACTCTGCGCAATTAATCTTCAACTACCTCATTCAAGAGACAGCATGACCAAGGAAGGAAAGCACAGTCTCGAGCAATTAAACACCTTTAGCAGTTATTGAAATTCATTCATACAACACTCCACCTTCTCAAGGAGTACACCTAAGTAACAGAGAATGTCAAATTTTGTTCATTAAAGCAGCAGATCGTAGCAGAGGCCCAGATCAAATAGTTAATGTGGTTGGTGGTCAGTCATGACCCCTCCACGCATAGGAAAGTAGATAATTTTGTAATCAAACTCCATATATACCTAGAAACAAAATGTAATGAGGGTTGATGGAGATTGTTCTGATGTAAATTTCAACTTCTGGAGACCGTAACTATTGTGATACCTGCAGTGTCTAGTCTTCATTTTCAGCTAATGCAAGTTTCGTTTGTTGTTAATTGCTCACTTTCCACTTCTTCTTTGTTCCAGGTTGTGCTTGTTATGCATTTTTCATGTTCTCTTGATGTTGAGCATTAGAGGGGTTGTCATCCCACCTCTGTGTTAGAATCTAGTATGTATTATTGAAGGTGTATGCAGGTTTCTGTCTTCTTGGTGTGAGAGAGCTGTCATCCTGTCTATGCATTAGGAAATAGATTTACAAACCTTTCTACTGGTTGCAGCTGGCCATCACATGGTCTTGTGCATCTGCTGGTGTGGTCAGTATTCTCCATTTTCACCTATTCCTTAAACTGTGAGTAATTGGTGGTCTAAAGCCTTGTAGTCTGGGGGTGTTCACCCATGTCTGGGGTTAAAAATAGTAGAAGTCGTTATCTGGCTTGAATATGCATCATTCCTCTCATTCATCCACCATTTTCCACCATTTTCCAGCATTTTTGTTGAGTTTGTAATGTTCCTGAGTATCTCTGATATACAACCTAGGAGATTTTCTTGGAGTGATAACATTAATTGGCGTCGTTGCCAGGGAGAGGAGATTGAAGCTCAGCTTCCCTGGGAGAATGACACAGTTAAAGATTTTGATGATAGACAAGGTCTGGGCACATTTCTGGTTGTAATCATCTATCTAGCGACTCCACTGGAGGAAGACCAACCTTTGGTGACTCCACATTATAGTTCTGGCTCAATTTGTGAGGCATACACGGAGAAATCCTTAGAAATCACTAGCTGAACCAGTGCCTGACCCTGAGAGGATTGTCAAATCGAAGAAAGCATCATAGAAAGGGGCATCAGGATCAGGTAAGCCCAAGAAATATTATTTGTCCTTGCATGAGGAGTTTTTAGCTGAAAATACACAATTTGAAGACTTAGAGCCTAGTGCTGCTAGTGAACAAACACCTACAGAGATTAATAGAGCTCCTTATCAATCTAGTTCCTCTTTGAATCTCAGTCCAAAGAAAGTTTCCCATATAGTCCAAAACATCCCTTTGTCTCTGCCATCGTTCACATTACTTCCTACCATTGAGTCTGCCAGTATCCTTCCACATACCCCAATCATGGCAGGTTAGCAAGCACCTACGAAGATAGAAAGAATTGTAGCTGCTAGGTATGGACCCTTGGTCTTGTCTGTTCCTTTAAATCCCATGCCTGTGGGAGAATATCAGAAATATATGCCCAAGTTAACTGGTACAGAGGGAGTAACAGCAGAAGAACACCTTGAAGCATTTTACAGTTATGCTGATAATTTAGATATAAGTGAAAATGATGTGTGGATGAGAGTTTTTGTTTAGAGCCTTGATGGAGAGGCCAGAAAGTGGTTCAGAGAACTAGCCCCTAGATCTATTACTGATATTGAAGCCTTAGATGATGCATTTTTGAAGCACTGGGGAGATAAAAAGGACTCGCTATATTATCATACTGAGTTTGGTAACCTGGAGAGGGAAAATGGGGAATCATTCTCTGATTTTAATAAAATATTCAATCGTATGTATAGTAAGATACCAGCTGAGGTAAAGCCTACCCCTACCTCTACCAAACTCACTTATGCCAATGCTTTTGACTCTAATTTCTGCCTATTGTTGAGATAAAGAAGATGTGCTACTCTGGCAGACATGGAGGATGCATCATTTTGTCTAATTTAGGCTCTGAAGATGATGTAGAGGTAGAAGCCTTGGAAGAAAACCCCCAGTCCCAACTTAGAAATAAAATTGGCAAAAAATAGCATTGTCCAACTTCCCACTAATCATATTCCTAAGGGTTTAATTCCTCTAGAAACATTGTTTGACCAAAATGATGTGCCTTACAAGGCTACCCAAAAAGAAGACCAATCTGTAGTCTGTAAGCATGACATAGGGAGTCCAGATCAACCTAGATACATACATCTGTCTTCCCATCTATCTGCTGACCAAAGCGCTGAATATTGCAATTTAATGAACCAATTTGCTGATGTGTTTGCCTGGGAGTATAGTGACCTAAAAACTTATGATAAAAAGATTATTCAGCATAAAATCCCTTTAGAGAAAGACACCATTCCTTTAAAACAGAACCTGAGACCAATAAATCCTATGCTTCTTCCTCTAATTGAAAAAAAAATAAAAAAATTACTGACTGCGAAGATTATAGTTCCTCTTAGATATTCCAAATGGGTAGCCAATCTAGTAATGGTGAGGAAGAAAAGTGGAGAAATCAGACTGTGTGTTGATTTCAAAAGCTTGAACAAGTGCTCAAAGAAAGACAACTATCCTCTACCCAAGATAGAGCATTTGTTGCAGAAGGTCTCAGGAGCCAAAGTAATGTCTTTCCTAGACGGATTTTCAGGGTTTAATCAAATTGTTGTGCATCTAGATGACCAAGAGAAGGCTGCATTTACCACTCCTTGGGGCACTTTTATGTATGCTAAGATGCCTTTTGGGTTGATGAATGCTGGAGCTACCTTTCAGAGAGATATGGATATAGCATTTGTAGGAGAGAAGGATAAATTTGTCCTTATCTACCTTGATGACATAACATTATACTCCAGCAGCCATCAAAATCATTTGCAACATTTGAAAAAAGTGTTTCTGAAGTGCAGAAGGTTTGGGATTTCAGTCAATCCTAAAAAGTCACAATTTGCTTTAGATGAAGGCAAGCTGTTGGGACATATTGTTTCTACTACAGGTGTCCGAATTGACCCAAAAAGAGTAAAAGCAATATAGACCTTGTCTGTCCTGAGATCAAATAAAGATATCCAATCCTTTTTGGGCAAAATTAATTTTGTAAGGAGGTTTATACCAAATTTTGTAGAACTGGTGAAGCATATTACCTCCATGTTAAAGAAGGGGTCAGAGGTTGGATGGATTGATGTAGCAAGAGGATCTTTTGAGTCTATCAAGAAAGCTATCATGGAGGCTCCCACTTTAATAAGTCCGGACTACAACAAGGAGTTCCATGTATTCTCATTTGCCTCTGAAGACACCATTGCAGTAGTTTTATTGTAGGCAGATGAAGAAGGTTTAGAACATCCAGTAGCATTTTTTCAACAAGAACTTGAGGGATGTTGAACTGAGGTATGATATTATTGAAAAACAAGCATATGCTCTTATAAAATCCTTGAAAGCTTTTAGAGTTTACATTCTTCATTCCAAGATAATTGCATATGTACTCTCTGTTGCAATAAAAGATGTCTTGACACGACCTGATGCTGATGGAAGAAGGGATAAATGGATTGCAAAATTGATTGAATTTAATATAGAACTGAAGCCCACCAAGCTTGTCAGGGGTCAGGGTCTTGCCAGATTGTTAGATGAAGAGAATTGCAGATCATTGGATATTGATTTCTTGTGCACAATTGCAGAAATTGGTCAGACAGATAAAGGAGAGGAAGCAGCTGAACCAAAAAGAAAGTAATCAGTAGCAAAAAATCTAGCTTCTTGTGATTGGTATTCTGCGATAATTAATTTTTTGCTAAAGCTAGAAATTCCTTCAGACTTTACTAAAAGTCAAGCCAGAACTGTAAAGCTTAGGGCAACTAAATATTGCATTAATGAAAATCTTCTCTACTGGAGGGATTCATCTGGAGTGCTTTTGAGGTGTCTGGATAAAGAGCAGCCAATGGAAGTTATGCAGTAGTTTCATTCCAGCATGTGTGGAGGACACCATTATTGGAAAACCACTACCCACAAAATCCTCAGAGTTGGGTACTATTGGCCCATTTTATTTTCTGATATATTTTCTTTTGTTAAATCTTGTGATAGTTGTGGAAGATTTGAAGGAAAACGGTAGTTGAAGTCCTTGCCCCTAAAACCAATACAGGCAAAAGGACCTTTTCAGCAGTGGGGCTTGGATTTTATTGGAGAGATCAATCTGTATTCTAGTGGCCAACATAGATGGATATTTGTAGCCAATGATTATTTCACTAAGTGGATTGAAGCAGCCCCTACCAAAAAGGCTGATCATAATGTGGTCATGAAGTTTTTGACATTGAATATCTTTACCAGATTTGGTTGTCCACATAAATTAGTCACAGATAATGCAGCAGCCTTCAAGGCAAAAGAATTGGTGGAAATGTGTGATTCAATGGGTATTAAATTGGTCCATTCCACCTCATACTATCCTGAAGGCAATGGTCTAGCAGAATCTTCAAATAAAAGCCTGATAAGGATAACTAAGAAGTTGTTGGAGGACAATAAAAAGAATTGGGATTCTAAGCTCAAGTATGCATTGTGGGCAGACAGGGTGACCATTAAGAAATCCATAGGGAATTCTCCTTTCAAGCTGGTATATGGCACTGAAGCTGTATTCCCAATTCAGTTAACTCTCCTTGTGGCAAAATTCCTTCAAGAAGAGCAGAATGAAGAAGAAGACATGGCAAAGAGGATCATTGATTTAGCATAGGTACATGAGATTAGAGAACAGGTGGTTGAAAAGGCTACAGTACATCAAAAAAAGATCAAGGATGCCTTTGACAGGAAGACAAAGATAGATAATTTTCAGGTTGGAGACTTGGTTTTGAAGTGGGATGCACTAAAGGAAAAGAAAGGAAATTGTGGGAAGTTTGATGCTTTCTAGACAAGCCCTTTTATTATTTCACAGATTCAAGGGAACAACACCATCATACTGAAAAATCGGGGAGGAAAGGAAGATTTTGATGGCCTAGTTAATGGGCGGTTTTTGAAAGTTTACGTTGTTTAAGGTCTTTGGCCTTAAAGTTGTAAATATTTTATTTTATTAGTCTTAGTTTAGGTTCAATGAAACTCCATACCCAATGGAACACTAGGAGTTTTGCTAATTTTTTTTCATCAGGAAGGCATTGATCTGCAGTTCTTGAGACCTAACAGGGAGGATCTCATCCCTAGAAGGAGGCAGTGTTAGCTCTGCTACATTTTGTGACATTTGATGGATTGAAAACAGGTGTGGAAGTGTTGTTTCGTGCCTGAGGAAAGCTTGCAGCAGTCGGTTTCATTTTCTTCTTCATTCTACTTATAACTCCATAAACCTCATTATCCCTATTTGCCTCTGCTTTGCCTCCAAAATGCTGTGAAATCCCTTTTCCATCAAGCCCCTCAGCACTGAATTCTAAACCCATGCGACCATTTTCACGTGACTGCGCGCCTATACTGCCCCTTTCCCGTCAAATCCATGTGAATCCGTTCATTTAATTCCGCACCGTCTGATCTAACCCTGTCGCGATCGGACGGCATTCACACCTCCCACCACCGAAAGCTGCACGCTTGATAACCCACGGGGAAAGCAGTTTCTCTGCCGTAACATCCGACACGCATCGCAGTTCTATTGCGTCGCACCCCCGCATACGGATACCACCTGCCTCCCGTGAGCGGTGCGGGGAAACCGCTTACCGCCCACGTGTCCATCCCTTGCTCGTTAATGTTTGCACAGCTTCGCCGCCCAATAGCCGTCAGATCTGCCCGACTGCGATCCGACGGGCCATGTTCACCCATCCACGTTTCCTTCTGATAGCCCATGTAATTCGATCTCTTCCATCCATCTGCCAGATCTGACGGCTTACAATCAATTGCGCCTCCATTTCTTCCCGATGCCGCCCGCCAAGAGATCTCGGCCGTCCGTCTGTTCCATCCAACGGCTAATATTCATTCCCAACCCTTCGTTCATTTTCCACGTAGTTTTCGTGTGTTTGGCCTATACTATGCTTCCAAGGGACGAAGGATAACAACGATCAGGTACCCACCAACACTCTGCGCAGTTAATCTTCAACTACCTCATTCAAGAGATAGCACGGCCAAGGAAGGAAAGTACAACCTCAAGCAGTTAAACACCTTCAGCAGTTATGGAAATTCATTCATACAACACTCCACCTGCTCAAGGAGTACACCTAAGTACCAGAGAATGTCAAATTTTGTTCATTAAAGTAGCAGATCGTAGCAGAGGCCCATATCAGATAGTTAATGTGGTTGATGGTCAGTTATGACCCCTCCACACATAGGAAAGAAGATATTTTTGTAATCAACCTCCATATATACCCAGAAACAAAATGTAATGAGGGTTGATGGAGATTGTTTTGATGTAAAGTTCAACTTCTGGAGACTGTAACTATTGTGATACCTGCAGCGTCTGGTCTTCATTTTCAGCTAATGCAAGCTTCTTTTGTTGTTAATTTCTCACTTTCCACTTCTTCTTTGTTCCAGGCTGTGCCTGTTATGCATTTTTTATGTGCTCTTGATGTTTAGCATTAGAGGGGCTATCATCCCGCCTCTGTGTTAGAATCTAGTATGTATTATTGAAGGTGTATGCAGGTTTCTGTCTTCTTGGTGCCAGAGAGCTGTCATGTTGTCTATGCATTAGGAAATAGATTTATAGACCTTTCTACTAGTTGCAGTCGGCCATCACATGGTCTTGTGCATCTGCTGGTGTGGTCAGTATTCTCCATGCTCACCTATTCCTTAAACTGTGAGTAATTGGTGGTCTAAAGCCTTGTAGACTGGGGGTGTTCACCCATGTCTGGGGTTAAGCATAGTAGAAGTGGTTATCTGGCTTGAATATGTATCATTCCTCCCGTTCATCCACCATTTTCAAACATTTTTGTTGAGTTTGTAATGCTCCCAAGCATCTTTGGTATACAACCTAGGAGAGTTTATTGGGGTGATAACAGAAACTACTCTGCATCTCATGAACTCCTAACCTTTAGCAAACAAACTCTAGGAAAAAGTAAGCTTCAAAAGCCAAAAAGAAGGAAGAATTAAAGAGGATATCACCAACACCATACGCAGTTGGGCAATCAATCCATATAAGAGTAAACTATTAAACTCTTTATGGAAAATCATCCCATGTCTGCTCATGTGGACAATATGGAAAGAAAGAAACCGTCACATCTTCAAATACTAGTCCACACCTTTAGAAGTCCTATGGAACAATGTTTTCTAAAACCTTCAGGAAACACTAATGCTCCAAACTTGCTATGAAGAAGACTTTCCTTCCATTCCATAGGAAAAGAATATATGGGCGAACTGGAATCTTCAGTTGAACCAAGTACAGGCAAATCATAATAGACTCTCTTCGCACAACAAGATACCAAACAAATGGCTCCCTCCGCCCCATAATATGCTACAACTCAATTTTGATGAAGCATCCAAAGGCAATCCGGGCAAAGCAGGATATGGTGGAGCATTCAGGGATCATAAAGGAAAACTTCTTCTAACTTTCCCAGGCTCAATTAGCTGGGAAACGAAAAAATTGGTCGAATTAGAAGGGCTATGGCAGGGGCTTCTTCTAGCTCATCTTCGTCGTTTCTTCCCACTATTATTGAAGGCGACTCTCAGATTCTCATTAACATGGTTAATCAGATTTTCCAGGGGACACCGTCATACAAAGTGGTTAGCGGCTAGAGATTGGCAGAAAGATTAGAGATCATCAACCAATGGCTCTCCACCAATAGAGTAGTCACCTTCAGACACATCCACAGAGATGGCAACAAAGTCGCTGATCTCTTAGCTAATATAGGAGTTGATAGTCGCTGGACTCTACATGCTGGCTCGCTTAACACTATTGCCACTACATCCCAAATAAAGGATTAGAATGAATTGGTATAGAGTGAAGAAGCACACCCAGATGCGGGTGATCATAATGTCATTAATAACGATTAGATGGAAGGACGACAGGAGGCTTGGCCACATGGCCACCCGCTTCCCCTCCGAGGCCAATGTAAGGAGAATTCATGGAGACTTGCAGGCACCATTAATATGGTGCTCAAGTCGAGAATTTTGCAATAAGCTTAAGGAAATGGCCTCCACAGACCATAACTCAATTTTCCCTCCTCTGATCAACAACACTTGCCCTCCTCGGGTTGCGGAGCCTTGCTCTCGCACCGTAACTGGCAGACGATGTTGGTTGCTCAGTTGCGTGGATGTGGGAAATGGGTATCATTTCTCCCAAACTACGCACTGTAAGTTGATTCCAGCACAAAATCCCTTTGTTTTCCCTCTAAACAACCATTCCTCTGATTCCCCAAGCGTTAGCTTTGACACGAATTCAGTCATGGTGCGAATCTGACACCGCATGCACAACAGAAGATCGGGCAGTCGTGGCGGAAGCATTCATCCTCCCGCTGCGCCCAGCCCTGAATCTGCTTCCCCCTCCTCTTCTCCAGTCATCCCTCATCCCCATGGCACCTTCTCCGGTAGGTATCCGGACACACGCAGTGGCAAAGGGTGGGCTCAACTCCAGGGTGACCACAGGATGAATGTAGCCATCCATACTGCCAATTTTCCCCTTCCCCCTCACCCCGCTCCTCATACGACTCAATTTCGCTTCCATAGCACTCTACACAGGCCCGTCATCACCACCACTATCACCATTACCTTCACTGAGGAAATTGACCCACAAGAAGCTCAGCCAGGGAACAGCGGTGCGCAGCAGGGGGCTGCTCAGCAGAACAGGAATGCCCGAGACCCAGGAAAGTAGCAGATGGTTGAGGACTCTGCCACCCCACATGGAGAGGAGCTGGTTGGCAGCCAGCCAACCACTGAAGGCAGAGCAGGAGACACGAAGGCAACTGGTGGCAGAGTAGGAGACACATCCGGCAAGCATGCAGCAGAGGGAAGCTTTGTTGGCACTCAACCAATTCGTGGAATACTCCGCGGCACATTAGCAGAGGAGGAGGAGTGGTACAAGTATGTGTGTCGTATCGTGGAAGAGCCTGCCATAGATGACCTCTAGGGGGTCCATCCTGATTGACAACTAGGCTTCCAAGTATCGCCCTACTGCCAGCTAGAGGCTTTCTTTTGTTGTTTGGTTGATTATAACTATGTTTTGTTTTTTGAAAACTTTCCTTTTGGTTTGAGTCACTAGTTTTCAATCTAGATCCCCTGTGCAGGTTTTTGTTGTCAAAACTTGTAACCCCTGTGTGGGTTTTATCTTGTTTCACGGACTGGTTTCCCCTTGATGGGGCAGTCGTGATTAGGCTGTGATATTTTTTGACAAACTCTATTCAGCACTGCAGAAGCCAGCACCTCATTATACTTTTATTTTGTTTCATATCAATAGATTAGTATTACTTAGAAAAAAAAAAAAAAAATCCTTATTGTATTTGAAACAAAATTGATAAAAGATATACTAAAAGAAGCCAAACATCACAAAATCACAAAATGTTATATTAAATTCACAATTCAAACAAAAGGCAAACCTTGTTTTGTTATATGTTACATCTGACACTCTTAAATTTGAATTCTATTATTTTTTTTAATGCACTCATAAATTTAAGGTTTATTGACCTTTCAAAGCTTCCTAATTATCCTAACAATCCTTCTCGACGTAATAAAATAGATGTGATAAAAATGCTTAGCAAGTTTTGTGTTAACTAAATGATTATAGAAACAACAATGATGGTGAAGGAAATAAATGAAATGACAATGAAGTTTTCTCTTAACAGAAATATTTTATACATTTAAAAAGGAATATATACAATTCCAATTAATCATCCCACTATCATGAAAGACGAAACCCTGAAAAATTGATTCATAATCTCAGAACATGATGATAATAAAGCTATTTTTATAAAAAATAAAATAATTGTATTTTTTATATTAAATAAATAGTTAATAGAAAGATATAAATAAATATATTATTTATTTTTTATATATTTATTAATTTAATATAAATTAGAAGGTGTATATCATAATAATAATTTAATTTAAGGTTATAATTAAGTTAGATATTTAATTTGTATATTAAATTGTGTTTTTTTTGTGAAATCAGAGATGTATTTCACAATTTGTTTTTTTGTTTGTTTTATTTGAATTTAATTTTAAGAAATAAATTTGGCCTTTTGTAATAAAACTCTAAAGTAAGATTTCCACCCACCCTCAATAATTAATATATTTAACTAACTCACTCTCTTGCTTTATAATAACAAATGGAAAATTAGATCTTAAAACTAATTCAAATTACTCTACAAATAATTTAACACTAACTTTTTAACAATTTGAATAATTTTTTATATAAAAACATATTAATTTTTATATTAATTTTTAACATACTAATCACTCAACATTAATTAATTAATTTATATATATATATATATTAATTTCCTAAATTTATTAATGGCCATACATGTAAAAAATAATATACAATTGAATTAATAAACTATTAATTATTTTATTCACTAGAACAAAAAAAATTAAAAAATCTAAGACATACGCTATATTTTAGTGATATTTGTCTTAGCTACTGGTAATTATAAGAACGACTGACAATGATCTGTATTGTGTAACATTCAACCTACGCCACTCTAAAATTTGTCGTAATTTTTATATGGCATTCAGTAAGTTGGGCTGTATATGTTCACTATTAAATTTCTGTAACTCAGTTATCTAAAAGTAAATATGTGAATAAATATCTATTGGCAAACCACATATTTATTACCATGTTTCAAAATTACGGATAAAGAGAACGTCTTATTTGTTTTAATTAAACTTTTTATGTTTCACAATTCTGATGAAGATGATTCCTGCATCAAACCAACTAGTGGACGTTTGCAATGGCGACATCGTCATTGTGTATGACAAATGTGTAATGTGTAATGGTGTACGTTCCAAATGTCTAATACGTTTGTTTCTCTGTGATATGGTGTACGTTCCAAATCGCTTTATAAAGTTAATGTTTTTCCCAAATAACATTTTTGTGGTTTCGCACTTATCTTCAACGACATGACATTTATGTCGTGAATAAAGAATTTCAAACTTTCACGCTAAAGTCCAAGACTATAAATCAATTTGTGAGGTGACTTAACTAAAACAGATGGGGTTACATGGTTCGTGGGGCAATTGAGTAAGTTTATGTGCATTGTAGATATTATTCTGATATTGACCACGCTTATTTTGTATGGTTATACTTGTCATGTTCATGAGCCCCGCAAGATGACATAATGAATACATGAATGAATCATAAAAATTTATATCTCTCAAGGTGGTGTTAGTGAAGGACTTTGTGCCACAAGGTCAATTATCTTTTTCATATATGCACTTATTGGATGGAACCTTGCTGTAATATGCTCAATTTTTTATATCTTGCTTGGAATTTCTCCCTTTGGAATTGGAACTTTCTCTTGGAATTGGAACTCCCCTCACCTCAGTGGTATTTTGTTTTCCTTCTTTCTTATGATCTACTTCATTTGCATTTTTGTGTTTATCTTTCTTCTTATTGACAGTTATTTTTGTGTTTATTTTTCTTCTTATTATTAGTTTTTCACATTGGAAGCGGATCTGCCTTTGAGGACATTAGAGCCTTTGTTTGAATGTGATTATTTTTCTCATCAACTAATCATTCTATAAATTCATTAATAGTAGCAATATTTCATTCTTTAAATATGTAAAGTTTAGTAGTGTGGAAAGAAGAAATAATTATTAAATACTTGGGTCCTAGTATTTAGAGAACTAGAAGAATACGTATTTCTTCATTTCTATTAATGTCAATTTTTTTTACTTAATGAATGAAATTATTGAAACTAGATAAGAAGTTGTATAATGTTTTAAGTTTATTGGGCTCAAAGCTATAAGCTCATTCTCTAGTTGATGCCCTCTCAACTCATCCATCATGCCAAACAAATACTCCACAATAGTCCACCAATCGTTGGGAGTTGTACAAGCATTAATGTTGATGTGTAAATACAAATAAATGGATAGGCATAGGATCCCATAGGGCTCATCCATTATGTTTAAGTTCACTCATTCTCCATGTACGAAGTGGATTCAGCTTCAATCGCCATAGTGATTTTGTAAAGTCCCTCAGTGTGTAGTAGAAGTAGGACCTTTGGATTCCATTCAAATTATTTGAAAGGAGTAAGAATCACACTAACAATGAGCTAATCCATCTACTTTTGTTATTCAATACTTTTTGAAATACAATAATTATGAGTATTTTTCTCGCAAACTCCTTGAAAGATTTGAGACCATGTTAGAGTTTAATCACAAGTTGAAGATCTAGTTCTAATAAAGTAACTACTTAAGGAAGAAAGAGATTGAAGGGACCTAATAGTGGCACATTTGATGTAGGAGACTTGGTAATGGTGAACTTAAAGAAGGAATTAATTCCTAGAGGTACACATAGTAAGCTTAAGTACTAGAAGATCAGGCGATGTCAAGTCCTAAGGAATATTTCCCATAGTTTCTAGAAGTTGGGGTTACCAAGGAATTTGGACATTTCACCTGTATTTAATGTTCATGACTTGTAAAAGTTTCAAGGAGGAGACAAGGATGATGAATAAGGTGCCATGGTGAGTGAAAGAAACTATTTCCTACCAAACTAATAGAATATTTAAAGTCTTCAGGAAGAGAGTTAGAAGAAGGAAAATAAGGAGTACTACAAACATTTGGTATAATGTAGAAACAAATGTTTCATTTATATATCATGGTATTTTGAAGAATAATTGGCACAACTACAAGGTCATTTATCCTCTTTAACATTAATATTACATCCACATGAGCTAAAACCACATGCATTTAATACCAAGGATATTTGATGTAGGAGGATCTTTGGCCTAAAAATATTGTCATCGATCAGCTTCAGTTAGTACTTAGAAGTGGAAATAATAGCATTGTGATAGTGCTGCAACTAGACCTTTCTATTATAGTTCCATGAGTTTGTCATTGTAGTTACATTCTTATGACTCTACCGTTGTTATTACACTATTGTGGCTATGGCATTAATACTACAGTGTTGTGACTCTACAATTGTTCTTACATTGAGACGACTTCGTCATTGTTGTTATAGTGCTACAACTCCACTATTGCTATTATTGTGATGTGACTCCACCATTTCTTTTACAATGTTGCAACTCTACTACAACACTATGGATCATACCTTGTTTCAATTCCATGTGTCTTCGAGGACACTATGAAAAATTGATGGCCCACTAGTGTAAGGGAATAATGACTCGTTTAGGGAAAAAATGATAATGTTCAACCACTGTGATTGTTTATTTTCAAAATTACCATTTAACAGAAAAGAATAGACAAGGAATTACATAACATCAGGAGAAACATAGGTGAAAATAGTTTGTGAAGCTAGAAAGAAATGGAGGAACAAATAGAAGACAAACATCTAGTTGCATTTGGTGGTAAAAAAAACAGTGAGTACATAGAGTCATATCATTGAGTAGGAACGTACATAGATTGTAATAATGAATTAATGTGTATATTAATAATAAATAAAAAATCATTTTCGTCTCTTACCTTATTTACTCTAACTATAAATCCCTCACTATTTTTTTTGTCTTTGAATTTTGTTAAAGTTAACACACAATTTGTTAGGAACTCTTTTGGTAGAGACAATGTTCCTATAGCTTATTGCATCTAGGATTTTAGGGTCACCTACTTCATAGGTTTACTCACATCTATCTCAAAGAAAAAATTGTTTGACTGGAATGACCAAGCTACCTTATCATTCACTCTCTCTTAAACAATGCCATGTATTTTGCACCAATATTGGAGACACTTGATTTTGTTAAAATATCCATGGTTGAATGTAATGCATCAACACAAGGAATCTAGAGTGTATTGATGCAAGAAGGAAGACCATTGTATTTTGAATGTAAAAAAAGAAAGGAAAAATATTTGATGGAATATATATATATATATATATATATATATATATATATATATATATATATATATATATATATATATATATATATATATATATATATATATATATATATATATATATATATAAGAATTTAAAGGAATTTTACATGTAATAAAAAATTGGAAGGAATATCTCATTGGGAGGCACTTTAAAGTCAAGAAAAACCATGATATCATAAAGTATTTTATGCCTAAAATATTTTCATCAGAAGAGCAATACAAATGGGTAGAAAAATTGAAACGATTTTATTTTGAAATAATCTAAAACTAAGGAAGAAAAATGTAGTAAAATGTGCTCTTTCTTGAATGGAAGAACCTCAATTTTATACTATTACATCCTATATTCTTATTTGGCTAGAAGAATCTCATCATGCGTGACAGAATGAAAATGACACTAAATATAAAAGACAATGTTGAAAGGATTGGATAATATCTATGGAACATTGGAAGTGGAAGTGAGATATCCTTCGGTGCAAGGGTAGAATATTTTTATTCCCTCAATTATAGTTGAAGCAAAAAATATTAATGGAGACTCGTGACTATTCTAAGGATAAAAAAATATTTTGATAAGGAATGAGGAAATATATTAAAAAGATTGTAAGAGAATATCAATTTTCGTAAACAAATAAAGTAAAGACAAGAAAAAAAATAGGAGTTATTTCAACCATTACACATACCAAATAAAAAATGACACGATATATCAATGGGATACATTATAGGTTTACCAAAATCTAGAGATAAAGATGCAACATTTGTGGTCAATCATAGGCTCGAAAAATATACACATTTTTGCATAATTCGAGGTGAATTTACAACAACCCAAAAAAAAACAAAAAAATTCATGAAGGAAACTAATAAACTTCATGCAATTGGTAAATTAATAGTAAGTGGAAAAGATCCAAAATTCCAAAAGAAAAAAAATTGTGATGATGTATGGAGGACGAGTTGAATAACTCTCGATGTGAGTATAGAAAATAATCCCCAAATATATGGACAAACAAAAATAGTTAATATATGTTTAGAGGGTTATCTATGATGTTATTCTTCAAACAAAAAATATTAATGGATGAAGTGGCTTCCTCCAGCAAAATGGTGGTATAATACCAACTGTTACACATCTACTAAAATGTCACCATTTGAGGCCTCTTATAGATATAAATCTTCTAGTATCTCATATCTTTTGGAAGATGATTCCAATGTACAGGAAATAGTCACATACGGAAAAGACTAAAGAGTTTTTTGAAATTCTTAAGGAATTTTAATTGGTGCAAAATAATATGAAGCAACAAGTGAATCAACATTGAAGTGAAAGACAATTTGAAGAGGGTGTTGGGTATTTTTAAGAAAACAACCTTACAAGAAATATACACTCAAACCAAAGAAGAATAACAAATTACCTCCAAACATATGAATCTTTCAAGATTATTCACGAGATTGGTCAAATAACCTATGAGTTAGATTTTCCTTCATCTCACATTGATAAGGTTTACCATGGCTCTTTCCTTGTTTTTGGACAAATTATGCTAGCACGAATAGGACATACAATAGTAGATGAAGAAGGGAATTTGATTTCTAAACTAGAAAAAGTTGTAGATCAATGTTCTCTATCTCTTTGGAATATAAAATTTGTCCAATAATTGATCTCGTGGAAGAATTTGTCTCTGGAAGAAGCTACATTGAAAAATAGAAATGTATGAAGAACAACCCTCAATTACAGGTGATGCAGGAGCATCCAAACTTAGCCAGCAATGTGATTGTATGTTCACATGTTGTGGCTAACAAGAGATGAATTTCATTGACCTGAGTGGTCAAAATCAATTCTTAGTAGAGAGGGTGTTGGGTATTTTTAAGAAAACAACCTTACAAGCAATATACACTCAAACCAGAGAAGAATAATAAATTACCTCCAAACATATGAATCTTTCAAGATTATTCACAAGATTGGTCAAATAACCTATGAGTTAGATTTTCCCTCATCTCACATTGATAAGGTTTACCGTGGCTCTTTCGTTGTTTTTGGACAAATTATGCTAGCACGAATAGGACATACAATAGTAGATGAATAAGGGAATTTGATTTCTAAACTAGAAAAAGTTGTAGATCAATGTTCTCTATCTCTTTGGAATATAAAATTTGTCCAATAATTGATCTTGTGGAAGAATTTGTCTCTAGAAGAAGCTACATTGAAAAATAGAAATGTATGAAGAACAACCCTCAATTATAGGTGATGCAGGAGCATCCAGACTTAGCCAGCAATGTGATTGTATGTTCACATGTTGTGGCTAACAAGAGATGAATTTCATTGACCTGAGTGGTCAAAATCAATTCTCAGTAGAGAGGGTTGGATCTCTCAAAAATTATCTTTACTCCAATTATTGTGATAATTAGAATATTGTATTATTTTTAGAATAGGAGAAAAGTTGTTAGTATATCTGTGTATCAGAGTTTGAGAATAGGGATTTAATGGTTCAGTTGATAAAAATAGAGATTGAGTTGCTAATGCAGTCAGGATAGGATTTGATTCATAAAAGAGGAAAGAATGTAATGACAGAGAGAATACATGATTGAGAATAGAGTAAGTAAGCAAGAGGTGTGTGAGAGATAGGGTTGGAGAGTGAACAGAGGTTAGAAAAACTATTGTAATCGAGCCAAGAGGGAAAAACTTTGGAAATTCTATTTTATTGAATAAATGATTAAGTGTGGTGTTGTGTGTTAATCCTGGTGCAAAAATTCATTTGAATCTATGTTTCAGTGTTCTAGACCCTAATCGGGCATTTTTCTCGTTTATACATTTTCACAGTTGACATGTATTAAGCGTTAATATTGAATTTAAGCACTAAACCTTTCCTTAAACTTCTTTCTTAAAAGCATGAATTAAGCACGTGAGTAGTATATGAAAAGTGGTAAGCGGTATCTCGCGTGCCATAAAATTGGTAAACGATATTTCTAAAATTCATGCAATTAGCCTAAGTGGGTGACACCTAGCACGAGAAAACCAGATATTTCATGTGTTATCGACCTGATATCAGTGATGCAAGATTTCACGTGAGATTACGTGATATATGTTGGATCTGAAGGAGTGAAATCGACGGCGTGGATTGAAGCGGCTGACGAAAGGAGAGGTCAAAGAAGGACCAACGGTGATTGGTGAGGAAGGTGGGACCCTCAAGTGGAAATACACATACATAATCTGATTAAAGCATAGCTGATTGGTTCTAAAGTTAACCAATAATCTAATTCCAGACTACCACCCCATTTTCGTCAACCTCCTACATCATTTGGGTATCAGAGCAGGATTATGTTTTGCTATAGTAAACATGCCACTAAGGAGAGGATCTGGCATAGGTCGGGGAAGACTTGTAGCGAATGTAGTTCTACTGGATGAGATCTGAAATCTACATACAAGGATGGAGACAATAGAGACTTCTCAGAGGACAGCACCTGATGACGGAGATGCCAGTGTTGTAGAAGAATCTTATGAGGAAGAAGAAGAGGATGAAAGTGAAGCTGTCAAATTTCTCAAGATATTGGCCAAAGCAAGTGGAAGACCAAAGGTGGAAATAACTTGGTATGATGAGAATCTCAATGTAGAAGAATTGATGGACTGGATAAATTCATTAGACAAGTATTTTGACTATGAGGAGGTTGATGATAAAAATAACGTGAAATTTGTAGTTACCAGATTAAAGAGTCATATAGCTATTTGGTGGGATGAATTACAAACATCCAGAGGGAGAAATGGAAAGCCCAATATCAAACAAGGGATAAAATGGGAAGTAGATTGAAAGCAAATTTATGCCAAAAGATGATCAGTTAAATCTTTTAAGACAGTTACAAAATTTGAGGCAAAAAGGAATGACTGTCAAAGAATACACAGAAGAGTTTTATAAGCTGAGCATTAGAGCAGGACATGTAGAGGATGATGTATAAAAGGTAGCCAGATACATAAATGGGTTGAGATATGACGTATAGGAAGAAATCAGATTGCTGAGTCTGAAGACAATTTAAGATGCCTATCAAGCAGCTTTGTAAGGCAGAAGAGAAGATGTTGAGGAAGCAAAATCATAGCAATAGAGGAAAAAGTTCAGCAATAGGTAGAGGAACTACTAGATCAAGATTTCAGCACCCTCAGGGTGAAGCAGGAGGTTCATGTAGTAGACCACCACAGAGAGGCGAATTTAGTAGAGGAAGATTTGTACCCAAAGGGATAGGCCGAGGAAGAGAAACTTGGTATTAGACATGTGGAGAATGGGGACATGGATCATGGGATTTTCCTCATAATAAAGTAACAAATCAGAGTAATGTGAATGTGGATGAGGCAAGGGAAGAGAAACCTCAAATTTCAAACAAGGAAGAATCACCTAAAGTAGGAGAATCCTTGTTGTTGAAAAGGGTATTGCTTAAGGCAGAGAAAGAGACAGGAGAACCAGCTCAGAGAAAGAGTTTATTTAGAACTACATGCAATTCCAAAGGAAAATTTTGTAAAGTGATAATTGATAGTGGAACCACTAATAACCTTGCTTCTACAGAAATGGTGGACAAGTTAGGACTAGTAAAAATAGTACACCCTACTCCTTACAAAGTATCATGGCTGCAAAAAGGACATCAGCGTATTGTGACAAAACAATGCAAGGTAGAGATACATATTGGTACTTATAAGGATGTGGTATTGTGTGATGTAATGCCAATGGATGTATGGCATGTGTTGTTGGGAAGACCTTAGCAGTTTGATCGGAAAGCTATTCATGATGTGAGAAGAAATACTTACACTCTAGAGAAGGATGGAAATAAACACACACTGCTACCATTGAAGGATGAAGGAGGCAAAGCAACACCTGGAAATAGTGTTATGATGATGAGTGGGAAATAATTGTTGCAAGAAGTCAAGAAGGATGAACAGATGCATTTTGTTGTCATAAGGAGACCTAAGGTAGTTTTAAATTCCACAAACTTAGATGATTTATCTGAAGAAATCAAAACTCTATTGAATGATTTTGTTGATATTATTGTGGATGAGTTTCCAAATGCATTACCACCCATCAGGAGTATTAGTCATCATATTCATCTAATACCTAGAGAAAGAATGCCAAACAAAGCAGCATACAGGTTAACTCCTCAAGAAAATGCAGAAGTTGGAAGACAAGTACAGGAACTGATGGATAAGGGATTAATCAGAGAGAGTCTTAGTCCATGTGTTGTACCAACATTACTCAGTCCAAAGAAAGGTGGTGAATGACATATGTGTACAGATTCCAGAGCCATAAACAAGATATAGATTTCCTTTACCACGCATGGATGATTTGATGGATTTTTTAAGTGGGTAAAAGTATTTTTATAAAATAGATCTGAAGAGTGGATATCATTAAATAAGGATTAGAGAAGGAGATGAATGGAATACTACATTTAAAACAAATAGTGGGTTGTATGAATGGTTAGTGATGCCTTTTGGACTCACTAAAGCACCTAGCACATTCATGAGATTAATGAATGAAGTCTTGAAGGAATATTTAAGCAAGTTTGTCATTGTTTATCTTGATGATATTATAGTTTTCAATAGAAGCAAAGAAGAATGTTTGGAGCATCTTAAGTTGGTTTTAAGAACTCTGCAGAAAGAGAAACTACTAATAAATCTGAAGAAATGTAGTTTCATGAAAGAAAAATTAAAATATTTTGGATTTGTAGTTTCTAAAGAAGGCTTGAGAATGGATCCAAAGAAATTCTAAGCAATATGGAACTGGCCTACTCCAAGAAACATATTTGAGGTAAGAAGCTTTCATGGTCTTGCAAGCTTTTATAGAAAACTTATCAAAAGTTTTAGTCAGATTTGTGCACCAATTATGGAAACAATCAAAGAGACTAATCAACCATTCAAGTGGACAAAAGCAGCAGACCAAAATTTTAAGTTGCTGAAGACGAAAATTACAGAGAAACTAGTTTTAGCTTTACCTGATTTTGGGAAAGTTTTCCAAGTTGAAACTAATGCTAGTAGAGTTGCAATTGGAGCAATTTTGAGTAAGGAACAGAGACCAATAGACTACTTTAGCGAGAAACTAAATGAAGCTAAGAAGAAGTATTCTTCTTATGATAGAGAATTTTATGCTATTGTGCAAGCTTTAAAAAAATGGAGACATTATTTGCTACCAAAGGAGTTTGTATTATATTCTAACAATCATGCATTACAGTTCATAAACAACTAGCCAAAATTGAACCAGAAACATGCAAGTGGGTATATTTTTTACAAAGTTTTACTTTTGTGATAAAACACACAAGTGGTAAGTTTAACAAAGTTGTTGATGCTTTGAGTAGGGTAAATTTCATTATACAAGAATTAAGAGTTGGTGTTGTAGGATTTGAAGAAATGGTTGATATGTATAAAGATGATGCAAAATTCAAAGATATTTATGGACTTGTACAAAATCCAATAGTTCATAATAGAAGTCAGTGGTTAGATTATCTTATCCAAGGAGTTTTACTGTTTAAAGGTAACAAATTGTGCATTCCTAAATGTTCTATGAGGGAAAACACAATCAAGGAGAACCACAGTGGAGGATTATCTGGTCACTTTGGAAAAGACAAAACCTTTTCTCAGGTAAATGATTTTTACTATTGGCAAAAGATGCAAACTCATGTTAATAAATTTGTTGAGAAGTGCAGAATCTGTCAGCATGCTAAAGGGAAAAGCCAAAATACAGGATTGTGCCAGCCATTGCCAATACCAGATCGACCATGGGATGGAATTAGTATGGACTTCGTTTTGGGGTTACCTAGAACTCAAAGAGGGAATGATTCAATTTATGTTGTGGTAGATAGATTTTCCAAAATGGCACATTTCATTGCATGTAAAAAGACTAGTGATGCAACACATATTGCTAATCTGTTTTTTCAGAGGTTGTAAGGTTACATGGATTTCCTGTAAGTATTGTGTCTGATAGGGATACAAAGTTTGTTGGGCATTTCTGGAGAACTCTTTGGAAGAAACTAGGTGCCAACCTTAGTTTTAGTTCAAAATATCATCCTCAAACAGATGGACAGACCGAAGTGGTAAATAGAAGCTTGGGAAACATATTGAGAAGTTTAGTGTATAACAATCCTAAGTAGTGGGATTTAGCACTCTCTCAAGCTGAGTTTTCTTATAATGACACTCCAAACCGAAGTACTGGGATGAGTCCATTTTAGATTGTTTTTGGAATGAATCCAAGAGGTGTGTATGAACTCAGAAATTTGGGTAAACAGGAGACAAGAAGTGCAAAAGCCGAAGAGTTTGCAGAGCATATGCAGAGACTACAAGAATATGTCAAAGAGATATTGCAGGAAAGCAGTGGAAAATACAAACAGAGAGTTGATATGAGGAGGAGAGAAAAAGAATTCCAAGTGGGAGATCTAATGATGGTATACTTGAGAAAAGAAAGATTTCCTATTGGGACTTACAATAAACTAAAGATGAAAAGTATAGGGCCATGCAGAATTGTGAGGAAGTTTTCAACTAATGCTTATGAAATTGAATTGCCAGAAGGCATTGGAATATCACCTATTTTCAATGTTGTAGATTTGTATCCATACAAGGAGACAGAGTCAGAGCTACAGGAGGAACCTATAGGAGATGAAGTTCAAACTTTAAATTGGGAAGAACAAATGCCAAAGACTGTCAAGAAAGAGGTGGAAGCTATTTTGGAGAAAAGAGTATCCAAAAGAAGCAGAGGACATGTTTATTTTCAATATTTAGTCAAATGGAGGGGACAACCAATGGAGGATGCCAGTTGGATAACAACGATAGAATTACAAAAGTATGGAGTAAATCTTGAGAGTTTGACGAAGAATTCTTTTCTTCCCTAAGAGTCTAATGCAGGAGCATCCAGACTTGGCCAGCAATGTGATTTTATGTTCACATGTTGTGGCTAACAAGAGATGAATTTCATTGACCTGAGTGGTCAAAATCAATTCTTAGTAGAGAGGGTTGGATCTCTCAAAAATTATCTTTACTCCAATTATTGTAATAATTAGAATATTGTATTATTTTTAGAATAGGAGATAAGTTGTTAGTATAGGTGTGTATCAAAACATGAGAATAGGGATTTAATGGTTGAGTTGATAAAAATAGAGATTTAGTTGTCAATACAGTTAGGATAGGATTTGATTCATAAAAGAGGAAAGAATGTAATGACAGAGAGATTAGATGATTGAGAATAGAGTAAGTAAGCGAGAGGTGTGTGAGAGATAGGGTTGGAGAGTGAACAGAGGTCAGACAAACTGTTGTAATCGAGCCAAGAGGGCAAGACTCTGGAAATTCTATTTTATTGAATAAATGATTAAGTGTGGTGTTGTGTGTTGATATTGGTGCAGAAATTCATTTGTATCTGTGTTTCGGCGTTCTAGACCCTAATTGGGCATTTTTCTCTGTTTATGCATTTTCACAGTTGATAAGTATTAAGGTTTAATATTGAGCTTAAGCGATAAACCTTTCCTTAAACTTCTTTCTTAAAAGTATGAATTAGGCATGTGGGTAGTATACGGAAAGTGGTAAGCAGTATCTCGCGCACCATAAAAGTGGTAAATGGTATTTCTAAAATTCACACGATTAGCCTAAGTGGGTGACACATAGCACGAGAAAACCAGAGATTTCACGTGCTCTCGACCTGATATCAGTTGTGCAAGATTTCACACGAGATTGTGCGATATCTGTTGGATCTGAAGGAGTGAAATTGACGGCGTGGATTGAAGCACCTGACAAAAGGAAAAGTCAAAGAAGGACTGACGGTGATTGGTCAGGAAGGTGGGACCCTCAGGAGGAAATACACGTACAGAATCTGATTAAAGCACAACTTATTGGTTCTAAAGTTAACCAATAGTCTAATTCCAGACTACCACCCCATTTTCGTCAACCTCCTACATCAACAGGTTTTAGAGGGAAATATATTTTAGAGATGAGGCCTATGTTAAAACACTAAAGCCCCTATATTAAGGCATAACAAGAATTCATTGTTAACTTATTATTTATGGATAGGTGAAGCTAGTGTTAGGTTACATCATGTCATAATATATCTTATTTACAATTAAAAAAAAGGCCCATATGTATATACATCATATATTATCTTATGACTTGATTGATTATAAAAAAAATTCTACCAATAAAAATATTTCTATCTACTTATCTATTGACATTTTTCATTTCAATGTTTTGCTTCATGATGAGATATTGAAGAATAAATCTCTACATAAATGTCTTAACTCATGAACCCCACTAGCTTTATATGAGGATCTATATCATAAAATGAGAAAAGGAAAATGCCAAAAAAAAAAAATGTGTTGATTGTTCTCATATCAATACAATTTTTAATAAATAAACACAAGAAACTTTTGTCTAAATATACACACTACATTATCACATTCATAATTTTATTGAATATCTCGATCGCACAAAAATATAAGTGAATTTATCTCTCATCCAACAACCTCCTATAACCAGTCGGGAGGATTCAATTAGTGACATTCTCTATTTGAAAATAATCGATACTATAACATGTTTATGTTACTAAAAATAAAACACAAAATAGATATGAATTAATTTTTCTAATGATAAAGGATGTATGGATTATTAAATGTGATATTATAAAAATGAAACATGATAGATTTGATAAATTGTTATTGTGATGGAGGGATCTCTCACACCATTTCAATACAAATTTCCAAGTTAATGATATGCAGTGGCTAAAATATCAATGGTTTCATTAACTTTTTCTAAGTTAATGCTATGCAGTGGCTAAAATATCAATTGTTTCATTAACTTTTTCTATAATATAAACATGGTTAAGAGTATGGTTCAGTTAGAACTTTCTTTTGGTGAAAGTGTTATTTTTCATTATTTAAAATGGAGTCTTGAATGTGTGAATGGATTTGATATCTTAAAAATATTAAGAGACATAGATTGAGAATTAATGGTTAAATTTGACAGGGATTTATCTTATTTCATTTAAAATTTACATGGCATTAATAACATTTATTTAAATTTATTAAACATTAATTTGAGGAGTATTTTATATATATAATTGATTTTTTCATAAAATAGCAAAAAGTTTTGATTTTTCTAAAAAATAGAATATATATATATATATATATAGAAAAGGATAGAGGATATATTAGATACTTGGCCTTAATGCCAAAAAACGGATTACAAAAGGTGAGTCTAATTCCACAAGTCCCACACAACCATGCAAGGCCATGGCATTTATGCTTAGCTCACATCTCTTTTTGCCTGCTACTATGTAATCTATTTCAGAGATTTTCCCAACTTTATGGGTACATACAAACTGATTTAACAAAAGGCAGTAAAACATGACAACTATCTAAATTAAGGAATTGGTTCCCATGATTCTTGTCCTCCTCTGAGTAAGGCTCCAGCCATAAGGAGGGCTACTTTGTTGGCTTCGATGTCCGCCTCCTTATTATTAGCTCTCAACACATGATAAAAATTCAACTTTTGGAAAGAGTCTCTAAGATCTGTTACTCTGAAAATCAGCCTTGCAAGCCTTAGATCCATTGGCTTAGAATGAGTCACCATAATGTTAATTATTACCTGGGAGTCCCCAATTACATTTGCCTCCCTGATGTTCAGCATTTTCATAATCTTGAGTCCTTAGAAAAAATCCAAAGCCTTAGCTTGAATGCTAGAAGCTATGCCCAAGCCCCAGGCGAAACTGTGTATCCTTGTGTCATCGGGATTCAAAATGATGCCTCCAGCACCAGCTCTTCCAAGATTGGCCTTTGTAGCCCCATCAAAAAAGAGGGAGAATCTCTGCTAATTTGTGGCCAAGTCATTTGCTGAAAGTCTTATTTGCCAATCTTTGGGGAGGGAGATACTGTTTGCGCTATTTTGGAACTGGAGTTCGAGAGAGGAGCCCCAATTTATATCTTGCTGGCCGAGATTTAAGTCATCTTTAATATCTCTTAGACTCTCTTTAAGCTGGCTTTTAATCTTAACTGCCAAAAGCTTGGCCTCCTGTTCGTAGCTTCTAAAAATCCTTTTATTTCTCTCAAGCCAGACCTGCCAACAGATTATTTTAGGGAGAGCTATCCAAGTAGCTCTGATAATTTTGTTTTTTGGGGGAGTCTCAGGATACCTTTGCATCCATTTAGTAAAAATATCGGGGATGGAGGAAGGTAACATGATGTTGGAACTCAGATTTCCCAACAATTCTGTCCAAATCTGCAAAGTGAAGGTGCATTCAAGCATCAGATGAATTACGCTTCCCTGGTTTACCTTACAAAGGTTGCACCTTGAAGGACCGTGAAAACCACATTTCTGGAGATTATCATTTGTTAAGATTTTGGAGTGACATAGTAGACAGTTGAAGAAATCGATTTTAGGCAAGGTGGGATAATGCCATATCCCTTTCCAAGGCTCAGGGTTTATGGCCACATGGGGGCGCTCACACAACTTGGTATAACCTTGAGCAACAATGTATCTATCAGTCTGTGTAGGCCATCCTCTTGTGTCCCTTTTTTGAGATAGCGAAGGAGACAGACCATGGAGCTTGGAAATCAAAATCTCACGCTCCATAGATAGCTTTGGCGGTGTTTGAAGATTCCAGCCAGCCCAGTGTGAGTTTTGCCAAGCTGAAATGTCCCACAGAGTTCGCATTCCAGCCTCATTCATTCATCTGCACAATGTTTGGAGTGAACGACAGTCTCCCAGTGGCTCTTTATTCAAAATTTTATCTGTCCAGAGGTTGATCCTTTTTCCATTACCAGGAACCCAGAAGACATGATCTTTGATGAGAGAGCAAGCTTTGTTGCAAAGCTTCAGAAAGGGCGTATTTGGATGCATCTTAGGGTGATCTAGGCAATGAGAACGTTGGCCTTTGAAGTATTTTTTCCAAAGAGATAATTGTGCCCAGCTAGGTTTAGGGGCAGTAATTCTTCAGATTAAATTAGCTCCCATTGCTACATTATGGTAGCCAAGATTCTTGAAATTCAAGCCTCCTTCCAATAGCGGTTTGGAGATACATTACAAATTGACTAGCGGAATCTTTTTCTCATTCTGCTTACCCCCTTCGAAAATAATTTTCAAATGGTCTCCTCCATTTTTCTGAGAATACCAGTTGGAGTGAGAAGGACAGAAAACTGAAACAAGGGAAGGCTGGAAAGAACAGATTTAATAAGGACAGACTTACCAGCAATGTTAAGCCAGGAATAACCCCAGGCAAGTAGCGTTTTCTTGAATTTCTCCAATTGAGGGAGCCAATCTCTACTGTAAGAATTTTTGAGAAATACCGAGAGGCCCAAATACTTGAAGGAAGTCCAGTTTGAGGATGCTGCAAAACCAAAAGTTCTGGAAATGGAGTTGAGAAAGCTGGAAGTGGTGTTCTAGCAATAGATATGGCATTTTCCTTTGTTTAGACTACTTCCTGATACCAAACAAAACTCATCCAAAGCTTTTTTAAATCTAGAGGCAATAAGCCTAGAAGCTGCTCCCAATAGCAGCGAGTCATCCACGAATAGGACATGATTAATGGTTTTCACACCTCTTGCAATACAGAGTCCAGCAATATCCTGATCTATTATTTTTTTTGTCTAGGTAAAAATTGAGAACAGAGGCTTGAAGAAAAAATAAAAGAGGTGAGAGAGGGCACCCATGCTTGAGCCCTCTCGTAGCTTTGAAAAAATCGGCAGCTCTACCATTTATTAATGGGGCAATCCAAGGCTCTGAGATGCAAGATCGAATCCAATTTATAAATTTCTCACCAAAATCCAAGCTTATGTAAGACTTTTAGCAGAAAACTATGCCTAACTCTATCAAAAGCATTTGCTAAATCGAGTTTGACAACCATACCTTTTTCATTGCGACTCGAACTTGAATGGATTGCCTCCTAGACGAGAATTAAGTTGTCCACAATCTGTCTACCTTGAATGAATCCTCCTTGGCTTTCCAGAATGATTTTTGGGAGGATGGGCTTTAGTTTATTAGCGATGACTTTGGTGATCAATTTGTAACCTATATTACATAGTGAAATCAGACGAAACCTGTCGAAGGAGTTGGCTCCCTTCTCTTTAGGGATGAGAGCAAGAAAAGCACAGTTCGTGCTTCCTTCGATTTTCTGGCAAACTTGGGATTTGAGAACCATTTTGTAAAGATCATTTTCCACAATGGACCAGCAAATTTGGAGGAATCTAGTTGAGAATCCATCTAGCCTAGGGGCTTTGTCTGGATTCATGGCAAATAAGGCATCCTTGACTTCATTCTTGGTGACTTTAGCTTCAAGGAGGTGATTCATTTCAACAGAAATCAGGGAGGGGATCCCGTCCATCATCTCTAAATTTTGAGCTAGAGTTATATCTTCGCTATACAGACTTTTAAAATGAAGAGAAGCTGTTTTTTTGATGTTTGCATTATCCTTGTGAATGATGGTACCATATTTGATTTCAGAAATGGAATTGGTACATTTCCTTACCTGAGCTTGTTTGTGAAAGAAGGAAGAGTTATGTCCCTTGCTTTGAGCCAAATACAGTGAGACTTAAGTCTCGAGTATTCTTCCTCAGCTAGACATGCCTTATGATAGTTTTGCTGAAACGGGGCTTCTTTATCTAGAATCTCTCTTGTTATGTTAGCTATTTCGGCTTGGAGCTGGTGGACTTCTAGCATGTGTTGAATTTTTTTTCCTTTCGTTGGTTGGATTTGGTAGAGATTTGGCACATATTTTCAAAGCTCTTTTCACTCTTTTAATCTTTTCTTCCCAGATGAAAAAGGGCGAGCCTTTGACCGACTGCAACCAAGTGTCCTTAACTAATTGCATGAAGTCTGATTTCCTTAGCCCAGAGCGGGCTAAATCTGAAAGGTATAGGTCCAAGGTCAAGCTGAAACACGAGTTCCAGCTTGATGGGTTTATGGTCCAAAGTGTTGCAGGGGAGAATATGCACTCTAGCCTCTAATCCAAGTAGAAGAAAAGAGCTTTGAATTATGAATCTATCCTTTCTAACAGCAATGTGGCCAGGACCAATTCTTTTATTAGTCCAAGTGTACTTACCAGAGATTGGCTTGATCTCCAATAGGTCCCAGTCCTGCATAAGGTCTTCTGCCCATTCCCTTGCCGGGTCTCGAACAATGCTACCTCCTCTCTTGTCTGCTGATAAGAGAGTGAGATTGAGATCTCCTACTATGATGATATTCTCAAGAGTAACTAGATCTACTTGTGTTCTTATGGAGTCCCAACAGTCCTTTTTTCCATAGCGTTCATGGCAGTGTACACGTTGAAGAGACTAATCTCTTTTGAATCTATGTGCTGCAATTTTAAGAGCAACCAGTGAGTATTGAGGGTTTTAGAGATGAATGTGAATTTGCTAGCGTTCCAAAGAGTGTCTGTAGTTGTTCCATCTAGGGTACTAGACTAGACTCTATATTTAATATCGACCGAGGTGCGTAAGCTTAGAGGCGTGGTCTAAAATATATAGACATAAAGAATCTCTGGCCAAGTGATTATGATGTAAGTTACAAGGCTTCTTTACGGAAGACCGGAATATGTAGCCTATCATTCACACACCTAGATTACCCTACTGATATGCTTGATTACATTGCTTGTTATGAGATTCATCTATCAAATCAAACCATGAACCTAAGTACTGTGTATGACTGTAACAATGATTTTAACCTCCTTACAGAGATATCACCTAGAAAACCCTTGTTTGGTAAACACACACAGCATGCAAAGATATTTACACTATCAAACTATATAAAGAGAACATAAATGAACTGTGAAACAAAACAGAGTTTATGATAATGTCTCTATAAGTCACACAGGGATCGAATCCCTTACAAGACTCCCTTCCAGATCCTAGTGCTGACCATTCAACATAACCATAAACCATTCATAAGCGCACACCATACACATGCAATGAAAATCAAAGGCTATGGAAATCGAAAGCTATGTAACTGCTATGCAAACCATAGGCTGTGTAAATCGAAAGCTATGTAATCGTAAATGTGATGCAAACCATATGCTATATAAATCGAATCCATTATAAATACTGTGCGAACATGTGATAACCGAAATGTAACAAAACAAATGAACAGTATACCAATCGAAGAACACAGGGCCCGTCCGTGTCCTAAGGGTACACTGGCTATAACCGATCAGCTATCAAATCAATGCAAGAGGTATACACACGTCGTGACTGTGAATAGGTCTTTGTATTAACTTAAAACTCTGTTCTGAGAAAACGATTCAACGATTAACCCATCAAACATTAACCTGACTGTATTTACATATGCGTACGCACAGCCATGTCATCGATACAATGAATGTACATTCGGTTGTTGCCACTTTTATTACATAAGCCTTTTCAAAATGTTTCCATGCTAAGTGTTTCAAAAAGAAAAAAAACTAAAATGAAAATGGAACGATGTTGTTGCTCCTTTTATCTACCAGAGTGCCCTGCTTTGACTTGAGTTGACCGCATACATAGGATGTTCGATTTGGCTGGGAGATAGGTGTTTGTCCATGCTTGGACATTCTGCTTTTCGCCCATGCCTTTCGTTCTAGCTCATCTGCTGCGCCACATGTCAAACGATAAGCTCATTACAAGATGTGGGTACTTCTTGTAACCATGTCATCGAAAACTTCCAGTTCTTGAACATAAAACCCCTAAATTAATTTCTATGCAATTTAATAACTATAAAACGATTAATAATCAATATTCAAGGATTTTGAGGGATATATGATGAAAATGTATGGATAAATGATATGTTTTTGGGAAGGAAAAAGGGTCTTGGGATGATACCAACATCTCTCCCCGACTTAAGGACTTAGCATGTCCTCATGCTACCCCAGAAGTACTCCCCTTGAACTCTGTCCCTGCATGGATCTCTGCTACCTTGAGCAAGGTATCTACATTCTTCTTCACCTGGTGATCTTTCTGTCCCTTGAGCCCCTGCTTTAACTTTTTATATTTTTCTTTAAGAGCCTTCTTCTGATTGTACCACTTAGTGGCCCAGTTGGAAATCTCAGTTTGCTTAGTCTCCAACTCACTGATTCTTTCCTTTAGCTTTTCATTTGTTTTTTGTGTTTCTTTGCTTTGCGCCCTGAGCATTTCATTTTCCCTTTTAATGACTTTTTCCAACATGTTAGCTTCCATGAGCTCTTCCTTCAATTCTTCAATTTGTTTTTCTAATTTCTTCTGTCTTTTGGTGGGAGGTGGTGAACATTTTTCCTATTTGTTATGGCTCTCTACCTCCATGTCAACTTCTGGTGCTGGTAGTGAATGGTCACCACTTTCAACATCCATTTGTGCAGGTGCATGAGATTCAAACTGGTCTTCTTGCAACTGAGTTTTTGGTGTCCTCCTTGTTCTTCGTGAGTAGGTGGTAAAAATTTTGTCTTTCTCAGCCCTCTTGGCATCCTCTTTTTGCATGCTCCTGGTCCTTATGCTGCCCACAGGTAGAGGTGCTCTGCTGGCTTTGGACACTGGAATTTCCTCATCAATGTCCTTCATAAACCCTGAATCTTCTTGCACTTCCTATTTTTCCTCCTCATCTCTGATTTGATTGACAGTTAAGAATTCTTTCCATGGCTTCCCTCGCTTCTGCAACTCATGTTCAATGAGGATTTTAATTAGGCCAAAATGGTACAGGCTTTTGTCTTCATTCCCATTTTGCTTCTGGATAGTTTTGGCCATCTTTGTTAAACTTTGCAGCAGAAAATATGGCACACTGATTACACATTGTTTCTTTAAATGGAGGAGTAGCTTGATGTGGTATAGATAAACAATACTATACCTACCTTCACAGGTTATGAACTTTTGAAGAATGTAAACCATTTCATCCCAAGGATGAACTAACCAGCTTCCTGGAACAACCTTCTTCCAGTTTACTGAGGAAACTCTAGATCTGGACATGAACTATGTCCTGGATTTCTCCTTAAATTGTTTGGTTTTAAAGTAATTCTCTCCTTCAGGACTAATTCCAATTTCCTGAGCTATAGTATCCTCTGAGATTTTGAAGGAGAAGTTGCCTATTAGGGCCTTTTCTCCATTAAAGGTGAAGGAAAATTGCTTGGTGATTTCCTCATTACTCCCATGGAATTTTTCCAGAAAAGGTAACCACTGTGTTTCTCTAAGAATCTCAATGCAATCCTCATGGTATTGTGAGCTGTCGAATATACTGGGTTCGACCTTATTAGTCATGGTGATGGCAGAGGGTTGTGCCTCTAACCGTTCTCTATCTATACTCGTTAAAATTTAAACACAGAAATGTCGAGTTGGTTACCTGGTATATATCGCTTCCTGCAGTCTTCAATATGGTGCTTGGTCGGTCGGTATGACTGTGATGGGAGTTAGAAATAGAATGGTGATGCTTTCCCTTTTCGGCGTTCACTGGTTTCACTGTGTAAACCGACCCCAAACGGTGATACTCTCCTCGGCGCTCCTTGCTTCATATTTTCACTTTATAACTCCACCCAAATGATAATAATCTCCTCGCGCTCATTGCTTCTGATTCTCACCTTGGAAGTTATGGGAATCGAGGGTGGAAAGGATGGTGAAATAACCCTGTACTCACTTCACAATGTAATCATTCATTTAAAAAATAGAGTGTTGTACGCTTGCATGCATGTTACCACAAGAACGCTGAGAGCGTACCCATAGTGCTGGGCTACAATGCTGGATGGCGAAGTTATGATTCGACTGTGTGTGGAGTAAAATATATATAGGCCGCTTATTATGATTTGACTGTATGGAGTGAAATATATATATAGGCCGCTTCCACATCTATCTCATCCTTGGTATTTAAAAATACACAGCTCACCACGTGCCCTTTTCAATTAGTATTCGGTCGTATAGAGAATGTTGGTATGCCTGTAGGGTATATGACAAGGTGGATGTGTTGGTAATGGGTTTTAGGGATATGAATAGGTTAAAGTAGGGGAATGATGAGAATTGGTGGGATAAGGATGATAGATTGATGTATATAGGTGTACTTGAAATCAATTACAACAGCTTATAGTCACCAAAGTTACATTAAAAACCAATCTAGGAAATTAAATGTTTAAGAACAGAAATACATTACTCCTTTGTTGATCATTTGACATGCTGAGTTGTTAATCCTTTTTTACTGTTCTTTTTGACAGGTCCTCTGAGGGAGATTGAATGCACAGGTCTTTTGAGAATTTTTTTTGAAGATGTAACAGGTCCCTTAGAGAACTGAAGATGTAATAGGTCCCTTAAGAAAATTTGAATGTACAGGTCCCTTGAGAAAACTGAATGTAACAGGTCCTTTGAGAAAACTAAAGATGTTCATGCAGCTCTTTGTATTGTTACAAGTTCACTGAGCTTGCCATTTGCTGAAGTGTTGGTGCCCAAATACTTGTAAAAGCTTGGTGGAAGTCTGTTGAAGTAGCCTTTGGTGTCAAAAATTTTTTTTTAACAGGTCCCAACTGAATGTTTTAAACAGGTCCCATTACTGCTGGTTGGAATGTCTTAACAGGTGTCAATTTCTTTAACAGGTCCCTTCTGAAAATCTTAAACAGGTCCCATGACTGCTGGTGTTGGACTACTGGTGTTGGTAGCATAGATGTTTGAACAGAACAGGTCCCCCTACAAAATATTTATAACCAGGTCCATCTGAAATAAAATCATGACAGAACAACTTATTTGTTAAAGTCTGGAATTACTGCTGGTAACAAGTTGCTGTTGAAAATTTACAGTGAAATATAGAATAAGAAATCTGAAGAATTTACAAGGGAGAGATAAAAGTAACAGAATAGATGCCTCTCTCCCCGACTTAAAGTTTGACTTGTCCTCAAGTCATGATTCAACTGAGAAATGAAACAATGAACAAAAGAAAGAGAATTCATACCCGCCAATAAATTGGTTTTCAGGTAGGAATTCGGGGTTAGATTTTGCCAGATACTGGTTTTCACATCTAACCCATTATTATTTTTTTTTTAGTTTTAGTTTTATTTATTTATTTTTTTTTTTTATTTTTTTTTCTTTTTGATTTTGAAATTGAAAGGAAATGAAACTAAGGCAGTGATACTACAGCTGAGGGCTGCAGTATCTCAACCTCTTCTTGCTGAGATAGTGTATGGAGAAATTCTTGCTTGCTGATGGGCTTGTTGTACAGCTTCAGGCGATGACCGTTGACTGTGAAGGAATGACCTTCGCCATCAATAGTTTGGAGCTTTACTGAACCATTGTCATAAGCCTGAACAATTTCATAGGGGCCCATCCAATGGGTGGTGAACTTAGCTTTATGATCCTTGAATTTTGAATCAAAAAGCAGAGCCTAGTCACCTTCCTTGAAGTGCTTCTTCTTAATGTGTGAATCATGCCATTACTTCCTGTGCTTTTGCATGAGGATGGTGGTTTGTTCTGCTTGCTGCCTCATCTTATCCAGCTGGTTCAACTGCTGGATTCTCTCTTTTTGTGCTTGATCCAAATTAATTAGTAAATCTGCAGCTAATTTAAAAGTGTGAATTTGGAATTCAATAGGAAGCATGACATCCTTACCGTACACCAATTGGTATGGTGTAAATCCGGTGGTATCTTTCCAAGTAATCCGGTAAGCCCAGAGTGCCTCTTTGAGCTTTTCTTCCCAATTTTTCCGGTTCATTGCAACAGTTTTGGTAATGATCCCCTCCAAAGTCTTGTTGGTTGATTCCACCTGCCCATTGGCCTGTGGATGGTAGGGGGTACTTTTCCTATGCTTTATTTGGTACTTGTCTGTGATTTCCTTCATGAGCTTTGAGGTGAATTGAGTACCTTGATCAGTGACAATTTCTCTTGGCACTCCATACCTCACAAAGATCTCCTCAAAAAGGAAATTGACTACTGTGTGTTCGGTTGCTCTTACCAATGCTTTTGCTTCTGCCCACTTTGTGACGTAATCAGTACATACTAGGATGTACTTCTTACCATTAGAGGCTGGGTTGATAGGTCCTATGAAGTCCAGAGCCCACTTATCAAATGGTTCTAAGTGAACTTGGGGCTGAAGGGGCATCTGATCGGTAGCTGTTGGTTTGCCCATTCTTTGGCAGTTGTCACAACTCTTTACATACTTCTTGGCATCCTTGAAAATGGATGGCCAGTAGTATCCAAGAGTAAGAACTTTGAAGGCTGTCCGCTTCGATGCAAAATGCCCACCACATGGTTCATCATGGCAAGATTTTAAAATGTCAATTACCTCATCATTTCGTACACATCTCCTAATGATCATATCAAAACCAGTGTAAAAGAGATCGCCATTAAGCCATGAATATCTAGCACTTTGTTTGATCAGTCTTTTCCTTTCCTTTGCAGTGAAATGTGGAGGTGTTCTACCTGTAGACAAGTAATTAGCTAAATCAGCAAACCAAGGAGTTACTATGGAAATTGCAAATAAGTGCTCATCCGGAAAAGAATCCTCAACAGGAACAATCTCACCTGGATTTTGCAGTCTAGACAGAAAATCTGCCACTTGGTTTTCTTTGCCTGGTCTATCTAACACTGTGATGTTAAATTCCTGTAACAATAGTAACCATCTGGTAACTCTGCCACTAGTTATTGGTTTATTCATGAGATGTCGAATGGCAGAATGATCAGTATGTACAAAGACTTCATAACCAGTTATGTAATGGCAGAATTTATTCACAGCATAAATGATGGCAAGTGTTTCCTTTTCTGTAACTGTATAGTTTAGCTCGGCAGGTGTGAGATTTTTACTAATGAAATAAATTGCATATGTACAAGATTCTTCTTTTTGGCCTAAGGATGCACCTATTGCAGTGTCAGATGCATCGGTAAAAATATGAAATGGTAAGCTCCAATTAGGCCCTCTCAGGACTGGTGCGGTAGATAGTTTCGTTTTGAGTTGTTCAAATGCATGTTGGCAGTTCTCAGTCCAATTGAAAAGTACATATTTGGCTAGAAGTTTAAACAAAGGTAAGGCTATCTTGCTAAAATGTTCAATGAATCTGAGGTAATAACTAGCATACCTAAGAAAACTTCTTACCTCTCTCTGATTCTGTGGAATAGGCAAATCGGCAATAATCTGGATCTTGGCTGGGTCAACCTGGATGCCTTGAAAAGAGATATAATGGCCCAACACTATCCCTTCATTTAACATCATGAAGCACTTTTCGTTGCTGAGGGACAGGTTAGCTTCAATACACCTTTTCAAAACTCTCTCTAGATTTTCTAATGCATGTTCAAAAGAATTGCCATATACTGAAAAATCATCCATATACACTTCAACACAATCATGAATCAAATCAGCAAAAATAGCTAACACAGCTCGCTGAAATGTAGCTGGAGCGTTACAAAGTCCAAATGGCAAAACATTATAGGCATAGGTGCCCCAAGGACACGTGAAGGTGGTTTTGTCCTGGTCTTCAGAGGCAATCCGGATCTGGTTGTAGCCACTAAAACCATCAACAAAGGAAAATGATGATTTGCCGGCTAGGGTGTCTAACACTTGATCAATGAATGGCAGTGGGAAGTAGTCTTTGAGCGTTGCTTTGTTCAGCTGTCTGTAATCAACACAGATGCGCCACTTGCCATTTTTCTTGGGCACAATAACCAATGGGGATACCCACTGACTGTCAGAAATAGGATATATAAAGTTGACTCTCAAAAGTTTTTGCAACTCCTCTCTGACGATGTCTTGGAGCATGGGGTTCATTCTTCTTTGTGGTTGCCTCACCGGTTTAATGGTGCTATCTGTGTAGGTGTGGTGAGTGCATGTGTCGGGGTGAATCCCATGTATGTCAGTGTAATCCCAAGCGAAGGCTTTTTGCTACTTCGTCAAGAGTCTAATCAATTTCTCTTGTTGAGATGAGTCTAGGTGGTTGCCTATGTTCAAAGTTTTCCCTGGACTGATCTCTATGACTTGACTCTGCGTATTGGTGATGGATTGAACTGGAAAGATGTCATGAAATGTATATTGCAAGGAGTGGATAGTGCATGTTTCTTGAAAGTTTTGAGCCAGAAGTACATCTGCAACATTATATTGTTCATTTCTCAAATTTTCAGATACATCAGGTTGAGAAAGAAATAGTTCTACCAAATCATTATTGTCTTCGTGGAAATCATAGATCTGGTCAATGCTAAAAACAGATTGTACTTCCTCTTTGTCATTAAATTTATCATCAAGCCACAAGTTATGTGTTACTGCAGGTGATTGTGCTGATGGATAGAGGGTGAGTTCTTTCCTTTCGGTCCCTCTAGAGATAATCATGTTACCTGATCGGCATCCAATAAATGCATCAGAAGTCGCTAACCATGGTCTACCTAGAATGATAGGATGTCCTCCTAAATTGGATTTGGGTTGAAGGACTAGGAAATCCACTGGATACTCCCAAGAGTCCAGTGAGACAATGATATCTTCCAAAATCCCCTCAGGAATGACTTTGGACCTATCAGCTAGTTCAAGAACAATCGTGGTATGTTGCAAATTCATAAGCTGAAGTGTTCTCATGGTTTCAAGGGTCATGACATTGATTACGGCTCCTAGATCTATCAAAGTGTTTGGAATCCGTATGTTGTTAATGATGGTGGTCACTTTTGGAATGCCCGGATCAACATACTTCTCCATGGAGATGGTATTGGTCATAAGGCCTGCTAAATTTCCTAAAACATGAATGGTCTGAGGATCAATCCTCTTTCTAGCAGGTTTCTTGAGACACATGTCTTTGATGGCTTTGGTGTAGATAGGAATGTCCTTTATAGCTTGCAGTAAAGGGATTTTTATGTAGACATTTTTAAGTTCATCCAAGACATCAAATTGTGGTGGAGGCAGTGGTGGTTTTACTTGGACCAAACGGTCTGGAAAAGGTGGGTGCAATGGTTGCATCTGTTTGTCCTTGGTTTCACTGCTTGGTTTTGTTTGAGTTGTCATTTCATTTTCTTTTTCTAAGTTTTCTTCTTGCTGATCTGTTATTGGAGAATCCTTTTGAAGCACCCTACCAGACCTCAGATTAATGTTTTGCAAAGGCAGTGTGGAGTAGGAGGTTCCTTCCTCTACATTATAGGCTGGCGTCTCTGCTCTATTGTTCGGATTTGGGACAGTTTGAGCAGGTATTTGTGTGGGTCTGGGAGGTTGTGGGTTAGTTGTAAATTGAAGTTGTGGTACATTTATTTGTGGAGGAGCAGGCAGTGTTTGTTGAGCAGGTTGGGGTTGATAAACAACTTGCTGAGGGTGCTGCTGATATGGCTGTGAATGTGATGGATCTGGCTGTTGGTACTGCTGATATGACTGTGAGTAAGGTGTGTATGATTGAGGATATGGATGGTAGGATTGGGAATATTGTTGAGACGATCTCCATTGATTTTGTTGTTGGTTTCCATGCTGCCATGGCATAGGTATATTCCATGAGTTTTGTGCATACATCTGATCATTCATAGGAAATTGCATATTTTGATTAGGAAACATACCTTGGGGTGCTTGCCTTGGCTGCCATGGTCGCTTTGCACCCATGTAGTACACGTTCTCCATCTCTGTGTTGGCTGCCACGTTACAGTTCTGCAAAATTTTAACTTTAGGACAGTTAAACATATCATGATGCTCAGTACAGAAAGCACATACTTGGATATTCTCTAGAGGGCAGTCTTTTAATGCATGTTTCTTGCGACACTTGGGGTAGAAAATAGCCATGATATTGTCTTCTTCCTCCTGTTTCTTTTTGGCTTTTAAGGTATCAATTTGGTTTCCTAGGGTGCTCAACAAATCTGTTTTGAACTCTTCTAAAATATTACCAATTTCAGCGCGAGTGACACTAGCAGAGGCAGTTTTTGTGACCAAGGTTCTCTTTCCCATTTTGGCTTTACTTCTTGAATATTTTTCACACATTTCAGCTATTTCTTCAAAGGGTAAGGCGGAGATGTCACCTTTGCCCATTAATTTGAGATCATCCATGTATTCTTCCTGGATACCTTTCAAGAATATTGTGCGGACTAGATCAGGAGGCATTGTTCGGTGTTTAGATTTTTGCAAGTTATAGACAAACCGTTCTAGATATTCTTATAAGGTTTCATCCTCCTGCTGACTCATTCTAAAGATGTCATCTTTAGAGTCTTTGGATCTGCAATAAGGCTGATATTTCCTCAGAAATATTCTCCTCATGCCATCCCAATCTACTATGGCATGCTCACCTAGCCCCATAAACCATTTCAAGGCTGCTGCCTTTAATGTGGTTGGAAACAATCTGAGTCTATGAGCATCATCCGTATAGCCATAAGTTTGACATACAATGTCAAACTCGAATAAGAATGAGTCCGGATCCTCTGAATCCATACCATAGAAATTGGGTAGCACGGATGGGGGTATATTTTTCATTTTGATCTCCTCATCCTCCTGTGGTTCTTGTATAGGGAATTTAAAAGTTTATTCCTCCTCTTGATGGGGAACTGATCCAGATCCCTCCTCAGCCATTCTAATTGGTCTCTTGGTGGAAAAGAGAGAAAGGAAGATTGCTTGGTAATGGTACTACTTTTCCGTTGTGTAGAAGATTTAGGAAAGGGTTGCTGCTGTGATTTATGTGCAAATAGAGTTTCCCTCTCAGCAAGAGTAATGTGCTGTCCTGAATAAAATCTTTCTGCCAATGTTTGAATATCCTCCTCAGATGGTGTTGTATTCCTTGGAGAGTCTGCTCCTGATGATGATGGGTTAGTTTTGAGATGGTGGGGGGTTCTTACAAATCTCCCTTGATTGTCCCTAAGTCTAGGCATAAATGAACATGATTTCTAACTGTGTTTTTGTTTGTTTTTGTGTATTGAATTTTTTTTTATTTTTTTTTGAATCCTTTACGTACGCCTCCCCGGCAACGGCGCCAAAATGTAGTGGTTCCAGCTAGGGTACTAGACTAGACTCTATATTTAATATCGACCGAGGTGTGTGAGCTTAGAGGCGTGGTCTAAAATATATAGACATAAAGAATCTCTGGCCAAGTGATTATGATGTAGGTTACAAGGCTTATTTACAGAAGACCGGAATATGTAGCCTATCATTCATACACCTAGATTACCCTACTGATATGCTTGATTACAGTGCTTGTTATGAGATGCATCTATCAAATCAAACCATGAACCTAAGTACTGTGTATGACTGTAATAATGATTTTAACCTCCTTACAGAGATATCACCCAGAAAACCCTTGTTTGGTAAACACACACAGCATGCAAAGATATTTACACTATCAAACTATATAAAGAGAACATAAATGAACTGTGAAACAAAACAGAGTTTATGATAATGTCTCTATAAGTCACACAGGGATCGAATCCCTTACAAGACTCCCTTCCAGATCCTAGTGTTGACCATTCAACATAACCATAAACCATTCATAAGCTCACACCATATACATGCAATGAAAATCAAAGGCTATGGAAATCGAAAGCTATGTAACTGCTATGCAAACCATAGGCTGTGTAAATCGAAAGCTATGTAATCATAACTGTGATGCAAACCATATGCTATATAAATCGAATCCACTATAAATACTGTGCGAACATGTGATAACCGAAATGTAACAAAACAAATGAACAGTATACCAATCGAAGAACGCAGGGCCCGTCCGCGTCCTAAGGGTACACTGGCTATAACCGATTAGCTATCAAATCAATGCAAGAGGTATACACACATCGTGACTGTGAATAGGTCTTTGTATTAACTTAAAACTCTGTTCTGGGAAAACGATTCAACGATTAACCCCTCAAAGATTAACCTGACTGTATTTACATATGCGTACGCACAGCCATGTCATCGATACAATGAATGTACATTCGGCTGTTGCCGCTTTTATTACATAAGCCTTTTCAAAATGTTTCCATGCTAAGTGTTTCAAAAAGAACAAAAACTAAAATGAGAATGGAACGATGCTGTTGCTGCTTTTATCTACCAGAGTGCCCTGCTTTGACTTGAGTTGACCGCATACATAGGAGGTTCGATTTGGCTGGGAGATAGGTGTTTTTCCATGCTTGGACATTCTGCTTTTCGCCCATGCCTTTCGTTCTAGCTCATCTGCTGCGCCACATGTCAAACGATAAGCTCATTACAGGATGTGGGTACTTCCTGTAACCATGTCATCAAAAACTTCCAATTCTTGAACATAAAACCCCTAAATTAATTTCTATGCAATTTAATAACTATAAAACGATTAATAATCAATATTCAAGGATTTTGAGGGATATATGATGAAAATGTATGGATAAATGATATGTTTTTGGGAAGGAAAAAGGGTCTTGGGATGATACCAACAGTGTCCAACCCTCCAAAAGCCCCTCGGGCTGAGATTGCTTTCGCCTCACATTTGTTCCAGAGTTTCTTACTTGCTTGAAGGAAGACAGAGTCTTCCAGTTTGGTCTCCTGGATGAGAAGTATGTCAGGAGTTTTTGTTCTTATTAAACTTTTGATGGCTTCTTATCCGATTCTTCTCCCCATACCTCTACAGTTCCAGGAGACTACCTTCATCATTTGTATTTCTGGTTGGCTCCTTTAGAGCCTTCGGACTAGTTTCTCGTCATCTTTGCTTTTGATGCTAGTAACTTCTCAAGGGTTGGCTGGCTGCCCTGAAGCTTATCCTTGAAAGTTTCCTGCTCTTTTTTTTCCCGGTCTGATTTGCGGCCTCTTTTGGATCTCCTTATCGAAGCTTGGGATTCTCCTATTTCCCTTTCTTCCTCCGAGCACTTCGATTCATGCTCATCTTCCTCTTCTTTGATAGTGTTTCCTTTGGAACTCTCAGCCATTGCCATATCTGATGCTGGAACACAACTTCTAGCCATTGCCATATCTATTGCTAGAACACCACTTCCAACTTGCTCAACTCCATTTCCAGAACCTTTGGGGGTGCCTTTAGAGGGTGGGGTTGATTTTTGATTTTCTGGTTCCTGAGTTTCCTCTATTTGTGAGCTTAGAGGGGCGAATTTGTTTTCTTGATCCTTTCTGGGAGGAGGTTGCTGAGGGGGGGCCTGAGTACCTCTTCCATTTGGACCATCCTGCTTATGGATTTTCCTAGCGCGCTTGACCTAATTCCAAACTTCTTCTTTACCCTTATTTGGTTCCACATTGGTTGGGAATCCTCTGGCGAAGTGGCCGTAGACATGACATTTTCGGCATTTGAAAGGTAGCTGCTCGTAGTCCAACTTCTGCAAATGGGTCTAGTTTCCTACTTTGATTTTGATGGCTTCCGGGAGATCCACCTCTAGATCTATTTCTATGCAGATACGAGCATAGTCATATTGATCTTTGTTGTTTGCCCTATCTATGAATTTCCCAAGGGCATTTCCGATGTGTTTCAGCAAGTCCAAGTTCCAGCAATGGACTGGGAGATTAGGAAGTCTGACCCATACAGGGAAAGTCGAGGGGACATCAACTCCAGGGTCGAAATCCAGCGTCCATCTGTTGAGGTACAAGCCCTGGTGGCCCATGAAATAGGGGCCATTCTGGAAGATCAGATCCTTGTCCTCCTTTGAGGTGAATTCGAAGAGGAAAAACCCTCATCCTAAGAAGTAAGAGGTGACGCTGCTCTTGATCAGAGGAGCCCAGTTCCTGTTTACCCAGGACTCTGTGGTCTTAGGAGAAGGCCAAAGACCTGTGAACTGGCCCACGAGAGCCCGCTCAGCTAAGGAAAGGGCGACTTGAATCGGGGTCTCTAGTGGTAGGGAGATTTCAGAAATGTCTTCTAGCCTCTTAAAAAACTTGGCTATTTCGCTCTTCTTCTTCTGCGACAAGCCGGCAAAGCGCTGAGATAAAGCTTCGGCAGATGAAGGCAGGCCTGCCTGGGGCGAGCTCGAGGCCTCCATGAGGGCGAGCCCGACTTAATCGTCCCTCCCAGCAGAAGATGTGCGCTCTGAATCCGCAGAAAATCAAAAGGAACGCAGAGGAGGAGGGCAGAGGGCCCAAAGCCACGGGCCGCAGAGCAGCAAGGGCGCGAAGGCGCCGAGACGTAGCTATGGTTCCATCGCTACTCCAGAGCTCATAAAGGTCTTAATACACTACATTATGTTAAAATAGAAAGTAATTTTAATAATAACTTTTTCATAATTAATAACGGAGAATTTGATTTTTTACATAGCTAATTATTGCACCTAAGAAGCTATTCATCCCATTCTAAAAGAGATATTGCAATTCCTTGTTATGTTATGTAAACATTTTGAATTGGTAAAATAAAAATAAAACAAAAGTAATAATTTAACATTGACTGTCTTTTAGCTCCCACGTTTTTTCCAATGGTATTTTTCTATGATGAAACATATTTAAAGGCTTCAAGAAATCCATTATGGAATGTAAGACTAGTGTAATCAATTTCTATATATCAATCTAGTTAACCACAACATACCCACTTCATGCAAAAATATGTAAGTTTTAATCTTTTCAACTAGTTAAGATTTTTTGTAAGACAAGTTTGTTTCCTCAAAAATTCATTTATTTTGATTTGAGTTGATATTAATGAATTTTATTTAATGTATGCAGGTTATTCGTTCCTAAAGGAGAGGAGAGGTCTGAGGAGGAGCACTATTGTACTTGTGAGTTAATTTGAATTTATTTAATTCTTAAGTCATGTTTATTTATAAAAAAATATGTTTTAAAATCATAGTGTTAATCTAATAAGATAAATATGATTATTTTATAACTAGAGCTAAATCATATTTTTTGTTTTTATTTAATTAATCAGAATAATTAGCCTCTCTAGTCTCATACCAGATGTTGAGATTATACAGCGAATATGTGTGTCTCATAACTTACCGCAAAAAAGATTCTACTCATAATTTGAATTTATTTATTTCTATTATCATAATTATTCATATAATTTTAATTGTCGCTTAATACTAAAAGTATGGTTAAAAATCATAGTAAATGAGTTTTAATATGAATTTGTTTACCTCTATGTCATGTTTATTTATAAAAAAAAAGTAAGTTTCTTTAAAATCATAGTAAATACTCCAATAAGATAAAGATGATTATTCAAATAATCAAAGTTAAATCATAATTTTAATTTATTTTTTATTATTATTTAATTTTTTTAGATAATTAACGTCTTATTTGGAATCCTATTTTAAGAATTTTTCTGCATTAAAGAAAAGGAAAAAAAAATAAGCTCCTCAAAATTCACAAAATTAAATATATAGTAAAAAATAACTTTCTATAATAAAAATAATTTATTTAATATTTTTAAAGTAATATAAAACATAAAATTATATTTTATGATAAAACTATAATAAATTTTTTTATTAAATTAAAACAAAAAAACTTATACTACCACAATTTTGTTTTTATACTTACAACAAAAATTTAAGACATATAATACATTCTATTTAAATAATGAGTAAAAATAAAAAATAAAGATAATTAAAAAACAATTTTAAAAAACCGTCGTATACAAATTTCTTTACGAATAAGAGTGTCCATTAAATTTCTATCCATTAAATTTATACCCTCTTAAACATATTACATAGCTTAAACATTCGATTAAAACAAAACCGTGATATATTTGAAGCAAAATCGATAAAAAAAAATATACTAAATTCATAAAATAAAATAAAAAGACCTTTGTTTGGTTATATCTTACACCTCACACTTTTAAATATATATATATTTTTTTTAATACACATAAATTTAAGGTTTATTGACCTTTTCAAAGCACCCTAATTATCCGAAGAATCCTTCTCGACATAATAAAATAGATGTGAGATAAAAATGCTTAGCAAGTTGTGTGTTAACTAAATGGTTATAGAAACAACCATTTTGGTCAAGGAAATAAATGTGATGGCAATAAAGTTTTTTCCTAACAGAAAAATGTTTTATATATTTAAAAAGAATATATACAATTCCAATTAATCATCTGAATATCACGAATGACGAAAACCTTCAAAATTGATTCATAACCTGAGAGTATGATGATAATGAAGTTATTTATAGAGAAAATAAAATATTTGTATTTATTTTTTCATGAAATAAGTAGTGGATAGAAAGATATAAATAGAAATACATAATATATTAATTGTTTTAATATAAAAAAAATTTATAATAATAATTTAATTTAAGTTCAGTCAGATATTTAATCTGTGTACAAAATTGTTTTATTTGTGGAATTAAAGATATATTTTACAATTTGTTCTCCCATCTATGTGGGGTTAGTTTTAAGGGATAAATTTAAGCTTTTGTAATAAAATTTCAAGAATAAGTTCTCACCTATCCGATATTTCAATTTTTGATAAGTCATAAATAATTAATATATTTAATTTACTTACTCGTTTTTTTTTATAATAACAAGTGGAAAATTAATCTTAAACCTAATTGAGATTATTCTATAAAGAATTTAACCCTAATTACTTAAAAATTTGAATAATTTTTTATATAATCTTTATATTAATTTTAAATACACTATTTATTCTTTCTTTCTTTCTTTCAAATTTGAATAATTTTTTATATAAAAACATATTAATCTTTATATTAATTAGCTCCTTCCTTCTTTCCTTCCTTCCTTTCCTTCCTTTCTTTCCTTCAAATTTGAATAACCTTTTAGATAAAAACATATTAACTAATCTTATATTCCTCCCTCTATCCCTCTCTCCCTTCTTTCCAAATTTGAATAATTTTATATATATAAACACATTAATCTTATATTCTTCCTCCCTCATTTTTTCACAAATTTATTAATTAAATATAAATTAATTAATTAATTTATATTAATTAATCTTTATTCTTTATATTAATTAATTAATTTCTCTCTTTCCTTTCTTTCTTTCGGATTTAAATAACCTTTTATATAAAAACATATCCTCCCTCCTTCCTTCCCAATTTGAATAACTTTTTATATAAAAACATATTAATCTTATACTCCCGCAAATTTATTAATTGAATATAAATGAATAACTTTTTATATAAAAACATATTAATCTTATACTCCCTTATCTTTCAGCAAATTTATTAATTGAATATAAATTAAAACATATATAGAAAATAATATACCATCGAATTAATATACCATTAATGGTTTTATTCACTAGTGCAAATTATGTAAAAACAAAAAAACAAATTGAAAAATCTAAGCCATGCGCGATATTTGTGTTAACTACGGGTAATTATAAGAACGAGTGACAATGATATGTATTATGTAACATTCAGCCTATGCCACTCTAACGTTCGTCGTAATCTTTAGATCGCGTTCAATTGTGAACCAGGCCTTCATTTGCAAACGAGGACTGTCATTTCCTATGATATTGTATTTTATTTTTTAAATGATGTATTTATTATATTTTTTTAATAATATCTTAAATTTTATTATTTAAAATAAATTTGCCAATATATAAATAGATTTAATATATTAAATTATATATTTATTTATATGAGAATTTTTGGAATTTATTTTTTTAAATCAATTTTCAGAGAATATGATACAGAATTTTTAAAATAATAAATTTTAATTACATTGTCTAAAATTTTGTTATATTCTTATAATAATAACAATAATAATAAATATATTAATAAAGTTTGTTTGAGATAATTCACGTTGGAATGAAGTTTTACTCGAGATTTTTTTTTAATCTTGTGCTACGCTTCTCGTAACCAGTGAATAATAGACATATAAAACTTGAAAATCGGAGAGTCCAACCAAATTTTTATATACATAACTAAAAAAGTAAAATTTTGTAATAATTCAGTAGTTACACAATTAAAATTATTATTATTATTATCTAATTTTAAGATTACAACCAAACTAGACACTATATTGGTAGACAAAGAACGCACTTGCACACAGTGATTTAATTGCTAAATTTACAAAAACGTACATACTCTTGTACTCTACCCCTTTCATTTTAAACTTCTAATCTTTTAAGAAGAAACACATACTCATATTATCACCATCATCCGAACATAATGGACTCCTTCCCTCCCTCTGATTGCTTGCTTTAATGAGGAGACAGTGTTTCATAATTATTGATAAAGAGAATGTCTCATTTGTTTTAATTAAAATTTTTATGTTTTACAACTCCGATGAAGATGATGTTGAATTGATTCCTGCACCAAATCAACCAGCGGACTTTCGTTAATAAAAATGTGTAATGGCACTACAAATGTGTAATAAGTATGTTCCAAATCGCTTTATAAATTAAAAAGTGAATGTGTAATGGCACTGCAAAAGTCCAATAAGTATGTTTCTTTGTGATATGGTGTACGTTCCAAATCGCTTTATAAAGTTAATGTTTTTCCCAAATAACTTTTTTGTGGTTTCGCACTTATCTTAAACGACATGACATTTATGTCGTGAATAAAGACGTTCAAACTTTCGCGCTAAAGTCCAAGACTATAAATCTATTTGTGAGGTGACTTAACTAAAACAGATGGGTTTACATGGTTCATTTGCATCCTAGATATTATTTTGGTATGGCCCTGCTTATTTTGTGTTGTTATACTTGTCATGTTTATGTTGATGAGCCCCAGAAGATGACAACATAAATACATCAATGGATTATAGAGATGTTTAAAAAGATGGTTGAACTTATAGAGATGATTTGTTTTTATTTTAGAATTTAAATCTCCAAAAATCATATCAAATTTATGTATAATAATATTGATTTTATATAATCAAATTTTTTTAATTTAATTTATATAAAGATATTTTATATTAAATGAGGGGATAAAATATTTCCAAAAAAATTATTTTATATAATTAAAATTAATTATTTTTTATAATATATTATATACTATTTTGTTCATAAATTATTATATAAGTTACCATAATGCAGTGTATTAAGACATTTCCAACAAGGTATCTTACGGGCCAAACATTATTAATATGACCAAGTTACGACCCCGGGATGTTGGCTTCCCAACTAACCCCAACGGGGCTCACAAACTCTTAGTGTTACATCTCCTAGAGTTAGGGTTTTGGTTGTTTAGGGTTTTCTCTTGTTTTCCAACAATAAATAGGCCTTTGAGCCTCATTGTAACATAGTTTGGAGGCATGTAGTCACCACATCTCTTCTCAAAAATAAGCTACCATCACCCAAGCTATCTTATTTCCAGTCTGTTTGTAAGCATAGTTCAATATTTTTCTATTAATGAAATGAAGTTTTTTTTTTGCTGCATCTCTGTGTTTACGATTATATCTGTAAGTTGTTGCATTATTGTTTAAGTTCGGATCAATGGTATCAGAGTGGTATGTTCTTTCTCTCTTCTTCTTTGCATGTACCCAACGAGGTTAGGGTATAAGGAGTTAGGGATTGATCTGGTTGAACCATTGTAGGATCAACCTCACAAAACTCGACGACCTCCCATGGGGGAAGAAAATAAAGATGAGGGTGTAGGAGATCCTTTCAAAATGTTACTCGAGGGATGCGATGATGGATAAATCTGCACATATCCTTTGACGGTTACCAACATGCAATGCATCTTCATCCAATAGCCACACTAGAGGCACCACTCCTTTTAAGGTACAAGTTAACTTTGATATTCCCATATTCGAAGGCCTGATAGATACAAATGTTGTAGATAAATGGCTAAATATATTGGAAGGATATTTTTCATTTCATGACTTTTCCAATCGGGAGAAGATTACTTTTTCACTTCTCAAAGCTACCCCACATGTCAAGGACTAGTGGGAGACCTATTATGAACAAAAGGACGAGAGTGAACCCTTGTTGTTTTCAGTCGCACCCACCTAGAATTCTCTCCAAGATGCCATCAAGGAACAATATTACCCTGTCGAGAGCTATGAAGACAAATACATAAAGTGGACCATGCTACGGCAGGGAAGGGACCAAGATCTGCCAGAGTTCACAAATATTTTCCATTCCCTATGCCCGAAGATGGGTATCAAGGATATTGAGTGGCATTTTGTGCTCAAGTACCGTGGTTGTGTACAGAAGTACATCCAGGACGAGATGGAGTTCCTGGACATTTCCTCACTCGACATGGCATATCGATATGCTATAAATATTTAGTAGAAGTTTAAACAAAAGAAGTGGGAATTTAGATCTGCAAATCTAAAGCAAGGAAAAGGCGCCCCCAAACCACAAAACAAAGGACCAAGCCAAGGCGAGGCCACCCACGACAGCCCGCTAAAGCCACAAGAAAAGAAAAACACCAAGAAGATGAAGAAGGACACAGGAAAATGGTGTGAATTCCATAAGCACTCCAATCACAATACAAGTGAGTGTTAGGCCAAGCAGTCATTGGTGGCGGAGCTGAAGGTTTTTGAATTAGATGCAGGTCCCAACTTTGAATCAAAACTCGATAAGGGAACTAACAAAGGGAAGTAGATCATTGATGCGGAGCCTAGTGCCACCGTGGCCACCACCAAGATCTAGAAGGTTGAGCCTAAAGATCCTGACGAGGTGAAATGCCTCTTGCACTCACAAATGTGGGTGAAGGGTTTTCCACTACATTTCATTGTTAATAAAGGGAGCCAACAGAACCTCATTTCAACAGAGGTCATGAAGTGGCTGGGCCTAAAGACTACAACAATTCCACGACCGTACACCGTCAGGTGGCTTCACCAAGGATGAGATCTTCGCTTCAGGCAGTAGTGTCTCCTTCCCTACTTTATCTAGCTCTTCACGAATGAGGTTCTGTGTGACGTTTCTCCTCTTGAAGTTTGTGATGTATTGTTATGACAACCATACTTATGGAAGCGACATGCTATATTTGAGTCTAGTCCTCACATTGAGATTATTACTTTGGTTAATAAGTTGTATAGGATACCACAGGTAGCCCCGCCTATTGCCATCTCTTTGATCACTGCAAAGTAATGCAGTAAGATCATTTCCTAGACTACGAAATTTGTTTTCCTTATGATTTGCCCCCAGGGCAAGAAGAAGGTTGTGGCCAAGGCTTCTAGGCAAAGCTCCTCTACATAGCAACAACATACAGACAAGGTCGTGGAGGAGTACAGGGATATTTTCGCCTCACCTATAGGGGTACCTCTACACTATGAAGTCAAGCACTCCATTAATCTGACCCAGGCCACGCTGCTACCCAATGGACCGATCTATCGACGCTCTGTCCAGAATAGGTACCCAATCCTGCAGATTGATGACCTCCTGGACGAGATCAAAGGGGCCAAATATTTCAGCAAGATTAACATCAAGTAAGATTATCACCAGGTGCTTATCGAACCCTACAATGTGTGGAACACTGCCTTCAAATCCAAGAAGGGCCTTTTCGAATGGTTGGTCATGTCATTCGGATTGACGAATGCCCTTGCAAACTTCATGAGACAAATGAATCACATCTTTCTACCCTTCACCAATGAATTCTTGGTGGTGTATTTAGATGACATCTTGAACTTCATCCAAAGTTGGGAAGAGCACCTCGACCATATTCGATAGGTCCTTCAAACCTTACGATAACACAAGTTTTGTGCTAACTTGGAGAAATGAACCTTTCGCCTGACCCAGGTTCAATATCTGGGATACATCATTCTTGAGCATGGTGTACATGTGGACCTGTCCAAGATACAAGTCATTCATGATTGTCCAGCCCCAACAACTCTAATAGAGCTTTGTAGCTTTTTGGGTCTTGCCAATTTCTACCATAAGTTTGTGTTGGGGTTCTCTCATATCACTTGGCCTTTAAGTCAAGTCACCAAGGGTGGAGTGAAAGCAAAGAATTTTTGGTCGGAAATCCGACAAAAAGTGTTCTCTGAGTTGAAGAATTTCCTTTGTCTTGCACCAGTTCTCAGAGTAGAAGACCTGCAACAACCATTTGAGATTGAGATAGATGCATCTGACTATGCTATTGTGCAATTCTTACTCAGCATGGGCATCTAGTGGCTTACCACAATCAGACACTTTCAAACACAATCCAAAAGTACCCCACTTACAACAAAGAAATGTATTCCATTGTTCAGACCTATCATCAATGGAAGCATTACATTATGGGGAAGGAAACGGTCATCCATATAGATCACCAACCTCTACAGTTCATATAGACACAAGGGAAGTTGCAGCACGATCGCCATCATAAATGGTCCACCTATTTGTAATAATTCCATTTGAACATTAAGTATAAGAAGGGTAGCACTAATAACGTCGTTGAATGCCTCAGCTGACCACCGATCATGGCACCGATCAGTGTGATCGACTCTTGTGGGCATGAGACATCGGGGTGGCTGCATCTTTACAAAAGTAATCTAGAATTCAACAGCATATACCAAACACTCCTGGAAGGGAATAAAGTTCCAATTTTTCACCTTCAAGATGCATTGTTATGCCACCTAGGACACATCTGTGTTCCTTCAAGTGAGTGTGCCAAGATGATTTTGGAGGTGCATTAAAGTCAAGTCGCTGGACATTTCAGGGTAGAGAAAACAATGGCAATATTGCAGAAGTATTTTTATTAGCCGAAACTTCGTCAGGATGTTGGGAAGTACATTAGATCCTACACCCTTATGCCATTTCCAAACCAACCATCAAGAAGCAAGGCCTCTATAATCCTCTACCTACTTCTAACTGGCCTTGTGAATATGTCTCCATGGATTCAGGAATTCCTTCTACTAAGCACGGAAACAATTACGTTTTTGTGGTCATCGACAGATTCTCTAAGATGGCCATCATAGCAGCCTGCAAGAAGAGTATCACCACAAAGGCCACTTCTAAGCTCTTCTTTGAGCGAGTGTGGGTACACTTTGGGATCCCATAGTCTTATAGTGTCATTTACCACATTTGTATACTTGATTCTCTGAGTCATGGCCTTAGGCAACCCTTTCCCTTCAGACTTGGTCCAAATATTAAAAAATATTATTTTAGATTCCATACGTGACACTTCCCTGCAAAAAGCGCGTACACACGTGGGTTCAGTTATACCCAACCCATGTATATGATTTAAAATATGAAAAATATGAAATCCCTATTTTTTGGGCGGGGTTTACAGGTTACACCATAAGCCTACCTATAGGAGTATGTGGCCTAACGTCTATTTCCCAACTGAAAAAATTAATTTGAGGTCATATAAATACACCTCATGGGGAAGGCCTAAGGGAAGAGAAAGATAGGATATCAATATTATACCCAACTTGTCCCTGATCAAGTCTGATTTATCCATATGCCTCCTACAGTCGTAGCTATAGGAAACCCATGTTTCCTCATTGTGATGTCCATCTCCTTTATATGGAATCTACGTATATGCATTTGATAGAGGATTGTTAAGGCTTGGGTTGGACGTATCCGAAGGAAGGTTTCGCTTGGAGTCGTGGACTAATAAGGTTGTATTCTTCCACATTCTTTTTCAGTCATCAATAAAGAAGCCATGTCTTGTTCCTAATGTTAATATCTTAATGCTTCAATTCATGTTTTAATCTACCTAATGTATGATTTCATGTTTTATACTTATATTATTATATGATCTAACACTTATATCATGAACATGCTTTCAACTATTGCTAGTGTATATGCTTTTCTTGAATGAGTTGTAGGTTTTGAAGCATTGGAGGAAGTAGAGGGTTTGGACCCTAGGGGAACAACCTCAAATGTAGGACCTTTGAAGAATACTTCTTCTTCCTACTTCAGTAGTTTAAGTATTAAAGTTGCTTCTTTTTTTGCTTCTTGTTGGTGTATTCCCTTTGCTCTATTGGGGTGCTCAACCCATACTGTAGTGTGTATTATCCCCGTAATAGAAATGGCAACCCTGTTGAGGAATACCTATACTATTTCCTAGTTTGGGTTGTTTCTTGTTTGATCTGGGCCTTCTTGTTTGGTTTCTTGTCTTTCCAGTATCTTTGACTTGTCTGCAATCTAGGAAAAAAGTATGATCTTCTGGATTAGACCTAGTTTTTTTTATTTTTCCTTACTCTTTTACATATGGGAGTTTTAGTTTACACAGAACCACATACATGCGCTTTTGTCCAAAAGGCACACGTATACGTGGGTTTCCTTGAGAAAAGTTGCATATACACATGGCTCTACCACTATACAGTCATGTATGCCTGGTTTTATTTGAATTTTTCAAATGTTGAGTCTAGTAAAGGGTTTTGCCTAATGTTTCTTACTTCTGTTTAGTCATTTATTGTCTTGGAAAGTCCTACTTCTCGCAGATTATCAGTTTCCTATCTCTCTTTGTGAAAAGACCTAGTCAACCTAGGGTTTTCTTTTTGGTAAGGTGTTGGTTTCTATGTTTGGATTCAAGGATTCTCAGTCAAGTTCTTGGCTATTCTAAGCCTTTGGAATAGAGAACTGGTTTCAATTCATTTATAACATAGCCTTTGCATCACTTTGCCTTGCTTTCCTAAAAATTGTTGTTCTTGGTTTTTTCTTGGTTTTTAAGAAAGTTTACTGGCAATCTTGAAACAATTTCTTGGTCTTCTTGAATTATTTTTAGTTGTTGGAGTTTGTCTGCTACTCTTCAAATAATTTCATTCAAGTTTGTAACCCCTCGACACTTTAAGTATTATCATGCTTATGATATTTGTGGCTTTTGAAGCTTGAGTTTCTTTATGATTGAATTTGATCTTCAAGCCTTTAGTAGTTTTTTTTTTCTCGAAAAATCTTTGTGCCCTTAAAAAGAAAAAGATAAAATCATTGTTTTGTTTCCTTTGTTTTTCCTTTTTGGTTTTGTTTTGGGTCTCTTTATCATTTTGAGAAAGTGTAAACTATTTTCATTAGGTTGAATTCCCTTGATTTTGGGAATATTTTGTGATTGAACTTTTTCTTCCTTTTGGCATGTTAGGCCTCTTGATTGCTTTGAGAAAATTCTTGCTTTTAGAGTAGTCTTTTGAATATTGCATTAAGAATTTAGATTTCATTAGGATAGTTTCACGGTAACCATTTTTAGTCTTTTTGTAGAGTTTGAATGCGTGGGTGTGTGTTTTGAAAAGAGAAACATATTTTTTTCTTTCATAGTTTGTTCGTAGAACCTTGTTGAAATCTCTTTTCATCGAAAGAAAAAAGTTGCATGTGCATGTATCCAATCTTTCTGTTGATTTATTTTGCGTCCATAACATCATAAAGTTGCACTTCCATTTCACGCCTGGCCTAAGAAAATCCATTAAAATCAAGCGCTTAATTTAAAATGAACTATATTTTTTTTGATTTGTCATAGTAACATCAACTAGTCTAGGTCATATTAGGGCCTTGGAATAGGTGAGTGGAGAGTTAACTCTCCAAGGCCACTCTAAATTTAAAACGTAGAAGTTTATTAAAAGAGTGAAATCCAGTGTCATGAAGTTGACCGGGAAAGCTCTTCTCTTTTGGGAGTTAAGCATGGGGCGAGTGAAGGCAGGAAAGAGAGATACCCCCTCTCTAACTTGTTGGATCCCAACCAAAGACTGTTCCGCCCGACTACTGATATGAACTGGTGACCTTAGTTTCCTTTCTTAGGGACCACATAGGTGAGTATGGGGGGGAATACCCATGGTACTTGAGGCAGATGTTCTATCACTCTCATTACTACTTCTGTAGGTGCCCTTCTGAAGCTTGGGCACTTTCACTGGAAATAGATTTTGATTGGAGGTCAAGTACATAACTATTTTTGTTACCTTTGCTGGTAGGATTCGACCATAATTATCCCAAACTATCTTTGGAAGGTCCTTTACATCACTTTCTTCTGTTTTGGTGTCGATTCCTAATCACCTGGAGCGGAAATACTTGAAAGTAGCTTGATTGATTATATCTTTAGGAACATTTCAGTGAAGTGCTCTTTGGTCCTATATTTCCATGGCCTTATAATTTTTTGAGTCTTTACAAGTTCTCATAATAATTAAAAGTGGTTGATCAACCAATTCGTCGGTCCAGGAGGCTTCATGGGCTATCACCTACGAGTGTCGAGCCTTCTTATAGAAGACATGGGAGCAATTTTTCTAGTGATTTTCAATCAGTAGCAATGAATGCATCGAATATCGATCCTCCGCATTAGGTTATAGTTTCATAGGGTAGGTTTAGTGCAATTCGTGATTTGGATAGGGATACTCTAGTCCTTTATAGGGTCCTCTTCTAGTTGGAAGACGAAGTTGAGGTTGAAGAGATTCCTAAGTCATCTGTGAATCCTTCTTCACCACTTCCTCCTAATTATTGAGTTGTTCTATTGTATGTTGGGACCTCGATTCACAAGTTGGGAATCCCTGGCTTTTATTTTCCTTTTCCTTCGATGGCCACTGCTGGGATTATGAATCCATCTATGAGTGCTACTAGTGATCATACTCCTCTTTCAGTTCAAGGATGACGTATTATTTCTATATCTACTATCACTCCTAGTACTACAATATTTGGCTCTACTTCCATTCCATCTTCAAGTAGGGGCAACCAAGATTTTTCTTCTCACACTAGGTCCTTCCCCTTTGGGATTCCTTCTAGTGCAATTCCCTTGTTTCCTCTATGCATCCCATCTATTTTTTCCGCAACTATGACTTCTATGGCAAGTGGTTCACCCTCCTTTAAGGGTTTTCATTTTGGAAGTTGTCACAAGCCTCACCCTAATCCTTATTTAGGATATCTTTCTTTTTCCATTCAAGGTCAATGTTATAACCCTTTTCAAGGGTGGACTAACCCTACTTTTAGTGGCTTGGGAATCGATAGTCAGTTTTATTTTTGTTAATAAGGGAACATGCCTTACTCCTCTGTGAGTTCCTTTCAGGCTTTTTATCCCTTTGTTAATGCATGAAACCCTTACCAAGGGCTCTCCTCTCCATTTAATACTTTGCTTAGGGGAAATATTCCTGGTTATGCTAACTTTTTGGCAAGAGTTGGTCAAACTCCGAGTTTCTCTAGACCACAGGGTTTTCCTTACGGTTCAGTTTCTTCTACAAGTAATCCTTGGCAATTGGTGCCTATAAAAATCCAAGATATTCTTTTTAGATTGTTGGGAATCCATCTCATAGTGGGTGGAATTCTCAAGGTCCTCCACGCTTACCATTCCTAGCAACCCTAAATTTTCTAGATCTATCAAAATTGACAAATGATCCCATATGATATAATCTGGCGTGGCCTCTGGTTCCTACCAAACTTCCATCAGATATTCCAAAATTCAAAGGAAAGTCCGGGGTGGATCCCACTGACCATATAGCAACATTTCATTTATGGTGTTCATCTAACTCCCTAATTGACAATCTAATCAGGTTGAGATTGTTTCAATGCACCTTAACTAGAAATGATGCTAAATGGTGTATAGATCTTAAGTACCTTTTCTTCATTTGGTGAATTGGCTACTATGTTTTTGAACCATTTTCAGTTTCCCATTCGATATGATATTGGCTAGTTTTGAACAAGATATGACAACTCACAATTTTTGACCATATTCAGGAATGGCGGAGAAGGAATAGGCGCATCAAATCCTATATTCCTAATGAATTCCTTCTCGAATGGTTTTCAAAATATTTATAGCCAGAAATTTCTAAGGATATATCACTCTCCAGAGTGTTCACGGAAGAACAGGTTATCTTTAGAGCCCAATAATTAGAACTTATATATTCTCAGTATGGGATTCTTGAGAAGATTTTTCCTAATGTTCCTCGATGCAAGATCAATTTAGCTAAACGAAAGTCAGGTCCCTATGTTAATGGGATTGTCAGTTTGATTGACAGTACCATGACTAACCTGCTAAGTCAATTGCAACAGTTGTCTTTACAAACTACTTGTTCAATTAGGCATTGTTGTTAGTGTCTATGCCTTCTCAAGTTTCAGCTATTAAAGTTTTCCATTCTTCCAACCCCAAAGGAAATCAACAATTTAATGGTAAGCAAAAGGGACGAGGTAAGAAGAAAGATAAGGACGGGAAGGGTAATGCAAGAAAACCCAGTAATAATAATGGGGAGGATAAAAATGAGTCTAAAAAGAAAATTAAGTTTCCTTGCAAATTGTGCAATGTAACCATTTAACTCATGTTTTCCCTAAGATTTAGGACACTCAGTGCTTATTAGCTCAGGAGGGTTCTTCTATCTCCTAGGTAGTTCTAAATAATCCTTTTCCCTAAGGGCAACAAATGTTTGCTGGTGTGAATGCTAGTACAGGAAACCCCACTGGGGGCAACCAGGAGGGGAAAAATACATCAAATTTATATATGATGAGTACTCATGTCGATGTTGCTACAATATCACATGATTATGGTGAAACAGAATCCTCTAAGTCTAAGTCTACTCCCGATGTTCAAGAGCCACTCCATATCGAGAGGTTCACAGTTGAGTCTATGCCTCCGATGCGGAAAGGCTCTCCAAAACGTTCAATGATTAACCCTAATGCGAGGGCTACCCAAAACTACTCCATTGTTGAATATTTGGCCCAAATCCCTTGTGCGATGTCTCCATTAGAGGTACTCTAGTCATGTCCGGCGCTAAGGAGTGCATCGCTCACTGTGATCGGGGATATAGATATGAAAAAATATCTTATTGGTAAATTTGACATGTCAAGTATTAAAAAGAGATTACCTCATCACATGGCTTTCCAAATTAAATCTACATATGGAAAGATCAATATCTTTCGAACTATATTTGATGAGGGAGCTTCCACATTTGTCATATCTATTGCATGTTGGAAAGCTATTAGATATCCTCAAGTTGTTCCTTTGCCTACTCTCATGACTGCATTTGATGGTCATGCTCATAGGCCACATGGAATTATCCCAGCCTTTCCCATCCGTGTTGGGGGAAAGGTGGTCAATATTGAGGTGGAAATAGTCGATGGAAATTTGGATTATTATCTTCTATTGGGACGAAATTGGATTTATGAAATATATTCCATTGTATCATCATTATTTCGCATCCTATGCTTTCCCCCTGAAGGGACAATTGTTACTATTGACCAGATGGAGTATTCTCTGAAAGAATCCAATGCATCCTTTGATTCCTCTGTTCTCTTGGTGAATAATCCCAAGCAAACTATTGAGAATTTAGGAGTTGGAATGTATTCCTCATTGATGGGTACTTTTGATCTTGCTTTTCCTATTACTCGAATAAATTCCATTTCATCCTCCAAGACCCCTTCCCAAAGAGAGTTTTTTAGAAATCATTATTTTTTGGATCCTTGGCCCTTACCCTCTTCTACCATCACATTAGAAGCAAGGAAAGTGGGTGGAATGGCATATCCTATGTCTGTAGCTGAAATTTCTTATCAATTTATTGTTAACACTATAGATTACGATCCTACTCCTCTTTTACTGGAGGAATTGGATGGAGATGTGGCTATGGCTTGGACTCTTGACTCTACCTCTTCTATGGACTGCCTTGATATTGTTTTACCATTTGAGGAAGAAATCCTAGACGCGATGATGGGCATAGACATATCGTGGGTTGATTTGCATCATCGTTCATATTTTCTCCTCGACTTGCATGAAGTGGAATCAAGTTTGTATAGTCCTTTGTTGACTGGAGATGTTCACATAGTCTTAAACCCTTTGGCTCCAGCCCAGGTTTTTGCCGAAGGCAACATGTCTATTATTTCAGAAACCATTCTAGTGAACATGTCTAGGAATCCCAATATAATCAAGAATGTTTTCATCGGAGCTGAATGATCCCCTAAAGAAATTCAAATCTATACTGATATTTTTAAAGAGTTTTGTGATGTGTTTTCTTGGTCTTATGAGGAAATGCCTGGAATTGATCCATCAATAGTCCAATATGAGATCAAGTCTTATGCAAATGCAAAGCCTATATGGAAAAAGCTTCAGGTGGTAAACCCTAGGAAAGTGGAAGCTATCAAAGTCGAGGTTGATAAGATTCTCAAGGTGGGTTTCATATACCCCGTTTCGTTAACTGGGTGGGTCTCGAATCTAGTCCCGATTGATAAAAAGCAAGGAACTATTTGCATATTCATAGACTTTAGGGATTTAAATAAGGCTTGTCCTAAAGATAATTTCCGCACACTATTTATTGATCAGATTATCATTGACTGTGTGAGAAATGAGATTTTCTCCTTCATGGACAGTTTCTCCAGTTATAATCAGATTACTATCCATCCTGAAGATCAGCATAAGACAAATTTTATCTGCCCCTAGGGTACCTTTGCATACAAGAAGATTCCTTTTGGACTTAAAAATGTTGGAGCTACTTTTCAATGAGCCATGTCCTACGCTTTTCTCGATATCAAACATATGATCAAAGCTTATTTGGATGACCTAGCTGCTCGTTCTCGAAACAGAATTGATCATCCTCGTCATCTTCGATTGGTTTTTGAGCGATGTCATTTTTACAAAATTTGGTTGAATCCAAATAAATGCATTTTCACTGTCACATTTGGTCGATTATTGGGATTCATCGTATCTACTAAAGGGATTCGTGTAGATTCTTTCAAGGTTGAGGCAATAATTCAGTTGTCTCCCCCATCTACCATTCATCAACTTCAAAGTCTCCAAGGAAAAGACAATTTATTGAGGATATTTATTGTTAATTACATTAAGATTACAAATGGATTTATGTGATTGCTGAAGAAAGGAGTTCCATTTCTATGGGATGATTTCAGTCAGAACTCGTTCGAGGCTTTGAAAAAATCATTGACCTCTGCTCCATTATTGATCCCACTCGATTATAGTAGGGATTTTCTCTTATATCTCATTGCGGCAGAATCAACCATTGGTATGGTTATGGTTTAGGAAGACAATGTTCTCCGCAAGCACATGATCTATTATCTGAGCCGACGCTTAGCAGGTCCTGAACTATGATATTCTCCTATAGAGAAATTAGCTTTGGCAGTTATTGATGTTGTCTATCGATTTAGACACTATATTATACTTAGAAAAGCTTTTGACTTGGCAGCTGTCAATCCATTTCAATTTGTTCTCAGTAGGTGAGTGGTTGGGGGAAAATATAATAGTTGGATTGTTATTTTACAAGAGTTCGACCTAAAGTTCTTGTCAGCCAAATCTAAGAAATCATTAGTATTTGGAGAATTCATCTCAGAGTTTCCTTATGAAGAAGAAATAGTTTATGATGAATCATTCCCTAATGAGCATACTTTTCTTATTTCTTCACAAGATCCTTGCTATGGAGATATTATAATATATCTTCAGACTTCGAAGTTTCCCCTCTCTTTTTCAAAGGATGAGCGAAGAGAATTGTGCCACTTAGTGAAAAGTTATGTTATTATCGGTGACACTTTATATTGACGCAGGGTTGATTCAATGCTTAGACATTGCTTAACTTTAGAAGAAGTTTAGTTAGTGCTTAATGATTGCCATAGTGGAGCTTGTGGTGGTCATCTATCTAGTCTTGCTACAACTCAATAAATCTTGTGTGCAAGATATTTTTGGCTTTTGATTTTCAAAATTGTGTTAAAACAGTCAAAAGATACCATCCTTGTTCGGTTTATACTCAGAAAATGTGTGCTCATCTAGCTCCGCTTTTTCCTGTTATTACCATCAATTTGTTGACAAAGTGGGGCATTTATTTTACAACTTGTAACCCACCTTCAGAAAAGGGTCATAAGTATATTATTGTAGCAGTGGACAACTTTACCAAGTGGGCTAAAGCTATGGCCACTGTTGTGAATGATGATGAAACAACAACCTTGCTTCATTCAAACCAAGTCATTTCTCATTTCGTCATTCCAAAGGATATTTTCTCATACCATGGCAATCATTTCTAGAACACGATGATGGTTGAATTCTCTCTCAAGTTGGGTTTCTGGCGGGAACATTCATCTCCTTACTATCCTCAGGTCAACAGTCAGGTAGAAGTTGTAAATAAATCCCTGAAATTTATCCTGCAAAGGACAATTAATAAGGCTCGATCCAATTGGCATATCATGTTATATCCCGCGCTTTGGGCATACTAGATGTTTGTTAAGACTGTTACGGGTTTCACTCCTTTTCAACCAGTTTATGGTTTGGAATCGATCTTCCCTATGGAATGTAAAATTCCTTCACTTAAATTAGCTGTAGAACTTATTTCAGACACTTCTAGTCTTGAATAATGCCTCGTTCATTGAAAAGATCGATTCTCTTTACCGTGGCTCTTTCCTTGTTTTTGGACAAATTATGCTAGCACGAATAGGACATACAATAGTAGATGAAGAAGGGAATTTGATTTCTAAACTAGAAAAAGTTGTAGATCAATGTTCTCTATCTCTTTGGAATATAAAATTTGTCCAATAATTTATCTCGTGGAAGAATTTGTCTCTAGAAGAAGCTACATTGAAAAATAGAAATGTATGAAGAACAACCCTCAATTACAGGTGATGCAGGAGCATCCAGACTTAGCCAACAATGTGATTGTATGTTCACATGTTGTGGCTAACAAGAGATGAATTTAATTGACCTGAGTGGTCAAAATGAATTCTTAGTAGAGAGGGTTGGATCTCTCGAAAATTATCTTTACTTCAATTATTGTAATAATTAGAATGTTGTATTATTTTTAGAATAGTAGAAAAGTTGTTAGTATATGTGTGTATCAGAGCTTGAGAATAGGGATTTAATGGTTGAGTTGATAAAAATAGAGATTGAGTTGTCAATTCAGTCAGGATAGGATTTGATTCATAAAAGAGGAAAGAATGTAATGACAGAGAGATTAGATGATCGAGAATAGAGTAAGTAAGCAAGAGGTGTGTGAGAGATAGGGTTGGAGAGTGAACAAAGGTCAGACAAACTGTTGTAATCGAGCCAAGATGGAAAAACTTTGGAAATTAATTTTATTGAATAAATGATTAAGTGTGGTGTTTCGTGTTAATCCTAGTGCAAAAATTCATTTGAATTTATGTTTCAGTGTTTTGGACCCTAATCGGGCATTTTTCTCTATTTATACATTTTCACAGTTGACTAGTATTAAGGGTTAATATTGAGCTTAAGCACTAAACCTTTCCTTAAACGTCTTTCTTAAAAGTATGAATTAAGCACATGGGTAGTATACAGAAAGTGGTAAGTGGTATCTCGTGTGCGATAAAAGTGGTAAACGGTATTTCTAAAAATCATGCGATTAGCCTAAGTGGGTGACACGTAGCATGAGAAAACCAGATATTTTGCGTGTTTTCGACCTGATATCAGTCATGCAATATTTCACTCGAGATTGCGTGATATCCGTTGGATCTGAAGGAGTGAAATCGACGGCGTGGATTGAAGTGCCTGACGAAAGGAGAGGTCAAAGAAGGAGTTGCTGTGATTGGTGAGGAAGGTGGGACCCTCAAGTGGAAATACACGTACATAATTTGATTAAAGCATAACTGATTGGTTCTAAAGTTAACCGGTAGTATAAATCCAGACTACCACCCTATTTTCGTCAACCTCCTACATCATTTTGGTATCATAGCAAGATTAATTTTTGCTATAGTAAACATGCCACTAAGGAGAGGATCTGGCATAGGTCGAGGAAGACTTGTAGCGAATGCACTTCTACTGGATGAGATTTGAAATCTGCGTACAAGGATGGAGACAATAGAGACTTCTCAGAGGATAGCACTTGATGAAGGAGATGCCAGTGCTGTAGAAGAATCTTCTGAGGAAGAAGAAGAGGATGAAAGTGAAGCTACCAAATTTCTCAAGATATTGGCCAAAGCAAGTGGAAGGCCAAAGGTGGAAATACCTTTGTATGATGAGAATCTCAGTGTAGAAGATTTGATGGATTGGATCAATTCATTAGACAAGTATTTTGACAATGAGGAGGTTGATGATAAAAATAAGGTGAAATTTTTAGTTACCAGATTAAAGAGTCATGTATCTATTTGGTGGGATGAATTACAAACATCCAGAGGGAGAAAGGGAAAGCCCAATATCAAACAAAGGATAAAATGGTAAGTAGATTGAACTTCAAATTTATGCCAAAAGATTATCAGTTAAATCTTTTAAGACAGTTACAAAATTTGAGGCAAAAAGGAATGACTGTCAAAGAATACACAGAAGAGTTTTATAAGTTGAGCATTAGAGCAGGACATGTAGAGGATGATGTATAGAAGGTAGCCAGATACACAAATGGGTTGATATATGACATACAGGATGAAATCGGCTTGCTGAGTCTGAAGACAATTGAAGATGCCTATCAAGAAGCTTTGAAGGCAGAAGAGAAGATGTTGAGGAAACAAAATCAGAGGAATAGAGGAAAAAGTTCAGCAAGAGGTAGAGGAACTACCAGATCAAGATTTCAACACCCTCAGGGTGACGCAGGAGGTTCAAGTAGTAGACCACCACAGAGAGGAGAATTAAGTAGAGAAAGATCTGCACCCATAGGGATAGGTCGAGGAAGAGAAATTTGGTATTACACACGTGGAGAATGGGGACATGGATCATGGGACTGTCCTCATAATAAAGTAACAAATAAGAGGAATGTGAATGTGGATGAGGTGAGGGAAGAGAAACCTCAAATTGCAAACAAGGAAGAATCACCTGAAGTAGGAGAATCCTTGTTGTTGAAAAGGGTATTGCTTAAGGCAAAGAAAGACTTAGGAGAACCAGCTCAGAGAAAGAGTTTATTTAGAACTACATGCAAGTCCAAAGGAAAATGTTGTAAAGTGATAATTGATAGTGGAACCTCTGATAACCTTGCTTCTACAAAAATGGTTGACAAGTTAGGACTAGTGAAAATAGTACACCCTACTCCTTACAAAGTATCATGGCTACAAAAAGGACATCAGCTTATTGTGACAAAACAATGCAAGGTAGAGATACATATTGGTACTTATAAGGATGTGATATTGTGTGATGTAATGCTAATGGATGTATGCCATGTGTTGCTGGGAAGACCTTGGCAGTTTGATTGGAAAGATATTCATGATGTGAGAAGAAATACTTACACTCTAGAGAAGGATGGAAATAAGCACACGCTGCTACCATTGAAGGACGAAGGAGGCAAAGCAACACCTAGAAATAGTGTTATGATGATGAGTGGGAAAGAATTGCTGCAAGAAGTCAAGAAGTATGAACAGATGCATTTTGTTGTCATAAAGAGACATTAGGTAGTTTTAAATTCCAAAAACTTACATGATTTATTTGAAGAAATCAAAACTCTGTTGAATGATTTTGCTGATATTATTGTGGATGAGTTGCCAAATGCATTACCACCCATCAGGAGTATTAGTCATCATATTGATCTAATACCTGAAGCAAGTTTGCCAAACAAAGAAGCATACAAGTTAACTCCTCAAGAAAATGTAGAAGTTGGAAGACAAGTACAGGAACTGATGGATAAGGGATTAATCAGAGAGAGTCTTAGTCCATGTGTTGTACCAACATTACTCAGTCCAAAGAAAGGTGGTGAATGACATATGTGTACAGATTCTGGAGCCATAAACAAGATTACTATTAGGTATAGATTTCCTTTACCACGCATGGATGATTTGATGGATTGTTTAAGTGGGTAGAAGTATTTTTCTAAAATAGAACTGAAGAATGGATATCATCAAATAAGGACTAGAGAAGGAGATCAATGGAATACTGCATTTAAAACAAATATTGGGTTGTATGAATGGTTAGTGATGCCTTTTGGACTCACTAATGCACCTAGCACATTCATGAGATTAATGAATGAAGTCTTGAAGGAATAGGCAGGCAAGTTTGTCATTGTTTATCTTGATGATATTCTAGTTTTCAGTAGAAGCAAATAAGAACATCTGGAGCATCTTAAGCTGCTTTTAAGAACTCTACAAAAAGAGAAACTACTAAAAAATCTATAGAAATGTAGTTTCATGAAAGAAGAATTAACATATTTTGGATTTATAGTTTCTAAAGAGGTTTTGAAAATGGATCCAAAGAAATTCCAAGCAATTTAGAACTGGCCTACTGCAAGAAACATATTTGAGGTAAGAAGCTTTCATGGTCTTGCAATTTTTTATAGAAAATTTATCAGAAGTTTTAGTCAGATTTGTGCACCAATTATTGAAACAATCAAAGAGACTAATCAACCATTCAAGTGGACAGAAGCAGCAGACCAAAATTTTAAGTTGCTGAAGAAGAAAATTATAGAGAAACCAGTTTTAGCTTTACCTGATTTTGGGAAAGTTTTCCAAGTTGAAACTAATGCTAGTAGAGTTGCAATTGGAGCAATTTTGAGTCAGGAACAGAGACCAATAGCCTACTTTAGTGAGAAACTAAATGAAGCTAAGAAGAAGTATTCTTCTTATGATAGAGAATTTTATGCTGGTATTGCAATATAGGATTTTACTTAGATCGATATATAAAGAAAATGGCTCTGACGCCATTCGTAAACCAAAACTGCGAGGGATTAGGATAAGCCGCAGTCCGCAGCTGCAGGACCACAGGTTCGAGGGTTTTTCGGAAGCTAGGGCTTCGGTGCTGCTGCCAGATCGACGCCATCAACGGGGAACTGCTGTCGCTGTCCGGCATGGAGGGTCAACGGGAAACGGACCTCGTGGATTATTCCGAGGATCCGTTGGAAGGTCAGTCAATTTTCGCTAACCCTAACCTAGTTTCTCCGGGTTTCGCTCCACCGACCGCAGAGGCATCACGAGGACTGGACTTTTTGCCGGTGGTTTCCTTGCCGGACCCTACTCCATCTTCTATCGGTCTGGAGGCACCGCCTCTCTCGCCCGGTACTGCTTTTCTCCTCGCCTCCTTACCACCTGATTCACTGACTCTTGATGAGATCCCATCGCCGCTGCCCGACACTCATATTGCTCTGGAAGAGCCGAGGGTTCAATCTAACCAGAGGGCTATTTCGACAAATCCCCCCCGAACAATGGGGCAAAACCCTCTGGGTGCTTCGGAACGCCGGTTATTAATATAAATCCCTCAAAACCCTCACCGGCTGGGGCTACAAACCCGTTCACGGATCACCCGTCGGCACCACGCTCTAAGAAGCAGAAATCGAAGTGTGTTAGGGCAACCAGGAAAGACATCACTGTCACCTTCGGCAACTCTCCGGATTTTGAGGAAACAATGGCTTTAGCACGCACAGTGTTGGTTGGTCATGTGCGAGGGCGTACCTTCACGGCGGATCGGCTGCTACGCTGGGTAAAAGAGATCTGGGGAGCCCTGCTCCCACAACTGCCAGAGGTACAGGTTCTCCCACGAGGGTGGTTCTCCCTCCACTTCGCAAGCGAAGGGCACACGAATGCGGTACTTGAAAGATATTGGCACATTGAGACTGCACCTGTGCTGTTAAAGAGATGGACCCCATTATTCGATCCTGAATTGTTGTAGGGCCACTGTGGGTGCGACTTCCGGGGCTTCCCTTACAATACTGGAGTGAAGAAGCCTTCATCAGAATCGGAAATGCTCTGGGGACTTATTTGGATCACGATCGATCCTATATTGACACTCGAAAGAGAACAGTGGCCCGTATTCTGGTACATCTCGATACCAGGGAGGGATTGGAGGAAGAAATCACTCTGCAATGGGGGAAGCATAGGCGCAATCAGATTTTGGATTATGAAGGAGTCCCATTCCGGTGCAACCGGTGCCATCAAGTGGGGCATCTATACAAGGACTGCCCAATGATCAAGCGCCCGGACAGTTCTCCAAAGATCACACCCATTGCCTCCAGAGGGACCGCGCCATATATTCCACCTCCGTCACAAGGATTCTCGGTACCCCAAGGAGCTCAGGAAAGCCCAGCGATGATCAACAAGGATTCGTCCTCTCCTCCTATGACGCGGGCTCGGGCAGCTGCTGCAGCTGCACAATCCTCGGGTACAAATCTTACTTTTCCCTCTATCTCATCTGCTCATTCATCAGAATTTTTAAATTCTTTTACATACTCTATGGCACATTGCACCATTCCACCGCCCCCAATGATACCCTCCACTGTTCCACCTTCTCTCTCACTTGCTCAATCGCCACCTTCATCACCTCCCCCTGAGTCTCCTGTAAGGCATATCCCCCCACACCCTTACTCCCTCCGTCCCCGGACCTCTCACTCGGTATCCTCTGATCCCCAGAGTGGGCTGGGCATTGTTCCTTTAGGCTCGGGACCCTCCTCCACCAGGGGAAGGAAATCTGATCTAAACAAGGCTATCAGACGTGCTGGAGCTGAAGTGGCTTCCGGTCGTCAATCCACCATTGTTGGGGTCCTTAGAGCATCAAACCCCCCGAAGAGGGGTCCCCCATGAAGTGCCTTTCTTTCAATTGCAGGGGTTTGGCTAGTTCCCCCAAAAAACTAGCACTCAAACGACTTTTTGAGGTCGAGCACCCGGATGTCATTCTCCTTCAAGAAACGCTAGGTACTGCTGAGTCCATATCACATACCCTGAGCGCTATATCGACTAGGTGGCATTTCATAGCTTTGGATGCCATGGGCAGATCAGGAGGACTGGCAATGGGTTTCAATCCTAAAACCATCAGATTGGACTCTTCCTGGGGAGGTCATGGTTTTATGGGAGCTGACATCTTTTCTATGGACCTGGGTCTGCCTCTGCGCATCATCAATATTTATGGGCCATGTCAGCAGAGGGAAAGTTTTTGGAGAAATCTACTCAGCAGGAGTCTGATGTCTCTGGAGCGCATAATCCTGGGGGGTGATCTAAACTTCTCAATAGGGTTTCGGGAGTCTTGGGGCTCTTCGGCACAAGTAGATCCCATATCAGATTTTATGAGAAGCATTCTAGAACAATATGATCTAATTGACATTCCTATGCAGAACCCTCTCCCAACATGGAGGAACAGAAGGATTGGGACAACAGCTCTGGCTCGTAGGTTAGATCGCTTCCTGATGAAAGGCCCGCTGGTTCACCAGCTACACCATTACAAGCAGTGGGTTGGATCTGGAGGTATTTCGGATCACTCTCCAATTTTAATGGAGATCATGGGCCCCCATCCAAAACCAAAAGCTCCTTTCAAGTTTAATCACCTTTGGCTCCAGGATCCAAGCTTCTCCAAAATTGTCTCGGAATATTGGCAAGCCCATCCCATTAATAGAGAAACTTCGATGGCAAGGGGCTTTGTCAAAAATCTAACAGAACTCAAACACATAGTGATTGAGTGGGCTAAGACAAAAAAGGCAAGGGAGGATGAACAGCTCAGCTCGGTGGAAGCAGATCTTAAAGCCCTTTTGGATGAGAAAAACTTGGGATTCATCTCAGGGGAGAACAAGACTCGTCTTGTTGACTTGGAGAAGCAGAAGCAAAATATCCTCAAGCACAGGGAGGAATCGATCCGGCTGAGGAGCAGGGCACTATGGCTAAAAGCTGGGGATGAGAACTCAAGATTCTTCCATAACTTCGCAAAAGGGAGGAGAGTGGCAAATACCATCTGGAACCTCCCCCTCCCGGATGGAGGACTGGCGGATACCTTCAATAAGCTCTCCCATCTTGGCACGACCCATTTCAAGGGAATTTTCAAGAATCCTGCTGGAACAAACCTAGCTGAAATCATTAATGTGGCCTCTCATTTTCCTAGGTTTGTAAACAATGAAGATATTGATGCTCTCACTGATCCGGTCACCATGGAAGAACTAGAAAATACCATCAAGTGGTTTCAAAAGGAAAAGAGTCCAGGCCCAGATGGATGGTCTATTGAGTTCTATATTGCATTCTTTGACATCATTGGTGAAGATATCCTGAAGGTAGTGGAGGAGAGTAGAACCTCGGGTCAGCTCTACCATGCCATAAATTCCACCTTCATTGCACTCATCCCCAAATCGGACTCTCCTTCATCCTTTGCCGACTTTCGACCTATCTCACTGTGTAATGTCCTCTATAAAATAATTTCCAAAATCATTGCAAACCGGATTAGGCCCATTCTGTCTAAGCATATTGCCCCCCAGCAGTTTGCTTTCTTGGAGAACAGACAGATTCATGAAGCCATAGGTTCTGCACAGGAAGCTATACACTCCATATGGACCAAGCATCTCAAATGCATCCTCCTCAAAATCGACCTCTCCAAGGCTTTTGATCGTGTTAGCTGGCTCTATATTAAGATGATTCTTATACATCTGGGCTTCCCTCATCTGCTCATCAATTGGATCATGGCATGCATCACTTCCCCCACCTACAGCATTCTGATTAATGGAGCAGCCTCACACTTCTTCCACTCTGAGAGAGGGCTGCGTCAAGGCTACCCACTATCTCCCCTGCTTTTCCTTCTGGTTATGGAAGCTCTCAGTCGCCTCATTATTTCAGCTAAAAGGGAAGGAACCATCAGAGGCCTTAAAATATCAGAGGAGTGTTTTCTTACACATCTGCTGTTCGTAGATGATGTCCTTATCCTACTAGATGGCAGCATACAAGATACATCCACTTTCAACAGGATCCTTAAGCTTTTCGCTCATGCCACTGGGATGGAGGTCAACAGGGAAAAGTCCACCATCACATTGGTGGGCACCACAGTTAATGAATCCTTCTCAGCCAGTCAAGCATTCCCTTACACCACACAGCCCATGGACAGGGGGTTAAAATATCTAGGTTACTGGCTAAAACCCACCAATCAAAAGATTGCGGATTGGGTATGGCTGGTCACTAAAGTGGAAAAGCGGATATCTTGCTGGTGCTATAGATATCTCTCCAGAGCAGGCAGACTAACACTGATCAAATCAGTATTGGAAGCAACACCGGTCTTTTGGATGGCACTCGCATGGATCCCCCGGAATATCCTTTCAAAGCTCCAGAAACTCTGCAATAGATATCTATGGGCAGGCAATGAAGAAAAGCGCACATTTGCATGGATTGGCTGGAGCAAGATTGCCCTACCCAAGAAATGGGGTGGCTGGGGCTTGAAGGATCTTGCCTCATTTGCCAGTGCTCTGGCAGCCAAAATGGGCTGGGCTCTGCTGACCTCTCATAGCCTATGGACAAATATCACCTACCATAAATATATTTGGCCCCTCAACATTATCGAATGGGCCAGGCTCCCCACATGGAACAAAATTGGCATCTCTTCAATCTGGAAAGCTCTCCTTCACTCTCTTCCGCTCATCAGGAACAACATTGTATGGCGAATAAGGAATGGAGGCAGAGCTCGAATAGGATTAGACCCCTGGAGTGGTTGCGGGGGGAGACATCTGCTTCCACAAGCGCTGGTTGAATTCCTCACAACTCAAGGCATTAGGGTGATTGCACAGATAGCAGATCAAGAGCAATCTGATATATTCCACCAGGCTTGGAAGACAGCCAACCAGCTTAACCTCCCGCAAAGATGGCACACAACCTGGCGAGAATACTGTGCAGCACTTACAGAATCCCACATCAGAATAGTGGAGGGTCCAGATGAACTTATCTGGCAACAGGCTGAAAGTGGGATATATACACCAAAGGAGGGTTATAAACAGATTATCAAGCAGAGGAAACCGGAGGTATTAGACAGATGGTGGCAGAATATTTGGAAGCTATCAGCCTCGCCTCGATCGAAACTCTTCACATGGTGCGTCCTCCGGAATAAATTACCCACAGGGGAAAACCTCATGCGCCGTGCCATATATGGTCCGACGAGATGTGTGCTGTGTAAAGCTGATAGTGAATCTACAGAACACCTATTCTTGCGATGCATCTCTGTACAGCAAGTATGGAAAAACATAAAACCATTTACTCACTTCTCTGGGGATTGGAGTGGCACAGATCTTATAAACGCCTGGATAGAATGGGGTAATCAAAACAAGGGATCGAAAGCAGTGAACTTACCCATTATTGTCAATTGGTCCATCTGGAAGACTAGGAACCAATTGATTTTCGAAGAGAGGGCGATCCACTGGCCCCTTATAGAAGCTGGCATTATCACTACATTTAACGAGCTACCTGATCTGCCTCCCCCTAAACAGCGCAGAACAAACCCTCCTCCCATCATCAATCAGGGTACCCCATGGGCTTTTTTGACGGAGCTGCCAATGTACAAAGCTGTGGGGGGGGTATCATCCTGTATATATCTGAAAACCATTTCTACAACATCAAAGCGGGTCTGGGTGCTGGAACTAACAATTTCGCTGAGCTCATAACCCTGCGTCATCTGCTGCACTTTGCATTAAGCCATCATTGCACTAGCATCAACATTTTTGGAGATTCACAGATTGTCATAAATTGGTTCAATAGAATTTCTACATGTCACTCGCACACACTCAGTGTCATTCTTGATGAAGTCTTTCAGCTTAAAGAGGCATTTAACTATATCAATGTATCTCACATCTACAGGGAACATAACCAGGATGCTGACAAATTTTCCAAGGAGGCCGCGCTGATGGAGCAAGGACTCTGGGAGATTACCGAGATTTTGGATCAGCAGGAACAAAAATTTTATCATCGCCCATACATAGACCCGTCATACCCTACAGCGGGTCTTCATGCGACTTAATTATATCTAGCAGTATGACAGCAGTTTTATATATGACAGTTTATATGTATAAATCTTTTTTGTAACAGACTGAAGGATGCCAAAAAAGGCATCAATAATCTATACAGCCTACATATAAATCTGAGCAGAAAACAAAACAGCATAGACATGCAATTTTGAGCAAAATGTACAGAGAAACAGTGACCAAGGCATATGCGCAAAGCATCTACATATGTAATCTTTCATATTAATGAAATGTTACGGATTTTTCCAGTGGAAAAAAAAGATAGAGAATTTTATGCTATTGTGCAAGCTAAAAAGAAAAGGAGACATTATTTGCTACCAAAGGAGTTTGTATTATATTCTGACAATCATGCATTATAGTTCATAAACAACCAGCCAAAATTGAACCAGAAACATGCCAAGTGGGTATATTTTTTAGAGAGTTTTACTTTTGTGATAAAACACAAAAGTGGTAAGTTTAACAAAGTTGTTGATGCTTTGAGCAGGGTAAATTTCATTATACAAGAAGTAAGAGTTGGTGTTGTAGTATTTGAAGAAATGGTTGATATGTATAAAGATGATGCAAAATTCAAAGATATTTATGGAGTTGTACAAAATCCAATAGTTCATAATAGAATTCAGTGGTTAGATTATCTTATCCAAGGAGGTTTACTGTTTAAAGGTAACAAATTGTGCATTCCCAAATGTTCTATGAGGGAAAACACAATCAAGGAGAACCACAGTGGAGGATTAACTGGTCACTTTGGACAAGACAAAAACTTTGCTCAGGTAAATGATTTTTACTATTGCCAAAGATGCAAACTAATGTTAATAAATTTGTTGAGAAGTGCAGAATCTGTTAGCATGCTAAAGGGAGAAGCCAAAATATCGGATTGTACCAGCCATTGCCAATACCAGATCGACCATGGGATGGAATTAGTATGGACTTTGTTTGGGGTTACCTAGAACTCAAAGAGGGAATGATTCCATTTATGTTGTGGTAGATAGATTTTCCAAAATGGCACATTTCATTGCATGTAAACAGACTAGTGATGCAACACATATTGCTAATATGTTTTTTACAGAGGTTGTCAGGTTACATGGATTTACTGTAAGTATTGTGTATGATAGGGATACAAAGTTTGTTGGGCATTTTTGAAGAACTCTTTGGAAGAAACTAGGTGCCAACCTTAGTTTTCGTTCAGCATATCATCCTCAAACAGATGGATAGACCGAAGTGGTAAACAAAAGCTTGGGAAACATATTGAGAAGTTTAGTGTATAACAATCCTAAGCAGTGGGATTTAGCACTTGCTCAAGCTAAGTTTGCTTATAATGACACTCCAAACTGAAGTACTGGATGAGTCCATTTCATATTGTTTTTGGAATGAATCTAAGAGGTGCGTATGAACTCAGAAATTCGGGTAAACAGGAGACAAGAAGTGCAAAAGCTGAAGAGTTTGTAGAGCATATGCAGAGACTATAAGAAGATGTGAAAGAGATATTGCAGGAAAGCAGTGGAAAATACAAACAGAGAGCTGATATGAGGAGGAGAGAAAAAGAATTCCATGTGGGAGATCTAATGATGGTATAATTGAGAAAAGAAAGATTTCCTATTGGGACTTACAATAAACTAAAGATGAAAAATATAGGGCCATTCAGAATTGTGAGGAAGTTTTCAACTAATGCTTATGAAATTGAATTTCCAGAAGGCATTGGAATATCACCTATTTTCAATGTTGTAGATTTGTATCCATACAAGGAGACAGAGTCAGAGCTACAGAAGGAACCTGTAGGAGATGAAGCTCAAACTTTAAATTGGGAAGAACAAATGCCAAAGACTATCAAGAAAGAGGTGGAAGATATTTTGGAGAAAAGAGTATCCAAAAGAACCAGAGGACATGTTTATTTTCAATATTCAGTCAAATGGAGGAGACAACCAATGGAGGATGCCAGTTGGATAACAACGATAGAATTGCAAAAGTATGGAGTAAATCCTGAAAGTTTGACGAAGGATTCTTTTCTTCCCTAAGAGTCTAATGTAGGAGCATCCAGACTTAGCCAACAATGTGATTGTATGTTCACATGTTGTGGCTAACAAGAGATGAATTTCATTGACTTGAGTGGTCAAAATCAATTCTTAGTAGAGAGTGTTGGATCTCTCGAAAATTATCTTTACTCCAATTATTGTAATAATTAGAATATTGTATTATTTTTAGAATAGGAGATAAGTTGTTAGTATAGGTGTGTATCAGAGCTTGAGAATAGGGATTTAATGGTTGAGTTGATAAAAATAGAGACTTAGTTTTCAATACAGTTAGGATAGGATTTGATTCATAAAAGAGGAAAGAATGTAATGACAGCGAGATTAGATGATTGAGAATAGAGTAAGTAAGTGAGAGGTGTGTGAGAGCTAGGGTGGGAGAGTGAGCAGAGGTCAGACAAACTGTTGTAATCGAGCCAAGAGGGAAAGACTCTAGAAATTCTATTTTATTGAATAAATGATTAAGTGTGGTGTTGTGTGTTAATCTTGGTGTAGAAATTCATTTGTATCTGTGTTTCGGCATTCTAGACCCTAATTGGGCATTTTTATCTATTTATACATTCTCACAGTTGATAAGCATTAAGGGTTAATATTGAGCTTAAGCGCTAAACCTTTCCTTAAACTTCTTTCTTAAAAGTATGAATTAGGCATGTGGGTAGTATACGGAAAGTGGTAAGTGGTATCTCGCGCACCATAAAAGTGGTAAATGGTATTTCTAAAATTCATACGATTAGCGCAAGTGGGTGACATATAGCACGCGAAAACTAGAGATTTCACGTGTTCTCGATCTGATATCAGTTGTGCAAGATCTCACGCGAGATTGTGCGATATTCGTTGGATCTGAAGGAGTGAAATTGACGGCGTGGATTGAAGCACCTGACAAAAGGAAAAGTCAAAGAAGGACTGAAGGTGATTGGTCAGAAAGGTGGGCACTTAGGTGTAAATACACGTACATAATTTGATTAAAGCACAACTTATTGGTTCTAAAGTTAACCAATAGTCTAATTCCAGACTACCACCCCATTTTCGTCAACCTCCTACATCAACAGGTTTTAAAGGGAAATATATTTTAAAGATAAGGCCTATGTTAAAACACTAAATCCCCTATATTAAGGCATAACAAGCATTCATTGTTAACTTATTATTTATGGATAGGTCAAGCTAGTGTTAAGTTACATCATGTCATAATGTATCTTATTTACAATAAAAAAAAGGCCCATTTTTATATACATCATATATTATCTTAACTTAATTGATTATAAAAAAAAATTCTACCAATAAAAATATTGTTATCTACTTATCTATTGACATTTTTCATTTCAATGTTTTGCTTCATGATGAGATCTTGAAGAATAAATATTTACATAAATGTCTTAACTCATGAGCCCCACCAGCTTTATATGAAGATCTATGTCATAAAATTAGAAAAGGAAAATGCCAAAAAAAAATGTGTTTACTTCGGAAAATGAACAAACGTTACAGATACGATCTCTTATCATATAGTTATCTCAATTCTACAAAAGATTTGGATATTCTCAATTTGACAAATATTCCCGGACCACCAGTACAACCTTCTATACCAGATGAGCGGGATATTACCGATCGTGAAGGAATTCTCAAGGATTGTTATCATATCAATACAATTTTTAATAAATAAACACAAGAAACTTTTGTCTAGATATGCACACTACATTATCACATTCATAATTTTACCGAATATCTCAAATTGCACAAAAATATAAGTGAATTTATCTCTCATCCAACAACTACCTATAACCACTCGCGAAGATTCAATAGATATGAATCTTTATGTTACTAAAAATAAAACACAAAATAGATATGAATTAAGTGTTCTAATGATAAAGGATGTATGGATTATTAAATGTGATATTATAAAAATGAAACATGATAGATTTGATACATTGTTATTGTGATGGAGGGATCTCTCACACCATTTCAATACAAATTTCCAAGTTAATGCTATGCAGTGGCTAAAATATCAATGGTTCCATTAAATTTTTCTATAATATAAACATGGTTAAGAGTATGGTTCAATTAGACTTTTTTTTGAAAGTGTTATTTTCATTATTTAAAATGGAGTTTTAAAGGTGTGAATGGATTTGATATCTTAAAAATATTAAGAGATATAGATTAAAAATATTAACAGACATAGATTGAGAATTAATGGTTAAATTTGACATGGATTTATTTTATTTCATTTAAAATTTACATGGCATTAATAACATTTATTTAAATTTACTAAACGTTAATTTGAGGAGTATTTTATATATATAATTGATTTTTCCATAAAATAGCAAAAAGTTTTGATTTTTCTATAAAATAGAATTTTTTTTTTTATATATATATAGAAACGGATAGAGGATATATTAGATATTTGGCCTTAATGCCAAAAGATGGATTACAAAAGGTGAGTCTAATTCCACAAGTCCCGCACAAACATGCAAGGCTATTGCATTTATGCTTAGCTCACATCTCCTTTTGCCTGCTACTATGTAATCTATTTCAGAGATTTTCCCAACTTTATGGGTACATACAAACTGATTTAACAAAAGACAGTAAAACATGAAGCTATCTAAATTAAGGAATTGGTTCCCATAATTCTTGTCATCCTCCGAGTAAGGCTCCAGCCATAAGGAGGGCTACTTTGTTGGCTTCGACATCTGCCTCCTTATTATTAGCTCTCAACACATGACAAAAGTTCAACTTCTAGAAAGAGTCTCTAAGATTTGTTACTCTGAAAATCAGCCTTGCAAGCCTTAGATCCATTGGCTTAGAATGAGTCACCATAATATTAATTATTACCTGGGAGTCCCCAATTACATTTGCCTCCCCAATGTTTAGCATTTTCATAATCTTGAGTCCTTAGAAAAAATCCAAAGCCTCAACTTGAATGCTAGAAGCTATGCCCAGGCCCTAGGCGAAATTGTGTATCCTTGTGCCATCAGGATTCAAAATGACGCCTCCAGCACTGGCTCTTCTAGGATTGGCCTTTGCAGCCCCATCAAAATAGGGGGAGAGTCTCTGTTGAATTATGGCCCAATCCTTGAAGTCATTTGCTGAAAGTCTTATTTGCCAATCTTTGGGGAGGGAGATACTGTTTGCACTATTTTGGAACTGGAGTTCGAGAGAGGAGCCCCAATTTATATCTTGCTAGCTGATATTTAAGTCATCTTTAATATCTCTCACACTCTCTTTAAGCTGGCTTTTAATCTTAACTACCACAAGCTTGGCCTCCTATTCGTAGCTTCTAAAAATCCTTTTATTTCTCTCAAGCTAGAACTACGAACAAATTATTTTAGGGAGAGCTCTCCAAGCAGCTCTGATAATTTTGTTTTTTGGGGGAGTCCCGGGATACCTTTGCAGCCATTTAGTAAAAATATCGGGGATGGACGAAGATAACCCGATGCTGGAACTCAGAGTTCCCAACAATTCTGTCCAAATCTACACAGTAAAGGTTCATTCAAGCATGAGATGAATTACGCTTTCCTGGTTTACCTTACAAAGGTTGCACCTTGAAGGACTGTGAAAGCCACATTTATGGAGATTATCATCTGTCAATATTTTGGACTGACATAGTAGCCAGTTGAAGAAGTCGATTTTAGGCAAGGTGGGTTAATGCCATATCCCTTTCCAAGGCTCAGGGTTTATGGCCACATGGGAGCGCTCACACAGCTTGGCATAACCTTGATCAACAATGTATCTACTAGTCTGTGTACCCCATCCTCTTGTGTCCCTTTTTTGAGCCAGCAAAGGAGACAGACCATGGAGCTTGGAAATCAAAATCCCGCACTCCATAGATAGTTCTGGGGGTGTTTTAAGATTCCAGCCAGCCCAACGTGAGTTCTGCCAAGCTGAAATGTCCCACAGAGTTCTTATTCCAGCCTCATTCATCCATCTGCACAATGTTTGGAGTGAATGACAGTCTCCTAGTGGCTCGTTATTCAAAATTTTATCTGTCCAGAGGTTGATCCCTTTTCCATTACCAGGAACCCAGAAGACATGATCTTTGATGAGAGAGCAAGCTTTGCTGCAAAGCTTCAGAAAGGGCGTATTTGGATGCATCTTAGGGTGATCTAGGCAATGAGAACACTGGCCTTTGAAGTATTTTTTCCAAAGAGCTAATTACGCCCAGCCAGGTTTATGGGCAATAATTCTCCATACTAATTTAGCTCCCATTGCTACATTATGGTAGCCAAGATTCTTGAAATTCAAGCCTCCTTCCAATAAAGGTTTGGAGATACATTCCCAATTGACTAGCGGAATCTTTTTCTCATTCTGCTTGCCCCCCTTCCAAAAGAATTTTCAAATGGTCTCCTCCATTTTTCTGAGAATACCAGTTGGAGCAAGAAGGACAAAAAACTGAAACAAGGGAAGGCTGGAAAGAACAAATTTAATAAGGATAGACTTACCAGCAATGTTAAGCTAGGAATAACCCTAGGCAAGCAGCTTTTTCTTGAATTTCTCTAATTGGGGGAGCCAATCTCTACTGTAAGAATTTTTGAGAAATACCGAGAGGCCCAAATACTTGAAGGAAGTCCAATTTGAGGATGCTGCAAAGCCAAAAGTTCTGGAAATGGAGTTGAGCAAGCTGGAAGTGGTGTTCCAGCAATAGATATGGCATTTTCCTTTGTTTAGACTGCTTCCCAATACCAAACAAAACTCATCCAAAGCTTTTTTAAATCTAGAGGCAATAAGCCCAGAAGCTGCTCCCAATAGCAGCGAGTCATCCGCGAATAGGGCATGATTAATGGTTTTCACACCTCTTGCAATACAGAGTCCAGCAATATCCTGATCTAATCTTTTTTTTTCTAGGTAAAAACTGAGAACAGAGGCTTGAAGAACAAATAAAGGAGGTGAGAGAGGGCACCCCTGCCTGAGCCCTCTCGTAGCTTTGAAAAAATCGGCAACTCTATGATTTATTAATGGGGAAATCCAAGGCTCCAAGATGCAAGCTCGAATCCAATTTATAAATTTCTCACCAAATCCAAGCTTATGTAAGACTTTCAATAGAAAACTATGCCTAACTCTGTCAAAAGAATTTGCTAAATCGAGTTTGATAACCATACATTTTTCATTGCGATTCGAGCTTGAATGGATTTCCTCCTGGACTAGAATGAAGTTTTCCACAATCTGTCTACCTTGAATGAATCCTCCTTGGCTTTCCAGAATGTTTCTGGGGAGGATGGGCTTCAATCTGTTAGCAATGGCTTTGGTGATCAATTTGTAACCTATATTACATAGCGAAATCAGACGAAACCTATTGAAGGAGTTGGCTCCCTTCTCTTTGGGGATGAGAGCAAGAAAAGTAGAGTTCGTGCTTCCTCCGATTTTCTGGCAAACTTAGGATTTGAGAACCATTTTGTAAAGATCATTTTCCACAATGGACCAACAAATTTGGAGGAATCGGGCTGAGAATCCATCCGGCCCAGGGGCTTTGTCTAGATTCATGGCAAATAAGGCAGCCTTGACTTCATTCTTGGTGACTTTAGCTTCAAGGAGGTGATTCATTTCAGCAGAATTCAGGGAGGGGATCCCGTCCATCATCTCTGAATTTTGATCCAGAGTTATATCTTTGCTATACAGACTTTTAAAATGAAGAGAATCTTCTTTTTGATGTTTGCATTATCCTTGTGAATGATGGTACCATATTTGATTTCGGAAATGGAATTGGTACATTTACTTGCCTGAGCTTGTTTGTGAAAGAAGGAAGAGTTCTGTCCCTTGCTTTGAGCCAAAGACTACGAGACTTAAGTCTCCAGTATTCTTCCTCAGATAGACATGCCTTATGATAGTTTTGCTGAAACATGGATTCTTTATCTAGAATCTCTCTTGTTATGTCAACTGTTTCGGCTTGGAGCTGGTGGACTTCCAGCATGTGTTGAATTTTTTCCTTTCGTTGGTTGGATTTGGCAGATATTTGGCCCATATTTTCAAAACTCTTTTCACTCTTTTGAGCTTTTCTTCCCAAACGAAAAAGGGGGAGCCTTTGACCAGCTGCAACCAAGTGTCCTTAACTAATTGCATGAAGTCCGATTCCTTAGCCCAGAGCAGGCTAAATATGAAAGGTATAGGTCCAAGGTCGAGCTAAAACACAAGTTCTAGCTTGATGGGTTTACGGTCCGAAGTGCTGCAGGGGAGAATATGCACTCTAGCCTCTAATCCAAGCAGAAGAAAAGAGCTTTGAATTAAGAATATATCCAATCTAGCAACAATGTGGCCAGGACTAATTCTTTTATTAGTCCAAGTGTACTTACCATAGATTAGCTTGATGTCCAGCAGGTCCCAGTCCTGCATAAGGTCCTCTGCCCATTCCCTTGTCGGGTCTCGAACAATGTTGCCTCCTCTCTTGTCTACTGATAAGAGAGTGAGATTGAGATCTCCTACTATGATGATACTCTCAAGAGTAATTAGATTTGCTTGGGTTCTTATGGAGTCCCAGCAGTCCTTTTTTTCCACAGTGTTCATAGGGGTGTACACGTTTAAGAGACTGATTATCTCTTTTGAATCTATGTGCTACAATTTTAAGAGCAGCTAGTGAGTATTGACGTTTTTAGAGACGAATGTGAATTTGCTAACGTTCCAAAGAGTGTCCAACCCTCCAAAAGCCCCTCAGGCTAAGATTTCTTTTGCCTCACATTTTTTCCAGAGTTTCTTACTTGCTTGAAGGAAGACAAAGTCTTCCATTTTGGTCTCTTGGATGAGAAGTATGTCAAGAGTTTTTGTTCTTATTAAACTTCTGATGGCTTCTTCTTTGATTCTGCTCCCCATGCCTCTACAGTTCCATGAGACTATCTTCATCATTTGTATTTTTGGTTGGCTCCTTCGGAGCCTTGGGACTGGTTTCTCGTCATCTTTGCTTTTGATGCTAGTAACTTCTCAAGGGTTGGCTGGCTACCTTGAAGCTTATCCTTAAAAGTTTCCTACTCTCTTTTTTCCCGATCTGATTTGTGGCCTCTTGTGGATCTCCTTATCGAAGCTTGGGATTCTCCTATTTCCCCTTCTTCCTCCGAGCACTCCGACTCATGCTCATCTTCCTCTTCTTCGATAGTCTTTCCTTTGGAGCTCTCAGCCATTGCCATATCTGATGCTGGAACACCACTTCCAACTTGCTCAACTCCATTTCTAGAACCTTTGGGGGTGCCTTTAGAGGGTGGGCTTGAATTTTTATTTTTTGGTTCCTGAGTTTCCTCTATTTGCGAGCTTAGAGGGGAGAATTTGTTTTCTTGATCCTTTCTGGGAGGAGGTTGCTGGGGGGGGCCTGAGTACCTCTTCCGTTTGGACCAGCCTGCTTATGGATTTTCCTGGCGCACTTGACCTGATTCCAAACTTCTTCTTTACCCTTATTTGGTTCCACATTAGTTGGGCATCCTCTAGCGAAGTGGCCATAGACATGACATTTTTGGCATTTGAAAGGTAGCTGCTTGTAGTCCAGCTTCTGCAAATGGGTCTAGTTTCCTACTTTGATTTTGATGGCTTCCGGGAGATCCACCTCTAGATCTAATTCTACGCAGATACGAGCACAGTCATATTGATCTTTGTTGTTTGCCCTATCTATGAATTTCCCAAGGGCATTTCCAATGTGTTTCAGCGAGTCCCAGTTCCAGCAATGGACTGGGAGATTAGGAAGTCTGACCCATACAGGGACAGCCGAGGGGACATCAACTGCAGGGTCAAAATCTGATGTCCATCTGTTGAGGTACAACCCCTGGGGGTCCATGAAATAGGGGCCATTCTTGAAGATCAAATCCTTGTCCTCCTTTGAGGTGAATTCGAAGAGGAAAAACCCTCGTCCTAAGAAGTAAGAGGTGATGCTGCTCTTGATCAGAGGAGCCCAGTTCCTATTTACCCAGGACTCAGTGGTCTTAGGAGAAGGCCAAAGACCTGTGAACTGGCCCACGAGAGCCCACTCAGCTAAGGAAAGGGCGACTTGAATCGGGATCTCTGGTGGCAGGGATATTTCAGGAATGTCTTCCAGCCTCTTAACAAACTTGGCTACTTTGTTCTTCTTCTTTTGTGGCAAGTTGGCCAAGCGTCGAGAGAACGCTTCGGCAGATGAAGGCAGGCCTGTCTGGGGCAAGCTTGGGGCCTCCATGAGGGCGAGCCTGGCTTCATCATCCCACCCAACAAACGATGTGCACTCTGAATCTGCAGAAAATCAGAAGGAGCGCAGAGGAGGAGGGCAGAGGGCCCAAAGCCACAGGCCACAGAGCAACAAGGGCTCGAAGGCGTCGAGACGTAGCTAGGGTTCCATGGCTACTCTAGAGCTCATAAAGGTCTTAATACACTACATTATGTTAAAACAGAAAGTAATTTTAATAATAACTTTTTCATAATTAATCACGGAGAATTTGTTTTTTTAAATAGCTAATTATTGCACCTAAGAAGCTATCCATCCCATTCTAAAAGATATATTGTAATTCCTTGTTATGTTATGTAAACATTTTGAATTGGTAAAATAAAAATAAAACAAAAGTAATAATTTAACATTGACGGTGTTTTAGCTCCCATGTTTTTTCCCATGGTATTTTTTTATGATGAAACCTATTTAAAGGCTTCAAGAAATCCATTATGGAATGTAAGAGTAGTGTAATCCATTTCTATATATCAATCTAGTTAACCACAACATACCCACTTCATGCAAAAATATGTAAGTTTTAATCTTTTCAACTAGTTAAGATTTTTGGTAAGACAATTTTGTTTCCTCAAAAATTCATTTATTTTGATTTGAGTTGATATTAATGAATTTTATGCAGGTTATTCATTCCTAAAGGAGAGGAGAGGTCGAGGAGGAGCACTATTGTACTTGTGAGTTAATTTGAATTTATTTAATTCTTAACTCATGTTTATTTATAAAAAAGTATGTTTTAAAATCATAGTGTTAATCTAATAAGATAAATATGATTATTTTATAACTAGAGCTAAATCATTTTTTTTGTTTTTATTTAATTAATCAGAATAATTAGCCTCTCTAGTCTCATACCAGATGTTGAGATTATACAACGAATATGTGTGTCTCATAACTTACCACAAAAAAGATTCTACTCATAATTTGAATTTATTTATTTCTATTATCATAATTATTCATAAAATTTTAATTGTTGCTTAATACTAAAAGTATGGTTAAAAATCATAGTAAATGAGATTTAATATGAATTTGTTTACCTCTATGTCATGTTTATTTATAAAAAAAAAAAAAGTAAGTTTCTTTAAAATCATAGTAAATAATCTAATAAGATAAAGATGATTATTCAATAATCAAAGTTAAATCATAATTTTAATTTATTTTTTATTATTATTTAATTAATTAAAATAATTAGTCTCTTATGTGGAATTCTATTTTGAGAATTTTTCTGCCTTAAAGAAAAGAAAAAAAGAAGTAAGCTCCTCACAATTCACCAAAATTAAATACATAGTAAAAAATAACTTTCTATAATAAAAATAATTTATTTAATATTTTTAAAGTAATATAAAACATAAAAATATATTTTATGATAAAACTATAATAAAAAAAATTATTAAATTAAAACAAAAAAAACTTATACTACCAAAATTTTGTTTTTATACTTACAACAAAAATTTAAGACACATATAATACATTCTATTCAAATAATGAGTAAAAATAAAAAGTAAACATCATTAAAAAACAATTTTAAAAAACCGTCCTATAAAAATTTCTTTACGAATAAGAGTGTCCATTACATTTATACCCTCTTAAACATATTACGTAGAAAACATACGATTAAAACAAAACCTTGATATATTTGAAGCAAAATCGATAAAAAAAATATACTAAATTCATAAAATAAAATAAAAAGTCCTTTGTTTGGTTATATCTTACACCTCACACTTTTAAATTTAATTTTTTTTTTAATACACTCATAAATTTAAGGTTTATTGACCTTTTCAAAGCACCCTAATTATCCGAAGAATCCTTCTCGACATAATAAAATAGATGTGAGATAAAAATGCTTAGCAAGTTGTGTGTTAACTAAATGGTTATAGAAACAACCATGTTGGTCAAGGAAATAAATGTGATGGCAATAAAGTTTTTTCCTAACAGGAAAATGTTTTATATATTTAAAAAGAATGTATACAATTCCAATTAATCATCTGAATATCACGAATGAGAAAACCTTCAAAATTGATTCATAACCTGAGAGTAATAAAGTTATTTATAGAGGAAATAAAATATTTGTATTTATTTTTTCATGAAATAAGTAGTGGATAGAAAGATATAAATAAAAATACTATCTATTTACTATATTAATGGTTTTAATAAAAAAATTATATAATAATAATTTAATTTTAAGTTCAGTCAGATATTTAATTTGGGTACAAAATTGTTTTATTTGTGGAATTAAAGAAGTTAGTTTTAAGGGATAAATTTAAGCTTTTGTAATAAAATTTTAAGAATAAGTTTCCCACCTACTCGATATTTCGTCTTTTGATAAGTCATAAATAATTAATATATTTAATTTACTTACTCTTTTTTTATTATAATAATAAGTGGAAAATTAATCTTAAACCTAATTGAGATTACTCTACAAAGAATTTAATCCTAATTACTTAAAAATTTGAATAATTTTTTATATAAAAACATATTAACCTTTATATTAATTAACTCCCTCCTTCTTTCTTTCCTTCCTTTCTTTTCTTTTTGAATAACCTTTTATATAAAAACATATTAACTAATCTTATATTCCTCCCTCTCTCCCTCTCTCCCTTCCTTCCTTCCAAATTAAGATGATTTTTTATATAAAAACATATTAATCTTATATTATTCCCTCCCTCATTTTTTCACAAATTTATTAATTAAATATAAATTAATTAATCCTTAATCTTTATATTAATTAATTAATTTCTTTCTTTTCTTTCTTTCAAATTTAAATAACCTTCTATATAAAAACATATCCCTCCCTCTTCCTTCCAAATTTGAATAACTTTTTGTATGAAAACATATCCCTCCCTCCTTCCTTCCAGATTTGAATAACTTTGGTATAAAAACATATTAATCTTATACCTCCCTCATCTTTCAGCGAATTTATTAGTTGAATATAAATTAAAACATATATAGAAAATAATATACCATTGAATTAATATACCATTAATGATTTCAAATTTTGCAAAGACAAAAAAAACAAATTGAAAAATCTAAGCCATGCCCGATATTTTAGCGATATTTGTGTTAACTAAGGGTAATTATAAGAACGAGTGACAATGATATGTATTATGTAACAGCTTGAGTGGGCCTAACGGTTAAGAGCATGTGTTTCCTCGTAAGAGGTCATAGGTTCAAAACTAGAGGGGGGTAGAGTATGTATGCCTTCGTAGACTTAGCAGTCAAATTGCTGCGCGAAGGTGGGTCCCTTGTCCCACAAACAAGGGGGTCTCATACACCAGCTGCGCGGAGGTGGGTCCCTTGTCCCACAAACAAGGGGGTCTCATACACCAATTTGGTGTCTGGCTTGGCTGTGACCTTAAAAATAGATAGAGGCGGGTCCCTTGTCCCACAAACAAGGGGGTCTCATACACCAGCTGCGCGGAGGTGGGTCCCTTGTCCCACAAACAAGGGGGTCTCATACACCAATTTGGTGTTTGGCTTGGCTGTGACCTTAAAAATAGATATTATTATTATTATTATTATTATTATTATTAACATTCAACCTATGCCACTCTAACGTTCGTCGTAATCTTTACATCACGTTCAATTGTGAACCAGGCCTTCGTTTGCAAACGAATGTCATTTCTTATGATATTGTATTTTATTTTTTAAAATACATTTGCCAATATATAAATAGATTTAATATATTAAATTATATATATATGTGAGAATTTTTGGAATTTATTTTTTAAATCAATGGTCAGAAAATCTGATACAAAATTTTTAAAATAACAAATTTAAGTGCATTGTCAAAAATTTTGTTATATTTTTTTTTATTATAAATAATAATAATAATAAAGTTTGTTTGAGTAGTTCAAGTTGGAATGAAGTTTCATTCGAGATCTTGGGTTTGAATCTTGTGTTATACTCCTTGTAACAGGTGAATAATAGACATGTAAAACTTGAAAATCGGAGAGTCGAACCAAACTTACCTATATATATATATATATATATATATATAACTAAGAAAATAAAAATATGTAATAATTCAATTACACAATTAAAATTATTATTATTATTATCTAATTTTAAGATTACGACCAAACTAGACACTATATTGATAAACAAAGAACGCATTTGCACACAGTGATTTAATTGCTAAATTTAAAAAAACCTACATACTCTAACCCTTTCATTTTAAAGCTATAGGAAACACATACTCATATTATCACCATCCCAATATAATGAACTCCTTCCCTCTAATTGCTTTAATGAGGAGACAATGTTTCATAATTATTGATAAAGAGAATGTCTCATTTGTTTTAATTAAAATTTTTATGTTTCACTTAAATTTTTTATGTTTCACAATTATGATGAAGATGATGTTGAATTGATTCCTGCACCAAATCAACCAGCGGACTTTCGTTAATAAAAATGTGTAATGACACTACAAATGTGTAATAATTATGTTCCAAATCGCTTTATAAATTAAAAAGTGAATGTGTAATGGCACTGCAAAAGTCCAATAAGTATGTTTCTTTGTGATATGGTGTACGTTCCAAATCGCTTTATAAAGTTAATGTTTTTCCCAAATAACTTTTTTGTGGTTTCGCACTTATCTTCAACGACATGACATTTATGTCGTGAATAAAGACGTTCAAACTTTCGCGCTAAAGTCCAAGACTATAAATCTATTTGTGAGGTGACTTAACTAAAACAGATGGGTTTACATGGTTCATTTGCATCCTAGATATTATTTTGGTATGGCCCATGCTTATTTTGTGGTGTTATACTTGTCATGTTTATGTTGATGAGCCCCACAAGATGAGAAAATAAATACGTCAATGGATTATAAAGATGTTTTAAAAGATGGTTGAACTTATAAACATGATCTGTTTTTATTTTAGAATTTAAATCTCCGAAAATCATATTAAATTTATGTATAATAATATTGATTTTATATAATAAAACAATTTAAAATTAATTTATATAAAGATATTTTATATTAAATGAGTGGATAAAATATTTCCAAAAAATCTCATATTTAGTAGTTTATATTATATAATTAAAATTAAATTATTTTTTATAATATATTATAGACTAATATTATTTAATATTTTTAATTAAATTATCAATAAAAAGGGGTAAAATTTTGAAACATTTTATATAAAGTTATAAACCATTATAATTTATTATAATTTCCTTAAATGTTAAAGTTCTAAAATATTAAAAAATGTAGGTTTTTATATATATATATGATTAGGTTTCCAATTATATAAATAAAAAAGATAAAAAAAAACAATAATAAAAATATGAGCATAATTTTAATGGATTTTTTTAAATGAAGTAAAAAAAAGTAATTTGAAGATTTTGAATAAGGATAAAATATATTTTAAAGTTGAAGGAGGGGAGGATAATAATCATTTTGCCTAACCACTTGAAAAAACCAAGAGTGACAAAAATTTATATTTCCATATTTCTATTCAAAATATGATTCTTTTTACAATTAGAAAAATATATATAACTTAATAACCTCGTAATTGAATTTTGTATGAATATATGCAAAAAAAAAATTAATTGCTTCTTGGATACATTGCATATTTGGATATGCATTGACGATGTTGGAGTTATTATTACTACATTGTGCCATTTTCTACCAATGATCTATTTGTTGCTTACTATTTTTTTTCCTAGAGTTAGAGTTGGTGCTATTGTAGCATGTTGCTTGTTGCATTGATGATTTACCACTTCATCATGGTGAAAATGTATATGGTGTTGTCTCTCTGTCATTTTATTCATCTTGGTGTTGTCATATGATGATGTTGGAGATGTGTATGTGAAGTATGGTGGTTTCTATTGCTTTCATTATGTCGTTCCTACATGTATTGCAAAAGGTCTTCATTAATGTCTCGTTTATATCATAGTTAGGATCCTTGTTTATGGACAAGGTGTTGAGAGTAGCCATGCACTAGCATATGCTATGGATAATAGTCATATTTTTGTTGCTACATATAGATCTTATATTATTTCTCATGGAGGCCTTGTATCAATTGCACATACCATGTCTTCTGTTCTCACTGATGATGTTGTATGGAGCATATATTGTTTCTCATTGGTACCACATACTTATGTTATATCATTGTATTAGGTATACTTATAAAGGAGTGATATGTTAATATGATGTACTTATCATATCCATGTGTTTTCTCCATGAATCCTTGCATATGTATGACACTTTATTATATATCATTTCTCAAAATTAGTTGGAGTCCTATTTCATGAGGAGTAGTCTCTTGCATTTCGAAAGAAGGCTTATTGGAGAAGTGAAAGTGTGGCTACAAAAATAAAAAGAGCATATTTGCAGCTCTATTAAATGCTTAGGGGGAGCATGTTCAATATGAGAGGTTGCATGGTATTGGTTAGAGACATGTTGGAAGTTGAAGTCTTTATTGTACATGCTTATCTTGCAAGAGAGACATTTTTGTTTTGTATTGGCATGATATTGAGTATGTAAGGGGGAGTACCTCTCTCATCCAAAACATTATTAGCATTGTTCTTCACTGTTGGTATTGCCATTTTACATTGATGTTGAAGGGGAAGAGACTTTGGATTGTATGGAGATCACCTTCATAGTTATAGAGAGTGTGTGGAGATCAACCTTAGAAGTTGGAAATCAGGTTGAGGTTGACATCGATGCCAAAGGGGGGTCTGGTTGGAATTGTAGTGTTACCACTGATGTCAACAAGGCATTGGTACTATTTTTCATATGCTTGATGTCAATTTGATGATGCTAGTCCTCATGATTTTGATGAGTTTTCATTGGTTTGTTGTAGTGATCCGCTTACTGGCATTGTTGGTAATTCATGTCAACATGCTTATGACCTACTGTAGGATATGCCTATATAGTGTAGGAACTACAGGTTGAGTAGAGATGTGTTTGATATGCCTACCTAATGCAAGAACTAGAGGTTGATGATGTTGTTGAATGTTGATGATATAAAATTTTGTACAATTTTTTTTTACAAAATGGTTTGTTGGATCATAAGAAGGAGATATATCATTATGAATAACATCATATAGGCATGGTAACCTAAAATAGTATTGTTAGAGACATACAGAATAAAAATAAATGGGAAGAGATTTGATAGACACGATAAGAATATGTTAAAAATAATAAAGAGTCTAAGAGTGATTTATATTTGTGAGACATTATAAACGAATAAGTTTTACACTTATTATTTATTGATTATGTCAGCCCAGGCAGGAACTCTCCAAGGGCAGAAAAACTGATTGGTGTGTTTATTCCATAGGTATGTTATTGTTTTATACATTAGGAGTGATTGTTCAGTGCATCTTCCGATGACTGTTCACATTCCTGATTTATTTATTTTACAAATTCCCCAATCATGAAGATTAGGTGTCAACATTCCCCCCCTTAATCTAAAGGGATGTTGGTGAGTCCAAGCATCATTCTGAATCGTTCAAGCTTTTCCTTTCCAAGTGCTTTGGTGAAGATGTCTGCAATTTGCTCATTTGTGGAACAATGATGGAGATGGATTGTTTTGGCCTCAAGATGATGTGGAATCAGATGATATTTAGTATTGATATGCTTTTTTCGATCATGGAACTTTGGATTCTTGGCCAACTTTATTGCAGAGGTGTTATCAATCATGAGTGGAGTTGAATGTACTTGTTTTACCTACAAATCTTCAAGAATTTTCCTGAGCCACACAATTTATTTCGTTGCTTCAGCTGCTGCCACGTATTCTGCTTCAGTTGTGGAATCTGCTGGAACTGATTGTTTTCGTGATCTCTAGGAGACAGCTCCTGATCCAAGACTCATAGCATATCCTAAAGTAGATACCCCAATTTCTTTGTCTCCATCGAAGTGTGAATCAGAGTATCCAATCAAGCTGAAGTCGTCCACCTGTGTATACTTGATTCCAAGGTCTTGAGTTCCCTTCAAGTACCTTAGAACTCTTTTTGCAGCAGACCAATGTCCCTCACAAGGCTTTTGCATGAACCTGGAGAGGATTCCAATAGTAAATGAAATGTCTGGTCTGGTAGTAGTGAGGTAGATGAGACTTCCTACAAGCTGTCTATACTTTGTTTCATCCTCAAATTCCTTTCCTTCAATAGATGTGAGTTTTAAGTTTTGTTCCATTGGAGTAGAAAGAGGATTGCACTCTCTCATGCCAAATCTGTTTAACAAATCTCCAATGTATTACTTTTGAGAAATAAATATGGATTTTGGATGTTGGGTTACTTCAATGCCAAGATAGTAATGAACATAGCCCAAATCAGTAATTTCAAAACTTTTCCCTAATTCCTTCTTTATGGATGCAATGTAGCTTTCATTGTTTCCTCTCATTAAAAGATCATCTACATATACCACAAGATACACAATTGTTTTGCCAACTTTCTTGACAAATAAAGTTGCATCATCAAGATCAAAATGATTGAAGTTGAGTTTTAGAAGATGCTCAGTTAGTTTTTCATACCAGGCTCGCGGTGCTTGTTTGAGGCCATACAAGGAATTCACAAGTTTGCAACTTTATGTTCATGTACTTTCATAGCAAATACTTCAGGCTAGGACATAAAAACATTCTCTTTTAGATCTCCATTCAAGAATGCAGTTTTTACATCCATTTGATGGACTTTCCAACCATTCTGAGCAGCTAGTGCAAAGAGTGTCTGGATGGTGGTCCATTTTGTTGTGGGGGAAAAAGTTTCCTCATAATCGACCCCTTCCTTCTGTGCAAAGCCTTTTGCCACAAGCCTAGCTTTGTGCTTGTCAAGTGAGCCATCAGCTTTGTACTTGTTCTTGTAGACCCACTTGCAGCCAATTGGTTTGGTTCCAAATGGAGGATCAACCAGCTTCCAAGTGCCATTCTTTATGAGGGCATCATACTCCTTTTTCATCGCTTCTTTCCATTCATCATGAGAAGCGGCTTATTTAAAGGAAGTTGGTTCAAAATCTGTAGACAAGTTCAATTCACAATCATAAGTAACATCCATATCAACAGGTGAATTAGAGTCATCTACATCACCTCCATTTTGTCGGTTTGAATTTCTGGTTCCTGTTTTTCCAATTTCATTAGGATGAACACTTTCAAGTGTCTTTATCAGCCACTTTGGGGGACCTTTTTGAGATGGTCCAGGCTGCTCTGTTGATTGAGTTGGGGCTGAATCAAGATTGAGTCTCCCAATCCTATCAATTACATCACTTAAAGCATCATCCGTTGTTGGAGTTTCATGCAGGGGAGATTGTTCTTCAGAAGAAGATTCCACATGTTGATCTAGTATAGGAATCCCCCCTTCAAGATGTGGAATATGATTATCAAATTCTTGAAATGATTTCGTTTTTGTCAGATTTGGATGATTCAAGAAAAATGACATCTGTAGAAACAACAATCTTTTTATTTAATTCATCATAGAGGCGGTATGCTTTAGAGGTGTTTGAATACCCCAGGAAGATACACTTAAGACTTCTAGCACCAAGTTTGTTTCTATGTACCTTTGGTATCAAAGCATAACAGGTGGAACCAAAGATCCTGAGATGTTTTACCGAAGGAACATGTCCATACCACAATTCATAAGGAGTCTTGTTTCTTATAGCATTAGATGGACATCTATTCTTTATATATGCAGCACATAGAACAACATCAGCCCAAAACATTATCTTTACATTTTTGAAGAAAAGCATGGATCGTACCATATTCAAAATTGTTCTATTCATTCTTTCTGCTACACCATTCTGTTGGGGATTATAAGGTACAGTTGTTTGATGTTTGATCCCATGTTGGCGAAGATAGTTTTCAAATTCATTTGATTTATATTCTTTTCCATTATCAATGCGAATAGACCCAATATGAGATTGTGCATCATTTTCAATCCATTTATGAAAATTCTTGAATGTTTGAAAAGCATCAGATTTGTTCTTCAATAAATAAACCCAACACATTCTGGTGTAATCATCAATAAATGTCATGATATATTTATTTCCATTTGCAGAAGGAACAGGCATTGGACCACATAAATATGAATGAATGAGTTCAAGCTTCCTATGTGCTCTTGAATGTGAATCATGAAAATACTGTTTGTTATGCTTTCCTAGAATGCAAGCATCACATTGCTTATGTTTCCTAGGAATTGTAGGCAAACGAGCAACACCATTTTTCTTCAATAAGTGGAGACTGTCATAGTTTAAATTTCCAAATCTAGCATGCCATAATAAACTTGATGGAAGTGTACCTTCTTCATGATGAGAAATATATGAGAAATGTTGTGCATGAGCAGAGGTTCCTCGCAGTTTGAGAAGTCTTTCTTCTTTTATTCCCCTCATAACAAGTGAGTGGTCAGATGCTTTTCTTACCTCAAGCTTGCCATCAAACATATGAATGGAGTGACCTTGCTGGTGGATGTTGACCAAGGACAACAAGTTTCTCTTGAGTTGTGGGAGATATAGAACATGATCCAGAAGAAAGTCTGGAAGACCAGGAAGTTTAAGCCTGATTGTGCCAAGGCCTCATGGCTTGATTTTTGACTGATCTGCAAAGTATACTACTCCATCAACATTGTCAGTGAAATCTTCAAAAAAATCTTTCCTATGAGTCATATGACAGGTTGCTCCTGAATCAAGCAACCAATCATTTTTCGAAGAAGCAAGTGAAGCATTAAACAAATCTTCATTTACTCCAATGTTACATTGTGCCTCAATATAGTGAGCAGATTCAGGTGCCATACCTTTGTCTGTATCATCAGTTTTACCTTTCTGCTGGTTCTTTTCTGCTCAATTTTGTCCCATGGTAGCTTGCATGTAGAAGCATCATGTGATCCATTTCGTTTGCAACGAATGCAAATGCAGATCTGCTTTTTCTCCTTGAGAATGTCTGTCCCCCTGCCTCTGAAGTATCTTCCTCTTCCTCTTTGTCCACCTCTTCCTCTTGTAGAATCTTGAGCAGGATGCTTTTCTTTATGAGCAAGGCAAACAGTCTCTTCAAAAGATTCAGGGTCTGTCTTCTTTCCAAAGGCTTTCTCTCTTTCAGCAAACTTTTTCACAAGAGAGTCAAAGGTTATATCTTTAAGATTTCCATTTGCTTGTAAAGACTCAAGATAATTGGAGTAAGTAGGATAGAGTGCCTTGAGAAAACAAATAAGAGGGATATCCAGCTCAACCTTAGTGGATTTGATATCATGCATTATGGATTTTACTTCAGATGCAAGAGCAAGAGGATCATTATTTTTCAGTTCAAGAGTGAAGAGTTTAATCATGAGCTGAACAACTTCAAGTGCAGAATGTGAGTCATAGAGTTCTTTGAGCTTTTGTAAAGCTTCAAAGGCAGTTGAATATGATGAAATATGGCGACTTACTTCTTCATTTATAGATGTTGTGATTAATGCATATGCTTTGATGTTCTTGTTATCCCAAATGACGAGCTCTTTGTCTGATGTAGGCTGTACTGGGTCATTGTCTCCTTCTCCGACACACACTCCCTTCCACAACTCATTGAAGATGAGGGTGTGTTTTATCATCCGGGACCATTCAGGATAGTTCTCCTTGCCAGTGAGAACTATCCCTACCATAGAGATGATTGAATTCATTCTGTAAAAGAACTTCCACTGAAAAGAAAACTTCCTTACGTTACAGCGTCATGCACTATATTTTCTTCATGGTAAAAAAAACTGTGCAATACTACTATGTTTTGAATGATATATAAAACCTTTGAATGATATAAACTGCGCAATACTTTGAATTCAACAAACGTTTTGAATGATATACACTGCGCAATACTTTGAATTCAACAAATGTTTTGAATAATATAAACTGCACAATACTTTGAATTCAACAAACAATTTGAATGATATACACTGCGCAATACTTTGAACTCAACTGTGCAACACTATGAACTCAACTGCGCAACACTATACCACAAATGCTTTGATATATAAAACGTTTTGAATGATATATAAACTACGCAACACCATTACCAAAACCTCCATCATACATATACACTGGAATTAAAATCATGCTCTTGTCATTTATCGGCATTCTCAAGCTTAAGGGACACATTAGACCTCCTCGCAGAAGACAAATGTGAAGCCTTTTCATGCGGAGTCTCTGCCTCGTCGAGGGCTAAAGTCTGCTTGGCAAGTATGCAGCCCATTTGTACACGAAAAGGAGCTCCAATCACGCAGACGAAGCCTTAAATCCCACTGCCATTTTCAACCAAAGCTTAAGCTTCTTTGAAAACTCAATCATTTCCTACTACTGCACAATTTATCAAAAACTGTAACTTAAAGTCCACTGTAAAGCTTAAATTACATGCTATATTCGAGCATTTCCTATTGTTTCCAGATCATGTTACACATGTAATTAAAGTTCAAGCAACAACCAGCTACCGTCTCACAAGCCAACACTCAATGTAACAAGCACCGAGCCGAAGGGAGGAGTCCACCAATGGAAATGAAAATGTGGCTCAAAAAAAATGTTGCAATCTTTGGATTCCAGCAACAGCCATATAGGCGAAACTTTTAAAGAATCAAAGTACTTGACAAAAAAAACTTTCCAACTGGTAAGAGGATGAAAACCCTTAATCAAGCAGCGTTAAATGATTGATGAAAACCTTGGATCACGCAACGTTCAATGATGGATAGAAACCCTGGATTAGGCCGCGTTCATCAGTCTAGCTGCGCATGGAATCTCTCAGAACGGTGAGAGCGTTAGGTGAGAGAACGTTAACAACCATGAGCGTTGGGTCCAACGCATCTCTAGGCAGCGACAGAGGTAGAGCAGTGCAGTGCATCATCATTCCTGGGCAGCGACAGAGGCAGAGATGAAGAGAGTTATGACTATTCTTAGGACTGGCTCTGATACCATGTCAGGCCAGGCAGTAACTCTCCAAGGGAAAAAAAAATGATTGGTGTGTTTATTCCATAGGTATGTTATTGTTTTATACATTAGGAGTGATTTTTCATTTCATCTTCCGATGATTGTTCACATTCCTGATTTATTTATTTTACAAATTCCCCAATCATGAAGATTAGGTGTCAACAGATTATTCTCATGGTTTAGGATTTCGTTAATTAATAGCCAATCTTAATGCAAACCTACTACATCAAGTAGAACTATTTAAAGTAAATTTCTCTCTTCTATTCTACCTTACAATATGTATTTTGTTTATAAATTTTCAATAGTAAAAAACTTAAAAGTTTTTAATTAAGTTAAGTCTATAAAAATTGTTTATAAATGACCATAATTTTATTTATATGGAACAATATTGCATGTTTCCTTAAATATTTTTGTAAAATTACAACTTTGTGATGCATTCATTATTATCATTTATTTTTATTTTATTGAATCTTTTCAATATTGTTATATTGATCAATGTATATAATAATGATATATCCATGAATATACAAAAACCATAGTTGACAATTGTGAATTAATCTAGGATCTAGATAGTGTACACATTAAAAACATTAAATCAATAATATTGATATTCAAATTTCACACCATAGAAGTTTGATATTAATCCTTCTGATATCAAAATTTTGAATTTTGGAATAAAAATTGACATGCAAAGCAAGCTATGTTCTTTGGAGAATATCAGAGCACATTTACTCTTTCGTGATGCAGCCAGAATAACAAATATTGGATTTTAGAGTTACAGTATAGTTGAAAGTGAAATGAAGTGATAATGGAGATACTTACATGTCAATAAGATTTGATCCCTGTACATATGGAATTTCTAGGTTTGAAGTCAGTTGCACAATGAAATGATGCCGAAGAGAAGAAGAACCTTAAAACAAGAGGAGGACAAGCTGAATTCTAGGAATTAAGTGATATGATTGCATGGAAGAGAAGAGTTGATATGATCTTGAGGAAAAGAAAGTGTACTAGTTGGATAGGAATTGGTTCAACAAGTAGATCCAAGAAGGATTGAGAAAGATGAGATCTTGTTCTAGATCTCATGAAGTTGAATGTGATGTTTATATTGGCTTGGTCATTAAAATGATTATGTTTGCAAGGCTTAATTGGTAGTAGATACCATAGCAAGTAAGGCATGTCATAGAATAAGGAGTAGGAAAAGCCCTTAAATGAAGAAATGGTGACGAAACCCACCAAAAAAATATCTTTTTTGAAAACTAAGAAGAGTGAGAGATTGAATATGAAACAACCAACAACATTGAAATCAGAGGAGCAAGAGTGCCCAAGAAGAGGTCCTACTACAAAGGACCTAGAGAAGAGAAGATACCAGAAGGATGACTTGGTATGGGTAACAAGTAGTAGAATTTTTACAAAGAAAAGAAAGTATGATTGTTGCAGCTCAACAGTAGACAAGGAGAGTTGACAAGAGGAAGAGATTAGGTTGAATGTTATTAGTCATAGCAGGGGTTCATAGGAAAGTCACAAGCAGAGGAAGAAAAGTATCAAAGATGTTGGACTCAAAAGTAATGAGTGATAAATAATTTGGTGGCCACCTTCCTATTCCACCTAGAACCCCTAGTCAGTTTGATATGTTTCCTTTTTCATTTGAGCATTTACTATTTTTAGCAGTTTTTCAGTTCCTGAACTTTCGGAGTAGTTTTGACCCCCTAAACGACATTTTTTGGGGGTTCGTGGCAAACCCATAGTGAGACTAGCCGATACCTTTCCAACAAGGTATCGTATAGGCCAAACAAAGAGAATATGACCAAGTTACGACCCCGGGATGTTGGCTTCCCAACAAACCCCAACGGGGCTCACAAATTCTTAGTGTTACAACTCCTAGGGTTAGGGTTTTGGTTGTTCATGGTTTTCTCTTGTTTTCCAACAATAAATAGGCCTTTGAGCCTCATTGTAACACAGTTTGGAGGCATGTAGTCGCCACACCTCTTCTCAAAGATAAGCTACCATCACCCAAGCTATATTATTTCCAGTCTGTTTGTAAGCATAGTTCAATATTTTTCTATTAATGAAATGAAGTTTTTTTTTGCTGCATCTCTGTGTTTATGATTATATTTGTAAGTTGTTGCATTATTGTTTAAGTTTGGATCAGTGGTATCAGAGTGGTATGTTCTTTCTCTCTTCTTCTTTGCATGTACCCAATGAGGTTAGGGTATAAAGAGTTAGGGATTGATCTAGTTGAACCATTGCAAGATCAGCCTCACAAAACCCGACGACCTCCCATGGGGAAAGAAAATAAAGATGAGGGGGTAGGAGATCCTTTCAAAATGTTACTCGAGGGACGCGATGATGGATAAATCTGCACAGATCCTTTGACGACTACCCACATGTGATGCATCTTCATCCAACAACCACTCTAGAGGCACCACTCATTTTAAGGTACAAGTTAACTTCGATATTCCCATATTCGAAGGCCTGATAGATACAGATGTTGTAGATAAATGGCTAAATATATTGGAAGGATATTTTTCATTTCATGACTTTTCAAATCAGGAAAAGATTATTTTTCCACTTCTCAAAGCTGCCCCACATGTCAAGGACTAGTGGGAAGCCTACTATGAACAAAAGGACGAGAGTGAACCCTTGTTGTTTTCAGTCGTACCCACCTAGAATTCTTTCCGAGACGGCATCAAGGAACAATATTACCTTATCGAGAGCTATGAAGACAAATGCATAAAGTTGAGCATGCTACAGCAGGGAAGGGACCAAGATCTGCCAGAGTTCACAGATATTTTCCATACGCTATGCCCGAAGATGGGTATCAAGGATACTAAGTGGAATTTTGTGCTCAAGTACCGTGGTTGTGTACAGAAGTACATCCCGGATGAGATGGAGTTCCTGGACATTTCCTCACTCAACATGGCATATCGATATGCTGTAAAGATTGAGCAGATGTTTAAACAAAACAAGCTAGAATTTGGATCTGCAAATCCAAAGCAAGGAAAAGGCTCCCTAAACCACAAAAAAAAGGACCAAGCCAAGCCGAGGCTACCCATGACAGCACGCTAAAGCCGCAAGAAAAAAAAAACACCAAGAAGATGAAGAAGGACACAAGAAAATGGTGTGAGTTCCATAAGCACTCCAATCACAATACAAGTGAGTGTTAGGCCAAGCAGTCATTGGTGGTCAAGCTGAAGGCTTCTGAATCAGATGCAAGTCCCGACTCTGAATCAAAGCCCGATAAGGGAACTAACAAAGGGAAGTAGATCATTGACGCGGAGCCCAGTGCCACCATGGCCACCACCAAGAACCAGAAGGTTGAGCATAAAGATCCAAAGGAGGGGGAATGCCTCTTGCACTCACAAATGTGGGTGAATGGTTTTCCACTACAGTTCATTGTCGATAGAAGGAGCCAACAGAACCTCATTTAAGCAAAGTTCATGAAGCGGCTGGGCCTAAAGACTACAACAATTCGACAATCGTACACCGTCAGGTGGCTTCACCAAGGATTAGATCTTCGCTTCAGGCAGTAGTGTCTCCTTCCCTACTTTATCTAGCTCTTCACGGATGAGGTTCTGTGTGACATTTCTCCTCTTGAAGTTTGTGATGTATTGTTAGGACAACCATACTTGTGGAAGCGACATGCTATATATGAGTCTAGACCTCGCACTGCGATTATTAATTTGGTTAATAAGTTGTATAGGATACCAGAGGTAGCCCCACCTATTTCCATCTCTTTGATCACTGCAAAGAAATGCAATAAGATCATTTCCTAGACTAGGAAATTTTTTTTCCTTATGATTTTCCCCTAGGGCAAGAAGAAGGTTATGGCCATGGCTTCTAGGGAGAGCTCCTCTACACAACAACAACATATGGACAAGGTTGTGGAGGAGTACATGGATATTTTTCCCTCACCTATAGGGGTACCTCTACAATGTGAGGTCAAGCACTGCATTGATCTGACCCAGGGCATGCTGCTACCCAATGGACCGATCTATCAAAAATTTGTCTAGAATAGGTACCCAATCCCGTAGATTGATGACATCCTGGACGAGATCAAAGGGTCCAAATATTTCAGTAAGATTGACATGAAGTCAGGCTATCACCAGGTTCTTATAGAGCCTTATAAACACCCTTGGTCATGTCATTCGGATTGACAAACGCCCTTGCAAACTTCACGAGATAGATGAATGACATCTTTCTACCCTTCACCAATGAATTCTTGGTGGTGTATTTAGATTACATCTTGAACTTCATCTAGAGTTGGGAAGAGCACCTCGACCATATTCGATAGGTCCTTCAAACCCTACGATAACACAAGTTTTGTGCTAACTTGGAGAAATGAACCTTTGGCTTGACCCAGGTTCAATATCTGGGATACATCATTCATGAGCATGGTGTACATGTGGACCCGTCCAAGATACAAGTCATTCGTGATTGTCCAGCCCCAACAACTCTAACAGAGCTTTGTAGCTTTTTGGATCTTTCCAATTTCTAACATAAGTTTGTGTTAGGGTTCTCTCATATCACTTGGCCTTTATGTCAAGTCACCAAGGGTGGAGTGAAAGCAAAGAATTTTTGGTCGGAAATCCCACAAAAAGTGTTCTCTGAGTTGAAGAATCACCTCTGTTTTGCACCAATTCTCACAGTAGAAGACCTACAACAACTATTTGTTATAGACATTTTTGTGCCTTACAGCTATAAGCATGAAATGTACATAATCTAAGGGATCCAAAGTCCCTAAACATGTTGTTCCTACCCCTAGAGGAACAAGGCTAACAAACCACAGCAATTCACAGAAGTTCTCCACTAGAAACTGCTCAAAAACAAGTCAATTCAGGATCAATTCAGAGGCTCCACTAGCTATCTGCGCTGAAATGCAAAGTCTGCACTGGCTACCTGCACTGCAACACAGGTAGAAGCACTACCAGGGTGCGCTGAGCGGGAATTGACTAATGGCAAGTTCATTCAACAAGGTGTCAAGACCTTGGAAGCTTCCAGAATCTTCCTCAATGACACTAGCCTCAGTGAATTTGACTAGTGATGAGTAAGAGGTTCTCAATCTCCAAGTGGAAGCAAGAACCTCCAAGTGGAAGCAAGAACTGACAGAGGGAGAGGACACTAGTCAGACCTCAAGCTGACTCATCCTCTCTCCAAACATCTATATATCGATCTCTCCTCCATGAGATCTAGGGGGCTGGAATTTTGTTATTGCAAAGAATTTCTATTGGTTTGAGATTGGAATCATTGGGTGCTTAATGCTTTGAGGGAAGGCGAAGATAGGAATTTCATTTGTTGGGAAGGAGATGCTGGATTGGAGCCCTCTGGGTTGTATCTCTTCCTGAACCTTGTTATTCATCAATAAAGCTATCTTGGTTTCTCCTATATACTGGTGTATCTTTGATGTATGATTGCATTAGTATGTTTAGTTTATTTCTAATCCTGAACTAGTTATGAATATGAATCTATGTCTTTGTGTGGTGTTCTCTTCTTGTGATCTTGCAGAAACCTCTTGAAGCTAGGCGAGCGAGAAGGCAAGTAGCTGGGAACTCCCAAAGAGAAGAGAAACCGGATCGAGGGACAAACAGAAGACACCGGTTAGTCCATCCATCTCTCTTCATTCTTAATTCATAAAGGAAGAATACTAGAATAGCTATCTCTGTTTGTTGCTAAGGCACTGTCACACATTAGGTGGATAGGATCGTCCTGCATAGGAATTTTTCCCCACAACAAATTGGCGACTCCGCTGGGGAGATCTGTTTAGTCATTTTATTTGTGTCTCTATCATTGTTTGTTTCACAGACTTGACAACAACAATCGAACTGCATCTGCTATTCTCAGATGCAAAGTAGACAGCTGCTACTTTGATCCAATCACTGGATTTCTCTATGATCTGAACAATGGACTCACAAATGATTTGATGATCCTTTGTGATAGATCTTAGCCCTTCCTCAAAGCATACCTTTGATTGTACCTTGCTTGTTGCTTTGATTTGGCTTGAAACTGTAGATTAAATAGCAAACTGTGACCCAGAACCCAGTGAGAAACTCTCGTTTCTCCTTCAGCGCAGACCCTGTGAAGAGGTTCTGCATTTCAACACAGGTCCTGTGAAGGCTACCTGCGCTGAATTTCAAAACCCCTGTGTTGAGGGTGCGCTGATCCAGTTAGGCCTTGTGCAGCTGGGGTTCTCTGCTCTGTTTTGCCTTGTTTTGATCTCTGATTTTTGCAGCTTGTAACCAGCATAGGTACCTGTCTGAGAACTCCTTTTCTCTGCTTAAATTCCACCTCCTTTTGTACAAAAAGACTGTGAGTGTTTTTATGTCTTTGTGGTGTCATTTAGAGTTTTCCTTTGCAAGAGTGAAATAGTCATCCCGTAGCCCTTGATTCAGGTCTGTTGATTGTGATCTTAGGAGAGAGTTCATTGGCTGTTTACAATTGATTATACATTTACTTTTGCTTTTGGTTTGAGTTTGTCTCTTTTAAGTGTCGAAACAAGTGTTCATTTCGAAAGTCGTAAAGTGTTGTATTCTCTTCTACCCTTTCTGATTTTGAAAAAGTAAACTTGTTTGTATTTGTCATTTAAAAGCAAATTCAAAGTTGTACAAAAAGATTTCTTTTTAGGCATCAATATTAAGGAAGTGGAAAACAAACACCTGCATTGTGCATTTGCATCTTGATAGTTTGCATGCTTGATTTAGGGAAAGTGCATTAGAGTGTGCTGATTGCTCTTTGAGAAAATATGGTGTCTTTCTTTTCCCTTTGTAGCTAGGATTTTCATGGTTGAAAAGATATAAAAAGCTTTCTTATCATCTTTAGACTGCATTTAGGAATTGTATCATACATCTCGTGGTGAACCTCAAAAGGAAAACTTCTAAAAAGATCAACCTAAAATAAATTGAATGAACTTAACAACGCTTTGCAACATAACGCACAACATAGAGGTCTAGGCTAAAGACGTGTTCCGGCGTCGTAAAGCCTGGTGACTGTCGATCTCGCTGATGGTGGGTGATTCCTCCTGAGGGACGATAGCGCCAGTACGGATTGTGCTCCCACATACCGTCGCGTATATATTGGGAGACCCCTATAGGCATAAAACCTTTATCCTTAGGAAGCTGTGTCGGCCGCCCTACTGATCGCAATGCACTGAACACAACACTCAGGAAGATCGACCGCCCATACCCTAAAAAGTATTCTGCGGTTTTGCGAAAAGTTTGGCACACCCTCTACCTAGAACTCCAGAGCAGTTCCTTTTGGCCTTTTTCAGACTCTATAACGGAAAAAGTCCATCCGAGCATTTGTCACTTCGGGCTCGTTAAAACATCGAAGGAGACTAGAGTCATATTTAGCTTTTTCTCGACTCTTTAAAAGTGAAAAAGCAAGTTGTGTCTAAAGCGTCGTTAAAATTTATTTTAAACGGAACAATCACCCCTATTCCTGCGTTGATCTTTAGGTTGAGAAAATGGAGCACACCAACTAAGGAATTCCCCTTGGTGGAAATCCTAGTCCCTTATCCTCTTGGGGAGATGTTGGTGCGCCCCATATGGCCACATTGTCGCTTCCAGGACTGACAATGGGCCTGCCGATCTGGCTCTTTTCAACCAATGTCGTTCAGAACACCACTATTCCTGAACAGTCGAATCAACAGTTACACCAGACCAGAGTTACCCACCAGCCTTCTACTTCATCTAATTATCCCTCTCCTCCTTCCTCTTCGCTTGACGGAACTAGAAAAACAAAAAACCAAGTTCCTAAGGAGAAGAAGGAAAAGAAGAAGAAAGAGAAGAAGAAGAAGGAGCCAAAAGCGACTGGGGGCAAACAAGTGGCGTCTGACAAAAGTCCACACACAGCACTGACTAGGCCTAAATCGCCATGTGTCATATGCAAGGGAGACCACTTCCACAGAGATTGTCCTTGCATCCCTCGGATACTAAGGGACTTGTCTCCCCGTTTGCACAATTCGGTGGCGTCAACCTCTGATAGCCATGTTGACAGCTCACCATCAACTAGTGAAAGTGAAGTCGCAGGACAAAGAGGGAAAGCTAGATTTCCCTGCAAACTATGTGAAGGAGACCATGCCATCCACCGTTGTCCCTTCTTAGACGAGGCTAAAATAATTTTGGAAGATCGCCCGATTTTACGAGCGCAACTTCCTCCTGGATATCAAAAACTCCTGCCAAGTCCTTCACCAGTTGAGAACCCAGCTGGCTCGCTCAGGTGGTCAGCCGAAGCACCTATCATTGAGGATGAACCATCTGAATCCATACCTGACGAAAGTCAAAAGGTTGAGGCGGCAGTTGACCCGTTTTTTCCTTCAGAGGCTCTATCTTCGAATGATACCATCACAGAGGAGAATAAAGACGCCACCGCCCAAATTCTCTTCATCAACACAGACTCCGATGAACAAGGGGGCAATTTGCCCATTCCTTTATCGCAGGAAGGAACTTCGTCAGGGTCATACCCGACCGTCTATTCAGTCCCACCACCAAGCAACCTAGTTGTCTCGTTCGACTGGAACCAACTAAGCAGACCCCGTTTGCCAGCAAGCATACCATTCAGAATTATCGTTCAAATATAGATAATGGTAATGGCTGGCACCATCATTGATGAGGGGGCATCTGTGAGTATCCTTTCCTCTATTTCTTGGAAAGCGCTTGGTTCACCAGCGCTTTTTCCTGAAATGAGAAATCTGATAGGCCTTGATAAAGGAACCAGTCGACCTTTAGGGATCCTCCCCAATGTGCCTATCACATTGAAAGGGAAGACCATTCAAATGAACGTGATGGTCGTTCAAGGACCCTTGGATTATAACCTACTCCTTGGACGAGACTATATATATTGCATGGGAGCCATCGTCTCCTCACTCTTTAGAGTAATGTGTTTTCCGCACAAAGGAAGAGTGGTCAAGCTCGTAGACCAGCTTTCATTTCCCGGATCACGCATCGCAAATAGTCATATACCATCCCTAAATGGTATTTTCATGCAAGAAATGTCTCAACCCACGGTCCGTCCTCCTGATGAGCGCGAGTAATCTGGGAGGATATGACTGGAACCCAGGGGGCATGCGTCCTGGTCTGCTTCGGCAGGAAAACTTTGGGTATAGGGTAGGTTTCCGCGGGAGAATATGACTAGTCCGTACCCCGTCTGTGGTTGGAAGTGCGGTTGTTCTGGAATAAGATTCTTTTGTTAAAGTTATGTGAGTTGACAGACGGAGTCTCTCACCTTTGTCTATCTCGGTAGACACCGCCGAAGAGGTATTTTGTTGAAAGAATAACAAAACAATCTTTGGGTAGCCTGAAAGAGGTAGGCCTATCCCGGTAAAACAAATGCTTTATTGGACATAAGAAGGGGTAACCTTGAAATCGTACTTTATGCCTGGGGGCATGCAAACCTTTTAGAGTGCAAACAAGGGGCGACTATTTGTTTTTTTTAAATTTTTAGGTCCTCCCTTTAAACCTGTAGGTCTAACCCTTTAAACTCATAGGATTGGTCGTTTCCGAGCTTGCATAACGAAAGGATCCGGAGCAAAGCTTTGTGAGATGAAGCTACATAAAAAATAGAATCTTAATGAGACATTCTTATCATATGACTGGATTAATCGATCAGTTTTAGCACACAGTTCATGCTCGTTAAAATAAACGCAAGATCCGAGCAGTTTTAGCGCATAGTTCATGCTCGTTAAAAAATAAACATAAGATCGAGCAAGTGTTTCAATCCACGTTTAAGCTCGTTAAAAAATGAACTACTCGGTAAATAACCACAGTGAATGTAATATCATCAGCCATTAAAACCTTGGTCGTGTTTGCACCGTCACCTCCTCTTTTCCATTGGCCGACCATTCACCTCCATATGATTGTTTACCCATTTTGAGGAACAACTGCGAGGAGTGATTTCACTAGCCATCCTTGTGACACTGCTGTGATTGGAAAATTCCAACCCGTACCTAGAATCAGCTGCTAACCCGTTTCATCACTCGTTCCTCAAAAGACGAGTCTTCTTTAAGCTCTTTTCATCTGGCTCGTAAGATATGAAAAGATTGCTGAGTTTTGGCCTTCCACCTCGTTAAAACGACCGGAAGTGCTATCCCTCCTCTAGATTTTAATCTTTTTGGACCTGAGGGATTATTGCACAAAAATATCGAGCGCTTGTTTTGTTCGGCTCGTTAAAACTATCGAAAACTCATCCCTTCTGTATTGTTTTATACTTTTTCGGACTTAAGGGATTAGATGACAAAAAAGGACTTTCAGAGTTGACTTTACGTACCTTTTCAGACTCTCTAAAAATGAAAATGACCGAGTTATCTTTGTCACTAGACTCGTTAAAATCATTAAATAGCGACAAACTTGTCTTTAGACGAGAACGAGTTTCACTATCGCTAGGCTCGTTAAAACATAGCGATGGGCTTGCCCGAAGGGCAAGTTATAGAACAAGCATATGTTATCCTCCTCAAGCTTGATAAAAATAAAGAGGTACTGGTTAGCAATGACTGGGGAAAAATTGGGAGAAACTCAAGAAAACTTTGATGGTAGCAAGTCGCTCTTGAACATGACACTTTTCCTCCGTACCACAATCGGGTTGGGTTGTTTCATTCACCGGTCACATCACCATGGTCTCGCCATACCATCCATATTTGGGGTAATGCTACCGATCCATCACATAAGTGTCGCCATATGTTCAAGAGAAGTCGTTCAGAGAAGTCAACCGTGTCCCATCCACTGCCATACATTATCCTTCATCCTTTCATGACCGCCACCCTGAATCATATGTCATCAGATCGTTTTCACCTCCATCAAAATCATTTGCTCCGTTCCGTGTCACTGATGTGGGATTCATTAAGGCCCTCCTTTGACGGATCACTTCTTGTCTACATCAGCTCATTATCCAAGAAGTTGATCTAGGAACAACCCTTTCAGTACTTTGAAGCTTGCATGCCTCAATGGCAAGTTTCTCACTTCCGGCGACAGGTATACATCAATGACCTTCGACCGAAAGATTTTGCGTGGTGTTCGACGCCAAGTCCTTTATTCACACCACGTGAATTGTACTGCAGTACCTTGAGGGTCATTATCATTATCGGTGATTCCTCTCGTGCTTGTTAACGGTTTACCTCATTGACCGGTAATCAAGCAATGTCTTTCCATGTTCGACTTCAGAACATTTCTCACATGGATCGACTTGTACTTAGAGTGAAGATTGAACGAGTTTGAAGACCTCGGATCTAGTTTTATCCATCCGGGCTGTGATATATATTCAGGAAAAAATAAAGACATTGACATGGACATCATTGCAGCAGATAATCATCCTACCCAAAGGATGATAATTTCATAAAAATTATCAGTCTACCATGAGACGATTGTCTGTTCTATGTACAAAAAAATGAATTTATAAAGCTGAGCATGGGAATGCCCGCCTCAGCTAGATCATGAAAGAAATATGAAAAATAATGTATTGTATTGTATCTTATTACAGGTCTCCTCCCAGCAATGAATGAACTTCGGATCCTCCTGATAAAGCATTTCACCCAATAAATGGCCTCGTACTTTAGGCGGCAACTGTTATAGACATTTTTGTGCCTTACAGCTATAAGCATGAAATGTCCATAATCTAAGGGATCCAAAGTCCCTAAACATGTTGTTCCTACCCCTAGAGGAACAAGGCAAACAAACGACAGCAATTCACAGAAGTTCTCCACCACAAACTACTAAAAAACAAGTCAATTCAGGATCAATTCAGAGGCTCCACTAGCTGTCTGTGCTGAAATGCAAAGTCTGCACTGGCTACCTGCACTGCAACGCAGGTAGAAGCACTACCATGGTGCGCTGAGCGGGAATTGACAAATGGCAAGTTCATTCAACAAGGTGTCAAGACCCTGGAAGCTTCCAGATTCTTCCTCAATGACACTTGCCTCAGTGAATTCGACTAGTGATGAGTAAGAGGTTCTCAATCTCCGAGTGGAAGCAAGAACCTCCAAGTGGAAGCAAGAACTGACAGAGGGAGAGGACACTAGTCAGATGTCAAGCTGACTCATCCTCTCTCCAAACATCTATATATGGATCTCTCCTCCATGAGATCTAGGGGGCTGGAATTTTGTTATTGCAAAGAATTACTGTTGGTTTGAGATTGGAATCATTGGGTGCTTAATGCTTTGAGGGAAGGTGAAGATAGGAATTTCATTTGCTGGGAAGGAGATGCTGGATTGGAGCCCTCTGGGTTGTATCTCTTCCTGAACCTTGTTATTCATCAATAAAGCTATCTTTGTTTCTCCTATATACTGGTGTATCTTTGATGTATGATTGCATTAGTATGTTCAATTTATTTCTAATCCTGAACTAGTTATGAATATGAATCTATGTTTTTGTGTAGTGTTCTCTTCTTGTGATCTTGCAGAAACCTCCTGAAGCTGGGCGAGCGAGAAGGCAAGTAGATGGGAACTCCCAAAGAGAAGAGAAACTGGATCGAGGGACAAACGGAAGACACCGGTTAGTCCATCCATCTCTCTTCATTCTTAATTCATAAAGGAAGAATACTAGAATAGCTGTCTCTGTTTGTTGCTAAGGCACTGTCACACCTTAGGTGGTTAGGATCATTTTGCATAGGCATTTTTCCCCACAACACTATTTGAGATTGAGACAGATGCATCTGACTATGCTATTGGTGCAGTTCTTACTCAGCATGGGCATCTAGTGGCTTACCACAGTGAGACACTTTTAAACATAGTCCAGAAGTACCCCGCTTACAACAAAGAAATGTATTCCATTGTTCAGACCTATCGTCAATGGAAGCATTACATTATGGCGAAGGAAACGGTCATCCATACAGATCACCAACCTCTATAGTTCATACAAACACAAGGGAAGTTGCAGAATGATTGCCATCATAAATGGTCCACCTATCTATAATAGTTCCATTTGAACATTAAGTATAAGAAGGGTAGCACCAATAACCTTATTGATTGCCTCAGCTGACCACTGATTGTGGCACCAATCGCTGTGCTTGACTCTTGTGGGCATGAGACATCGGGGTGGCCGCATATTTACAAAAGAAATCTAGAATTCAACAACATATACCAGACACTCCTGGAAGGGAATAAAGTTCCAATTTTTCACCTTCAAGATGCATTGTTATGCCACCTGGGACAAATTTATGTTCCTTCAAGTGAGCGTGACAAGATGATTTGGGAGGTGCACTATAGTCAAGTCACTGGAAATTTCGGGGTAGAGAAAACAGTGGCAATATTGCAGAAGTATTTTTATTGGCCGAAACTTCGTCAGGATGTTGGGAAGTACATTAGATCCTACACCCTTATTCCATTTCCAAACCAACCATCAAGAAGAAAGGCCTATATAATCCTCTACCTACTTCTAACTAGCCTTGGGAATATGTCTCCATGGATTACATGTTAGGAATTCCTTCTACTAAGCACGTAAATGATTACGTTTTTGTGGTCATCAACAGATTCTCTAAGATGGCCATCATGGCAGCCTGCAAGAAGAGTATCACCACAGAGGCCACTGCTAAGCTCTTCTTTGAGTGAGTGTGAGTACACTTTGGGATCCCATAGTCTTATAGTGTCATTTACCACATTTGTATAATTGATTCTCTGAGTCATGGCCTTAAGCAACCCTTTCCCTTTAGACTTGGTTCAAATATTAAAAAATATTATTTTAAATTCCATACATGACACTTCCCTGCAAAAAGTGCGTACACACACGGGTTCAGCTATACCCAACCCACGTATATGATTTAAAATATGAAAAAAATATAAAATCCCTTTTTTTTGGGCGGGGTTTACAGGTTACACCAAAAGCCTACCTATAGGAGCATGTGGCCTAACGTCTATTTCCCAACTGAAAAAATTAATTTGAGGTCATATAAATACACCTAATGGGGAAGGCCTAAGGGAAGAGAAAGATAGGATATTGATATTATATCCAACTTGACCCTGATCAAGTCTGATTTATCCATATGCCTCCTGCACTCCTAGCTATAGGAAACCCATGTTTCCTCATTGTGATGTCCATCTACTTTATATGGAATCTATGCATATGCATTTGATAGAGGATTGTTAAGGATTGGGTTTGACGTATCCGAAGGAAGGTTTTGCTTGGAGTCGTGGACTAATCAGGTTGTATTCTTCCACATTCTTTTGCAGTCATCAATAAAGAAGCCATGTCTTGTTCCTGATGTTAATATCTTAATGCTTTAATTCATGTTTTAATCTAACTAATGTATGATTTCATGTTTTATACTTATATTCTTATATGATCTAACACTTATATCATGAACATGCTTTCGGCTATTGCTGGTGTATATGCTTTTCTTGAATGAGTTGTAGGTTTTGAAGCATTGGAGGAAGTAAAGGGTTTGGACCCTACGGGAACATCCTCAAATGTAGGACCTTCGAAGAATACTTCTTCTTCCTACTTCAGTAGTTTAAGTATTAAGGTTGCTTGTTTGTTTTCTTCTTGTTGGTGTATTCCCTTTTCTCTATTGGGGTGCTCAACCCATACCGTAGGGTGTATTATTCCCATAACAGAATTGGCGACCCTGCTGGGGAATACTTCTAGTATTTCCTAGTTTGGGTTGTTTCTTGCTTGATCTGGGCCTTCTTGTTTGGTTTCTTGTCTTTCCAGTATCTTTGACTTGTCTGCAACCTAGGAAAAAAGTATGATCTTCTGGATCAGACCTAATTTTTTTATTTTTCCTTACTGACTTTTATATATGTGAGTTTTAGTTTACACAGTAGCGTATACATGCGCTTTTGTCCAAAAGACACACGTATATGTGGGTTTCCTTAAGAAAAGGTGCATATACATGTGGCTCTACCACTATACAGTCATGTATGCCTGGTTTTATTTGAATTTTTCAAATGTTGAGTCTAGTAAAGGGTGTTGCCTAATGTTTCTTACTTCTGTTTAGTCATTTATTATCTTGGAAAGTCCTACTTCTCGCAAATTATCAGTTTCCTATCTATCTTTGTGAAAAGACCTAGTCAAACTAGGGTTTTATTTTTGGTAAGGTGTTGGTTTTTCTATTTGGATTCAAGGATTCTCAGTCAAGTTCTTGGTTGTTCTAAGCCTTTGGAATAGAGAATTGGTTTCAATTCATTTATAACCTAGGCTTGCATCACTTTGCCTTGCTTTCTTAAAAATTGGTGTTCTTGGTTTTTTCTTGGTTTTTAAGAAAGTTTTCTTGCAATATTGAAAAAATTTCGTGGTCTTCTTGAATTATTTTTTATTTGTTGGAGTTTGTCTGCTACTCTTCAAATAATTTCATTCAAGTTTGTAACCTCTCGATGCTTTAAGTCTTATCATGCTTATGATATTTGTGGCTTGTGAAGCTTGAGTTTCTTTATGCTTGAAGTTGATCTTCAAGGCTTTAGTAGTTTTTTTTTTCTTGAAAACTCTTTGTGCCCTTAAAAATAAAAAGATAAAATCATTGTTTGTTGCCTTTGTTTTTCCTTTTTGGTTTTGTTTTGGGTCTCTTTATCATTTTGAGAAAGTGTAAAGTATTTTCATTAGGTTGAATTCCCTTGATTTTGGGAAGAGTTTTTGATTGAATTTTTTTCTTCCTTTTGGCAAGTTTGGCCTCTTGATTGCTTTGAGAAACACATTTTCTTGTTTTTATAGTAGTCTTTTGAATCTTGCATTAAGAATTTAGTTTTCATTAGGATAGTTTCACGGTAACCATTTTTAGTCTTTTTGTGGAGTTTGAATGTGTGAGCGTGTGTTTTGAAAAGAGAAACATATTTTTTTCTTTCATAGTTTGTTTGTAGAACCTTGTAGAAATCTCTTTTCATCGAAATAAAAAAGTTGCATGTGCATGTAGCCAAGTTTTCTATTGATTTATTTTGCATCCATAACATCATAAAGTTGCACTTCCATTTTACCCCTGACCTAAGAAAATCCATTAAAATCAAGTGCTTAATTTAAAATGAACTAGAATTTTTTTGATTTGTCATAGTAACATCAACTAGTCTAGGTCATATTAGGGCCTTGGAATAGGCGAGTGGAGAGTTAACTCTCCAAGGCCACTCTAAATTTAAAACATAGAAGTTGATTAAAAGAGTGAAATCTAGTGTCATGAAGTTGACTGGGAAAGCTCTTCTCTTTTGGGAGTTAAGCACGAGGGCGAGTGAAGGGAGGAAAGAGAGATACCCCCTCTCTAACTTGTTGGATCCCGACCAAAGACTGTTGCGCCCGATTACCTATACGAACTGGTGACCTTAGTTTCCTTTCCTAGGGACCACATACGTGAGTATGGTGGGGGGAATACCCATGGTACTTGAGCTAGATGTTGTATCACTCTCATTAGTACTTCTGCAGGGTGCCCTTCCGAAGCTTAGGCACTTTCATCTAAAACGGATTTTGATTGGAGGATAACGCAACTGTTTCTATTACCTTCGCTAGTAGGCTTCGACCATCATTATCCCAAAATATCTTTGGAAGGTCCTTTACATCACTTTCTTCTGATTTGGTGTCCGATCCTAATCACGTGGAGCGGAAATACATGAAAGTAGCTTGATTGACTATATCTTTAGGAACATTTCAGTGAAGTGCTCTTTGGTCCTACATTTCCATAGTTTATAATTTTTTGAGTCTTTACAAGTTCTCATAATAATTAAAAGTGGTCGATCAACTAGTTCTTTGGTCCATGAGGCTTCATGGGCTATTACCTACGAGTGTCAAGCCTTCTTATAGAAGCCGTAGGAGCAATTTTTCTAGTGATTTTCAATCAGTAGCAGCGAATTCATCGAAGATTGATCCTCCGCATCAGGTTACAGTTTCATAGGGTAGGCCTAGTGAAATTCGTGATTTGGATAGGGATACTCCAATCCTTTATAGGGTCCTCTTCTAGTTGAAAAATGAAGTTGAGGTTGAAGAGATTCCTGAGTCATCTGTGACTCCTTCTTCACCACTTCCTCCTAATTATCGAGATGTTCTATTGTATGTTGGGACCCCGACTCACAGGTCGGGAATCCCTAGTTTTTATTGTCCTTTTCCTTCGATGGCCACTACTGGGATTATGAATCCATCTATGAGTGCTACTAGTGAGCATATCTTTTAGTTCAGGGATGAGGTATTATTTCTATATCTACTATCACTCCTATTACTACAATATTTGGCTCTACTTCCATTCCATCTTGAATTGGGGGCAACCAAGATTTTTCTTCTCACACTAGGTCCTTCCCCTTTGGGATTCCTTCTAGTGCAATTCCCTCATTTCCTCTGTTCATCCCATCCGTTGTTTCCGCAACTATGACTTCTATGGCTAGTGGTTCAGCCTCCTTTAAGGGTTTTCATTTTGGAAGTGGTCACATACCTCACTCTAATCCTTATTTAGGATCTCTTTATTTTTCCATTCAAGTTTAAAGTTATAACCCTTTTCAAGGGTAGACTAACCCTACTTTTAGTGGCTTAGGAATCGGCAATCAGTTTTATTTTTGTCAATAAGGGAACATGCCTTACTCCTCTGTGAGTTCCTTTCAGGCCTTTTCTCCCTTTTCTAATTCATGAAACCCTTACCAAGGGCTCTCCTCTCCATTTAATACTTCGCTTGGGGAAAATATTCCTGGTTATGCTAACTTTTCGGCAGGAGTTGGTCAAACTCCGAGTTTCTCTAGACCACAGGGTTTTCCTTCCGATTCAGTTTCTTCTACGAGTAATCCGTGGCAACTGGTGCCTATAAAAATCCAAGATATTCTTTTTAGATTTTTGGAATCCATCTCATAGTGGGTGGAATTCTCAAGGTCGTCCACGCTTACCATTCCTAGCAACCCTAAATTTTCCATATCTATCAAAATTGACGAATGATCCCATCCGATATAATCTGGCGTGGCCTATAGTTCCTACCAAACTTCCATTGGATATTCCAAAATTAAAAGGAAAGTCTGGGGTGGATCCCACTGACCATATAACAACATTTCATTTATGGTGTTCATCTAGCTCCCTAATTGACGATTCAATCAGGTTGAGATTGTTTCAATGCACCTTAACTAGAAATGTTGCTAAATGGTGTAGAGAGCTTAATGGGGGTACCTTTGCTTCATTTGGTGAATTGGCTACTATGCTTTTGAACCATTTTCAGTTTCCCATTCGGTATGATGTTGGAATTGACATATTGGCTAGTTTCGAACAAGATACGACAACTCACATTTTTGACCATATTCAGGAACGGTGGAGAAGGAAGAGGCTCATCAAAGGCTATATTTCTAATTAATTCCTTCTTGAATGGTTTTTAAAATATTTACAGCCAGAAATGTCTAAGGATGTATCACTCTCCAGAGTGTTCACTGAAGAACAGGTTATCTTTAGAGCCCAACAATTAGAACTTATATTCTTAGTCTAGGATTCTTGAGAAGAATTTTCCTAATGTTCCTTGATCCAAGATCAATTTAGCTAAACCAAAGTCAGGGTCCCATCTCAATGGGATTTTGTCAGTCTGATTGATAGCAGCACGACTAACCTGTTAATTCAATTGCAACAGTTGTCTTTACACACTACTTGTTCAATTTAGGCATTGTTGTTAGTGTCTATGCCTTCTCAAGATTTAACTATTAACCTTGTCCAATCTTCCAACCCCAAAGGAAATCAACAATTTAATGGCAAGAAAAAGGATGAGGTAAGAAGAAAGATAAGGATGGGAAGGGTAATGCAAGAAAAACCAGTAATAATACTGGGGAGGGTAAAAGGGAGTCTAAAAAGAAAATTAAGTTTCCTTTCCAATTGTACAATGTACAACATTTAACTCATGTCTTCCCTAAGATCTAGGACACTTAGTGCTTGTTAGTTCAGGAGGGTTCTTCTAGCTCCCAGGCAGTTCTAAATAACCCTTTTCCCCAAGGGAAACAAATGTTTGCTGGTGTGAATGCTAGTACATGAAACTCCACTGAGGGCAACCAGGAGGGGGAAAATACATCAAGTTTATATATGATGAGTACTCATGTCGATGTTGCTACAAGATCACATGACTATGGTGAACCAGAATCCTTTAAGGCTAAGTCTGTTCCCGATGTTCTAGAGCGACTGTATATTGAGAGGCCCACAGTTGAGTCTATGCCTCCGATGCAGAAAGGCTCTCCAAAATGTTCAACAATTAACACTAATGCTAGGGCTACCCAAAACTACTCCATTGTTGAATATCTAGCCCAAATCCCTTGTGCGATGTCTCCATTAGAGGTACTCCAGTCATGTCCGGCACTAAGGAGTGCATCGCTCACTGTGATCGGGGCTATAGATATGAAAAATTTTCTTATTGTTAAATTTGACATGTCAAATATTAAAAAGAGACTACCTCATCACACGACTTTCCAAATTAAATCTACATATCGAAAGATCAATATCTTTTGAACTGTATTTGATGAGGGAGCTTCCACATGTGTCATATCTATTTCATGTTGGAAAGCTATCAGATCTCCTCAAGTTGTTCCTTTTCCTACTCTCTTGATTGCATTTGATGGTCATGCTCATAGGCCACATGGAATTATTCCAGCCTTTCCCATCTGTGTTGGGGGCAAGGTGGTCAATATTGAGGTGGAAATAGTCGATGAAAATTTGGATTATTATCTTCTATTGGGATAAGATTGGATTTATGAAATATATTCCATTGTATCATCATTATTTCACATCCTATGCTTTCCCCATGAAGGGACAATTGTTATTGTTGATCAGATGAAGTATTCTCCGAAAGAATCCAATGCATCCCTTGATTCCTCTGTTCTCTTGGTGAATAATCCCAAGTAACATGTTGAGAATTTAGGGGTTGGAATGTATTCCTCATTGATGGGTACTTTTGATATTGCTTTTCCTATTACTTGAATAAATTCCATTTCATCCTCTAAGACCCCTTCCTAAAGAGAGTTTTTTAGAAATCATTATTTTTTGGATCCTTGGCCCTTACCCTCTTCTACCACCACATCAGAAGCAAGGAAAGTAGGTGGAATGGCATATCCTATTTCTGCAGCTGAAATTTCTTATCAATTTATTGTTAACACTACATATTAAGATCCTACTGCTCTTTCACTGGAGGAATTGGATGGAGATGTGGCTCTGGCTTGGACTCTTGACTCTACCTCTTCTATGGACTACCTTGATACTATTTTACCATCTGAGGAAGAAATCCTAGACGTAATGATGGGCATAGACATACCGTGGGATGATTTGCATCATCGTTCATATTTTCTCCTCGACTTGCATGAAGTAGAATCAAGTTTGTATAGTCCTTTGTTGACTGGGGATGTTCACATAGTTTTAAACCCTTTGGCTCCAGCATAGGTTTTTGCTAAAGGCAACATGTCTATTATTTGGGAAACCATTCCAGTGAACATCTCCAGGAATCCCAATATAATTGAGAATGCTTTCATCAGAGCCAAATGATCCCCTCCAGAAATTCAAATCTATACCAATATTTTTAAAGAGTTTTTTGATGTGTTTTCTTGGTCTTATGAGGAAATGCCTGGAATTGATCCATCAATAGTCCAACATGAGATCAAGTCTTACGCAAATGCAAAGCCTATATGGAAAAATCTTTAGGTGGTAAACCCTAGGAAAGTGGAAGCTATCAAAGCCGAGGTTGAGAAGATTCTCAAGGCGGGTTTCATATACCTCGTTCCGTTAACTGTGTGGGTCTCGAATTTAGTCCTGATTGATAAAAATCAAGGAACTATCTGCATATGCATAGACTTTAGGGATTTAAATAAGGCTTGTCCTAAAGATAATTTTTGCACACTATTTATTGATTAGATTATCATTGACTGTGCGGGAAATGATATTTTCTCCTTTATGGATGGTTTCTCCAGATATAATTAGATTACTATCCATCCTGAATATCAGCATAAGACAATTTTTATCTTCCCCTAGGGTACTTTTGCATACAAGAAGATTCCTTTTGGACTTAAAAATGTTCGAGGTACTTTTCAGTGGGCCATGTCCTACGCTTTCCTCAGTATCAAACATATGATGAAAGCTTATTTGGATGACCTAGCTAATCGTTCTTGAAATAGAATTGATCATCCTCATCATCTTCGATTGGTTTTTGAGAGATGTCATTTTTACAAAATTTGGTTGAATCCAAATAAATGCATTTTCGCTGTCACATCTGGTCGATTTATTGGGATTCATCGTATCTACTGAAGGGATTTGTGTAGATTATTTCAAGGTTAAGGCAATACTTCAGCTGTCTCCTCTGTCTACCATTCGTGAACTTCAAAGTCTCTAAGGAAAAGCCAATTTATTGAGGAGATTTATCGTTAATTACACTGAGATTACAAATGGATTTATGTGATTGCTGAAGAAAGGAGTTCCATTTCTATGGGACGATTTCAGTCAGCACTCATTCGAGGCTTTGAAAAAGGCATTGACCTCTGCTCCATTATTGATTCCACCAGATTATAGAAAGGATTTTCTCTTATATCTCATTGTTTCTGAATCAACCATTGGTATGGTTATGGTTCAGGAAGACAATGTTCTCCACAATCACGTGATTTATTAGCTGAGCTGAGGCTTCGTAGGTCCTGAACTATGATATTCTCCTATAGAGAAATTAGCTTTGGCAGTTATTGATGTTGTCTAGCGATTTAGACACTATATTCTACTTAGAAAAGCTTTTGACTTGGCGGCTCTCAATCCATTTCAGTTTGTTCTCAGTAGGTGAGTGGTTGGGGGAAAATATAACAGATGGATTGTTATTTTACAAGATTCCGACCTAAATTTCTTGTCAGCCAAATGTAAGAAATCGTTAGTATTTAGAGAATTAATCTCAGAGTTTCCTTGTGAAGAATAAATAGTTTATGATGAATCATTCCCTGATGAGCATACTTTTCTTATTTCTTCACAAGATCCTTGGTATGGAGATATTATAATATATCTTCAGACTTTGAAGTTTACCCTCTCTTTTTCAAAGGATGAGTGAAGAAAATTGTGTCACTTAGTGAAAAATTATGTTATTATTGGTGAAACTTTATATTGTCATGGGTTTGATTCAATCCTTAGACATTGCTTAACTTTAGAAGAAGTTGAGTCAGTGGTTAATGATTGCCACAGTGGAGCTTGTGGTGGTCATCTATCTAGTCTTGCTAAAACTCAATAAATCTTGTGTGCAATATATTTTTGGCTTTCGATTTTCAAATATTGTGTTGAAAGAGTAAAAAAATACCATCCTTGTTAGGTTTATACTCGGAAAATGTGTGCTCATATAGCTCTGCTTTTTCCTATTATTACCATTGATTTGTTGATGAAGTGGGGAATTGATTTTACAACTTGTAACCCACCTTCGGAAAAGGATCATAAGTATATTATTGTAGCAGTGGACTACTTTACCAAGTGGGCTGAAGCTATGGCCACTGTTGTGAATGATGATGAAACAGTAACCTTGTTTCCTTCAAACCAAGTCATTTCTCATTTCGTTATTCCAAAGGATATTTTCACATACCATGGCAGTCATTTCTAGAACCTGATGATGGTTGAATTGTCTCTCAAGTTTGGTTTCTGTCAAGAACATTCATCTCCTTACTATCCTCAGGTCAACAGTCAGGTAGAAGTCATAAATAAATCCCTGAAAGTTATCCTGCAAAGGACAATTAATAAGGCTCAATCCAATTGGGATATCATGTTATATTCCGCGCTTTGGGCATACCATATGTTGGTTAAGAATATTGCGGGTTTCACTCCTTTTCAACCAGTTTATGGTTTGGAATCGATCTTACCTATGGAATGTAAAATTCCTTCACTTAAATTAGCTGTAGAACTTATTACACACACTTCTATTCTTGAATAATGCATCGTTCATTTAGAACATCTTAATGAGTAGCGTTGAGATGCTCCCACAAGTAACGAAGCTCATAAAAAGAGATTGAAAGTCTAATGTGATAAGGTTGTGCGTCCTAGGGTTTTCTCTAAAGGTGACCTTGTACTTGTCTATGACCATTGTCTCAGGTTGGGACAACAGATTATTGAGTGCATTTTGGTAAAGTCTTTGGTCGATGCTGGATATAAAACTTACTAAGTCCACGACTTTCCATCCCCAAATTTATGGCCAAACAGAGGTTGTCAACAGGATGATCGTACACATTTTGTTCATGTAAAACTCAAAGAATCCATGCACATGGGATTAAAATCTGCCCTATGTCCAACACAGCTACAATAGAGCTCTCCATAGCTCAACAAGCCACACCCCATTTAGGTAGGGTTGGGATTTCATCCATTACGCCCCACTAATGTGGAAATACCATTTGGAGCCACTTAGGTAGATTCGGCTCATGTTCAGTCCGAAGATGAAAGGGCTAACAACTTCATTGAGCACATTCAATGCATCTACCAAAAGGTCTATGATATATTGGAAAGAGTTAATTCTAAGTACAAGAAGTTCCATGATCAACGTCGAGTGTAGCATAAGTTCTAGGTGGGCGACAAATTTTGGCTACATTTGCAAAAGGAGCACCTTGCTAGACCCCATCGCAAGCTTCACCTGCTCCGATATGGGCCATACACCATCAGCAAGGCTGTCAGTGAAAATTCCTTCGAGCTAAGCATCCCACCGTTCTTTGTTCTGCTCCTAATGTTCAATGTAGATCACCTTCGACCATACTTTCCACCATTGTTGGACACATCTGACATTGCAAAACATCTCACACTAATAGAGCTCAACCCAGACTGCATGGCATAGGCCACAACTAATCAGATCATGGACACATAGATCAAGAACACTCGCCAATAGAGCATACAATTATATCGAGTTGTCAAAGTAGGCCAACTCCTTCACCAAGGCTAGTGGATCATGAGCGACCAGGTTCAACATAAATTTCCTCACCTCATGCAGGCTCTGTATGCAATGGGGACCATTGCTTCCTAAGGGGGGAGGAATGATCAAGGGGCATATTGGCGGCCACCCACCTATTCCACCTAGACCCCCCAGTTAGTTTCATCTGTTTCCTTATTCATTTTAGCATTTACTATTTTTAGAAATTTTTCGGTTCTTGAACTTCTTGAACAATTTTTACCCCCTAAACGACATTTTTTTGGGGTCCAAGGCAGGCCCATAGCCATAGGTAGGGGCCTACGAAAAAACCTGTATTACTCGGCAAGACCTTTCCAACAAGGTATCGTACGGGCAAAATGGAGATAATATGCCCAAGTTAGGACCATGAGAAGTTGGTTGCCCAACTAACCCCAACCGGGCCCACAAATTATTGGTGTTACATCTCCTGGGGTTAGGGTTTTGGTTGTTTAGGGTTTTCTCATGTTTTCTAATAATAAATAGGCCCTTGAGCCTCATTGTAACACAATTCAAAGGCATGTATATACGACATCTCTTCTTAGAGATAAGATACCATTGCTCGAGTTATCTTATTTTCATTATGTTTATAAGCATAGTTCAATACTTTTCTAATGAATGGAATGAAGTGTTTTTCTGCTGCATCTTTGTGTTTATAATTATATGTGTAAGTTGTTGCGCTCCTATTTAAGTTCAAATCAGAGATGGTAGAGTTAAGAAAAGAACTCAATCACGTGAAACAATTGCTACAAGAAAGTAAAAATCACCATAGTTGTGGCAGGATAATGAGCAATTGAGAGGAAGAATTGTGTTAATTTAAAGAACAAAAAGGTCTGCAACAGTAAAGGGATGACATCGGTAAGAATAATTATACAACAAGAGTTGTTGTTTTCAAGTGAATATTGAATGAGAAGGCAATGGTCTTTTGTCTTTAGTTAATTGTGGATTAATTTCTAATTACAAGTAGCAGTGATAAGTGTTTATAGTTGAGGGTGATGGCAAGGAATCTTGTCGTAGAAAGTGAGGAAGAACAACAAATTTCTCAAAGGAGGAAGGTGAGTAGATTACACGCACAAGCCACAAGATAAAAGAGTGCTCCTATGAATATTCCAAAGGAAGGAGTTAGAAAAAATACCAGGAGAAGACTAGCTATAGAAGAGCTAAGTATGGTATTTATATACATGTTGATGGAGTAAGCTTGTTGTAGTGGCTTGTGTGCAGTTCATAGTAAGCACGGAGGAGCTCATAGAAGAAGGAAATTTGTGACTACTGAAATTCATACTAAATGTTCAGAGATAAGCCATAGTAGATAAAGTCAAGTCCAAATTGATATAGAAGTAGCTGAAATCAAATTACAACTAGAGATGATGAGAGGACTACTAGAAAAAGATGAGGAAGACTAGGGTTACAAATGAAGTATCTGAAATAATGTAAAATGGAATTTATTACAGGTGAAGCTAAAACACAAATAAAATGCTTAGTGGAGGAAAAGTGCAAGGGAGTTGAGTTGTAGCCATGGAATAACAGCCTAAGGGTGATGACCACATGTGTGTGGATAATAATGAGGATGTTGTTATAGTGGATCGACCAGATGAAGATTTGATGAACAACCTGGGGACAAAAAATTTCAGCCAAGGACTGAACTGGAAAATGAAATTGACAAAAGGAAAGCATGAAGGTATAGTTGGTTGTGTGAAGAGATAACCTATGATTTTGAGGAAATTTTTTAGTAGTGTATTGGCAAGTTTGAACAGTTCGGTAGAAAGTAAAGGTCAAAGTTCATAGTAGAAGTAGTAGAAGAAGGTACAAGTTGATTAAACATCCAGTAAGATTTTTATGTTTCACTGTGTAAGTGATAGTAGAAGAAGGCGACTAACTTTGCAACAGCCTCAAGAAAAGAGTGCTTGAATGGTTCTAGAGAAAAGAACCAAGAAGATGCGGAAAGTCCAAACTTAGGAGAATGTTTGGTGAGGTATCATGTAGAAATTTGGAGAGTTGTTACTGTAGACGAGTGTTGCAACTCACGAGTTGAAGTTGTTACGAGAAGACCAGATGCATATGACGAGGAAGTCATAAATTTTCATGCCTTGGGAGTTTAATGCAGGTACATAAATGGAGCATGAAATTTGATGAACACTCAACCAAAATCTTTCCAATGTGATGGGATCGTCCCATGATGATGCGAAGAAAAATTTAGATGTTTTTGTAAGAAATTTTAGATATTTACATTATGAAGTGATTTTGTTTTTAGAATAAAATATAGGAATTATTTCCTAATGTAAATATAGTTTTAGTTTCCATTATTTTCTGGAGAAGGGGAAACAATCCATCTCTTGTGACTCTTAGTTTCCCAGGTTAGATTTCTTTTTAAAGAAAAGAGTGTAGAGAAGAACTTCAGTAGTGGAGAAGTGAAGGGATTAGAGAGGAGAAGCTCTAGAGCAAGTAGAAGAAGCAGAGGTCAAAAGAGGCTTGGGTTGTATGTGCTCACATTGTATATCTAACCAGCTTTATGTATATTTGAACTTGATTGATGAGAAACATGTCTTTATGCCTCTGTGTTTTTTAACTTCTTTGTATGTCTATTGTTATAAATTAGTTGGTCTTTGGGGTAGATGCAAATGACCAATGAAGTGAGTTAAGAATCTAGGTTTGATTTTTGTTGTTTTTTGTATGGAATATGAATGGATGAATTCACGAGGATTGAGATGTCTAAGACACATGAAATTAATGAGAGAAAGGCGCTTGAATAACTTCATGATTTTAAGTTTAGGTTTGATTGGTAGGTGTGTAAAATGGAAGCTAATTTTGAGGGTTGAAAACCACGTAAAATCTTATTGAGATCCCTATGTTTAGACCTGCATCGATGTGAATCTTTTGAACCTGAATTGGTGAAGCATTTTGCTGCCATAAATCGGTATAAACTATGATTGATATATAGAGAGCTGAGTTCCAAAGAGGAGATTCTATTTACTGGATTCTGCTACAAATTTGTGTTGATATTGGAATGTAGTATGTTGGTTTGGTTGTGGATTCCCCCGAGATTAGTAATGGTGTTCTTGAGAATTGAGAAACCATTCTTATAGATTATAGTTTGTTCTAGCATGGTGCGTGTTTGATATAGTTTTAGATGGATTCAAACTTTGGGATTATGATGAAGATCATAAAATAGAGAAAGGGAAATCACGGAAAATTAAGTAATTATTAAGTAATTGATATCGGTGATAAAGAAAAATGTAATTATTAATTAGAATTAGAATTTATTTTTAAATATTATAAAATATATTTTTTTATTTGATTATTTAATTTTTAATTTTTCTATTTTATAACTTATTATATTTTTAATAATTAAAAACAAAAATATTAAAGAGTTTAATTGAATGACGAATAACTTTTTGATAAGATTTCATTATTAATAATTATGGTTTTTAGGAGTTTGGAAGTTGTTATATAAAATATATAAAGATAATATTTACATGGGTTTTGTATTTATAGATAAAATTTAATATGAATATATGAATGTTTGAATGTTTTATGATGGTATTTATTTTTATATGTAATATTAGAGATAGTTAAGTCTATTTCAATGAATTTTATGGACTCAATATCTAAATTTAAAAGATGATGTATTTCTTTTATATAATAAATAGGAAGTATTGAAATTTTTTTTTGGGTAAAATTTTCTTCAAAATTTTATAGAATCTTTGTGGTTGATAAATTGCTTGAGACTTCTATGAATACCAAAGAGGCATCTCAATTGAATATAAGAACTATTTCTATGATACACTTCATGAAAATTACATGACTATTATTATAGGGATGAATTAGTCAAGAATTAGATGAGAATATTAGTGTATAGAAAAAAAACATATTGCATATTATATAATTATTTGTTGACTTTTATAGTCTTGTTCCACATCAAATGAAATCACTTCTTGAAATGATAATAGTAGTGAATAGAGAAAAACTCGTATTTATAAAATGTGAATCTTTATATAGTTATTTCTTGACTTTTAAAGTCTTGTTCCACATCAAATGAAATAACTTCCCTTAATAGCATTACACACCTTCATTCTCTTTATGTTTTGAAAAAATATTAATGGACATTCAAAATGATTGCTACTCCAAAAGCATGCAAAGAAAACAAACAACTAAAAAATGATAAGCATATCGAGTTCTAATCACAAAAAGAAATATAATGAGAAAGGGTAGAATGGAAATCTTGCAACAAGGAAACTTTGCAACGAGGAAACTCATCAAAAGAATATATATATATATATGAAAAGTATTGTGGATTTTTTCTAGATAACTATGCAAAAGAATATAATTGTGACAATTTCTTAACTGACGATTCTAATTATTTTCAATATTCATTAACACAATAGTTGGTAAGTGATTATATATTCTATTATTGAAAATATTATTTATAACTTCTTAAAACCATGGTAATGATATTTGTATTTTTTAATTGTGATGTACAATTAAAAATGATATAATTCTTTTTTAATTAATGAAAAAAATAACCTTTTGAAGAATATGCACATGCCATAGCTAAAGGAAAAACTAAATACTCTTAAACTCATAGCTATGATAAGGTGTTGGAAGGCTTGAAATCTATCCCAATTGAGCTAAAATAAATTTGACTTTGCTTTTGTTTGATAAAATTTATATCAATAAAGCTACAATTGTGCAATTTTTTTCTTTAATATTTCTCTTGTAACAACTTCAAAAACAAAAGTCATAATAAGAAGATGTTTGATATTCAGAGGTGAAAAATAATGATGTCCTACCAAATCCTTTCCCTTCAATGATGGTTAATTCAATTTGAATCTTGTATTTAAAATTCAATTTTCCTTACGATGGCTTTGATAGAATACTTGTTTATAGATAGAACACATCTTATTGTGTACCTAAGATTGAAAAGTCTCCTTCTAACATGGAGAAGGATATTATTTTATAGAGGTTATTTTGAATTTATATATATAATTATAATTATAATTTTTTTTCTTTATCTTATATATTAGTGATTAAAATATAATAATTAGTGTCAAATACTATAAATTCAAACAAAAAATACAAATTAGTTTTAATAAAATGATATTATTGTTTTGAAAATATTGAAATGAAAACATGAAGACTATAATATAAAAAGTTGACAAATATAAAATGTTTAACACATAGATGGAACCTAGTGAAATTTGAAATAGTTAAAATGACTAAGATGGTTGAATTAGAGCTTTAAAATAAAAAAATAAAGTGACAACAAAGAACATTATTAAGAATAGACATTATGTTGGATCTTACATCAATAAATTGATGCTATAAGATCCATTAGGACACAAAATATATGCATAAGGAGTGTTAAAAATAAGATTATGGAAAGTAGTTAGTGTCTTAAGGTGTTGAGTACACCAATGAGGATATCAAGAGGAAACTCATGATATATTAAGTAGACCAGAAAGAATGTTAAATTTACATAATAAATATATTACATCCACCCCAAAGGATAGTAAGATGTTGCTAACTAGACCATAAGGAGAAAATGTGGAACCAACTAGGATGCAAATTACAATGACAAGAATACCAAGAGAATGAAACTAGATGTTAGATAGACCTTAAGGACATGAATAATATGAAACTATGATACTAGAAAGATTAAATAAGACACTAATAAGTTGATGAATAACATATTAGGATGCTACAATGATGTTAAAAACTCTAGGAAGATGATAAAATGATGTTTCAAGGATAGTGAACACAAAAAGCATGAAAATTATGCATAATAAGATCCAAGTAGGATATGTCTGAGATGTAAGGTAATTCACAACATAACATGTATGAGAAAATTAAGTCCTTCCTATTTTATGCCTCTAACTCACAATAAAACATAACGAATGTAGACGACAAAAGATGATCCTACTTTGGTAGTGGGTCCTAAGACTCTTAAACATAATCTCCTATATTGTGTTGAATGAGATTGGTATTTTTTTTAAAAGGTGATGGGATATTCCTCCTTAGCATATTACATATAATTTCATTCTCCTTGGTGATAAACTCCCACATGTTATTGGTTACATTAGAGTTTCTCCTTTATATATAAAAAAAAATCAAAAGAGTGCCATTTAAAACTTTTTCATTTTTTTTCATACCTTGTATACTTTCATTCGATATGTAAAAAGTATACTCTGATTGGTCTTGATCCGATTTGAATGGTTTAAATAGAGCTAACAAATATGCAGTGTTTCATGGAATATAAGTGCTCATTCCCATGCATTATGAACTAGGTCGCTTGTGAAGTTTGATTTCTTTCTTTCATAACCCATTCACATTGTTAGAGGAGTAGGCCATGTCATAGAGTAATCCACTTGTTTAGAAGTTGAAATTATCAATGGGCTAAATTTATAAATACACATTGGTTTTCACCATCTTCATTAATTTGATAAAAAAATCTCCATGCTATATTTGGATTTTCATTTAGAGAAATCATCAATATGACAAAAATAGATGGATAAAAATCACTTAAAGTGTTCATTATCCACCTTTTAATAAACCATGGAACCCAACAATCATGAGCCATTATTTTACATCTTTGTAGTTTTTGTTTCAGCCATATAATTTTGGAATTATTATAGTTATATAAATTAGATGAGCCATTATTTTATATCCTTGTAGTTTTTGTTTCAGCCATATAGCTTTGGAATTATTATAGTTATATAAATTAGATTATTTTCATTTATATTATTCCTTTTTATTTTTCTAATTACTAATTTTTAGATAAAAAAAATCGATATAAAATATATATATATATATATATATATATATATATATAATTTTGAAAAAAAATACTATATTTTATTTCTCACACATCATAGATAAAAAACTTAAAAAAACCATAAATTAATTATGAGATAATTATTACGTAACTATATTGCTAAAGTTCTTAAACAAACCCAAATATATTATTAAAGAAAATAATAATCACCATTCACATTTTATATATAAATTAAAATATATATATATATATATATATATATATATTAATATTAACATAAAAATATATCTTAAAAAAATTAAAAAAAACTGTATTTGGTTAATTAATTTTTTTTTTAATATAATTATCACACCCCTAAATTCTCATAAAATGTAGTTAATTAAAAATACTAATAATAGTCACATCCTACCTTTCATAGCATAATTATGAAATTTAGAATAGTTTTGGAAAATTGAAAACTACACAACACTATTCCCAAGTTAAAAAACTTAAAGATTAAAGAGAATATAATAATGAAAACAATATTTGTATAACGACCGATATTATTCTTACTGGTGTACCTGATTGTGTAACGCATAACATACTATATAAAATAAAAGTATAATTCATAGACATTTTCAGTGTCTCACTTCAATCTTACGGGCCACCATAGTTATATGTCTATGATGTCATAAATTTTTCTTTTTCATTAAGCCATTTATGATACGTCGTGCCCTATGCACCGCCACACTTAATATGGAACTTCGGAAAACATTTATCTACAAAGATTCTCAATTTTCAATTGGTGTTTCATCTTCATAGGTTGTAAAATAAATGCATTGATGAATCACTCATTGATGGAAGGATTTCGTGATTAAATTTGATGGATATTTAAGTGTATTTTGTTTTTTTAATAATAATATTATCATAATTAATAATGGAGAAACTAAATTTTATATAGCTAATTATTATGTTAAAAGGGTTTCCAATAGAGTGTTGAAAAGATTTTGTAATGCGTTGTTATGTTGTGTAAACATTTTAACTTAGTAAACTAAAAATAAAATAAAATAACAAAATAAAATTAATAATTTAATATTGTCGGTTTTTTAGAGGCTTGAGGAAATCCATTATGGAATGTAAGAGTAGTGTAATATATTTCTATATATCCATCAAATCAAACACAACACATCCACTTGATGCAAAATTTGCAAGTTTTAATCTCTTCAACTAGTTTAGATTTTATATAAGAGTGTTTTGTTTTCTCAAGGATCCATTTATTTTGATTTGAATTTATATCAATGAATTTTGTTTAATGTATACAGGTTGTTCGTGACTATGAAGTTACCAAGTTGTTTAATGAGAAAATTGTAGCCAAAGGAGAGGAGACACCCCAGAAAAGCACTATAAATTGTACTCGTGAGTTAAATTAAATATATTTATTTCTAAAGTCAGTTTTATTCATAAAATTTTAATTTTTATGTAGGGTTAAAGGTATGCTTTAAAACATAGTAATTTAGTTTTAATTTGGATTTATTTATTTCTAAAATCCCATTTATTCATAAAAATTTAATGTTTGTGTGAAACTGAAAGTATGCCTTAAAATCATAGTAAATAATCTAATATGATAAACATGATTATTCAATAGTCAAAGATAAATTAAATTTTATTTATTTTATTTAATTATTCAAAATAATTAGCCTCTTTAGTCTCATACCAAAGGTTGGGATTATACAACTAATCTTTTTTATGTGTCTCATAACATACCCCAAAAAAATTATACTCATAATTTTAATTTATTTATTTCTAAAGTCACATTTATTCATCGAAAGCTTAAGACTAAAAGTGGCTTAAAATTATAGTAAATAATATAATAGGATAAAGATTATTTTCCAATAATCAGAGTTAAATCATAATTTTCATTTATTTTTTTATTACTTTTTAATTATTTAAAATATTTAGTCTCTATTGTGGAATTATATTTTTCACTTCCTAAAGTAGGTAAATGATTTTTCTTGCCTTAAGGAAAATAAAAAGAGGAGGCTCCTCACAATTCACTAAATTAAATACATAGTAAAAAAAAATAACATTCTATGATAAAAAATAACCTATCTGATATTTTCAAAGTAATATAAAGCATAAACATATATTTTATGGTCAAGCTATAATTAAACATTTTACGAAGACAAAACACAAAAAATGTAGTACATGATATTTAAATGAAGAGTAAAAATTAAACGCAAATGTTATATGAATGACAATTAAAAAAAAAAACTTGCTATAAAAAATTCTTGGTAAAAGTGCCCGCCAAATTTATACCTAAAAAAATAAACTGATTAATCAAAACAAATAAGCGAAATAAAATTTAAAAACAAAGAGTATGCTTTATAAAAAATAGTAAAAACTAAGTAAATGTTTTATTTTAATTTGTGCTCTTGAATAAAATGTAACATCAAAATTAAAATGTAATATTATGAGAAGTCATTATAATGAGTAATATTTATGGAAATATAAAATGTAATAAAAGTTATGAAGAGTGGAATGAATATTGTGATAGAAATTAAAGTAATAAAAAATAACATAAATGTTATATAATTTAATGTAATTAGATAAAATTTATGAGATATATTGATTGACGATTTCTTTTTTAGATTTGTAATGTGTAAATTACTAGATTAAAAGTTCAACTCTCTATATGGTTCAAGCAAAAAAAATGTAATTAGAGAAAGAAATAGTGAAATATATGATATTTCAAAAAATAAAAATATAATAATTATTATAAAATAAAATAAAATATAAATATAATAAAAAAACATATTTTTGTTTATTTTTTATAAAAAAATATGAAAATTAAAAATTATATAAAAATTAAAATAAATAAATAAATTGTAACATCAATATGATAAATAAAATTAATCAATAAATCGTATAGGCTATAAAGGAAAACTATTAAATTGAATAGGTAAGGGAGTAGATACAATGTTGAAATACTCCAGCAAGAGCATTAGTTTAATAATTTATATATATTTTTGATATTTAATATTTGAAATTGTTATATATTTTAATAAAATTATGTAATTTTAAATTTTGTAATAAGAAATATTTGTTTTATATTATATTTTATATATATTGTAGGTGGATATTTTTATTAGATATAGTTGGTTTGCATTGAAATGAGATGCGGGAAAATTGAGAAAGGTTAAAGTTAAAATGTTCTAAAATAAGCATAAGGCCTTTTGATGGAAATTATGCTCACCACTACATAAGTTACAATCATGGCTTTGAAATTCTTGAGAATTAGATGAACATAGAAAGTGAAAACATATATACTAAAAACCAAATAGACTAATAAACTTACTCCAATGGCATCATGTCTAGTAAAGACCATGACACTAAGCAACTTGAGTCGGTTGCAAGTGTTTATCACATAGTAGAGCTATTTACATTCTCTATACCTTTTCATTCATAATTTGATAAAGAAGATTGAGCTTTTCCATGTGAGAAGGAGGTAGTCTCTTCTTCTTTTTTTTGTGTTTCAATAAGAATTTACCTAGAAATTTTTTAAAATGGAAATACAAACCCACTACATGCAAATATTTTTTGCATCATGCCCAACCCTCGAACCCAATTTTCCACTTCCACCATGATATCAAAGTCCAATCATTCATTTCTTTCATCCATAGTTCAATGTCTGAAAATGTTTGAAATGTCATGTTGGACCGCTAATGATGTGACTTCAAGATATTAGTTCATTGAGGCTTATGCTTGACCTCAAGTTTGGGAGTTACTATTTAGACCATGATCGCAACCCCCTATCTCAAATGAGCCCTTTTTATGGGCATCGAGACTACTAAGAAGAAATCATAGTTAAAAACTAATGAAGTACGGTATGAGAAATAGAGAAATGGGGGAAAGGGGGCAGTGGGGAAGAAAGAGGAAACCACATGGAGACACCTTAACAAGAAAGAGGTGCACCAGAATAGGATGGGAGATGTTAAACTAGATAATGAAGCCACAGTTATTAGACATAGAGTGGTAAAAAGACAACTAGATGAGAAAGGAAAAATAACAATGCATGAGGAAACTGAATACCTGATGTGAAAGAAATATGGGAATTTTACTCATAAATCCCTTAGCATTGAACTTCCTATGAATACTACGGTTGGAGGAGGATTATTTCTAGAAATTCAAACAAGCTCTTTGAAGTACAAGGATATGTCCAAGAGGGATTGATCATTTATCTTGCATAGGAACAATTATCCCATGGATTGGGATTTTTATTTGTCTCACGAGACGCTGACATGATTAGCATAAATTCCTATGGCAAGGGAAATGATCCCAAATAACACCTATACTGCATATAAGTTATATTGGAAATTACACCATATTCACTGCAACCTCCATTCCTCTCCATGTTTTCATTGTAGAGTGAATGTGTTGCATTGGATTACTACTATTGTGAAGGATTTCTTGAGGCTTCTTCAATATGATGGTTTGGCATTCCTTAATCTAGTGAATGTCGTGACACCCCGCACCAATTAAACTCAGAATTTCCCCAATTTAAACTTATTCATACACTCCTTAATTATTTGAATACATATATAAATCAAATCAGACACCCTATAGACTATGGTTATATATATATATATATATATATATATATATATATATATATATATATATATGAAATTTTATTTATTTTCATTTTTTTTTAATTTGTAATATAAATTTTCTGTAGTATTATTTTTATGATAAAAACAAATTACAAGAAATTATAATTAACATATTTTTGAAGAAATAAGAAACAATATATCCCTAAAGAAAACATGGTCTCTAAAAAAGAACAACGAAATACAAATAAACCAACCTCTTAAGAGAAGATACAAAATACCAAAAAAAACCACAAGAAACATGGTCTCTAAAAAGAACAATGAAAGACAAATAAACCAAAAAAAAAAATACCAAAAGAACCATGAGATGTTTCATTGCAGTGCTCACAATCTACATGTCCCTAGGAATCATTATCTATGACTATGTGAAATAATTATTTATAGAAAATTAAATACACTATTAATTAGTCAATCTATTTACACCAAATAAACACATAATAAAAACTCAAAAATGTTCAGAATGTGTATGTCATACTTTTACTTTAGATAATTTATAATATACAGTCATGTCTAATTGAGGTTTTATGGTGGCCCAGCCCTCTCGCTGACTTGGACAAGATGTTACGTTTGATTGATTACAATTATTAATGCGGTGATTTTTTATCTGCTCAATGGTACTTGGGAAGATGGTTCTGCATGTGACCGCGTACTTCTGGCTAGTTGGAACAGGACACCTATCCTTTCCTTGTTTTTCATTCTTCTGCTCAATGTGTAACCCTAAACCCTACTTGGCTTAGTCATTCTTTCGTTTGATGAGGAGGTGGCTCTTGTGCGACTGTATGCTGGTTGTTTTTCTCCTAAGGGTTGTGAAATCGTCATTCTGGTTTGATGCTGGTTCTCAAGACTGTAACCTATTCTCTGGTAAGTTTTGGTTGCTCTGTTACACTGTTCGAAGGGTTTTGTGCTTGTTTTCTATTCGTTTGATAGCTCTCTAGTCATTTTACAACGCTATGTGACTATGGGTGTTAGACACTGTAACTCTGTGGTTTTATTCTTCGCTGACAGCTGCTAAGATTTTGGCATTCCTGGCTATGTTTGTGTTTGTTGGCTTTATTGTTCACCTGTTCTCATTGTTTGTTGCACCCTCAGGTGGCGGCCACAGGGTGACATTGCTCTAGGCCTCTGTTCGTCAGTTATGTAGGTATGTTCTCTTTCTATGATTCAGTGTCTTTTCGCTTCTCATTCAATTGCTAACAATGTGGCCCCTTGTGGTCAGGGTTGCCAGTACTTCTGCTACCTGTCGCAGTTTTTCTATGGTGTTTTTCAAACCATTCCTTCCTGGTAAGCGAAATTTCTTTACAATAACCTTCTTCTCGTTTCTTCTCTGGACATCGTGGCTTCAACTCATTTACTAATCTTGTTACTGTCGATATTTGTAGGTCGAGACAATTCGCTGGACACCGGCTTCAGCTCCTCTGGCACTCCACTCGACCGGGTAGGGTCTTTCTGCTGTCTCACTCTCCGTCGACTGTTGTTTTCTTAGGTTTCAACTGTTGGTAGTTTGTTTGTCTGGCTGTAGGTTTCCATTACTATATTTCTAAGTCAAAAGTCCAAATCTGTAATTAAATTGAGGGTTTGTAACCCGAGAATGTTTCCAGGGTTTGTTCCTGGGTACTCGGCCTTTGCGCTGTTACTATCTGGTTGACTTAAACTTAATAATACACTCAGGGTTCTGTGACCATTCCTTTGCTCACCTTGTATTGGAATCTCAATGTAATCATTTTTTTTGAGTGGTTGCTTAGTTTGTTTGTTACATGGCTGTAGACTTAGCAATGAATTTTCCTTTTTACTCTTATGAAAAGAACGACAATCTTGTTTTATGAAATGGTGTGTTCATTACCTGGTCATGCATGTAGTCTTGGCATTCCCAGACTCTGAACTTTATGTTTTGAAACCCTTCATTCCAGTCGCTCAAACTTCTTGTCTTTGCTCGGTATTATGGTATGTCATGGTATTGATTCAACATACAAATGTTTTCTCTTGCACTCTGGAATGTAATCAATGTTTTGTTTTGAATTGCACTCAACGAATTCAGCTAGGAATAGGAAAAAGAATTAGTTGTACATGGAAATCGGATTACTATAGAATAATATTTATTTAATTTTTTATTGCTCTTCTGTTATGGTGGGAATCAACCCTTACAATGATTTTCCTATGTTCTTTTATACGACTTGCTAAACAATTTTAGAAAATTGTTCACATTTACATATAGTTATTCTAGAAACTGTTAATTTTCTTGTATCTAATTCTAAAATTAATTAAAAAGGAAAAACAGAGTTTTGTTTTTTTTCCTGTAATTAAATAAAACAAAACCCCTCAATGAAAAGACAAAACAAAAACTGAAACTGATGAAATTTGGGAATAAAAACAAACAATTTAGGTACGATGACCTGTCAACCATCCAACCTGTAACTCGTAAGACAAACACCTGCCTTCTTGTTTACTCTGAGCTAGATGCTCCTGCATGAGGCTCCCAATGTAACGTAAGGTCATGGCTCCATTCCATGAGTTCCTCAACAGAATAGCCTGCTCGCTGTATCTGGGTCGCGTCTAGCCACGAACTGTCCTCAATGGGACGGTTCTTCCACTTGACGAGGTACCAAAGGTACTCTTTCCTGTGAGTGTGTTTGGCCACCTGTGTGTCGAGAATTCTCTCGATCTCAAGGGGTTGAACTGTACGCATTTGCCTCATCCAAGAACCATCTTCAACCTAGGTGTCCCATCCTGGCTGCGCTGCACTATTGTCTTCAGGACCGGCAGTAAATGGAAACAGATCTGCCACATTGAAAATGGGCGATATGTCTATCCCTGGTGGTAGTTGTATTTCATAAGAATTGGCAGATAATTTACGAATAATTTTGCAGGGGGCCAATCTTCTTGTATTTCAGCTTGTTATATTCACCTCTAGGAAAATGTTCTTTGCGTAAATGCGCAAGGACTTTGTCCCCTACATTAAACTGTACTTCCCGCCGCTTTAAATATACATGTTTTTTATATCTCTGGCTGCTGTCCCGAAATATCAATTTTACCTGCTCATGTGAGTCATTCATTGCCTTGGCGAAATCTTCCCCGTCAGCACTTATTATTTCTAATTTTCCTAGGTCTCGTAGCTCATGCACTCCGCAAGGATGCATGCAATACAAAATTTGAAAAGGACTGTAACCTGTTCTGTGATTCGGTGAATCATTATAATCAAATTCTGCCTTAGCAAGCACACAATACCACACTTGTAAGTTCTCTCCAACCAAACTTCGTAGCAGATTTCCCGACCTCCTATTCACCACCTCTGTTTACCATTAGTTTGTGGGTGATATGTGGAGGTGAAATTCAACTGAGTGTCAAATTTCTTCCATAGGGTGTGCCAAAAATTCCCTGTAAATTTTACATCCCTGTCCAAGATAATGGACCTCGATAAGCTGTGAAACCTGACGATCTCCTTGAAAAACAAGTGCGCTATGTGAGTGGCATCACTGGTTTTTCGGCAAGGAATAAAATGCACCTTTTTCAAAAATCGATCTACTACCACCATCACCGAGTCGAAGCCACGTTGCGTCCTTGGTAGACCCAAGACAAAATCCAAGCTAATTGAGTCCCACGGTATACTTGGAATAGGTGGTGGTGTGTAGATTCCTACATTTTGGTTGTGTCCCTTCGCCAATTGGGACACTTTACACCTAGTCACATATAGCAGCACGTCCCATCACATCTTTGGCCAGTGGTAAAACTGTCCTACCTGTTCTAATGTTTTTTCTAAGCCAAAATGTCTGGCTAGAACTCCACTGTGCTTCTCTTGAATGATATTCTTTCTCATCGAACAATTGGGAATGCATAATTACCCTCCTTTAAACAATAGTTTCTCCTGCAAATTATAGTCCAACCATGGACTATTGTTTCTCAGCAATGGACTCTGATAGGCTTCATAAGCCTCTTTGAAGTCCACATCAGTCTGATACAAGTATTTCAAATGCTCAAAGCCCAGCACTTGTATTGTACTCTCTTGCAAGAGCAACGCTCTTCTGCTCAATGCATCTACCACCTTTTTGGCCTGCCCGCTAATATGTTTCAACAAAAAAGTGAAACTCTGTAAATATTTGACCCACTTGGCATGCTTGTGATTCAGTTTATGCTGTTGCATCACATATTGCACGGCCGAATGATCAGAGAATAAAACAAACTCACTCCCTAGCAGATAGTGTCTCCAATGCTTCAGTGCTTGGACGACAACATAAAATTCTTTGTCATAAGATGAATATTTTTGCCTGCTCTCATTCAACTTCTCACTAAAAAATGCAACAGGTTTGTTTTCCTAACTAAGTACAGCTTCAATGGCCGTACCGCTTGCATCACAGTGAACCTAAAAAAGCTTGTTAAAATCTGGCAACCTGAAGATTGGTCTCTCTGTAATCTTCTTCTTCAGTAGCTGAAAGCTTTTTTTTGTTGCCTCAGTCCACCAGAAAGGCTAACTTTCCTTCTTTATAGTGTCTAACATAGGTGCGCAGATCTCACTAAAATTCCTTATAAATTTGCAATAAAACTTGCCAACCCGTGGAAACTACATACCTCAAACAGACGTTTTGGGGATGGCTGGTTAATGATTGCTGCAATCTTTTCTGGGTCCATCTTCAGCTCATTCTTTGCAATTACAAAACCTAGATAAACCAGTTCTCTTTGAAGAAAAGTACATTTTTTCAAATTTATTGGCATCTTATTCTATTGTAATTTCTCCAACACACTTCAAACATGTCGGAAGTGTTCCTCTTTAGTCCTGTTGAAAATCAATATATCATCAAGATACACTATCACAAACTTTTCGATGAACTCCTTCAACATTTCATTCACCAATCACATAAAGGTACTAGGGGCATTACTTAACTTGAATGGCATTACCAGCCACTCATAGAACCCTTCATTAGTCTGGAAGGCTGTCTTGCATTCATCCCCTTCCCTAATCCGAATCTAGTGGTAACTGCTCTTTAGATCGATCTTTGAGAAGTATGTTGCCCCGCTCAGACAGTCCATCATATCGTCCATTCTCGGCAGTGGAAACCTGTATCTGATGGTAATCTTGTTGATGGCCATCGAATCTGTGCACATTCACCATTCTCCTCCTTTCTTAGGAGCGAGAACCGTCAGAACTATGCAAGGGCTCAAAATCTCCCTTATCAGCCATTTATCCAGCAATTCCTACACCTACTTTCTGATCTCCTCATTATCTTTGGGGCTCATCTGATATGCTGCCTTGTTCAGTAGACTTGCTCCCGGTATAAAGTCAATATGATGATTGATACTCCTCTTAGGAGGCAGTTTATCTAGTAGATCATCCATGATGATATCACTGAACTCCTGCAACATCTCCCGAATTTCTGCTGGTAAATCTGAAATTTCAGTGTACAGTAGCACTGTCTTTGGCCTCCTTACTACAGCATAATTCACTTCGTTGTCTTCGATCTGCTTTAAGAATTCATTTCCTCCTACCAATAAAGATTTTACTCCACTTGTCTCTGTTGTCTATTCCTCCTTGATAGGCACAAGTTTGTGGTTAATCCCATCTTTGACAAACTTGTAAGAGTTTGTCTACCCACCATGCACTACCTTCCGATGATACTGCCATGGCCTTCTTAGTAGTATATGACATACTTCCATTGGCATATTATCACAAACAACCTTGTCCTTATACCTGCCAATTTGGAACTCTACTTCACACAGTTCGTCATCTAACAGCTGATGGCCTTTCTGCAACCACGACACCTTATAGGGAGTGGGATGCTTCAGCCACTTCAAACCCAACTTCTCTACCATCTCTATGGAAACCAGATTATCTGTGCTCCCACTATCGATAATAATCTTACAGCATTTTGAATGCGACTTGCAAACTATTTGGAACAATTCCTTCCTTTGAGTTTGTTCAGCTGTCTCTTTTGTTGGTTTCAACAACACTTTATTTATAACTAAGGCTTCCCCCATTTCTGCACATTTTCTGCTTCCTGGTGTAGTTGCCTCTGCTTGCTCTGGCTATGCAACATACGCTCCCCTATGAACTGCTTGTTCCGCTTCTGGACACTCAAAAGACCTGTGCCCCCACTTGTGGCACCTGTAGCACTGATAGTTAGCTCCCCTGCCTTAACCATTTCCTCTTCCTTACTGATATGGCCTTCCACCTCTAGCGTTGTTTGCTTTTTCTGCTATCCCAAAAGTTTTGGAACTACTGCCCTCTTCACTATTGCTCGCAGTTCGTCCTATACCATAAGACTTTCATCTTTATCTACCAGTTCCCCGTCCTCTTCTAGCATTTTGTTTTCTAGTAATTTTCTCCTCTGCCTTCATGGCACTCTGGTAGGCTTCCTCTATATTTTTCCAGGAAATAATGTTGGTTTCATCCAATATTTCCAATCTCAGACCATTTACATACCTTACTATTTTCTCCGGGGTGTCCTCCATGTAACCAGCTCTTAAATTTACCCAGTAGAATTCTTCAGTATACTCTCTCACTGTCATCCCTTTTTTCCTCAAATTCTACACTTGTCGATGTAGTGCAATTTGGTAGTCTTTAGGCAGAAATCTGCCTTTCAAATTGGCCACCATTCTTGGCCATTTCTTTATTGGAAACTTGTTCATCCTTCTTCTTTCTTCTTGGACACTATCCCACCACAAGGCCGCGTGTCCCTTCAGCTTTGTTGCAGTGAACTTAACTCTCTGATCTTCAGTAACCTCTTCACATTCAAAATATTTGTCCAATTCACTGATCCAGTCTAGCAGGACTTATGTGGACAAGATGCCATTGTAATTTCGAATCTCTTGCTTAGGCTTGCTACTAGCCAATATGACCGACCTAAACAATCTCATTTCGGACCCTTCTTCATCTGATCCATCTGTTGTAACTATGGCTTCTTCTTCACTGCCATCTCCTACCTCTGGATCCCTTCTCCTTCCTGCTTCAACTGCCTCCAAATAGGCAGTAAGGATCCTGATTTCCTCCTGCAACGTTTTCCTTGCTACTCTCTGAGCTCCTCTTCCACGTCCTTGCCTTCCAATTTCCATATCTCACGAAATCTTCAAAAACTTGGCTCTAATACCAAAAATTGGTGGCCCAGCCCTCTCGCTGACTTGGACAAGATGTTAAGTTTGATTGATTATAATTATTAACGCGCTGTTTGTTTATTTTCTCAATGGTACTTGGGGAGATGGGTCTGCATGTGACCGCATACTTCTGGCTAGTTGGAATAGCACACCTGTCCTTTCCTTGTTTTTCGTTCTCTTGCTGAATGTGTAACTCTAAACCCTACTTGGCTCAGTCATTATTTCGTTTGATGACGAGGTGGCTCTTGTGCGATTGTATGCTAGTTGCTTTTCTCCTAAGGGTTGTGATCTCATCCTTCTAGCTTGATGCTGGTTCTCCGGGTTGTAACTTGTTCTCTAGTAAGTTTCGGTTGCTCCATTACACTGCTCGAAGGGTTTTGTGCTTGTTTGATGTTCATTTGATAGCTCTCTGGTAGTTTTACAATGTTCTGTGACTGTGGGTGTTAGGCACTGTAACTCTGACGTTTTATTCTTCACTAACAGTTGCTAAGATTCTAGCATTCTTGGATATGTTTGTATTTGTTAGCTTTACTGTTCACCTAGTTTCATTGTTTGTTGCACCCTCAGGTGGCGGCCACGAGGTGACCTTGCTCTCGGCCTCAGTTCGTAGTTATGCAAGTATGTTCTCTTTCTATGATTCAGTGTCCTTTCGCTTCTCCTTCAGTTGCTAACAATGAAACCCCTTGTGGTCAGGGTTGCCTGTACTTCTGCTACCTGTCGTGGTTTATGCTATGGCGTTTTTCAAACCCTTCCTTCCTGGTAAGAAAAATTGCTTTATAGTAACCCTCTTCTCATTTCTTCTCTGGACATCGTGGCTTCAACTCGTTTACTAATCTTGTTACTGTCGATATTTGCGGGTGGAGACAATTCACTAGACACTGGCTTCAGCTCCTCTGGCACTCCACTGGACCAGGTAGGGTCTTTTTGCGGTCTTACTCTCTGTCGACTGTTGTTTTGTTAGGTTGCAACTGTTGGTAGTTTGTTTGTTTCATTGTAGGTTTCCATTGCTGTAGTTCTAAGTAAAAAATCCAACTCTGTAATTAAATTGAGGGTTTGTAACCTGAGTATGTTTCCAGGGTTTGTTCCTGGGTACTCGGCCTTCGCTTTGTTACTATCTGGTTGACTTAAACTTCATAATATACTCAAGGTTCTGTGACCATTCCCTTGCTTGCCCTATATTGGAATCTCAATGTAATAATTTTTTTTTGGTTGGTCACTCAGTTTGTTTGTTACATGGTTGTAGACTTAGCAATGAATTTTCCTTTTTACTCTTATGAAAAAGAACGACAGTCCTGTTTTATGAAATGGTGTATTTATTACCTGGTCATGCATGTAGTCTTGGCGCTCCTAGACTCTATACTTTATGTTTTGAAACCCTTTGTTTTGTGGCTTTTGCTTTCGTCTGGTTCTAAGTCTCTACTCCCGATACTCCTGGGTTCCAGTCGCTCAAACATCTTGTCTTTGCTCAGTCTTATGGTCTGTCAAGGTATTCATTCAACATACGGACGTTTTCTCTTACACTCTGGAATGTAATCAATGTTTTGTTTTGAATTGCACTCAACGAATTCTGTAAGGAACAGGAAAAAGAATTAGTTGTACATGGAAATCAGATTACTGTAGAATAATATTTCTTTAATGCTTTATTCCTCTTCTGTTATGGTGGGAATCAACCCTTACAATGATTTTCCTATTTTCTTATACAACTTGTTAAACAGTTTTAGAAAATTGTTCACAGTTACATATAGTGATTCCATAAACTGTCAATTTTCCTGTATCTAATTCTAAAATTAATTAAAAAAGAAAAACATAGTTTTGTTTTGTTTTGTTTTGTTTTTGTTTTTGTTTTGTTTTGTTTTGTTTTGTTTTGTTTTGTTGTTTTTGTTTTTGTTTTTGTTTTTGTTTTTTTTTTTTGTTTTTTTTTTTGTTTTTGTTTTTGTTTTTGTTTTTGTTTTGTTTTGTTTTGTTTTTTTTGTTTTTGTTTTTTTTTTTTTTGGTTTTGTTTTGTTTTGTTTTGTTTTGTTTGTTTGTTTGTTTGTTTGTTTGTTTTGTTTTTTTTTTGTTTTTTGTTTTTTTGTTTTGTTTTTTTGCTTTTGTTTTGTTTTTGTTTTTTTTGTTTTTTGCTTTTGTTTTTGTATTTTTTTTCTTTTTCTTTTTTTTTTTTATAAAACAAAACCCCTCAACGAAAAGACAAAACAAAGATTGAAACTGATGAAATTTTGGAATAAAAACAAACAATTTAGGTACAATGACCTGTCAACCATCCAACCTGTAACCCATAAGACGAACACATGCCTTCTTGTTTACTCTGAGTTGGATTCTCCTGCATCATTCTATATATTCGTTATGTTTAGTAAGACATTACGCAGGGGCAGACTGGATAATTCTATATAAATATTAAGAAATATTATATTGGGTATAAAAAAGATTAAAGGTATATATTTATATTAAATTTAATAAATGTAACTTGTAATGTTGTTCTTTAGTATTTATTTTTTATGTAAAAAAATTTGATAGTAATTACTAAATGTTTGAAAAAATTTATAAATCTAATAATGAAATATATTTGAATATTATTAAGAGAAGTAACGAAAGTAATTAATGGATTAAATAATTTTGTAGCAAATTAGAAATAGGTGTATAGATAATTTTGGATGAAAAATTAGTCCCAACTGCATAGTTTGTTACAAAAGTTAAGATCTTATTGAAATGTGTTTGTGCACATGTTATTCAATCTTTAACTTATGAGACCAAATAAGGAGGAAAAATTACAATGTCTAATATCATTATATTAGATAATGTATATACATGATATAAATAAAATAAATAATTTTAAAAAAGCTAATTATTGTAATAAACTATTTATTTGACAATAATTCAGTGACAAATAAATAATCTAAAGGGGAAATTTTATTTGGGAGAAATCAAATTGATATGAAGTATCTCATCTCATCTGAATTAGGTGGGAAATAATTCATATGTAATAAAATATCTAATATAAAAAATTAGTATATTAAAATAAAAAAATATACTTACTAAGTGTTAGTTCAAAAGATTCCTAATAATTATTTTCCTATTTTATATTTTTAAGTTATGATTAAAATTATGAAGACAAAAGAGAAAATTTTATAGATTATTTTTATATTTATCATGATTTAAAATTGAATTGTGAAAATATGTAATATAAGTAAGGTTTATTGGGCAAAATGATTGAACCAAGTCTATTCAATAATAAAAATCAGCAAGGAAAAAATATGAAGAAAATCAACAAGGGAAAAATTAGTGTGTTTTTGCTTTTGTTTTTTAAATCAAGTAGTTTACATGGTTAGTAAAAGACAGGAAAGTAATGACAACTATTTTTTTTGAAAATAAAATATTAATTATGGAAAAATCCATAAATTTGGAAAAAAAATATCAATAATTAATTTATGACACTTGGCCATTATAATATTTTTTTAACAATTTTTAATGATGAGAATTTTATTTTAAACCACATGAAATTAATCATTTACCAATCAAAAACTAGAAATTCAAATTTTAAAAATTCAAAAAATATTTTTCAACTTAAAAAAAATATGTTTAATATTTAATTTTACCAAAACTTTAATAAAATTTAAAAATAAATTCTGTAAATTTACAAATTAATTAAAAATAAAAGCATTTTGACCCAAATTAATTACAATATACTCTTGCAGCTATAACAATATAAATATTATTTAATTTTAAAAATTATATATATATATATATATGGGGTTATATAAGACTACATTATATTACGTAATACAACCATAACAACAACATTAACTAACATAAAATTTTCTTTGATATTTTATAAATATAAATGTACCATATATTTATACTCACAAATTTTATATATATATATATATATATGATGTAAAGTGTTTTTTTTGAAAACTTTACTCCTGTTTTTGTTTTCACTACGCTCTGTTTGATTTTATATCAAATGATTGGAATAATTTTAGCCATTGAATTAATTATGACATTTGTAATGTGATCAATTATATTTTCTTTGTGCCCATTTTATGGGTGAGTTATTCTCGAAAAAAGTTGTTGGTCTTGGCACAACTATCCTATCCCAACCAATTTTTGTTAAAATTTACTCTACTTCACACGCAATTTCTTCACTTCCAAATTGTTTAGAACACCCAGAGGTAGAGCCTACATGTACCTTACCTTTTGATGCTTCAGATATACACCTTCAATGACATATTAAATTTGTATTTTTTCTTGTCTTGCATGCCACCGTTGCGGCATTTTGGGGATTTGATGAAACCCTTATCCATTACTATAGATACAGGCTTCGACGATGATAATTCGTGTGTTACATGTCATCGCCAAGGTTTTATGTCTCAATAATCTTTTTAAAACTAAAAACTCTAACCCATCTTTAATCAATATTGATATTCCCTTTTGTTTCACCTTTTTCTTTTAGACAGGTTTCCTTCTGTAGATACCTAAAGACCTTCTTGTCCTCGCATAGACCCCAGTCATAAATAATATCAAGATTCTTATCTAGTTATAATTTACACCATAAAAGCTAGGGTTTACAATTTTTCTTTTACCAAAATTCTCACAATATTTATAAAAACATCCTTCCATGAGTTATTGAAAGTTACACAAATCATTGACCCCTCGCCAATTGATCTTGAGTAGCTTTATCAAGATTGGAAGCAAATTGTGCAAAAGCTTCTAACTCTGCAAATTGACCTAACTCTAATTTTAACTTTCCAGCTACCTTTTTCATAGATTTTATGAGTCGCAGATCCTACTCTAGAGACGGAAATACCTACATTAATAGCAGGTCAGATCCTAGCATTGAATAGATTAGCCGATGAAAATATTTGTCCATCGGTAATGGAAATTGCATTAGTGGGAATATAAGTTGAAATATCTCTAGCTTGAGTCTCAACTATTGGTAGAGCACTAACACTCCCCTCACCTAACTGGGAACTTAATTTAGTTGCTCTTTCCAAGAGACAGTCATGCAAATAGAAAACATTTCCTGGATAAGCTTCTCGGCCAGGTGGTCTTCTTAATAGAAGAGACATTTGTCGATAAGCTTGTGCCTGTTTGGAGGGATCATCATAAATGATTGATGTGTGTTGTTTTTTATATATGAAGTACTTAGCCAAAGTTGCTCCTGTATAAGGGGCGAGATATTGTAATGTAGCGGGAGAATCCATAGCTTCCGCTATCACAATGTTATATGCCATTGCGCCATGTTCTCGAAATGTATTAACAACGTGAGCCATGGAAGAATCTCTTTGACCAATTTCTACATAGACACAGATTACATTTTGACTCTTTTGATTAAGAATAGTATTTGTAGCTATTGTTGTCTTGTCGGTTTGTGTGCCCCCAATAATTAATTATCACTGACCATGTCTTATAGGAATCATAGAATCAATAGCAATAAGCCTCGTTTGAAGGGGTTCATATATTTTCATTAATATATAGTCTCATTCCTATCTATTCTTGCATCTTGATTTCTAGAGCTTTGGCTCCCATTGGTCAAGAACCGGACTACTAGTTATGAATCCAGTATCGAACCAATGGGAAGATACTTGGATCCGATCTAAGATCACTATATGCTCACTCCAGTTCTTATTGTTCTTGATGTTGGAACTGTCTCCCTTTCTCTATGGGCTATGAGTTCTAATATATAGGGTATATCTGCATTTATAGGAGCTCCAATTATCATGCTTATTTTCATCATTGGTTCAGTCCATGTGTGGCAAAGACGAACATTGGAATGGTCCTTAATTTTCGAGTGGGGGAGGGAAGTAAAAAATGACATAAAGCCAATGATGAATCCTATGAAGTTAACTTTACTCGATCAAAAAATTTTGAATCTAGATATTTCAACTACCATAAACGATCTATCAAAGAAATTGGGCCAGACTATCCAGTTTATGAATGCTCCTTTACAGTATTAATTGTGGTTTCATCAAATTCGCTTCATTGATAGATTCGCGATTCGACTCCGATCGTTACGGTCTAATACCAAGACCTGGACCTAGATGAGCTTACCTCATTATAACAGCAGGGATTGTGACCATGAAAAGGCTCCTTCTGTAGTGAGATTTATTATATGAACAAATGCTGGAACCAAAATGTGTAGTTCCCTGGAGCATGTACTATCACAGAGAAATGTTTGGTACAAATTATTATAGTACCGTTTGCAAAGTAGATAAGTTAATTCCCGTGGATGTCTATTTTCTACATTGCCCACCTAAACTAGAGGCTATTATAGATGCTATAACGAAACTTCGTGAAAGAAAATATAGTTTGATGGATATATGAGGCCCGAACTCCAACAAGGAAAGAATAAAATATTCACTGTAAATCATAGGGATCATCATATTGGATCTAGTATTCATACTAGAAACTACGGTCAAAAGTTATTACATCAATCTTATGAACCTCGGTTTGAATCTACTTTTGACATACCCTCTTCAACATTTGGATCTACTTCAACTCTGCAATTATAGATCTATCATTGGGATAATTGTCTCATTTTGATTCGGATGGAATAGGATGAATAGATTCTGACTAGTGCCGAATTATCAGTCCCACCATCAAATATTGATTTTTGAGTTCTCAATCCTACTTTTTTATATGTACAGAATATCGGGATTCAATTGGAACGGCTAGAGAGGGAAAATATGAGTAAAGAAGAGGGAGAGAATAGATTGATCCATCTATCGATTTTGATCACGGTGTCTCTGTATGTAGATATACATCTAGATAGAATAGATTTAGATAGATGGATATGGAGACGTGGATATTGACATCTTGTCAGGAACCAGATTTGAACTAGTGGCACGAAGATTTTTAGTACTCTACTCTACCAACTGAGCTATCCTGGCTCTTCCTTGTGGATCATCCTGGTACAGGTTTTTAACTTGTGTCAACTAAAAAAAAGTAAAAAGGTATTTTTACTAGTTTTTAGAATGATGTTTATTATTTTCAATCTGGAAGTCACTAATATGATAAAAATGGACTGCAATTGAATAATTTAAAAATGATCTAATCTATGTAGATCATATAACACAAAATCAATTGATCATATGATTAACTTATTAAGAGATCAACTCAACTTGTCATAAGATGGATGAAAAGATTCATGTTCTAATTTCTTCTCTCCATGAAAAAAAATAAATAAATAGCGAGGTAAAAGAATCGAGAAATTAGAATGGATTCAAACCAATGGAATTGGAGAAGATAGATCAGTCTGTTTGGGAACGAACCTAGGTGGGGATAGAGGGACTTGAACCCTCTCGGTCTATAAAGCCAAAGGATTTTCCTCCTACTGCAATTTGCATTGTTGTTGACATTGGAATGTAGAATTAGACTCTATCTTTATTCTCATCCAACCATTTATTCCAAAAAAGAATTCAATTCTCCAGCTAGAGTAGATAAGTTCATAATTGGATTACTTAATTTCAAATCAGTACTTTAACTCGAATCTGGCATCTATCTTATGAATAAAATGCTTGGAACGATTCAAGTTCTGATCGTGAGTTTTGTCTGATGTTATATAACATCTCTCTCCATTTTTGAGGTGTAAATAGATTGTTCTATAACTACAGTACTGAACCAAATGAGATTCATTCGTTAGAATAGCTTCCATTGAGTCTCTACACCTATCCCCTTCCTATCGTAGGAGAAGAAACATTGTCTTCGTGAACTGGATTTGGCTCAGGATTACCCATTCAAAATATCCCAGGGTTCCCTAGATTTGGAAGCTATCACTTGGTCGGTGTCCATACCAAGGCTAAATTCGATCAAGTCCGCAACATCTACCAATTCTGCCATATCCCCTTCTTGAAGAACAAGATCATACCTTGATCATATCCTATTATTTAATATCCATCATCATTACTCATTGGATATTTTCTCAATATTGGGTGGGAAAAATATCCTCCCCTACTCCCCTTCTCTTCCCTTCTCTCCCCATCTCTATCTCAACCCCAATCAAATATGGTTGGGAATCATTATATTATTTATCCATTTGAAATGCAATTTTATTATCCTCCCCTAGTCGATTTGGAAGAGTGAGTAAAATAATCGATATCAATTGACCCTTACTTCTCCTTTCTTTCCCTTGAAAGAATATACATTCAAACAATGTTCCGTTGTAATCATAATCTGGATTGCGTCATTGAATCTGATTCGCGCTGTAATTGTTAGGATTCCAAAGGAATCTATGGATCTCACCCCAATAAAATGGGGAGTGATATTCCATCAAGCCTGCTTATCTCAGAGGTTAGAGCATCGCACTTGTAATGCGATGGTCACTTGTTCAATCTCGATAGCTAGCTCTTTTCCATTCCTCTCATTTCCATAATCCACAAAGTTTTGTTAGGATCAAGATGGAATGGAGAATAATCTTGCGATCATTCGCCGGATCCGTCATGCCATGATCATTTACTCCCAACAAGGAATAGGATGAATGAAATGATTGGAGCTATTAGGATCAATAACAACTTGGAGAAAGATCTTCGTTTTCCATATAAAAGAATTCCAGTAGTACTCATATGGGTTATACTATTCTTTCTTCTTTCTAGCACTATTTGCTAATTGCATAAGGAGTTTCTATGTCTCGTTATCGGGGACCTCATTTAAAAATAATACGTCATCTGAAAAGTTTACGAGGTCTCAGTAGTAAAAGACCCAAAAACAGAAAGGATTCTATGAACCGGTCTTCTTCCAGGAAAATATCTCAATATCGTATCCGGCTAGAAGAAAAATAGAAATTGAGTTTTCATTACAGAATAATGAAGCGACAATTGTTGAAATATGTTCATATTGCTAGAAGATCCAAAGGCTCAATGGGTCAGGTCCTATTGCAATCACTTGAAATGCGTTTGGATAATATTCTTTTTCGATTGGGTATGGCTCCCACATTCCCAGAGCTAGATAATTAGTGAATCATGGACATATCTGGGTCAATGACCATATGGTAGATATACCAAGTTACACTTGAAAACCTCAAGATGTGATTAGTATAAGAGATCAACAAAGATTGAGAGCTATCGTTAAGAAGAATATAGATCTGTTCCAGAGGGATAAATTTCCAAATCATTTGACTTTTCATTCCTTACAATATAAAGGATTCATCAATCAAATAATAGATAGTAAATGGATCAATTTGAAGATTAATGAATTGTTGGTCATAGAGTATTATTCCCGTCAAGCTTGAATCGAGAATGAAATGAAAGAGAGGGGTGGGTCGGTTGCTGGGCATTTGGAAATTATGTTCTTCTTCCTTCTTTTTCCCTTCCTTGAAGGAGACATTTTATAATCCTTCCATACGTTACTTGTTATCTGCGATACTTTTTTTTATTGCTTCTTAAAATATCCTTGTCTTTTCCCATACCACGAACCATTGTTCGTTCTATTTTCTCTATTACAAATAGAGGAAGATTGATCCTGGAATTAGGAAATAGTCCTATTGGGATTCAATAGATTGGAAAAACAATGGATGAGAAGAAAATAGATAGTAGGGAAATGATACGGAAAGAGAGGGATTTGAACCCTCGGCAAGCAGAAGCCTACATAGCAGTTCCAATGCTACGCCTTCAACCACTCGGCCATCTTTCCTATGAGATCTCTTGGTTATAATTAAGAAAATGAGTCAATGGAAACTTCCTTACAAAACAAATTCTTTTTGTTCAGGTATGAACAATTCATTCTTTCCGAAATAAATAGATAATAAATAAGGTAATGATTCAATCCCCCCCTGGAAAGATGAAAGGACATTTTTTCCAACTTCCTCTTATTTTAGGAAATCCTCAATCATCCCGGTTAATTTGATGTATTTGGATCGCCTAATCAATAATTTAAGACAAATTAACTGATCCATTCCATATTATGATCATATATAGATCTGTAGTGATCATCTTATCATTTGTATAAGAACTAATTCTTTGGCAATGATCCTGTGTCATGATGACTATATTTTCCCGATATTCTTTTATCTCTATGGATAAAGCACATAATTTCTGGGTAGGCATTTCATCCTCATTATGCAATGCTCGATTGTTTAACTCTTTCCTTGTTCGGATCATAATTGAACTAGACTTCCCGAGTTTACCCAATCTATTATTCTTTTAATACAAGCTTTTTTCCATTATTATTCATATTACTAATGAACAATTATTCAGTTTATTCCCCATCTATTCCCATTTGAAAGAATAGATTGGAATAGATAGTATCATACGATGAGAAATGGACACCTGAGCCTTCTTTCTTTGTGGGAAACATGAGCCCTTTATCGGACTTGAATTGATGACTTACGCCTTACCATGGCGTTACTCTACCGCTGAGTTAAAAGGGCCCCCTCATCATATATGAATGAGTGAGTCTACTATGGTAGATGGATAACAAATTGGATATGGATGATCCATATATCTTTATAGATATCAAGTTAAGAGCATATATTATAGTAGCTCGTAGGGTAAGGATCGCTATACTGGAATCTTTGGGCTGAGTTGATAGGAAGCGAATGGAGACAAGTTATGCCTAAGAGAATTTGCTGAAATATATTTGTGAGTCCTTCCATCTCTTTTATGGATATATCATCATGTTAGGCCCATGGGATTGATAGAGAGGGTAGGGATGGATATACTGGGAAACTCCAGGTTGAGGTTATATAAAGCAAATGGAGACAAGTTATGCCTAGAGATGATGTTGAATCAGCCTTTTCCACAAGGGAGCTATAAGTAATGCAACTATGAATCTCATGGAGAGTTTGATCTTGGCTAAGGATGAATGCTGGCAGCATGCTTAAAACATGCAATTCAGATGGGAAGTGGTGTTTCCAGCGGCGAACGGGTGAGTAACGCGTAAGAACCTACCCTTTGGAGGGGAACAACAGCTGGAAACAGCTGCTAATACCCCATAGGCTGAGGAGCAAAATGAGGAGTCCACCCAAGGAGGGTCTCACATCTTATTAGTTAGTTGGTGAGGCAATGGCTTACCAAGGCGATGATCAGTAGCTGGTCCGAGAGGATGATCATCCACACTGGGACTGAGACATGGCCCAGACTCCTACGGGAGGCAGCAGCGGGGAATTTCTCCGAATCACGTGTGAAAATCAATTTGAAAGAAGGATATAATTTTTCTCTTTGTTTTCAAAATGGTCTTTTTTCCCTCTTATTTTTTGGATCAACTAGATATATTGAATATTTATGAAAATAAGTCATTGGTGATCGTATCAATACATGACCCAATAGCCCAACGAGAAGTGAGCAGTGGGATCAGAAGGAAGGAATTCATGAAGGTGAGTGGAAAAGTTTTTATCCAGCAACAGATAAGGTATCTGAATCTGGTATTGTAGGGTGGAGCGAGGATAGAAATTTTGTCACAAAAAAATGGAAAGAGTTATACAAAAATTGGATCAATGACAGTGACCCAAAAACTTGAAAAAGAAAAAAGTAGATACTTTTTATCAAAAACTTATAGTAGCTTGCCAAACAAAGGCTAAGAGAATAGAGAGAACATGAATAATTGGCATTACATCGACAATTGGATCATAAATCACATAAGCCTCAAGTAATTTTCCAAAAAAGGGATTATTTGAATGAATAAAGGCATCATCTAGAAAAATATTGAACATAACTGGCATTTTTATTCTCCAATAAAAATTGGGGGGTAAAGCTAGAAAAGTCTTTGATTGATCGAATCGACTGAAGCTCTTCGACAAGTTCGACAAGAATTGGGGTTGGACTTACGAATAATAACTTACCAAAGGGTTGAGAGACTCAACACAACTATCCCACTATTTTATCTCGAACAACTTGAAGCCAGACCTTCCTTCTTTTCACACTACTGCGAAAAAAAATTGGAGCCTATTCTGAGTGAATCCTGTCGAAAGTAGTATTTCCTATTGATTCGAATCATAACATATGGTCCCATAAAATCAGTAATATTTTACCTATCTTGATCAAGCAAATTTTACATGAACTTGAATCAGCATGCTTGATCCGATCTAGCACTAGTGTGTACGGAAAGCACTCAATATTGTTTGGAAGAACAAGGAGAACAAGATCGAGTTAATATTATATAAAGATGATATAGATCAAATTGTTATTCTTGCATGAAGGAGAATACCCTATGCAATCGTTAACTACTTTATAGAAATAAAGTGAAATCCTACCGGAACAAAATTTTTAACTAGCACTGCTATCCTCTCACCTAGCGAGCAAATATTTACCCCCATGGATGGAAATACTTGTTGATCTGGATCAATGAAAGAGTACAACTACATTTCCAAAATCCATGTTGTCTATTCGGAACAGGTTGACCCCTTCGCTCTCTCATGGTACAATCCTATTCCCGCTGAGCCCTCACTTTTCCATCGGTCCATAGAAACAAGATAAAAGACTGATGCCATTCATCAGTTCATCATATCAGATCAAAAATAACTTTCTTTCCCATATACTCTCCCTCGTATTAGTTGCTATTTGTGTGGACTTACATAGTCAATCAGATCATATCTCAGATAGATATGGATATATATATCCCTCAACATAGGTCATCGAAATGATCTTGTACAACCCCAACAAAAGCATGAAAGCTAGGATCTTTCATTAAATTGATTCATGTTTAAATTCGAACATTGTATTACCACATGGATAAGCTCACATTAACCCATTAATTTTGATTCCAATTTGTGATTTAGAGGAAAGATATATTGAGATATCAAGAAGGAATTAGCATGTAATAATGTTGATTCATAGAAAAAGAGTATTTCTCTAGGCACTGTACTTATAGGATGGGTAAGGGATGTATGGATTCTTGAGAAGAGAGGATTCGAGGTGGATAACCACCAGCACTCCAAGACTGTCCAGATCCACAAATGAATAGAAAGTTGGATCTATATTCAATCTCACCTGAATTTCCCCATCTATCCTCCTGAGGATAAGCTCAGTTCCAAACCCTAGTTCAAACAAACAGGAGGAGTATGCCATGCTAATGTGCCTTGGATGATCCACATCTCCAGGTTACGTGCTGATGAGTAGATTGAACTATCCATGTGTCTGAGAGCCTTCACAACTTAGGCACAACGACACAATTATCAGGGGCACGCTCTACCGCTGAGCTAATAGCTCATCGTGCAAGCCTCTGGGTATGGAGACCTACCCCTACACCAACACCAATATATTGGAAGAACCAATATGGAAAATAAGCTAATAACCCATTGTGCAAGCCTCCTGGGGATGGAGGCCTCAATATATCCAAAATAGCAGAAGAGAAACCCTAACTCTTTTTTTTGCTACCCCATGTCCCTGCCTGGGTAGCAAGATGGGGAGGCAAATGGGAGATGGGATTCTATCAACTTGTTCAAACCTGGGATGAGAAATCCCTGCCCCTTGGGAGGTACCGAATAAGTGATTACTAGAATCACGATTTTGAACATAAAGATTCTACTGACATGTTAAAAGCGGTTCTAAACCTTTGGGATGCGGTAATACATCCAAAAAATTATCCCATCTGACGTGCACTCCCCTTGATTTAGGAATAGAGACATGAAGTAAATGCCCTATACAAGCTAGAGAACTAACTCTGAAGAGTCCTAACAAATGATGATTGATACTGGATTTGGCAATTTTGAACCATGAAAAACTTGGTCTCCATTTAGGTTGTAGATGTAACCTACCCTCTATTAAAAAGATGACAAAAAGAAATAGCAAGAAAAGAGCTCCGGCATAAAGATCTTCGTTAGTGAATAAGCCAATTGTATACCACCACTGATAAACACCGGAATAACCAATATTGACCAGACCGAGAGCACCTCCTCAGGTAAAGGCTTCTATAGCTGGTTGACCAAAATGAGGATCCCAAATTGCATGAGCAATGGGTCTTACATATAAGGGATCGTGTACCCATGCTTCAAAATTGCCTTGCCAACCCACATGGAACAAATTACCAGAGGTCCACAGAAAGATTATTTCCAACTAACCGAAGTGGGAAGCAAAAATTTTATGATAAAGGCATTCTTCGATAAATCATCATGACTCTCAAAGTCATGTGCGGTCGCAATACCGAACCAAATACGATGAGCAGTTGGGTCCTAGGCCAAGCCTTGGCTGAACTTTGGAAATCTTGATGCCATATACTTTTCAAATCCTCCTAGCCTTTATCCTACTGCAGTAATTCTTTCCAAGAAGAATGCCCATTTTGTGATGATTCCACCCAGAAGGTAATGAGCTACTCCTACAGCACATCCCTGTACAATGCTCAAGGCTCTTGGCTGGATAACAAGAACAACCTTCAATTTGTTATGGGCCCAAACAATAGATTCAATGAGTTCTTACCAATACCCACAACCGTTGAATAAGAACATTAAACTAGTTTCCTCGAGCCAGACGGAAATTGGCCCTCGAGTGCAAAGGAAAAAGGGAGCTTGAATGCAAGACCACCCGTTGAGTAGGGACAAAAGTCGGCTTTAGTGATCTGATGGTGCCGAGTGGAAGGGTCATTGCTCAATGGATCAAAGTTACTTTAGGGATAACAGGTTGATCTTTCCCAAGAGTTCATATCGATGAGAAGGTTTGGCACCTCGATGTCAGCTCTTTGCCACCTGGGGCGATAGTATCTTCCAAGGGTTGGGTTGTTCGCCCATTAAAGCGGTATGTAAGGTAGGTTCAGAATGTCATGATATAGTTCGGTCCATATCCGGTGCAGGCATTAGAGCATTGAGAGGACCTTTCCCTAGTACTAGAGGACCGGGAAGGACACACCTCTAGTGTACCAGTTATTGTGCCCACGGTAGATGCTGGGTAGCCAAGTGCGGAGCAGATAACTACTGAAAGCATATAAGTAGAAAAACAACCCCAAGATGAGTTCTCTCCTATTCTTACTTCCGTGAGAGACCCTAGTCGCGAACACGGTTGGGACAATGACGGGTTCTCTATGCTTGCAGGGGATGGAGCGACAAAAGTATTGAGAATCCAAGATAAGGTCATGGCGAGACGAGCCATTTATAATTATGATAAGTGTCAAGTGGAAGTGCAGTGATGTATGCAGCTGAGGCATTCTAACAGCCCAAGAGATTTGAACCTTGTTCCTACATGACCAAATTGGTTTGATCGGGTACTAGCCATCTATTCTTTTCTTTGTTCAATTGTTTGACAACATGAAACTATGAAACCAAGAGCTCTGCCCTCCCTCTCCATTGGATAGAAGGGAAGAGGAGGGTTCTCTACCTGTGGTCTCCATTTAAGTTGTAGATGTAGCCTACCCGCTATTAAAAGGATGACAGAAAGAAATAGCAAGAAAAGAGCTCTAGCATAAAGATCTTTGTTAGTGCGTAAGCCAATTGTATACTTTCACTGATAAACATCGAAATAAGCAATATTGACCGAACCGGGAGCACCTCCTTTGGTAAAGGCTTCTATCGCTGGTTGACCAAAATGAGGATCCGAAATTGCATGCGAAATGGGTCTTACATGTAAGGGATTGCGTATCCATGCTTCAAAATTGCCTTGCCAAGCCACATGGAACAAATTACCAGGTCCACAAAAAGATTATTGCCAACTGACCAAATTGGGAAGAAATTTTTTTATGATAAAGGCGTTCTTTAGTAATATCATCATGACTCTCAAGGTCATTTGCAGTCACAATACCGAACCAAATACAACGAGTAGTTGGGTCCTAGGCCAAGCCTTGGTTGAACTTTGGAAATCTTGATGCCATATACTTTTCAAATCCTCCTAGACTTTATCCTACTGCAATAATTCTTGCCTGGAAGAATGCCCATGTTGTGACGATTCCACCCAGAAGGTAATGAGCTACTCCTACAGCATGTCCCTGTACAATGCTCAAAGCTATGGGTTGGATAGCAGGAGTAACCTTCAATTTTTTATTGGCCCAAACAATAGATTCAATGAGTTATTGCCAAAACCCACGGCCATTGAATAAAAATATTAAACTGAAGGCCTAAACAAAATGAGCACCTAAAAATAAAAGACCATATGTAGATAATAAAGAACCATAAGATTGGATCACTTGAGAGGCTTGTGCCCATAGAAAGTCATGGAGCCACCCATTAATCATAATGGAACTTTATGCAAAGTTTCCTCTTGTAATATGAGTTACCACTCCTTGATCACTTATATTACCCCAAACATCAGACTGCATTTTCTAGCTAAAATGGAATATTACTACCGAAATTGAATTGTACATCCAGAATAAACCAAGGAAGAGATTATCCCAGGTAGATACTTGACATGTTCCTCCTCTGCCAGGTCCATCACAAGGAAAGCGAAAACCCATATTCGAGGAGCTACGAGCAAATAGAACACCTTTAAGTAGGATTAAAACAGTCACATGGATAGTAAATGCATGAATGTGATGTACCAAAAAATCTGCGGTTCCTAATGGAAGTAGTAACAAAGCCACTTTGGAACCTACTGTCACCGAATCACCACCTCCCCAAGTTAAGCTGGTACTCACTGTTGCACCAGGAGCTGTTGAACAAGGTGTTGAATCATGAGTGTTTTATATCCATTGTGCAAAGATAGGTTGTAATTGTATAACAGTATCTGATAAAATATCTTGAGGACGTCCTAGAGTGCTCATAGTATCATTATGAATATACAGACCAAAACTATGGAAACCTAAGAATATACATGCCCAGTTGAGGTGTGATACAATTGCATCACGATGTGTAAGAACTTGATCTAATAAATTGTTGTATTGAGTAGTTTGGTCATAATCTCTTACCATAAAAATCGTTGCATGTGAAGTAGCGCAAACTATGATAAACCCACCAATCCACATATGATATGTGAACAGAGAGTGTTGGATATTATAATCAATAGCTAGGTATGGATAGGGAGGCATCGAATACATGTGGTGAGCTACAACAATAGTTAAAGATCCTAACATAGCTAGGTTAATAGCTAGCTGAGCATGCCACGAGGTAGTTAAGATATCGTAAAGACCTTTATGGCCCTCCCTCGTAAATGGACCTTTATGAACTTATAAAAGGTCCTTGAGGTTATGGCCAATGCGCAAATTGGTATTATACATATGACCGGCTATCAGGAAAAGAACTGCAATAGCCAAATGATGATGTGCAGTATCGGTCAACCACAAACCCCCCGTTACTGGATTTAATCCTCCACGAAAATAAAAAACTCTGAATATTCCAACCAATTGAAGGTGAAAATGGGGTCAATCCCTTGGCAAAACTGGGATAAAGTTGAGCCAAAAGATCACGATTGAAAATAAATTCATGAGGAAGTGGTATCTCTTTAGGATCCACTCTAGTGTCTAGAAGTTGGTTAATGGGTATAGAGACATGTATTTGGTGTCCTGCCCAAGATAGATATATAAGTCCTAGTAACCCTACTAAATGATGTTTCAACATGGATTCTACTTCCTAGAACCAAGCCAATTTTGGGGCATCTTTGTGATAATGGAACCAACCAGCAAAAGGCATTAACACTACAAAGATCAATGCACCGATTGCAGTGCAGTAAAGTTGTAATTCACTGGTTATTCCAGATGCTTTCCAAATCTGGAAGAACCCAGAGGTTATTTGTATCCCTCGAAAACCTCTGCCTACATCCCCATTCAATATTTATTGGCCTATTATTGGCCAAATTACTTGGGCACTGGGTTTGATGTGAGTGGGATCCAATTATGAAGTGTGGCTGGCTGATTCCACTCACATCAAATCCAGTTCCCAATGATTTTGGCCAATAGTAGGCCAAGAAATATTGAATGGGGATGTAGGTGGAGGTTTTTGAGGGATACAAATAACCTCTGGGTTCTTCCAGATTTGGGGAGCATCTGGAATAAACAATGAATTAAAACTTTACTGCACTGCAATTGGTGCATTGATCTTTGCAGCATTAATTATTTTTGCTGGTTGGTTCCATTATCACAAAGCTGCTGCAAAATTGGCTTGGTTCTAGGAAGTAGAATCCATGTTGAACCATCATTTAGCAGGGTTACTAGGACTTTGATCTCTATCCTGGGCAAGACACCAAATACACGTCTCTCTACGCATTAACCAACTTCTAGACACTGGAGTGGATCCTAAAGAGATACCACTTCCTCATGAATTTATTTTCAATCGTGATCTTTTGGCTCAACTTTATCCCATTTTTGTTGAGGGATTGACCCCATTTTTCACCATGAATTGGTCAAAATATTCATACTTTTTGACTTTCCATGGAGGATTAAATCTAGTAACGGGGGGTCTGTGGTTGATCGATACTGCACATCATCATTTGGCTATTGCAGTTCTTTTCCTGATAGCCGGTCATATGTATAAGACCAATTGGCGCATTGGTCATAACCTCAACGACCTTTTAGATGTTCATAAAGGTTCATTTATGGGGGAGGGCCATAAAGGTCTTTACGAGATCTTAACTACCTTGTGGCATGCTCAACTAGCTATTAACCTAGCTATGTTAGGATATTTAACTATTGTTGTAGCTCACCACATGTATTCGATGCCTCCCTATCCATACCTAGCTATTGATTATGGTATCCAACTCTCTCTGTTCACACATCATATGTGGATTGGTGGGTTTATCATAGTTGGCGCTACTGCACATGCAGCGATTTTTATGGTAAGAGATTATGACCCAACTACTCAATACAACAATTTATTAGATCACGTTCTTAGACATCGTGATGCAATTGTATCACACCTCAACTGGGTATGTATATTCCTAGGTTTCCGTTGTTTTGGTCCGTATATTCATAATGATACTATGAGCACTCTAGGATGTCCTCAAGATATGTTATCAGATACTGTTATACAATTACAACCTATCTTTGCACAATGGATATAAAACACTCATGCTTCAACACCTCGTTCAATAGCTCCTGGTGCAACAACGAGTACTAGCTTAACCTAGGGGGGTGTTGATTTGGTGACAGTAGGTTCCAAAGTGGCTTTGTTACGAATTCCATTAGGAACCACGGATATATACACGGAGAGGGAGACTATTGGGTTTCATCTCCCAATGTCTCTTCAACTTCCAATTCCATTTATTTTACTATTTACAATATTTACATGTATTTACCTAATCCCAAAGATTAGGTGTCAACATTCCCCCTCTTAATTTGAAGGGATGTTAGTGATTCCAAGCATCATTCAGAATCTTTCAAAATTTTCCCTTCCAGGCGCTTTGTTGAAGATGTCTGCAATGAGCTCATTTGTGGAACAATGTCATAGGTGGGTTGTTTTGGCCTTAACAATATGTCAAATCAGATGATATTTTGTATTGATGTGCTTGGTTTGATCATGTAAAATTGGGTTCTTAGCCAACTTTATTGTAGAAGTGTTTTCAATCAAAAGATGATTTGAATGCACTTGTTTCTCTTGTAAATCTTCCTAGATTTTCCTAATCCACACAATTTCCTTCGTTTCTTCATCTGTTGCTACATATTCTACCTTATTTGTGGAATTTGTTGGAACTAATTGTTTACTTGACCTCCAGGAGAAAAATCTTGATGCAAAACTCATAACATAACTTGAAGTAGATACCTTGGTTTCTTTATCTCCATCAAAATTTGAATCACAATATCCAATAAAGATGGAGCCACCCACTTTTGTATACTCGAGTCCAAAGTCTTGAGTTGCCTTCAAGTACTTTATAACACTTTCTTCAACAAACCAATGACCCTCACAAGGCCTTTGCATAAACCTTGAGAGGATTCCAACAACTAATGAAATGTTTGGTCTGGTGGTAGTTAGGTAGTTGACACTTCCTACTAGTTGTTTGTACTTTGTGGCATCCTCAAATTACTTTCCTTCAATGAATGTGAGATTTAAGTTCTGTTCCATTCGAGTAGTCAAAGGATTGCACTTATCCATGCCAAACTTGTTCAACATATCTCCATTGTACTTCTTCTAAGAGAGGAATATAAAATTCTGACGTTGGGTTACTTTATTACCAAGATAGTAGTGAACATAGCCCAAATCTATCATCTCAAAACCTTACGTCAATTCCTTGTTTACGGATGTAATGTAGCTCACATTGTTTCTTGTGATTAGAAGAACATCTACATACACCACAAGATATACAACTATTTTTCCAACTTTGTTGAAAAAAATAGTTGCATCATCAAGATCATAATGTTTGAAATTTAATTTCATAAGATGCTCAGTTAACTTCTTGTATTAGGCTCGTGGTGCTTGCTTGAGGCCATACAAGGATTTTAAAAGTTTTCATACTTTATGTTCCAAACCCTTCACAAAAAATTCTTCTGGTTTGGACATAAAAAAATTCTCTTTCAAATCTCCATTCAAGAAAATAGTTTTTACATCCATTTGATGGACTTTACAACAATCTTGAGCTACCAGGGCAAAGAGTGTTCAGATGGTAGCCCATTTTTTTGTGGGAGAAATGTTTCCTCATAGTGGACCCCTTCCTTTTGTGCAAAACATTTTTCCAAAAGCATGGATTTGTGCTTTTCAGGAGATCCATCTTCTTTATACTTGTTCTTGAAGACCCACTTGTAGCCTATTAGTTCTGTTCCCAATGGAGGATAAACTAGCTTCTAGGTGCCATTTTATCAAAGCATTTTATTCTTCTTGCCTCACTTCTTTCCATTGAATCATCATAAGAAGAAGATTCTTTGAAGGAATTTGCTTCAAAATTTTTAAACAAATTCATTTCATAATCATAAGAAACATCCATATTAATAGGTGAATCAGAATCTTCTACATCACCTCCATTTTTTCTGGTTAAGCCTCTTGTTCTTTTCTTTTTGTTGTAGCAGCTACAACACCCTCCAAAATTTATAAACAAATTCATTTCATAATCATAAGAAACATCCATATTAATAGGTGAATCAGAATCTTCTACATCACCTCCATTTTTTCTGGTTGAACTTCTTGTTCTTGTCTTTCTGTTGTAGCGGCTGCAACACCCTCCAAAATTTTGGTCTGCATCCAATTTTGGATCCTTCCTTGGGTTTTTCCTTGATTTTTGCAAGCACTCGGGTTCATTCCATGAGCTCATGTTGAGTCTTTGCACCCTGCTTACTTGACCACTCATCGGACAATGTTTTGCATGCTGGTCACAATGTCATGCTTGCAACCAAGTTTTGGTTATGCATAAGGTTTGTATTCATGTGTACAAGTTGTTTTCTCTATGTAAACATCCATCACACTCACACACAAATTTGTATGCATTGTCACACAATTATCATCATGGTCATTCAACGATCTATCACAAGCATCACGCTTGTCACTCACACTGTCGGTTAGTCACACTAGGTGTATGTTGTCTTGATGGTTCGAGGCGTCTTATCATCAATTCATGTTGAGTGTGTGTTTGTGAAGTCATGCATGTATGAAGTCACTCATTCACACACTTGGTAATTTTGTTGAAACCCTGTTGACCAAGCCATCCTCCAACAATTGGACGCCTCCTGATCTGCATTGCATAGTTTTAGCTCTCAATTATCATGGACTGCTGCTCAGAATTGCGCAAAGCTTGAGGTTTCCTCCTAGGCAGTCTACACTGTGCAGTACTGAAATCGACTCGACTGAATGTCACCTAGAACAAAATAGAAGTTTCATAGTAGGTCATCAAAATTTTCGCTACCCGCAAGCACATCAACCAAGCCTCTAGCTAGTCAACTAGAGAGTTTCACCAGGCAATGACCTCGGGCCTCACTCCTCCAAAAAATTGTGAAGAAGCTTCCAAGCATGCCCGCTTCCACTGATTAAAGAAACTATGTAGACATGCCGTACAGACACCCTGTGTCCTTCACTACAGTGCCCTAAAAAAGTACTCAGTTTTCCCAGCTAGTCACCTAATCAGCCAACCTGCTACTCACCTATAAAACTACGTGGTTTTCATGAGTAGTCTCCTAGCTGCCCAACACCACACTCATCTCACACACTTCACAGTGATGTCTAGCAGGCCAACCTCCTAGATCTACATAGTTTTTTCTAGTAGCCTCTTGCAACCCACTGCTAGCTTCCCAAAAAAATTGCGCAATTTTTGTGAGTAGCCTCCCACAGCCCGCTACCAACCCCCTCAAAAAAATTGCGTGAATCTGCCCTCTAGCCGAGTCAGATCTAGCAGATGGTCACTGTTGTTCTGGATTTCCTATCTCAACTTCCTAGTGACCTCTATGAAATATTCATGAACAGTGACCAGAGCCTACATCCTGGCTTCAAATCTGCCTTGCACAATTTCAGAGTCTTGTCCTCTCTCTCGGTTACCTACATCCGAAAGTGAAATACAATGCATCATGGTAGACTAAGATATTTTTGGATTTGATGTCGTCTTGTCACAAGTGATTGCAGATATAGGTACATGGATGAGACATGACATAATGATGAACGGGATGAACAAGGGGAAAATGTGAACAAATTTTGTCCCAAATGGACAAAAAAAGAATGCATGTGAGGATAATTTTTCACGAACGAACGAATAAGGAATGCATGCATAAATACTTGTTCACGAACAGACGAACACATGAAGCATGCCAAAGTACAAGTGAAGGAGCAACGTGCAAATGCAAAATCAAGTGGAAAGTAAGCCCATCGAAGAATCTACACCCCTTGTCATGTGGTGGTGAAGCTATGATACATCAAGAGCACATCCATTACTCATCAACATTTTAGCTCGACATGCACACCACCAGCAGCATGAACACACCAACTTTATCATTCCGAGTCATGTCATGAGTCATCTTAGACACATCACTACTATAGGCCACACTATTGTAATTAATGTAATGTAACATTGAAGTACAAGAGACCCACATGTAAATCTGAAGAGCCATGTAAAGTTGAAGTGTAATGTAAGTCAAACAGTCACAAGGGCCATTTTTACCTTTGACTATAAATAACCCTCATTTGTACATGAAAAAGGCTTTTCACCTTGGCTCCTCCCACATAGCCTTGAGAGTCTATAGTCTTTTATTTGAGGAGTGAGCAAATGCTCTAATGCCCCACTATCGAGGTTAGTGATGTAATTATGTACCGATGTGTCTTGGAACTTTTGCTTAATTTAGAAGCCTGATAACGGGCTAGCACGTTTTCACACATGTATTGTATTTGTTTATAAGAATATTATTTGGAAACTTGTAATGCATGTTGCTTTAACTTGTATTAAGATAGTTGAACTATTTTAGTTGTTCTAATACATATGCTTATGAAAATGTGTTGTATAACTTGTTAATGTTGTCTTTCCTGGGTGGGTTGTCCCTCTGAACACTCAAAATAACCATTCTCATAAACTTGTTATAACGTCCATCGCCCTTGTGTGGGCTATTTCATTGGGTGTTGTATGTGTTATCCATTCTCTATGTGTTTTTGACTGTCACATCAGTGTGGACTACTTCACCGGAAGTTGCACATGTCATGTTGTTTTGTGTATCTCTGACAGAATTGGGACTATTCCCTTTCGACTTGAGACTCACTTCCACCCCCTCCCTCTGCGGTGAATGAACTGTGACAGAAGTAACACTAAGCACTTACCAGGCATGCAAACCTTGTTGTTTCAAGACAAGGCAAACCACTCTCATGTGATGACAAGCAAGTGCTAAGGTAAACATTTAAGACAATGGAAACTGAGCCATCATACTAGAAGGGACTCCTACACAAAACAATGTGAGGTCTAGGTGGAACTTCATACCGGGGAGATCCCCTGAATGTTGTCAAGTCCAACACCATCAATACTTTCCAAACTCATCAGGACGTACACTTTCAAGTGTCTTTGTCTACCATTTTGGAGGACGTTTCAGAGATGGCATGGGCTACTTAGTTAACTGATTTGGGGTTGAATCAAGATTTGGTCTCTTAATTTTTTCAATCACATCATTCAAAGTGTCAGTGGTTGAAGCTTCATGCGGGGGAGATATTTATTTACAAGAATATTCCACAATTGAGACTTTCTTCTTTTATCCCAGTCATGAGATGTGAGTGATATGATGCTTTTATGACCTCAAATTTTCCATAAAATATGTAAATAGAGTGTCCTTTATGGTAGATGTGGACCAAAGACAACAAGTGTTTCCTCAACTCTGAGAGGTATAGAACATCATGTAGAAGAAAGTCTCGAAGGCTAGGTATTTTGAACCTGATGGTAGCAAACGCTGATAGCTTGAGTTTTGACTTGTGTGAAAACTATATTTCTCCATTGACATTATCAGTGAATTCTTCAAAGAAATCTCTTTTGAAAATCATGTGGCATGTTGTTGCTAAATCAAGCAACCAAGCATCTTTCCATGAAGAAAGTGAAGCATTGAATAAGTCATCAGTTACTTCAATGTTGCAATGTACCACAAAATAATGAGTGGATTGATGTGCTTTACCTTTTCCTTTGTGAGGTGTTTTTCCTTTTCCTTCATTTCTTTCCTACTCAATTTTTTCCCAAGGAAACTTGCATTTGGAAGCATCATTCCCATATCTATTCCATCACATGCAATGAAGATTAGACCTTTCTCCTTGGAAATGTCTTCCCCCCTTGCCTCTAAAATTCTTCCTTCCTCTTCCTCTTTGGTCACCTCTTCCTCTAGAGGAATCTTGTGCATGAATCTTCTCTTTCAGTGCAAGGTACAAAACTTCATCAGATGATTGAGGAGTTGTCTTCTTCCCAAAATACTTCTCTCTTTTATCAAACTTCTTCTCAAAGGATTCAAAGGTAATCTCCTTAAGGTTGTCACTTGCCTGCAATGACTCAAGATAATGTGAATAGGTGGGCTATAGTGCCTTTACATAAGCTACGAGAGGAATGTCTATTTCAACGCAAGTGTCTTTTATGTAATCCATAGTGGATCTCAATTTTGATGCTAAGGCAATAGAATCATCATTATTCAATCCAAGATTGAACAACTTGATCATCAATTGAACAACTTCAAGTTTGGAGTATGAGTCATACAATTCCTTCAACTTCTTTAAGGTTTAAAAAGCATTTGAGAATGTAGAAATATAGCAACTCACCACTTCATTTAATGATGCTACAACTAAGGCATAGACCTTGTCGTTCTTATTTTCCCAAATGGAAAGATCCTTGTCTGAAGTGGGTTTTTCTGGTGCATGGTATCCTTCTCCTTCACAAATTCCTTTCACGGCTCATTAAAAATTAACATGTGCTTTATCTTACTCAACCACTCATGATAGTTCCCTTTGCTAGAGAGAACCACTCCAACAATAGATTTAAGTGAATGCATTCTAAAAAAACTATCTATTTTCAATTTCCAAAATAATTACAACCTTACTTTCTTCCTTCGTGATATCTTCTATTTAGGTACGAAATTGGTTTGAATATGTGGATGGAAAAAATTCACTCTTTATTATACTATGTCAAAATTTTTAATATGGGCATATATTCTATTCATATACATTGTCACTTAATAATTATATACCACCACTCATATATCATATATCATGGCTCCAACTTATATAAGGATTTCAAACATGCCCATCTTACATATATATTATGGCTCCATTCATATACGCACTAACATAATATGCCATTACATATAATATAACCATAAAAGACTTCAATGAGTTGTAAGTACCCAACACAATCTTCAAAACATTCAACAACCAACGCACATACCAACCAATGCACATATCTCAAAAAAAACTTCAACATTCACCATATATGATGACTATTCAACACATAGTATCATCAATGCAACATGAACAACACCATTCATACCACTGAAATGTAAATGAAACAACCTTGCACCAAAATGCAGGAGTCGAACTATTACTAACTGTTATGCACCATGTAGTGGCACCATATACATGAATTGCAGGAGCTACCATCGCACCATAAGCATTACACAGTCTCCAATGTATTGTAGGAACAACCAAACCCAAATGCATGGAACATAATTCGTAGAATAGTTCATGCACAAACAACTTACAAATGCTTCACGACACATGGGCTATTCACCTTTACATCCCAAGATAGTTTTGTTCAACGCATAAAGAAATCAAGCAACGATGGACAACGAAAGTGAGAACAAGAATATGGCAGAGAATGCAGGAGTTATTGGGGAAAAAAATGCTAAAAATAAGGGTTGGCTATAATACCATGTCATACCAGGATGGTAACTCGACAAATCTGATTGATTTTTCATTGAAATAGAATATGGCTATATACATGGAGAGGGAGACTATTAGGTTTCATCTCCAAATTGTCTCTTCATCTTCCAATTCCATTTAATTTACTATTTACAATATTTATATGGATTTACCTAGTCCCAAATATTAGGTGTCAATAGTTATAGTCACTGGCCTATTCGGATTTTCCAAAACAAATGTTGTAAATTTGATAAGGTAGAATTAAATAAAAAAATTATATTTGCAATGTGTAAGGGAGAACCCATACTAAACAATTTCTATACATGGATTGCTGGTCATTAGAGATATTTATTGGCTATGAACCAAAAAGGAAAATTCACACTTTTCATGTCCTAAAGTTTGAACTAAATCCCTAACATATGTGGATAATAGTAAAAGTTATTTTTAAGAATATCCTCAAAAAGTTATATCCAAGAAAAGCTGGAACAATAAATATTAAATCCTTATCGTTCTTGAAAATGTCAAATTAGATTTCCTAGTTGAGTTAATATCTTTGCATAATTTAGGAGCATAACTACATTCATATTGCATTCCTATATTGCAAAATGGCTCATCCAGTGAAATCAACCAATAAAGGAGTATTTCAATCCCAATTCAAAATATCATGGAAATGAACCACAAGTGAATGGAAAGGAAACAATTATATTTGAGAAGAAAATTCCAGGGAAGCTGATTATGGCCTTTAGTAAGTCGCCTATGCCTCCCTTGTTTTGCCCCTTATTTCTCTTCTCTATTATGGAGATGCTACTTCATATGTTTTTCCCCACGTTAAACTATAATGGGAGCACTTTGGGATAGAGCAGGCCACCTACAAATGGGAAGAAGGAATGGAAGAGGCTCTCCCAAAATTATTCCAACGAAGGAAAGAATGTGAAAACACTAAGGATGGTGTCCCTTCTAATGGGGGGAGATGTAATATCCCCAATATTATAACTCTTCTAGTTAAAGTAGTGGTTAAAGTTCAACTACAGTTAAGTTAGAATCTGAATTTCACAATTTAAATATTTTATTCATTAAAGGAAATTTTATTTATGATTATTATTTAAAATGAAAATGATGATGGATGATGAAATTTTATGACATTGATATTGTTGAAAAATATGTAGAGGGCTATCTGGTAGAAATAAACCCCAATAGTCAGATAAATAGTTAAATAATTAATTATATCCTAAAAGGGGGATCTCACTATATTCTATTCGTCTGGGAGAAAAAAAGAGGTTAGAAGGAGAAGGAAAAAAAACTAGAGACTAATATCCTACAACTAGAAGGGAAGGGTGGGAAATAAATTCCCAGACTTGAGTCTTATATTAGATTACTATGGGATATAAAGACAATAATTATCAAATACTGCCCATGGGAGAAAAAGACTGGTTGAAACCCTTGTGATAAATAGGATGTTGCTTAAGGGTTGTAAAAAGGACCATTTCTTTTTGTTTATTCTTCTTTGGTTCTCTGATTGAAATGGGGTAAGGCTTGATGGTAGCTAGGAGAGAAACTAGCCTATAGTTGGGTGGACCTTGAGAGCCCTTTGTATAATTTCCTAAGATATATTAGATACGTTCTAACATACCTACACTAGTTTTTGATAGATTCCAAATTTGCGAAATCCTTAATAATAAAGAATCAATGTTAATGTTAGAGTTATAAGGGTTTAGAAGTTGGTATGTTATATAAGATCAGATGTGTAGGTATAGCAATCGCACAAGCATACCTTATATTTAAAAGGAACCATACATGGCTAATAATAAAAATGAAGACGATTTTATGAACAATGGAATTACAAGATTTGTGATGTGTTGAAGTGGTTCTAGGAAACCCCTTGTGGTTTTATCTTGAAAGGAATGAGTTTCTATGGAAATTTGTATAACTACAAGTTGTGCGAGTATTTATTTTTACAAGTTAAAAAAAATAGAGAGAAATAAGCTGGGATTAGTACTTGAGTGGTTGGTTAAGAGAAAAACTAATCACCCAATATAGTCCCTAGGTTTGATTTACAAAGAACAAATAAACCCTAATAGGACCGACTTTGGTCCAATAAGGGGAGCAGGATAATATACTATAGTTTCTTGCTTAAAAAATTAACGAATTACTTTTGCAACATGGAACAAAGCAAAGAACTATAGATGAGCATGTTAATAATCAAACACTAGAAGCTAAATTTTTGGTGTGGTTATATATAATGCTTTCAATACGAACTGCGAATAGTAAAAATATCATTAAATAATCATAGCACGAAAAGTAAACCAAATACCTATAGGAAGTGCAACAATTAAGGGTAAAAGATAAATTGACTTTATATCTAAATCTCTCTATTCTGTAAGGGTGTTGGATAACTTGACTAACAACATAAAATAAAATTATATATGTATATAAATTCCTACATATCTATACATGCATTGAAATGTAACTGTAATTTAGTATCTAAAGAAATCAACTGAGTATAACTCAAATTACATATATGAAACAAAAAATAGTAAGTAAATGACAGTTATATTCAGAGATATTTTTTCAAATCCAGGATCTTTATAAAAAAAATGAGGTATTATTTTTGGGATGCCAAGAATGACCATAACATTGAGGTATTAGTAAAATGATACATAATTTGAAAAAGGTTGAAGGCCATCTAGAGATAATTATAAATATAATTTTTTTTTATGTAGAGATGTTATAGCCTTAATTTGGGCTAAATAAGGAAAATAATCAAACCCTAGTTCCAAAATTTTCAATCAAACGAGAAATGTTGTGTTATTGAAGGCTTGTAGCCTTATATTGTCACGACCAACTGTCGAAAGAGAAAAACCATGGGAACAAATTAAGATAAAGGTGAATTAGAACCCAACAACTCAAGCGGAGTGAAATATTCCAAGCAAGAAAAATTTTGTATTGGAGGAAAAGTCATACTCGACTAAGGTGTTAATCCTCTAAAAAAAACTTAAAAGTTTGTTAGGATTTTCTTGGTGGAGAAGAGAGAAACCACAAGCCACATATATTATAGGAGGATGAAATTACCTATCGAGTGGTGAATTCTTTTTATTACCACACTTTGTATCCTGGAATAACTCTAGCATGTAGAAATGTACAAAAAACAAAATGAATCCCAAACTACAGGTGTTAAGAGAAGAAATAATTTTCAGTTAAAAAAAAAACAAAAAAAAAAACAAAAGAAACAAAAAACTCACCCATAAACATGGGAATGGAAGGCCCTAGAGAGAAAATGCAAAAATTTTGGTTCTAAAGGGGAAAACATTAAAAACTAATTTATAAGTTATTTAGAAAAAAAATACTGCAAAAAGTAACCCAACACACAATTTATTATTCATAATCAAAGAACCATTGTCAAATTAAAAAGAAAGAAAAAAAAAAACTGTAGGAAGAAAATGTGAGAAGTGTTTCTTACAAAGACTAGAAATAACCATTGTAATGCTTGCAATGTTTCCATGACAATGGCCTCTAGGATCTGGGTAACCAACACATCCATGAACTTGAAAGAAATGATATCAAGAGTCCCAAAAAAACCCTACAAACTGAAGTCTCCTCTATAGAAAGAAATTGCAAATGTGAAGATTAGGTGGAAACCCCAACAGTGGTTACTACCTCTACCTAACTTGGATAATCTCCACTATTGGATTAGTTAAGGGGAAAATGTACCTTGGAGATAGAATGAGTACAAATAATTTTCCAAAGTTTTGATAGCTAGAGTAATGAGAAAGTTCCTCAAACCATAAAAAAAAAAAAAAAATCTAGGAGTCAATAACATTAGAAGGCTAGCCCACCAAAATATTTAAATGTAAAAATATATATCATAACCATGGACTCTATTAATCCCATATGCATGGGTTGGAAGAGGATAATGTCGAAGATATAATATTCAGAAACCAAATTATATACAAGTAACATGGATCACTAAATAGGTAAAAGTAATAAAGAAATTGATGTGGGAAAGAATAACTTGTGAATATATGCATATGAATATGTTAGGTGAGGGTTTAATATGGATGTGCCTAATAAACCTTTTTAAAATTATAATCTATGCTATTGTTGGTAGGATAACAACCAAAACTAACAAAGAATCACATTCACACTTGAATACATTTAAAGTAATGGGGTTATTAACAATTGATATAACATGAAACATTTATCTATGCCACGCTATCGTTGGTAGGATAACAACCAAAACTAAAAAAGAATCACATTTTCACTTGAATACATTTAAAGTAACAGGGCTACGAACAGTTGATATAACATGAAAAATTGATCTATCGTAAAGTGATAACAAATTATTGAATCAGAAACTAATACTTTTATATGAGGATTATATCTTATTTTTTTTGTAAGCTTAGTAGGATTCCCCAATTCTCCGATTTTTGAGTTTACATGTCCCTTGTTTACCTCACTATGGGGGAGGGTAGGACAATATTCAAACCCAAGATCTCTGGCTAGGTGAGACTTCATTCCACGACCATTGCCACTTGAGCTACCCAAGGTAGACTGAGGATTATTTCTTACTAGTTGTGGTTAAGATATATATATATATATATATATATATATATATACATACCCATCCTACTGCAATAACCTTTAGATATGCTAGAATTTTCTTTTCGAGCCAATGTGATTAATAATAATAAATTATTCACAAATTACACATTGTCCATATAGAGGGAGACAAAAAATCATTATAGATCTGCCTTAATCATGGATTTGTCAAGAACTAAAAGCGATTATTTCTCTTGATATGTAAATCTTTTTTCAAGTTTTCCATTATAAAAATAAGTTTACATATAATTAGATTTAATCCCTCTTAGCTCTCTTGGAAGATTTGTGGTTAAGATGGATCTATGGTATAATTCCAATTTAGCTTGTGATGGATATTGATTCCAAGATATTTGTATGAAGAAAATTCCTCCAAGTATTTGTTGTCATAGACAAAAATATCATATGTTATATTTTTCGATTTAATTATCATGACTTTCATATTGTTAGTATTAATTGTCATACTCATCTTACCATAAAAATGTTATAATATTCACAGTTGCTTGCGAAGATCATAAATTATCTTTGTGAAAGGAATAATATCGTCAACATAAAGAAGAATATTTATGTATATGAGTGAGCATGAGGCCAACACAAATGGAATTTTCAAAACACTCTTCTTATTTATCAATGTATATCTGAAAAAGGGTAGGGGATAATGGCCTCCATTTTTTTGAATCTAATATTGCATTTAGTTTCTTTTGACCAACTCTAAGTGGTCATAAAATTTGAAATAACACTCTTGTATAGCCTTGTTAGAACAACTCTCTACCTGAGAGCATCCATTATATCTTACATTGTCTTCCATAGTTTTGTCCTAGAAATGGTCCCAAAATATTATCTAAATTTAATTAAACAACTAAAGAGATTAGTTATATTATTTTAGCATTCCTCTACAATGATCACAAGAGTAAGAAGGTGGTCCAAAATTCAATAATATCTCCTAATCCCACCTTGGACTTTAACACTTTTACCATGGCTTTCTAGCCATAGACTAATCTTCTTTTTCCAAAATATTTCCATATGGCTTGGATATATTGTGGCTAATCATAATGGACATATAATTAGAGAGAATGATTTCATCCACACTTTAAAATATGCGAACAATGAGGTTGTACATCGAAGGCTTAGGGAAACCTTCCTTCTTTCCAAATTGAAGATATTATGTATGTGATGAATGAGGAGAGGCCCTTCCATTTTAAAAAAATCATCTCGGTAGTTTTCACCATACTTGAATTTCACATTAGTTTGTAACTTAACCCCAAGCTCAATGTATTCCAATGAAAATATATCATCTTCTATAGGGGCATTAAAAATGGTGTCCATGGCTTTAGGGGATTCATTGAAATTTTTGAGATAGAAATTTTCTTTCTCCAATGGAATTATATTACTTTCTTTAGATTTAGGAATTATAATTTAGGATAGTAGTTTCTCTTACTTTCTATTTATTACAATACCTTTTCTTTCTTTCAATACGGCCTTTCTACACATTTTTATTATCACTACTACATAAGAGAGAAAATTAAGATGATTTTTAAAGAGAAAATTAATATTCCATATTAATCATTTGACCTATGGTACATGGAAAAAGAACATCCTCACATTATTTAATATTAAATTACTCAAAATAAACTAACATGTTAGATTTCATACCATGTCACCAAATATAGATATTTTGAGGTGGATGATGATTTGTATCAGCATGCCATTTTATTCAAACCCTTGGGAGTCAAGGAATTGAAACCTTGGATCATTCACTTATGCTATACCTTGCAAACTTTTATGTCTTTAAAATCCTTTATAATAGTATTGATGAAGGGAAATTAGTGACCATAGAGCCCATGCTTGGTCGCTACTACCATTGACATCTTGGGTGATTCTTGCAAGGCTTTAACACTTTCTCCCAAGATTATACACAAGTTCTCATATGAGGTTAAGGCCATATGGAGAGAGAGTAATAGGGGAGAAAATCTTGTGCGCTAGTCAAGAAGGGACAACGACAATTACTACAGGATTTTTTGGAGCCATCGCAATAAGTGGAGCTTGCAGACCTGAGAGCTACTTGTTTTGCACCAATCCCTTTGTATATTATAGGAAACCAGGTATATCTAGTATGGAAAGAGATTAGGATTTTTAGTTAATTTAATATGAAACCATAGAAACCCATTGTATTTTTTTATTTAAGTTCAATAATATTTTTAACACATTGTTATCATATAGAATTTTCTTTTAGTCCATGTGAGCAGATATGTTAGAAACAATGTCAAATATTGGGAGGAGAGGGGTGAATAAATAATAAGTCTAAACTTTAATTTTAATGAAAATTTATATTCAACATTCAAATGACACAACCATCATGTGAGATATCACCAACAAAACATAACAATAACTCGTAAAATCAACAAATAAGCATACACAACAAGGAAATGAGCAGCATACACATAAGGCACATAGGATTTAACATGGAAACCCAAAAGGGAAAAACAACCAAATCTTGTTTGTTATATGATGTAAATATGAGCTCCTACTCTATTAAATCAAATATTTTATGAGCCACCACTCACAAGAAGCTCAAACTCCCCGAGATTGTTTGATAGCACCTACTAGTAGGAAGCACCAACTCCCTTCTTTTGTAGATGCCTATTTATATTACCAGAAGCAACAACTGAAGCACCAAATTCATGGATTTGTTGCAAGCACCAGTGTGCAACTTCTTGGATTTATGCAAGAACTGACTTGTAGGAGGCACCAACCCAAAAGCTCTACTTAGACATTTGCTGAGATGGAAGCACCAACTCCCTAATTTGTAGGCTCCAACCAACACTAAATAAGGAACTTAATACTCACTATGAATGGAACCCACTCTGCTTATTTTGAGCTTTTCATTCACAACTCTTGGCCCACTATTATTAGAAGCAGACACGGTATTATTTTGCATTCTTTGTTCACTCTACAAAAACTCACTCTTATTAGCCCTTAGAAAATCAACACTTAGCAGCTCTTGGATTTGAATCTTCCTCAAGCATTCTCAACCTTTTTCTTCTACATAGGGTCTCATCAACCTCTCTAAGCAGTGCACTTACAAACTAGATCTCTCCACACAACTTATTCGACAATGATGCACTCGCCATATTGCACAATTTCCATTCTTGGTTTTGTTCCTATATAACACAAGGAATGATTCTCAAATGTTTTGTGAGTCACACTACTAAAGTGAGTACTCCTACATGGCTACCTATACTATGCAGTGTAGGATTGCTTGTTCAATCTCAACTCTGTAGCAAGGCTCTCCATTCTACTGTTTCATCCACTTCCTGTCCATTGTAACAACATTAAACATTAGGAATGGTATACTGAGCATTTCTCCATACTAAAAATTAATTCTTAGTCAAACTATAGACTCAAATGGATCTTCCATTAATTTTTTCTTGTAAAAACAACATGGACCTCGTTCATTTGTCTTAAGGTGCGTAGGACTAGAGGAGAACATTGCATCATGCCATCAGAGTTCATAAATTCCTTGATATGGCATCCCATGACTGAAAGTTGCTATATTGTAAAAATATTGTGATTAGGGATGGCACACCCATACTTAGGACAAATTCTCCATTACAATTTTATTTTTTCTTCGTGTGAGGGATATTAAGCTATAAAAAATTCTACTTGAATGAAGCCCATTAAGTAATTCTACAAATCATGGTCCTTACTTCCTTGAACCAATGCTTCTCGACAATCTCCTTTGACTTCAATTCTAAATTCAAGTTGTCAATGCATTCAAGCCTTCAAATATACACCAAAAGATATTTGATCTATAGTATACTATAAAATATGGCATAAGCCGCAAGCTCATCACATATTTGCAAAGATCTACTCACTTATTCCATTTTATGTTATCGATAATTGTGGTGCAATTCCACAAATGGCACACCTACAAAATATGGAGGGTATTTATCAAGTTTTCGAGCCATATGTCCTTTGAACTTTAGATCCCTTTGTAACAGACCTGCAATGCTTTTTTCTTTTAAAACAACTTGAAGGCCCTTGGTTTCATTAACACATGAGACCAAATCAAAACAACTCTTGGGAGCCTCATTGAATTGTAGCCCCGAGGGATTAATTTACGTGCATCAAACCTTCCATGCGCTCAGTCACGTGGTGCCCATAGAACTGAGTTCTTATGATCCATATTTTTGAAGGAATGAAATAAAATATAGATATAAATAGAAATAAAGAGATACAACGAAAAATAAACTTCAATTCATTAAAACAAAGTACTGAGAATTGTTTACATGCAAAATGGAAATAAAATAGATCATGCAATGGTAGCTTATCTCTAAGAAGTGATGTGGCGGCTACATGCCTTATGAACTATGTTACAATGAGGCTCTAAGCCCTATTTATTATTGAGTAATAATGAAAAACTTTGAACATCCAAAAAGCTAACCCTATGATATGAAATGCCAAAAGGTTTTGGGCCCTGTTAGGGTAAATTAGTACATCAACTCCCCATGGTCGTAACTTTGGCATACAATATTCGTTTGAAGCATTCAGTTCCTTGTTAGAAATATTTATTCAAGGACTATAAATTTTGAATGCAAATTGTTGTTGGTAACTACCAGTTTTCCCATTTTCCAAAAAGAATGTCATTTAGGGCCTCAAAATGGTCGTAGAAACTTAGGACACAAAAAGCTACCAAAAAGAGTAAGCTATGCTACAATTAAGGAAAATGAAAAAAAATGGTGGGGGTCCAAATGGAATAGGTGGGTGGCCACCAATATCCACCTGGATCAATTCTTTGCCCTTAGGAAACAATATTCCCCATTTCATTGAGTGCCACCATGAGATGGGGAAATTTCTACTAAACATGGTCCCTAGTGAGCTACGTCTCTTGGTGTAGGAGTTGGCCAACTTTGGTAAGTGTTATTAATTTTTGTTTCCACAATATGATCAATTATGGCATGTTCGATGTAGTCTATCTTTATCTCTATTGGTGTTAGTTGTTCTGCAATGTTTGATGTGTCCATTAATGGAGGAAAGTATGGTAGAAGGTGGTCCACATTGAACATTGGGTTCAGGCCAAGGAATGGGGAAATGTTGATCTAAAAATAATTGTCTCCCACAACCTTGGTGATGGTGTAAGGCACATATCAGAGTATTCTGATCTTCCAATGGGCTCTAGTAAGGCGATATTTCTGCAAATGCAACCAATCTTTTTTTTTTCCCACCTGAGACTTCCGTGGCAGCCGATGTTGATCACGTTGCTACTTGTACATGACATTGGACTTATCCAAGATCTCATGCACCTACTGAAGGATGTATTGGAGGAGTTTAATAAGCTAGTAGGAAATAAATTAGGGTCTAATATTCCCAAGTGGGCTAATTTTCCATGTTTTTTCCTAAAAAAGATTGTCCAATTTCCATTTTTTCTAAAAATAGATTTGCCCACATTTTCTAGCATGAAAATATCTTACCTTAAAAATCCCCAAAACTTTACATATAATAAAATAAAATAATTAGACATATAAATATTTTTACAAAAATATTGCCAAACATTTTACAATTTCAATATTAGGGACTAGTAATATTCGCTAAGGTTTCTAAAATTTAGGATAATATTCTATCCTTAAAATTTTCCTTGTAAGCTAGGCTGCTTTATCAGCCTCAGACTATGCATGTGTGGATTATCTCTGTGTAGTTGCATGAGGCATGGAAACATCAGGCGAACACAATGGTTGAAATCTAAGACTGACTTGAAAAGGAATGCGGGCAATCGAGCTATAGAGAGCTCTGTTATAATTTTGTTGCACATAAAGAAGGCTCTTATCCCAGGTTTGTGGATGTTGGGAGTCGTACGTGTGTACTATGTGCACTATCATCATGTTCATGACCTCTGTCTTGCCATCAGTATGGGGATGGAATGCGGTTGGCTTGGTGAGCTTGGTGTCCAATAATTTTTATAGGCTCGACGAAAATGTGCTCAACAACCTGCTATCTTGACCTAATGTAATGGTCTACAAGATACCCAAATGTACCCATACTCATTCAAAGAAGAGTTTTGGCAATGTCTTCTTATATGCATTAGGTTTATATACATTAGTTTTAATGTACATGTCTTTTGATGTTATGGTTACATACATGATAGATGCCAGTTGGTTAGTAGAGTCATATGCACATGTGTCAGATAGTCAAGAATGATAGTAACTTGTGGTTGTATGCATTGCTATTGTTGCTTTATGTTAGATAACTTGATGATTATGTTATATGTTAACTTCTTGTTGTAATATGATAGTTAGCTTGATGATTAAGGTTATTTCATTTAGGATCTTGATGTTGTATGTCTCATACTAAGTTGGATTGGTCTATCAAAATGGTTAGGGTTATGAAATTCAGGAATGAGTTAATATGATGTGATTATTATGTATGAATGATAATTTTTTATGATTCTTAGTTACTATTATGGATATCATGATCTTATTTGTGTTTGAGCTGATGTGTTGTAAAGTTATATCGTGTTAACTAGATTGATTTTGCAGACAATATAACGCCGCCTGAGATACATTAAGGTATGAGCTTGCTTATGTCATAGACTATTTGATATGTCGTCTATTGGGCTTTTGAGTGTTTGGTGTCTATATTACATTATCTAGTTGATTTAGTGAACATGGTATGGTTGCAAGTTGGTTGAATATTTGATTAATTTCATAAAATGAGTATGTGTTCAAATGGTCTTGTTTTAAGATCATTGTACTAATACATATGTGTTGAGTCAATTGATATGTACTTGCATGTAAGTAGGTGATAGTTGTAGCATTATGTCTAATGACTATGAGTTGACTATGGATTATGACATGATTGTTAGTTTTCCTAAATGTTGATTTAAAATTGATAGATATGACGGTCTTGATATTTGGAACATGTGGTTGACATGTGTGAGCAGTTGCAGGTAACATGTTTGGTATTTGTATGACAAGGTAATAGTTGATATGTTTATATAACTAACAGTTGGGTGATGTGGTAGTACCTAGTAAGCCTCGATTGCAACAAGGTAAAAAATGGTGAAAGAAAGGAATTAGACAATAATTCCTTTGGCTATGTTCAGAAACCCTAATTCCAAACGAGTGAGTGCCTTGCATACAGGAAGCCTTCTTATCCTTGATTTTGTCTTACATTATGTGGATATGTGCTATAGTCATGAACATGTACTTGACATGTATATTATCTAGTCTCTAGTTACACTTGGATTTGTCAATGGAATTGGAGTCCCTTGAGAGATGGCATGGATGTGTTCAGTTGTAAGAAACGTTCTTGGCACAATAAGGTAAGGTAAATAGTGTATTGTTATACTCATTTATGCATTTACATTAATTTGTTTATGGGAGTATGATGCAAGAGATTGCATGGCAAAGACACTGCCATGAAATTTTGAAGAAGGCTTTGGTTTATCTCTCCTTGGGAACCATGGGCATTGATTCATGGTGTATGTGGTTAGTCTTGTACTTTTGGTCTTGATGATTTTCCTGTTCTTGATTTGAATTTTTGTTATGCCTAGTGCATGATCATGCCACTTTGTTGTGGTGTCACATTAATATTGATTTTCATGGTTTTCTTCTTGGTTATTTCTTTTCTTTCCTGTTATGTTTTCAGTCATTGGAATTGGTTTGGGAAATAGGAAAGTTAATAGAGCTCAGGGAGCATTGTATTGCACCCAACAGGTAATGAAAGCCTCAGATGAAGTCGGTGCATGAATAAGTGCAGTGGAAGGTAAGGCTATGATAGTTAGTTGGACTAGTTTGGTCCATTGGTGTAAATGGACAGTGGCAGGATAGTCATGAGAAAGATAACAGGAAAGTTGAACTAAATGGATTTAAGGTGTCAGATGCTTTGGCTATGTTGGGAAATTTTGTTCTCAATTTCGTGCATGTTGTGAATGAATAAAGGAATTTCTCTTAACCATGACCTTATAATATTTGGTAATTATGTTGTGATCATGATTGTGTAGATGTCTATATATTTATACATGTATGTATGTATGTAATTATCTGACATGATGATGATTGGTTTATGCTAATGATTATATATGTATGTATGTATCTATCTGTCACTATCTGATAGGTTTGTCAAGGATCATTCATGTGGAATAATTATTTCTTATGTAGGTGAATGACATGAATAGATTCTTGGTTCATGAGGAATCAAGTGGGAAGTGTAGCCTAACACACCTATGAGGTTAGTATCATGTGGTTATGAGTTGATATTACATTGTTATATTATGTCTATGTTATGAACAGGTTATACCAAAGGATGCATAAGCATAATGAATTTTTTGTGGTCTGTGACATGCTAGGATAAGCATGGATGGCAGAGAGACACTAGAAGCAAGCTTACTTGATAGAGAAAATGTGGTTTGGATGTGTGGTACTATTGTTGTACATATGTTGTATATGTTGTACATGTTGCATCTGTGATGTTGTGGACATGCGGTGTTGTGTATATATAGTTTGTGTAGATGTTGTTTATGCAATGTTGTTTATAGTGTTGTACACATAGTGTTGTGGGAATGTTGCATATGCAGCATTGGGTATAGATGGTGATATGTACATGATGGATATGTGGTGTTGTGTGCAATTGGTGATGTGCGCATGTTGGATATGCAATGTTTTGTATGATGCTATGTACATGTTGTATATGTAGTTCTATGTACATATGGCATTGTGTGCATGTTGTACATATGGTTCTATGTACATGTGGTGTTGTATGCATGATTGTACAAGTGGTGTTGTGAGCATGTGGTGTTGTGTACATGTGGTACAAGTGGCTTTGTGTTCATGTGGTGTTGTGTGCAACTCCTGCATGTGGCATTGTGTACATGTGGTGTCATGTACATGTTGTGCATGTGGTACTGTGTACATGTTGTATTATGTACTCGTTGTACAGGTGGTATGATGTACATATGGTGTTGTGTACACGTTGTGTAGGTGATGCCATGTACATGTGATGTTGAGCACACAATGTGCAGGTGGTGCTTTATACAGGTGGTACATATGTAATGGTGTTCATGTGATATTGTGTGCATGTCGTACATGTTGTGTTGTGTATATGCAATACTATATATGTGTATTGTGTAGTTATGGTATCGTGACATGCATACTCATTGTGGTGTACTCTTTGTAGTACATGTATTTTGTTGTGTTGTACATCAGGTGTAGGTACATGTCTCATGTGGCGTTGCACATCAGGTATAGATGTATGAGTTGTATTGTATATTGGTGTATGTGTATGCATGTTGTGGTGTCACATGTTGTGTGCAGATGTACATCTTGTGATGTACATTGTGTATGTATACGTGTTTTATTGTGCCGTACACTAGACATAGAAGTATGTATTATGTTGTGCTGCACATTGGGTGTAGATGTATGTATGTAATGGTGTTATATGTTGTGTGTGGTCATATATGTGTGTGTGTGTGCACACAGTTGAGGAGAAGACACTAGGTGTTTTTCTAGTGTGGCAACCAATCCGGAGTGTATACAAAATAAAGACAAAGAGCCAACGATTGGTGAAAGTTTAAGTATCAACATTATATTTCAGATTTATTATGCATGTGATTTATGATTATGGTATATGATGATTATATGTGATCTATGATTCTAGTTTATGATGGTTACATGTGATTTACGATTTTGATCTATGATGGTTGTATTTCGAGCTAACCTGATGTGATATGTTATACATGATGATTTGGTCAAAGATATTATTTTGACTTATTGTGACACGAAGCAAACAAAATTGAAAATGTACCTTATTGATGAGCTACCAATGAGGTATGATTTGAACTTATTTCAATTTATTTTGAATATAATGGAAATTATGTTCTTGGTAAAGGAATGGATGAACATGCCCGGTTGGATGGTTGAAATTGACTGCAATAATTAGCAGAAATAGTGAAAGAAATTGGAACATGCAACAATATGTTGGTAAAGCACTTCAGGAGTAGGGCCATTGGGGGACACTGGTACCCAATAGTGTCCATTGATTTCCATGAGCATGCTATGACCAATATGATAGTTTGAGGAAGGTATATGCCTTGGTTTTTTATCTTTTGATATGACGAAGCCTTACCAAGGGATGGACTACCTGAGATGGGGGTGCGAGTGGAACTTGGAAGGTGAGTGACAACATGGAAGGGGTTAAGTAGATTGCCTGAGGTACTGCGCAGTAGAGAAGGTAAGACCAGGGATGGATTTTTTTTATCATTAGCATTTCTAGATGGAATCAGATGCACATTGGGAGTATGTCATGGAACAATGAGTTTGTAATTTTTCACTAAGAGGAAAAGTGGCACTGGATTGTAGCGCTGGACATTAGATGCAGATTTGACTTTGGAGTGGATTCTGGACTTCCTCGGAAGGAGGTGAATCCTTGTATTATTTTGAGGGTGGAGGTGAGAGCCTCTATATTCCCTTGTTACGGATGCAAGCATCGTATCCTTTTATTTGCTAGTTGAGAAAATGTGCATATGTGTATATGCGTATATTATTGTAAATAATGTATCGAGCTGGTTTATAAAGCTCCATATACAGTATGATTATTTGCTGGGTGAAGCAAATGTACATGAGTATATGTTGTTATTATTGTAAATATCGTAATGAGTCGTGTTATAAATCTCGAGTAAATGCTATGATTGTCATGTTTCAACAGTGGTCATTATGAATACTGTAACAAGTTGTGTTATAAAGCTCCATGGGCGGTATGTTTTGTTTTTAATAGTCTTGTTGGTTAACGGTGTCACTGAACATTGAGGATGGTTTTCCCCCAAGGGGGAGGGTTTTGTAACAACCCTGGTTAGAAACTCATGTAAAAATATATAAGCCTACGGCTGATGGGACACGTATTCCTAGTTAAATGGTGGGGGAAACATCCTAATGGTTGTTTATCTAGTTTATTATGGCTTAGGAAATTGGGAAAGGAAATGACTAAGGCTTTGGAAATGAAAAATGGAACTTTTTGGCACATTATATTTATGAAAATAATGGAAATTATGAGAAAAGGAAGGTGAAAGGTCACAAGTTGCATGTGACGAGGAAAATGAAGGAAAATAATGGAAAATGATGAAAATAAAGGCCTCATTAATAAAAACGATATTGAGGATTAGTTGGAAAGCTCTTAGTCAGTGTAATCTCTTGGCACAAGCTTTTTGAGAGGTTTTGGTGCAGCTCTCTTCTATTCTCTCTCTCTCTCTCTCTCTCTCTCTCTCTCTCATATTCTTGGAGACTTAGAGTTTTCTTGGAGCACTCTTAGAGTGTGTGGGATACTTGGATTCATGGATCAATAAGGCAAAGGAAGAGGAGGAAAGTGGAAGAGAGCATCGGGATCAACAAATACATCATATTTTCTTGTAGGTACCGAGTTGCATGTATGATTTCTTCACTAGTTTTGGCATGCATGGGATATGCACGTGGATTATTGGATACGATATTTCATTGGCATGGAGGATTGCCTGGATTGAAAGTGGATTGCGCAACCTTTCCATTTCCTAGATGCCATGGAGTTTTGGGGATTATTTCCTTGTGTTTTTGGTTGGTTCTCATGTTTCCTTAGCTTCAGTTGAGTTATTGGTTCCTAGAACTTTGGTCAGACAAACGCTTTGGAGCCCTGTAACAACTTAGATTGAATTATTAGTCCCGTAGCCTTGGTTGGAAAAATTCTTTGTATCCCTTAGTGGGTTGAGTTACTAGTCCTAGAGCCTTAGTTGGACAAATGCTCTGGAACCCAGTGGTAGCTGTGGGATGAGTTACTAGTCCTCAATCCTTGGTTGGAACAAATGATCTAGAGCCCTGGATGGCTGGGATAGAGACCAATATGATGATGGTTTTGAAAGTTCCGACCATGAGGTGGAATCATTGTTTGATGGACTGAGGTGGATGGCCTCTAGAAGCCCTGGATGGGTTTTGATTGATGTGTTCTCTAAGTTCCGACATTCATGATTAGAATATGGCACAAGGGTGAATGGATGAAGAGAGATTTGGCTCAACCATTCTGTAGTTGGGTGGAACATGGAATTCCCATATCGGTTTTGGATTTTACATCACTAATGAAATGTTATTTCTCCTTATATTTCTATGAGTATTATACTAGATGATATTTGGTTTATATGGTTGTAATTTCATGGGTATTTTTGTCCCTATTATGTTGGTTATGTATGTGTTTTATGACATAATCTACGTATGCCTCTCATCATATTTTTACTTGTATATGAATGAACAATGTATCTATGGTCTAATGGATGGAATGGAAGTTAACATGTTGATGCATCAATGCTTCATGGCGAATCTTAGATAAGTATATGACCTCTATGCTCAAATATGTTATTTACACCTATAGTTTACATATTTGTGATATGTTTAATGAAATGCTTCTCATGGCTAGTAGGGGTCCATTCAAGGTCTTAAATGGGTATTTTCTTTAGTACTAGAATTTCCATGTTATTTTACTATTCTGAAGGTATCATGAAATTCTAGGCAATGACTTGGACTCTGGGCTTGAAAAAGTGGCTCAAATCCTGGGGATGTTGGCATAACATTGGAAAATTGGGTCTCTACGTGTTGGCAAGTAAGCATGTGAGAGCGACTATGGATTTATGGATGTTGTCATGCTTATAACATGAGATCGAGTAAGGCTTAAGTTATCTAAAAGTGCAGTGGGGCCCAAGGGAAAGATGTCTGAAGTGTTGGATTGGTTCTTGAGGGTCCTGAAGCTACTGTTGAATGTTTGTATGGTTTTTTCTGTCAGTCCCACTTTCTTGACGTGACTTAGGAGGTCGAATCATATCATAGTGGCCTCTCATCAAATGTTTATCCTAGCTGGCCAGTTGCTTGGGTAGATGTGGGAGGAGGGTGTTACAACCTTAAAGACATGAAGAGAGTGAAAGTACGATAATAATTAGATCCATAAAGACACGAAAAATTTAATAAATAACATATTAGGATATGACAATGATGTTAAAAAAATATAGAAAGATGATAAAACGGGATCCATGTAGGACAATTTTGAGATACAAGGTAATGCACAACATAGCAAATATGATAAAAATCATTCCTTCCTATTTTATATTTCTAACTTACAATAAAATGTAAAATATCTAGAAGACACAAGATGAGCGTAGTATGTTAGTGGGAACTAAGGCTCGTAAACATGTTCTCAGATATTTCTTTAAATAAAATTTCTTACACCTCTAAAATGTGATGCAAAATTATTCCCTTAGCATATTACCTAAAATTACATTCTCCTTTATGATAAGCTCCCATGGGCCATTGCACTTCCCACAACTTGCCAACATGTTGCTTTATAGTCTCTCTCATATTATATTAATATTAATATTAATATTAATATATATATATATATATATATATATATATATATATATATATATATATAGATAGATATATAGATAGATATAGAAATTTCCTTCAAACATTTTCATTTTATTCATTATACCTAGTATTATAAACCGTTCTTAAGAAAAAGTATAACTTTATTGGTCTAGGTTAGACTTAAATGGTGGACCTAAAACTAGCACAAATGTAATGTTTCATGGAATATAATATCTCATTAACATGCATTATGAATTGGGTTTCTTGTAAAGTTTACTTTCTCCCTTGCTTATCCCATTCACATTGATAGAGTAGTAGGCCATGCCATAAAGTAAGTCACTTGTTTATAAAGTGCAATGATCATTGGAGCCAAATATATGAATACACATTGGTATTAAAATTTGATTAAAAAAATTCCATGCTATATTCGATTTTTCACTTAGAGATATAGTCAATATAATAAAACATGGATGGATGGAAATCACCTAACATGTTCATTATCCACCACTTAATAAGAAGGGGATAAGAGACATCCTTTTAGCTGGTTGTAGGTTTGATTTTAGCTATATGATATTCTTATGCTTATGTAGGTTAGACTCTTTTGATTTGTAATATTACTTTTTACTCAACTAATTATGATCTTTTATTTAAAGATGTCCCATATATATATATATATATAATTTTGATTTAGAAAAAAATAAAATAAAATATTATGGTTTATATCTCACACAAAGACAAGACCATATAAAAAATAAAACATGAACTAAATTATATGTAATTATTACACAATTATATTGCTAGTGTAAACAAGATCAAATCATACTTATTTTTTATGAACCAACTTAAATCTATTTTAACTCTCAATATAGTAATCATGGAGATCGATCAAATATTTTTCACTCTAAAAGAAATTCGAATGTCAAGAGAACTAATCCCTCTTGGATTTAGGTCGGTTTAATATATATATATATCTATATATATATATATATATATATATATATATAATTTCTTCTCATATTGTAATATCGTTGGCAAAACAATTTGTTGTCAAAACCTCGAGCCCAAAAATTACCAAGGGTAAATTGACTATTTTATCTCAATCTTTTTTTCATTCTCAATTTATTTTGTTTTTGTTTTTTTTCTTTATTTGACCAAATCAAGTTGTTTACATGATGGAAAATGACATTACAACATATCTTCCGTACTTCACAAAAACTATACATTATATATTTAACAAAAGGATAAAACCATAGTACTTTACTTAAAACAAGCTTTTTGTATTGAGAGGTGCTCTGAAACCCAATATGGTAGAGATGTGTTATGTAATTTCTTATTTAACATTTTGATTTTGTTAAAATAAAATAAAATAATAAAACTAATCATTATAATTATAATTAATAATTAAACCAATCTAGTTCTATTATAAATCTAGATTTATCAAATTTCTATAAAAATAGATTTCAAATTAAAATAAATATAAATTAATTGATTAAAAAAAACATAAATTAGATAAATTATTACACTTCTAATAATTTAAAATAACCCAACATAAATATATTAACTAAAAATAATAACAATAATCACATCTCACCTTTTAATAGCCTAATTAAAAAATATAGAATTTTTTTGAATAATATTGTTATAAAAATGGGTGTAAACTAGCACAAATATATTTTTCGATTTTTTTTAATAAAAAAACACTTTTCACAACCTTAAAAATTAAGATTAATCACCTTTTCATAACATACTTAAAAAATTTAGATTTTTTTTGAATAATATTGTTATAAAAATGAGTGTAAACTAGCACAAAAATATTTTGGGAGAAATGGTTATAAAAAAGCACTTTTCATAACCTAAAAATTAAAGAAAATATTTTACTAGAAATAAAATTTGTATGATGATCAATATTACTCTTACTGATGAAGTTGATTGTGTAACGCATAACCTAATATAAAAAATAGAACACTTCATAGAGATTTTCAGTGGCTCACTTCATTTTTACGGGCCACCATGGTTATATGTCTATGATGCCATAGATGGGGACATAGTTGCGCTCTGTATTAAAAAACTATGCGCTCTGTATTAAAGAACTAGAGAGAAAATGCCATCTGTATTAAAAAACTATGCGCTCTGTATTAAAGAACTAGAGAGAAAATGCCAAACCATGATCATGCCTAAATTTAAAACTTAGTGATTGGAGAGATAAACATGCATAGTTTTACGAGACATAAAAGTTTTAAAGAGATATAAACATGCATGGAACCATATATTTATTCTTTATGAGTATTGGACTTTGCTAGAAATATTTTCTACAATTACATGGACATTTTCAAGAAATAATCTTAAAGAAATAACCAAATAAAAGTCACACAATCTTGCTTTATGTTGGAAGCAAGAAATTCCTTCTTTAACTTAAAATATAGAATGTCTAAATATATCAAGTCTGATACCGAACCTTTCTCGGCTCCAGCCTGGGGAAAACAGTGTCACAGGAGAATTTAAGTGTGAATTTTAAAGATTACAGAAGACCTGTTCTATAAAATACAGGTAATCCAATTTATGCTCAAAATATAATAGTCTCATACTCAACTATCGAGGATTATAAACATTTATATACATAGATGTGAATTCCTAGTTACAAGGGTAAGCAAGCCAAAGTGTGGTTTTGGCCATATTTGGTCGAAGTTTGGCATTTTATAAGAATGACTTTGCACTAAAGGAAACATGAAAAATAAGCAGGTTGATGGGTACGTGGGAGAACTAGAGCATAGAAACCCTAACTCCTAGCCCCACAATTGGAAGACTTGAAATAACCGGGAACCCATTAAGAATTATTTAGAAGTCGAATTGAGTAGAGGAAAAAAATAATTCAAGCTAACTCGGAGATAAAATAAGGATGTTTATAAATTGTATGAATTACCTAAGAGGAAACTCGCAATGGCTAAAAATCCTATGCTTGTGATAAAGCCAATTCCTATTAGTAAAAGAGGGTTTGGCTAATTTAACCCTCAAAAATAAAAGTCTAACTCTAATTCTTTAACAAAAAATTACAGTAATATATATGTCATTACCTATTAGTGCACTTTTACACTATTGTAAGGGGGTTGTAACTCTGAACATGTAGGAAGAAAAGGTAGAGGTTTATTACCAACAATATACATAACTCGAACAATAAATAGTTTTCCCCTTTAGGGTTAAGGAAATCAATAATTAAATTATGTTTAATTTCATATTTAGTGTTGGAATTAATAGAGAAAGTTACAGTTAGTTGTTTTAAGGATAGGATTGAGACTCTAAGATTAGTTCTCCGATCTTATTATCTAGAGAATGGTTCAAACCACCTTGTTAATGTGCAAGCCTATATGTACTAGGTTCTCTTCATTGAAGTGTAGTGTGTATTGTGTGAAGTGCTTGGGCTCTCTCTAAGTATCTCACCTGGAGAGCCATTTAATTAATGTAATGTTTGGTTTTTATCATGGTATTAAAGCTGCAGCCTGATCCTGTACGCTGAGTGGAGGGCGCGACTAACCCAAAATCGTCGCAATTTTTAGGTGCACAATGACGCCGAGCTCACTGTAAATCTTCCATCGGCTTTCATTTGATCGGTTGTCATAGATATGTGGTGTACAGTCGCGAAGACCTTCAAGAGTCGATGTTGCTAACAAGCGCTGACCCTGTCAGGAACAAACCTGCGTGTTTGAGGAAGAGCTACTGTCATTTGGGAAGAGTTGTTGCTTGGCGCTGCGTGTTTGAGGAAGAGTTGGTGCTTGGCGGTGACTATCTTCGTGATTGAGGAGATCTGCTGCCTCCTCAACACAAACACATTGTGTGTTGCTGCTGTAGGTGGCGTGTAGAACGCCGTGGTTGAGGCTGGTTTTTTTATTGAGCTGATCGAGCAAGTTGATGTGAAGGTCGGGTATTTAGCTTTGGTGCTCTGCCGTCGAAGAGGAGCTTCTCATCTGAGAGGAAGCCAGGTGGAGAAGACTGGAAGGAGGCCGAGGTTGTTGCGGTAACGTCGAGGAACAACCGCGTGAAGATCCACTTAGCATGGTTTAGCTATATCAAAATCCTTCAAAGGCAACCTGCATTAACCAGAAGAATGCATGTGTCGGCGTTGGAGCCTTTGGTATTACATGGGCTATTGGGGGGAATGATTTTTTGCACTGCTGGGATTTTAGGTGGGATTTTAGGTGGCAATATAAACAGTGTAGTCATGTTTGCTATGCTCAAAAGGTGTCCATGAATCACGCGCTCTTGTACATGCTGGCGCAGTGTGGATCGAAGGAGCTGGTGCCTACATGGACAGTAGGATCGCAGCTACAAAGTTTTGGTTAGCAACTGTGAAGATTGGAAGCTGCCGGTGTTTGGGAGACTCTAAAGAGTTCAGGTCAGCTGTAAAGTTTTGGTTAGCAACTGTGAAGATTGGAAGCTGCCGGTGTTTGGGAGACTCTAAAGAGTTCAGGTCAGCTGTAGAGTGTTCAAGTGGGCTGTGTGTTCGAGGAAGGCGAGGATTGTGTAGGACTATCGTGGTTGAGGTCATTGACCTGCGAACTATCATGGAGACTTGGTGGATTGGAGTGGACAGGTCGTAGATCATTGTCGTTGTTGTTGTAAGATTGGCGGAGATAGAATTGGTGGCATGGTATGGTCGTTGTTGCGATGGTCACCTAGGGTAGCTGTAATTTCATACCCAGGCATTGAATAAAAGAGCAGTACGATTGCATGAGATGAATCTCTTGCTCTGCGTCAATTCCATCGATTCTGGAAGGGCTAGATCTGTCGATTTGGGATCTGGTGATATACCATCCCTCACCCAATCTGTGGATTCTACAAGCGCCGGATTCCTTGTCTTAGCGTTTGGCAGGCATTTTTTTGCACGCTTGAGATGTGAATTAGAAAGCTACTAGTGCATGGAAACTGCATGGAATTTAAAATTGGAGATTGGCAGCAGCGTGGATCTATTTTGGCTGTAGTGTGGAATTCCGTAGAGGCATGCAGAAGGCTATAAAATCATCGGAGGCTGCATAGCATTTGGATAGCAATGATCCGGTATTGCTATCAGCATCATCTACCAGATTTGGAAATTTTTTATTGTTTGAGAAACTTAAGTTGCAGGTTGTGGAGATCTGTAAATCAATTGGGATCTGAAAGCTGATTGGGTAAATTTTTTCTTCTAAGTTAGTTTATGCCACAATGAAAATGTGAGTCCTTGCTGATTTGAACCTATCTTCAAAAATATATGTCATCAGAAATTGCTAATTACATACATCAAGATTAGATATTGATAGCATTTCCAGCTTGTGAGAGGTTGTTTTGTTGCTCGTCGCTAGAGCCAAGGGCACTGAGACCTGCATGGCACAGAAGCCACAATCTACAAGGTTCTATAGTTGAAGAGCTGCCAAAGGGAGAAGCTTCTCACCTGTGTGGTAACGGGGTTGTTGGAGCTCATTAGATGACTATGTGGAGTTGAAAAGAAATCTCAAAGCAATATAAAGCGAGATAAGCTAGAGTTTAACAACATGTCTATATCTTTAGATATTTTTGATTCTCATGATGATCTTTTTCTCATGTCGGCATTTGGCATTGACATGGGTAGTATGTTTGAGTCAGAAGAAATTTCAGGAAAACAATGTGGTTCTGTTGATGATCACGAGAATTAAGAGGCATAGTCTATTGTGCAAGATCCTGAGATTGAAGACACACAAGCTGATCTTCAGGAAGGGTGTAAAGAGGAACAAAGTGTTGAAGATCAATGGGACGAGCCACATGAAGTTTATTGCAAAGACTTGGCAGAAAAAGAGAAAGCTAGAAAGAATTAAAATTACCATGATCTCATGAATGTTGAAGATAACATGACTGGCATTCAGTTGTTTGACATTGGAAGTAGTGAGAGGAAAAATTCTCCTATCAAGCTTGTACATTCTAAAGCATTATCAATTACCAGCCTACAATCAAGATTGAGGAGGATAAGAAAGCATTCTGTCTTTGGGAAAGAAAACTCAAAAGGGAGGTTAAAATCTATCACTACCTCATGGCAAGGAAAGTAAAGATGAAGCCTTGCCTAGGAATGAACAAGCATAGACCCTCAAGCAATAAGAATAAAATGGAAACTCTGTTACCAAGTTTTTATGTACTATTGTAAGCCTAGCTGATACTAGACCAGCAGACATATGTTATTTTTTCAGTACCCTTTCTCCATTAAGGGGGAAGCCACCTTGTTAGTGTGAAAGCCTATATGTACTAGGTTCTCCTGATTGAAGTGTAGTGTGTATTGTGTGAAGTGCTTGGGCACTCTCTACGTATATCACCTGGAGAGCCACTTAATTCATATAGTGCTCAGTTTTTATCACCTAGAACATTGTAAAACCCACCTTCCAAAATTTAAAAGCCATAACCAACCAAAAAAAATGCCAAGCTCTTTCATTTGAAGAAAAAATAACAGGAAATACTAGTAAGAAAAAGTGTATTTCCTTTAATATATTGCAAGGTATCTCAAACATAAGTTACAGAAAGAATATAGGTGCATTGGTGAAATTTTCATGAGGGATTTTTGAAGGCTAAGGTAAATAATTGTTTCTAGAAGGAAAAGCAAAATATCCATAGCTAAAAGATCGGTAACATAGGAAGATACCCTCATACGACTAAAGGAATGAGGGTCAAGTCCCTCACACAAGCCCTAAATATGTAGTCATGAAGAACTTAGTTAATTATTGTCCTAAGAAGATTTCGGGAGAAAAACCATAAAAATAAAGAAATATATTAACATGAGTTCATAATTCATGAAGGAAAATAATAGAATGGTCATACTTATGGCAAAGGTTACCATGTCGACACCTCGAAATCCTTCAAGTTTACCTAATAATATCCTTCAGAGAGGATATAATCATAGTTTGATAGGTGATGACTATAAATATCCTTATCGTGGTTGAATAATAAAGGAGGATACAAACCCTCAAACCATTGTATGCTTAGGAGCACATAGCTACCAAAGTTGAAAACTGCAAATGCATACAAAGACGATGGTAGGAATTAGAAAGGGTAGTTATCCCTAACTGCACCATGAGAAAAATCCCACCTCTCGATTCTTCAATCTAATCATGGTCGTCCCTTTTCTGCAAGATCACATGGCTAGGTGAAGGGTTGCACCCAAACCAAGTCACATAGGAATAGAATGCATGATGCTAAGGAGAGATAAATGTATCCATAATAGAAGATAATGTTACATTGGTAAATTTGTGAATGATACAATTATAAAGTTATTGTATCGATCGGAAGGAAGCCATGCTAGCATGGATTACATATATATATTCATATGATTTCTAGTTGGATGTGAAATACCCTATAAATACCCCTTTTATTAGTTGTAGTCAAGAGCTAATAAACGTATCGGCCTACTAACCTAGGTAACTCAAATAATGACATAGGGAAACTAGGTTTTAATGAAAAGATTTTGATAATGTGAGAAAAGGTTACCTCTTATCCATTGAAATTCATAAGATAAGATAAAGATGAGATCGATTGTTTCCTAACAAATGAAAATGGAAAATGTGTTGTGAGAAGAGAAATTTTGATAAATGATATTTTTATTATACTTTTTTTTTTCCTTCTCAACAAAAATTTTGATAGGGAATTCGCAACATCCCGAGTTATATGAAACAACCCACAAGCCACATATATTAGGAACTCATAGCTCAACCTAGGATCGAGACATCTGGAGACCATCGGTACTGGAGTCGGGATGCCAAACTCCAACAAGACGGATATCCCTCGTGCCTTACTATGATGAGCCACGTCTCTCAGACCTAAACCTTGGTGGATGGGATGAAAAAAAAACCATATACATGTTATGCAACTATCTCACAAAATAGAAGAAAAGATAGATCAATGACTTCAAAATCAGCCTCTTCGAGGGGGCAACATCATTTACATTAAACAAATGAATATTTTTTGGATGATACAAATGACAAGACCACCTTTCTATATATAGGAGTCTAACGGGTCACAATATAATCAGAGCGAACACAACAATAATATTCTAAGGGAACAAAAATAAAAATAGAGGTCTTCTAAGGGGCACAATAATAAAAATATGGGGATTATATGGGCACAACAATACAATAAAGGGGTTGCACTAATAACAATAATGGACTACACTAGTAGGATAGGGACCTAACATGCCCATCTCGTTAAAAGAAGTGTTGTCCTCAACACTTGCGTAGTTCTGGATGCTTCTGTATAAAATTTTCATCCTCCCATGTGGAATCTTCAGCGGGTAAGTTCTTCCATTTGAGGAGATACTCTAAAATTGATCAATTTTGTAGTTGTCGATTTCTTGTTTTTGTGACTACTTCAGGTTCCAATATGATTTTTCCTTCCTCATCAAGTTCTGGGAATATTGTTTGAATTGGGAGCTAGTAACCTATAACCTTCTTTAAGTATGACACATGGAAAACTAGGTTCACTCGTGAAGATGCAGGAAGCTCCAATTTGTATGCCATAGTGCCAATCTTTTGTAACATCTTGTATGGAACATAATACTTTGGTGATAATTTATTATCCTTCTTAGCTTTCTTAAGGGAAATTTATTTGTATGGTTGAAGTCATAGAAATACCCAGTCACCTACATCAAAACTTCTTTCACTGTGATGTTTATCTGTCTGTTGTTTCATTCTATTCTATGCCAAACTAAGGTTATCCTTTAAGAGTTGGATAACTTGTTGTTGATGCTCGATGTGATCTTCCACTACTTGAAACATAGAATTTTCTCTTAAATATGATGTGACTGATGGTGGATGATCTCCATAAAGTGTTATAAATGGAGTCATTTTTGTTGCAATATGGAAGGAAGTGGTATACCACCATTTAGCAATAGGTAACTACTTTACCCATTGTGTTTGTTTATCAGATACAAAGCAACGAAGATATCCTTACAAATATTTGTTCACTATCTCAGTTTTCCCATCAGATTGGGGATTATAAGATGAGCTATGAGCTAACTCAGTGCCCAAACAAGAAAATAATTTTGTCCAAAAATTTCTACTGAAAATTGGATCTCATTTGCTTACAATAATCTTTGGGTTTCCATGTAGCTTTTGAATTGTTTCCATAAATGCAGTAGCAACTGTACTGGTTTTAAATGGATGAGATAATGGACAAAAGTGTTCATACTTGGTAATTCTATCAACTACCACCATGATGACACTCTTTCCTTCGGACTTGAAAAATATACACAGAAAACTACATTTTTTCCTCTTTCTAAAAATTCTTATGAAATTTCAATCCAATGCTCAGAGAGAAAATTGTGATGATTTTCCCAAGATCACTTGTTTGGGATGTAATTGAGGAGCCTGCAAAAACCTTAACTTCCTTGGATCATATCTCCGCAAATATAGCGATAAAAGATTTAAAATTAGGACCCGAGGTTCACCAAGATTTTGTCTCAAATGAGTTTTAATTTCAACTTTTGAAACATCGTAGAAAATAATTTATAAGGAACATGCCACGATGACCTATTTAGAGCAGGGAAACCCTAGAACCCAAAGCTCTGATACCAAATGTTATGCAACAAGCTCACAAAATATAAGAAAAGATAGATCAATGACTTCAAAATCAGCCTCTTTGAGGGGGCAAGCTCATTTACATTACACAAATGAATAATTCTTGGATGATACGAATGACAAGACCTCCTTTCTATAAATAGGAGTATTAGAGGTCACAGTTTAATCAGAGCCGACATAACAATAATATTCGAAGGGCACAACAATAAAAATAGTGGGCTTCTAAGGGGCATAATAATAAAAATATGGGTACTACATAGACACAACAATACATTAAGGGGGTTGCACTAATAACAATAAAAAGATACACTAATAGTATAAGAGCATAACTATACCACTCAAGCTAAAAACACATTCACTATTACACTTCTTTTATAAATAATATAATAAGATTAATTAATTAGTAAATGAATATAAATTAATTATTTTTTCCTTTAGGGTATAAATCATTAATGAATTTTAGATACATAATAAAATTTAAATACATAATAAAATTAAAAACAAACTATTGATTAGTAAAACTATTTAAAATAAATGAGAATATATAAATTATAAACTCACAAAAGTTAAGAACATGTATATCTCATAGTTTTTAAAATGTTGAATTGATGTTCTATACGAACATTATTTATAGAAAATCTTGAAATCTCAATATAAACATTGAGAAGTATTACATTGAGTATTAAAAAAGACATTGAAGGTATGACTTGATGTTCAATTTAACAAATTGATATAAAATAATATTTAATTTCAATAAATCAATAAATTTTTATAATTTTTTTTTTTTTTAAGGTTTTTAAGATTTATATTTTGAATTTTGAGAAATATTTTGGCAATAATCCTATCAAAAATATTCTGTTGATATGTTTTAAATCATCCCATGAGTAGAGTTTCATTGTGCAACCTTCTAGCTCTGTTGATATGTTTTAAATCATCCCATGAGTAGAGTTTCATGCTGCAACCTTCTAGCTCTAATTGACAACTAGTGATACTGGCACAAATTTTGACAAAAAGAAATAAAAAAATATTATTTTTTTAATAAAAAATATTTTAATATACTAAATTTGATTTTTAAAATAAAATAAAAAAATGAATTAAAAAACTATTTTAATATAATAAGTTACAAGCTAGCAAAATTTAAAATAAAACTAAAAATAATTATTATCTTTGGTAAAACTTAAAAAATCCAAACATATAAATTTGGAATATAAATATAAAGTTTAAGAAAATAAGGACCCAACAATTGTTAATTTTCCATCTACGATTTTTATTTAGATCATTTGGCTCCCCTAAAATTTTATGGCCTCCCTAAACTTGCGGTGATGGAAATGACCAATCCTGAAAATGGCTCGTGCATCTTCAATACATATGTGATGTTTAGTCTTTTCTGCATGATCTGCGAGAGCTGAGGAACAAGTCCTCTCATGTTTGATGTTAGCTCTGTGTTTATGAATTCTTTGATTTATTCAGTGGCCAGTTTCACCAATGTAAGGTGTCCCACAAGAACATGAAATGGCATAAACACCTTTCATATTCTTAAGATCCACTTTCACTCATCTTAAAAAACTCCAAATAATATTTAGAGACTTGAAAGATCCTTATACTTCCTTAAGATCCTTACAATATTTTAATAAAAAATAATAAAATACCATACCATATATAGCATTATATTATATTAAATAATCTTAATATTGCTATATATTATATTAAATAATCTTAATAAAAATAATAGTAAAAAACAATATTTTAAAAAATAACTATATAATATAAAATTTAAAGTTTTACTTTTATAATTTTATTCATTAGATATAAAGTTACCATATGTATTTGCTTACAATTTCTATTTTAATAATTATATTATATTTATCATTCATATATATATATATTTCTCTTAGGTTTTTTCATTACACAAATTTAATTTGTGTTAAAAAAAAAAGATATGATATAGATTAATTTGATTTATTTATTTTTTTTTTTGAGAAAATTGTGGAAAAAAAGAAGAAAAGGAAATTGAAGCTTGAATATTTATTAAAAAAATGTTATATTAAATTTTAAAAATAAAATAAATCTTATTTTATAATAAAATATGAAGTAATTATTAATCATAATTTTTTATAAATTTGGAATAATAAATATAATATAAATTCTTATTATTAAAGGCATTTAATTTTATTTAATATTTATTATTGATGATGATAATGATGATCTAGCATTACGATGGTCTATCACATTTTAATAAGGCAGGAAACTTTTTGGAATTCTTTATAAATAAATGTTAAAAAGCACGAAGAAAAGTATTTCAAGATCACCATAATTAGATCGAAAGATCATAATTTGGAAAATATGTCAAGGATTTTGTTAGGATGACAAGTTTTTTGAAAATTAGATTGAATGTGACTATAGGATGGATGATATAAGACACCGTCCTTTTCATCTTCAACCCTCTTAGTGTCACAAAGGTGACAAACTCTTTCATTCTGTGGTGTTTTGGGAGTTGGCCAATGCCCAATTTCACTATGAAGCTCACGAGAATGTGTTCTTATTTTAGCAATGTTCATTTCTTCTTAACATTACAAAAGACAGACATATACCTTCGATTTTAAATATTGGTGTTGATAACCTCATAGCATCTTAGTTTCCTTTTTCCCTATATCTCTATATCACTCCATTATTTCTCATTAAATTTTGAAGTAATAATATTTTTAATATTATAGTTGTTCTATAAAATGATCTTGTCCTCTATCCCCTAATGGTCTAGTGAAGCTTGTGCATCCTTATTCTATCCCCTCTTAAGTAGAAGGTGGGGGTTTCCGCTAGATTTAGAAGTAATTTTAGGGAACCTCTTGCATGCCGTGTTATTTAACTTCTTCTTATACTTAAGATACCTAGTCATAAACATGCTCTCAATGGAGAAACATGTTGCTTAAATAAAGAGGATAGGATGGGGATTTCATTTCCTTTAATCTTTAGATTGTATGTTACAAATTTATTTTGGATCTATTCTATCTTCCTCCATGGTTCTTTGGAGATATTGCAACCTCAATATCACATCCATATAAAATAACAAGAGTGATGAGGGTCTCAAAGAGGAGTATTCTTTACCCCATATGTAAAGATCTATTGAATTACAATTTTTTTCAATCACATAGTAATATTTCCATCCTCCATTTATCATTTTTTGAATGCTATAATTCAAATTGAGCTTGTGATGGATATTGATTTCAATATATTTGTATAAAGAAACTTCCTCCAAGTAGTTGTTATCATATAGGAAAGTACCATATGTTAACTTTTTCGATTTAATTTTCTTGACTTTAGTTTTTCTAGCAATAATTGTCATACCCATATTTCCATAAAAATATTAGACGATTCAAAGCTACTTGCTAAGATCATAAAGGCTCTTTGTGAAATGAGAAATATAATCAACATAAAGGATAAGAGTTATGAGTATACCATTTAGCATGGGTGCAACAAAATCTACAACTTCCAAACACTCTTCTAATTTATAAACGTATATGACAAAAGGGTGGGACATAATGGCCTCCCCCTCATGACTCTAATATTGCATTTAGTTTCTTTTAACCAACCCTCAATTGTCATAAACTTTCAAAGAGTAGTGTTGTATAGCATGGTCACTACAACCCTCAAGAGAAACCATTGTCTTCCATCCTCTTCCATAGCCTTCCATCCTCTTCTATATTTTTTTCCTAGAAATGATGTCAAACTATTTTCTAGGTTCAGTGAAACCACAAAAGGTATCGATTTATTTTTTCAACATTCCTTTACAATGATCCTAAGCATAATAAGGTGGTTAATAGTTGAGTAATATGTCCTAAACCTACCTTGGCCTTTAACTTTTTCACCATGTATTTCTAGCCATAGGTTAACCTTCATTTTCCAAAATATTTCGATATAGCATGGATAATGTGTGGCTAAACATAATGGTCCTATAATTAGAGGGAATGCTTTTATTTCCACTTTAAAAGATGGGCACAATGAGGCTCTACATCCATTGCTTAGGGAAGCCTTGCTTCTTTTCGAAATTGAAGATCTTGTGTATATGAGGAATGAGTAGAGGCCCTTCCATGTTAAAAAATAATCTTGGTAGCTTTCAATATCCTCAACTTTCCCACGAGTGAGTAGATTAACCCAAAACTCATTGTCTTCCAAGAAAATATTATAATCTATTATAGTGCTACTCAAATGGTGTTTATGGCTTTAGGAAATTCATTAAGGTTTTTGAGATAAGAATTTTGGTTCTCCGAAGGAATCATATTATTTTTTAAGTTTTAGGAATTACAGTTTTCCTAAAAAACTGTATAGGATTATATTTAGAAAGGTTTAGCATATGCTCTTTGTTTTTATTTATAAATTTGGTTTTTGTTTGTTTGTCAAGTTGTTTGTGATTCTTTGGCCTTGATCTATGGCTTCAGGAGCCGTGACCTAGGGGTATCTAAACCATCAATGTCACCAGGGGATCGCACTAGGTTACACTAGCCCTACACTGACTGTATTTTTTAGCATGTGTCCTCCCCCTAACACAGGGCACAACCAACCCTTGTGAGTTTTGATCCTGGGTCGCCTTGCTGATGAGGCCCATCCTTATCTGATTGTGCTAATGGAACTTGACTCTTTTTTTTTATACAATGTCTTTTTTTTCATTGACGTTTCTACGCATTTATCAAGATTTAAATATTTTTTTGGAGAATAATTAGTCACTTTTTTAGCAATTTTACAATCATTATTATATGAGGAATTTGTGGTTCTATTAGACTTTTTATATGGCACATTGATAGAGAACTTGTTATTGGAAGTGGAGAAGGTTGTAGTAAAATTATTATAGAGGTTTTAGATATTATCCTTATAAGCTAAGAGGTGTAAACACCTATTTAAATCCTTGAAGAAGAGATCCATTTTACTTTTGTCAAAAAGAAGGTGTCTTTAATTCTCATATTTCTCTTGCGTTAGGGTTAAAGGTATCCTATCAAAGTCAAGCTCATGCTCATTTAAGAGGTCAAAATTTACAATTTGGCTGGAAATAGGGATATTAGTCCATGATCCACACCATTACTACCAAGCCCATGAATACAGATCATCTAGTTGAAATTCTTCTATTCAATTATGCAACTTCAAATTATAAGGTTTTGAAAACTATAAAATTTGACAAGCTCAATAACAAATAAATTATCAGTCAAAGGCTTCATATTTTCTTTTTGTATCTACTAACTAAAGCAAGGTCTTCAACTTGCCAAAAAAAATATTAGGGCCGAATCATTACTTAGAAGAATAACTTGATGAGTTGGAATTGTAATATTAACATGAAAAGGAAAGATATATTGTCTTATTTACAATCATTGACATAAAAACATATATTAATATGAAAATGAACAATTTATATTATTAATTTTAAATCATAGAAAAATTTATATAAAGAATAACAAATATGGTTGTTAATTGAGTTTATTTTGAGTAATTCTGAAAAGCAGTTAGATGTTCCCAATCAAATTCAATTACAGCACATTGTAATGAGTTCATAATGAGTTCAAGCCTTGTTTTTGAACCTGAATTTGTTACACCAGGACATTATTTCATCTCACATTCTCACTATTCATTATTGTAAATACTATCTTAATTTTTATATCAAAATATAATTATGTTTGCACTCAGATAAACCTTTAAGACGCAGCTTCGTTGATTATGTTTGAACTTAAACATTCACTGTTCCCCAACAATTAGCAATTTTGTTTTATTTTATTTCTTCTCTCCACATATATATATATATATCATAAATATAAATATAAATATGAATAAGTGATACATATACGGAAATAAAACGCTTATATCTATATGATAAACAATGTGTCAACCATCTACATCTATCTTTTATTGTAACACATGTAGTTTTAAAAAATTACAGTCTATCATGTTTTAATAAGCTGAAGTTCAACTGGACGAGAGCTGTGTCGACAAGACCTACAAACATCCAATAGCCAAAACAAAACCAAATAATTGGATCCAAACATTCCATCGCTGAAAGTGTCAAGATACTTACGGGTAAAACGCCTACATTATATCATATACAATGGCAGATTTTCAATCCTGATATTTAAACTCCAGTCCGAGCTCGAAAGCGAAGATTCCTGTCTCAAAAAACTAGCTAGTAATGACAGATTTTGACTCCTCAACTTTCAGACTCCGGCCCGAGCTGGAAAACGAAGATGCCCGTCTCAAAGAAATAGCCTGCAAAGGCTTGTCTGTGAGGCGTATGATACTATATGAGCATGCGCCCATAAGTGTCCCGGTGATGGGACCAACGAGGTATACCCATATAGCTTTGTAGTTATTGCTCACTATGGCTGGACCAAGAGACCTCGCCGGATTCATTGATCCTCCAGATATTGGTCTGCCAACAACAGTAATTTTACTCAATATCTTCCGTTACAAAAAAAAAATAGATGAGATTTAATTCATAATAAAGTTGAAACAAAGGTCGAGGCGAAGCAGCTCACCCTGCAAAGATAGAGCTTATCATCACCATCGAGCCAACTGCTATCCCTGCAAGCTCTCCTATCTGCATGATTTACAATCAAAACAGCGGCTCTGTCACTATTGAACGTTTAATAGTCCAGTATGGACACATTAAAGGCTCTGGGGTGGACTGCACATTTGCAGGGCATTCAGAAGATAAATGCATGGCCAGTAGATTGGTAATCTGTTATTTGATATGATTTAAGGCAAAATTTTAAAGTTAGGAACTTAAATCGAAATTATTATTATTATTAAAATAATTTTAAAAATTATAATAAATGGTTATATATATATATATATATATATATATATATATATAACATTGTAAAAAAATATTATTTTTATAATTTTAAAAATAATTTTCACAGTTCAAATTATTAAAATTAAATTTGTTTTAATTTTAAATTTATAAATATCCATTAACTTTAAAACAATTAGAATTTTTCCGTATTAAGAAACCATTTATGTTAATTTGATTTGTTATTTCACATTATTATTATTTATTATTTTCCTATGTTTAATCAAATTGTCAATGATTAATATGATAAGGGGAAGTGGCTGGTGTGAGATAGGGTCTAATGTATTTCACACTTAGAAAATGGAGATGGTTAGGGCACAATCAAGTCGGTTAATTATATCTTTCATGTTGATTATTTTTTATTTCATTAGTTAGGTCATTTTTTTATATTTTATTGTTAATTTTTATAGTTGTAATTTGTCATAAACAAGGATAATAGTTTTGAGAAGATGTTAAAAATGAGAAATAGGTCAGGAAATTTACATTGGATTGGAATTATTATTTATGTTTTTTTTCATTTTCAATCCTTTTGATTGTTGGTCTATTTATATTTTGAGGAGTAAATGGTTATTTTGAATTGCTATGTATAGTGTTGTTTTATGCGGTGATTATATGTATCACTCTTTGGATGCTATCTAGAATTTATTTTCATAAATAAGTTTTGATTTTATATTTGGCTTTTCTAGTGCACTCTTCTACATTGGGAAGCAACTTACCATGTTCATAACCTCATCCTTATTTTAGAGTCCAATTGGTTGTAGAAAGTGCTCAAAAGTACTAACCTTCCAAAGATTTGTAAGGAAACAAAACAAGATGAGGAAAGAAGATGCAATGCAAGCCTGATTCTTCTCTTAGAGTCCAATTGGTTGTAGAAAGTGCTCAAAAGTATTAACCCTCCAAAGATTGGTAAGAAAACAAACCAAGTTGAGGAAGGAGGATGCAATAGTTTATATTGAATGGAAGTTGTTAGATACCAAAAGTTAGAAACAAATGGACTAGACATAGCAAACACATATTGTAGATTTGACATAGCAAACACATATTGTAGATTTTTATTAGCAACTCAAAATCATAATGAGTAAGGTGTTTATGTGGCAATGAAAAATCCAATAATAAAATCCTTGTTAGTATCGATTGTATGTAACTGTAATTAAAGAAACTAATTTTCTCTATCTTTATTTGTGTTTTCTATACAATAAATAAAAGTCAATAAATAAAAAATTTATAAATTCAACCAAATTTTATATTATTTTTAAAAACACAATGTCATATATTTCATTAACATGTTAGAAAGCAACTTCTTTAATTTAATATTCTTAAATGAAAATAAACATTTTATTTTAATTTTTAATAATATTAATATATATTTCTTCCTCACTTTTATATATATATATATTAAAATGAAAAATGTTTAATATAAAAAAGAAAAACAGATTACATCTATGCAAAATAACCAAAGTTTAATGTATGATTCCCAGCTCAAATGCCTAATGGCTTTCGAGTCCCCAATCTACGAATGGGGTGGACGGATTTTGCACAAAAATTTCCCTGAATTGCAACTCTAGAGGCGAAGGGTATTTCATTCTTCAATTCTATGAAGAGCGCGGCGTTTTTTTCAATCCCCAGTTCTATGAATGGGCTAGACGGATAGAAAAAACCCTGGAAGTGGGAAAACCCTGGAAGTGCGAAGTTTTCAAAAAGATCAAAGGCTATAAAGAGCGTGAATAAATGTTAGACACTCCTTCATGGTAGAGGTAGATCACCTTGCCTCTCATGAAATCTTTTTGGGGGTTCTATGTACAGTATTTTAGACAAAGTAGTTACCGCACTGCTATCGGTTGCAACTGCCGAGGTGACGAACATGAGCACGAAGGAAACCACGACTTCCATTGCCAAGGCCTGCAGAGCTGTCCCGGAAGGAATAGTTATACCCATGTTTGTTACAGGGCTAAACATAACACGGAGTGCAAAACACGCTGTTATTGACCCGCCCAATTGAGCTATAATGTAAGCCGGTACCTGCACATGATCAATAACCTACTGAGATCTGTGTATTCAAATTCTTGACCCAGACCAAAGGATTTACTCAGATTGTGAGAAAGTAGTCACCTGCTTCCATGGAAAATGCCTTACTGTTGCAAATGCAATGGTCACTGCAGGGTTCATGTGAGCTCCAGAAATGTGGCCAACTGAATATATCATGACCGTTACTATCATACCAGAAGCCATAGAACCCGCAAGCTCCGACAGTAATGGCCGACTGCCGTGATCCAATATTGAGGAACCACATGTTACAAAAACCAGAATAAAGGTTGAAATTATCTCTGCTGTTATCTGCAAATGGATTCCATGGTAAAGAAATAATCAGACTGTGTTTTGTTAAGGTGTAGTTAAATTAAAATTGGTTGGCAAAAGGAGTAAAGGGTCAGAAGATAGGCAGATGAAGTGACCATGGTGAAGAGAGAAGAGATAAGAAGAAGCAGCTGAAGAAACATTTTATTTAGTCTCTTGTTCACATGTGGATGAGAGGGGAAGATTAGTTTTCAAAGATGAAAAGCCTTTCCTCATAGATATAAGGATTGTACAGTGTTGGATTTCAACTGAACTGTTTGTATGAGGGTCCTTAATCCCATCCACTAAAGTACAGTTTAACAAATAATTTGTTTATAAAAGCAGGGAAAAAAAGTATTTGAGGAAAAAAAAAGAAGAAAAAGGTTGGATTTCAACTGAATTTGTTGTATGAGGGTCCTTAAGTACAGTTTAGCAAATAATTTGTTTATAAAAGCAGGGAAAAAAGGTATTAGGGGAGAAAAAAAAAGAAAAAGGCCATAGAAAAGATTTTTATTCAAGATTCAAAGCTTAATAAAAACAAATTATAAAATATTTTCATCATATTCAATATATCATTTAAATTAAAACATAGAATTGAACTAATGATTTTATATCAAAACTACCTTAACAAAACCTCTTATCACATCTATCCAAGACCCATACCCATAAACAAAGCATGACTTTAGAAAAAAATTATAGTAAAATTCACCATGGACGATTTTTATTCCGGATTCAAAGCTTAATAATCTCATAGTTAGATTAATATATATGAGATGGAATAGCATATGGAACCGTAAGACATACCTTTCGAAGGAGGGTAGGTGGAACAAAATCCATGAAGCCGTTGGGGCAGTGTTTAACTTTTCTATACAACGGGGAGCCTTCTTTCATGTTTGCAGCCTCCTGGTCTTCCATTTCATGGCCAGAAATGTTCATTAGCTGACCTGAACCGTTCTCGGCATCCATTTCTCTGAGATTATGAAGGTATGTGTAAGTCAATAAAAGGGTTATATCATATTAGGTTAATCTCTGCATATAACAGGAGGATGAAATGATAAAAAACGACTACGAACAACATATCACTTTCAAAAAAAATAAAAATCTCTGAACATAAAAAATCACGAATCATGGGGAGAAATTACGAGCAGAGAAGCTGTGAGATCATCACAGCAGATGTTGTATGGAAAAAGTAATATATTGATGTCCAGTTGCACGAAGGAGTATGAAGGGACGAAGAGAGCTCTCCTAATTGCAGCTATATAACATGAGAAGATGGGCTTGTGGGATGAGAAGCTGGGGTCCGGTATGTCTATTTCAGGGAACCAGGGAATTTCGCAGTGAACACGCATCTGCCATTTACAACTATTCACTGATAAAGTTGATTATTCAACAAAAGGGTCAAACAGGCCCGGGATAAAGTATCGTCCGATGTCAATTATTATACTGTATATATGATCCATATTGTGCATCATACATTCTCCATTTCATCTATATACCAGGACACAAACAGGTTCTGCCATTGCCATTTGTGCCCAGTGTGGGAAGAGATCCATATATGTACATCTGATCACACCGTAACAATGAAGTCAAGGAAAATTATACAGTTTCGGAAAAAAATATTATACTTTTAAAGGAATCATATAGATAAGATTGTGCAACAATATATCATTTTAATCAAGATCATGGAAAATCATATGGGTTCAGAGAAGACCAATTAAGTTAGTATTAGGTGAGATTCTGGCTCAGTTGCTGAAGTGCTCATGCACAACCATGATATTTTGGATATAAAATAAGCTCCAGCTAGGGGCACTAATCTAGGAGGAAAACAAAAAGTTCTATGATTTGTTTTTAATAAAACGCAATAACATATGAAAACACCATACACAAATATTAAAAACTCTTTCTGAATTAATTTACAAAAATATCTTTTAAAACTTTGTTTCATTCCTAATATGAAACACCATCCACAAATATTAAAACCTCTTTCTGAATTAATTTACAAAAATATCTTTTAGAACTTTGTTTCATTCATAATGAAGACATGACATACCAACAAAATAAATCAAATCTTGACACGATATGTAATGAAATTTAACACTATACTAGCATTATGGAATCTCTCATTGCATGGGTGTTCTCACTAGATAAAAACTAGCTTCAAAATATCATTTCCTGCTTTCTTGGAGTATAAACAATCATTTACTGTTTATTTAAATTATTGTGTCAGAGATGTCAAGTCTTATTAGTCCAATTAGTCGAGGATGGTTTTTCTTATCAAGGCGATTCACCATCAAAATTGTATCAAAATTGTTATTCACTGTTAGGGAGAGGAGACAGGCTAAAATTTAGTCAGTTTAGGGTTGGTGGGTTTACACAAGATGCTATTCTAAAATGATTTGCAGCTGTTTATAATGAGATTTTTTTGGAAGTTTTTTTGTTGGGTTTTTTCGGTCAAAATCTGGCAACAATTTATTGGAATCGCAAGTTTGATAGCTAGTTTGTGCACAATCAAGGCCTCCAAGGGGTTTTTCAGGGTGCTGAATCCAAATATGCAGTTAAAAAACCATTTTAACTGCAACAAATCAAGATTTAACCTCAATTTCTTCCATTCCGTCACCGAAATCTCCAAAAAATCACATTATAAACAATTCTAAATGATTTTTACGACTTAAATACCATCTTAACTTAATTTTAACAACTTAAATACTCGTAGGTCAAATTTCTGAAACCACAAATCAAACCTAATTAATAAATACAGATCACTTTGACCAAAAAAGTTATCCGATCCAGATAAACCCTGATGAGATATTTTACGTAATTTCCAACGATTACTAAGTTTACATAAACGTCGAAACAGTCCAACCTCGTTGCTCCATATTCTTCGCTATCAATAGTTACTTATGCAGACAATCTTCTCCACTCCGCTACTAAAATTATTCCACCGACTGAACAGTGGAATTTTAACTGGTGTGGTTACTTTTAATTCGTGTGAGCGAAATCTGCTGTCAGTCGGTCGGCGGGTCCTGCTTTTAATGAATCCGACAAGCAAACCGACACAAGACATGTGGCTCGACCAAATGAATCCCAGTTTCGGAAATGTGCGAAGATTGTTCAGACATGTGGCTCGACCAAATGAATCCCAGTTTCGGAAATGTGCGAAGATTGTTCAGAAAGTGAAGCACATGGGTCACTTTTCACGTTTTAATTATCGTCAATATTCTTCTTTCCATATTAGTTTAGCATAATTTAATCATGTCAAGCATATTGCTAATGATATTATTATTCCATATAATTAACTTTTTTATAATTTAAAGTGTCAAATTCCATATTAATTTTGCGTAATTAAATCATGTCAAGAATATCGATGTTGGTATTAGATTCAATATTGTCGATAATGGTGTTCTCAATATTATCCATTACGTCTTTTTGTAAAACATCAATCATGCATAAAATTATTTGACCTTGCCAAAATAGTGCTGTAAGGTTAGATATAACTATTGATATATCTATAAATGTAAATATTCATATATGAATATATCTGTATATGTAAATGTTCAATGTTTAATTTTATGTAAAAATATATTTTAAAATACAATAGCTTCTCTACAACCATTTTAATTATAATTTAAAATTTAATAAATTAAAAAATCTCTTTCTTAAGCGTAGTAGCAAATTATTAGGATTAAAGTTTCTTTGGCGACTAAAAGGGTAGAGTTTGATCTAGATATAGTAGACTCCGAGCATATAATTTAAAATTTAATAAATAAAAAAAATCTCATTCTTAAGAGTAGTAGCAAACTATTAGGATACAAGTTTAGTTGTTTTTTTTGTTTTTTTGTGTTTTTCCTGGGCTGATTAAAAGGTAGAGTTTGATTAAAAGGTAGAGTTTGATTTAGATATAGTAGACTTTAAAGATGAGCGTTTCAAGTGATATTTTTATTATTGAATTAAGGTTTATGTGGTTTATATAAAGTTTTTGAGACATGTTTTTGGTGATAATCATATTAAAATTTATTTGTTGATGTGTTTCAAACTAGCAAGTGTGGTTCATTGTCAGGACAAGATGAAGAACCAAATCACGGAAACAAGTTAAATATAGAGACCGATCATTCCAATGGCTAGAAAGAAACAACTACTTTTGACCAAAGAAAATGGGTACTAGTGCACGTGTGGTATTCTGTCCATGTCGTACATGCTATGTTGAGGGCATGTGGTATTGGGTATGTGCATGTATTATGTGTGTTGTACATTGGGTATAGATGTTTTTTGTCATGTTGTACGCCAAGTGTAGGTGTATGTATTGTGTTATGAATTGGATGTAGGCGTATGTATTGTATTGTATACATTGGGTGTAGGTGTATCTGTTGTATGTTAGGTGTAGGTGCATGTATTGCATGGAGTTGTATGTCGTCTGTGGTCATATGTTTGTGATGCCCACTATGTATATGTGCACCTGGTTAAGGAGAAGGAATTGCGTGTTTGTCAGGTGTGGTAACTGATCGAGTGTGCATACGAAATAAGAACAAAGAAAGAAGTAAGGATCAATAAAAGGATAAGTATCGGTATTTTATTTCAACTTTATTATACGTGTGATTTATGATTATTGTTTATGATGATTACATGTGAATTATGACTCTAGTTTATGATGGTTAAATGTGATTTATGATTTTGATGGTTATGTTTTGAGTTAACCTGATATGATATTTTTATACATGATGCTAGTTTGACTTGTCGTGATAGGTAGTAAATAGGATTGCAAGTGTATCTTATTGAGAAGATACCAATGATGTATGATTTGAAGTTATTTCAATTTATTTTCAATCTAATGGAAGTTATGTGCTTGTTATAGGAAGCATGAAAATGCCTCGTTGGGTGGTTAAAACCAACTACAAGAATTAGCAGCAGCAGCAAAGGAATTGAAACATGCAACAATATGTTTTTTAAGCACTTCAGGAAGAAGGCCATTATGGGACGCTGGTACCAAATTGTGTACATTGATTTCCATGAGCATGCTATGACCGATATGATGGTTTTGAGGCAGATATATGCCTTGGTTTTTGTATCTTCAGATGTGAGGATTTCTTGCCAAGGGATGGACTACCTGGTATGGGGGTGCTAGCAGAACTTGAAAGGTGAGTGACTGCACAGAAGGGTTAATTGGATTTCCCAAGGGACTGTGTAGCAAAGAAGGGAAGGCCCGGGATGGATTTGTTTTGGTCATGAGAATTGCTAGATGGAATCAGATCCACATTGGGAGTGGGCACTAGAACAATGAGCTAGTAACTATTCATTGAGAGGACAATTGGTGCGGGATTGCAGCGCTAGACATCGATGTACCTTTGACTATGGCAGTAGATTCTAGACTTCCTCGGAAGGAGGTGAATCCTGGTACTACTTTGACCGTGGAGATGTGAGCCACTGGATCCCCTTCTTGATTGGTACAGGCATCGTATCCTTTATTTTTTGGTTTACCGAATGTGCATGTGTATATGTGGATTGTAAATATCCTAATGAGTAGTATTATAAAGCTCTAGTAAATGGTATGCTTGTCATGTTTCAGTAGTGTTCATTTAAATACTGCGACGACCTATGTTATAAATCTCCATGGGTAGTATGTTATGTTTTCAATAGTATTGTTGGTTATAGGTGTCATTGAACACCGAGGATGGTGTTCCCCCAAGGGGGATGGTTGTGTAACAACCCTGGTGAAAATTCCATGTAAAAATATATAAATACCATGGATGATGGGACATGTATTCCAAGCTGAATGGTCGGCACGACATCCTAGTGGGTGTTCATTTGGTTTTTTATGGTTAACGAAATTGGCAAAGGGAATGGCTAAGGCATTAAAGAGGCAAAAATGTATTTTGACACATTTATTTATGAAAATAATGGAAATTAGGAAAAAAGGAAGGTGAAAGGTCACAAGTTGCATGTGAGGAGGAAATTGAAGGAAAATAATGGAAAATGAAGAAAATAGAGGCCTCATTAATAAAAAGGCTTCTCAGGATTAGTCAGTTCAGTGTTGGAGCTCTTTCATTATTCTTTCTCTCTCTCTCTCTCTCTCTCTCTCTCTCTCTCTCTCATAGCCTTGGGTACTTAGAGTTTTCTTAGAGCACTCTTGGCAGGTGTGGCATACTTGGATTCTTGGAGCAAGAAGGCAAAGGAAGAGAAGGAAGGTGTAAGAAGGCGTCGACATCAACAACTACATCATATTTTCTTGCATGTACCAAGTTGCATATTGATTTCTTCACTAGTTTTGATATGTATGGAAAATGCATGTGGTTTCTTGGTTTTGATCTATCATTGGCATGAAGGATTGCCTATATTGACAGTGGATTTGCTAGCCTTTCCATTTCTTGGATAGTCACATGGAGATTGTCGGATTGTTTCCTTATTTTGTTTTGATTACTTCTCATGTTTCCTGAGCTTGGGTTGAGTTATTAGTTCCTAGAAGCCTTGGTTGGACAAACACCTTAGAAGCCTTGTAACGGATTGGGTTGAGTTACTAGTCCTGGAAACCTTGGTTGGACAAATGCTCTGTAAGCCCTGTAACAACCTAGTTTGAGTTACTAGTCCTGGAAGACATGGTTGGAAAAACGCTCTAGAATGCCTTGGTGGGTTGAGTTACTAGTCCTGGAAGCCTTGGTTGGACAAATACTTTGGATGCCTGACAAGAGTTGTGGGTTGAGTTACTAGTCCTAGAAGCCTTGGTTGGAAAAATTCTCTAGAGCCTGGCAATAGTCGTGGGTTGAGTTACTAGTCATGGGAGTCAGGTTGGAACAAATGCTTTGGAGCCCTGGCTGGCTGGGATAGAGACCAATCTGATCATGGTTTTTTGATGTTCGACCATGAGTGGAATCATCATTTGATGGGTTGAGGTGGATGGCCTTTGGAAGCTCTGGATGTGTTTTGATTGATGTGTTCTATGAGATCCTGCATTCATGCTTGAAATATGGCACGAGGGTGAATGGTTGAAGAGAGATTTGGCTCAGCCATTCTATTGTCGGGTGGAATGTGAAAGTCCCATCCCAGGTTTGGATTTTACATCATTAATGAAAGGGTATTCCTCCTTGTATCCCTATGAGCATTATGATGGACTATATGTGGTTTATATGGCTATTATTTCATTGGTATTTTTGTCCCTATTATGTTGATTATGTATGTATTTTATGATAGTAGTTATGTATGGCTCCCATCATGTTCTTACTTGTTATTGAATGATAAATGTGTCTATGACCTAATGGATGAAATGGTAGCTAATGTGATAAGGAGACAATTCTTCATAGTGAATCTTAGATAAGTATGAGACCCCTATACTCATATATGTTATTTACACTTGTAGGTTGGATATATACTAAGTGTTTGAAAAAATGTCTCTCATGGCAAGTATGGGTCCGGTTAAGGTCTTGATCATCTCATTTCTTTTGAATCATTGTTTCCCTGTCATTTTCATGATTCTAAGAATTCTTTCCATTACGGGCAATAACCTGGGCCCTGGGCCTAAAAAAGTGGCTCAAATCCCAGAGTTGTTGGCATATCACTGACCATTTTGGTCCACAATTGCTAGTAGGTAGGCCTATGAGAGTGACTTCGGGATTCTGATCACTCCCTTTCCCATGGCATGAGAGTGACTATGGGCTAAGAGGTCTAGAACAGGAGCAGGACCCAGGAACAAGTTGTCTGAGTGGGTGACTTGTCTTCTGAGGGTTTTGTTGATGATGTTGGATGAATGTATGTGATGTTTCGTTGTTTCCATTTCATTGATTCATATAATATCATATTTGCTTCTCATCGTGTGTTTACCCTGGTTGGTCGATTGCTTGGGTATATGTGGGAGGAGGGTCTTACATACTGCATGCACCATTGATTTAATTTAGATGATTTTACAACTAATAGTACATTGTCCTTGAACTCTAATCTCAACTGGGTCTTTCTCTTATATGACATGCATGAGTTTATTATGATTGAATCTTCAGTTTACTGGTTAAGCAGTGCAGGTTACACCCCACTACTGGATCTCCTACTATTTCCTCCATCAGTTGGAACTAGTTTAACTGAATTTTAACTAGGTAAACTGAATTACATAATTACAACTCAAAAGAACTCAACCTGGGCCCCTAAAATTTAGGAACGACTCTACATGAATCTAGATAGACTCGCAACTTGAATGAACTAAGTCATATAATTCAAATTAACTTAGTTAATTATTACAACTTTCTATGTCAATTAGAATTACAATTTAGTTCATATTTTAATTCAAGGACAAAATTAGATTAGGATTTTCTTGTTGCATTTTTTCAACACTCCCTCTCAACAATAAAGGGATTATCTGCTATTATGATCCTACCTCTATGAAACTTGAATTTGCATCTTTAGAATGCCTTTGTGAAAATATTTGCATCCTACTCCTCTGTAGGAATGTACTCCAGCAACATGATTCTCCTCTGCACACAAACTCGTAGATGGTGATACCGAATGTCAATATGATTAGACTAATCATGAAAATATTTGTTCTCGGAGAGTTTGATACAACTTTGATTGTCATAGTAAATCATTGTAGGATCCATTTGTTGACCAAATAACCCAACAAAGATCTTCCTTGTCCAGATAGCCTCACATGTTGCTTGACTATCGGTGATGTACTATGCTTGTGTTGAACTGAGTGAAGTTGATGTTTGTTTCCTCATGTACTAAGAAACTACTACTAACCCAATACTGAAGCTTCCCCTTGATGTGCTCTTCGTGACAGATGGACTTTGTGCCCAATCTGCATATGTGAAGCCTTCAAGCTTCACTCCCTTTGTCCATCTAAACCAAAGACCAAATTGAGTGGTGCCTCTAAGGTATCTCAACACATGCTTAGTTGCCTTCCAATAAACTTTGGTTGGCTTAACCATGGCTTGAATAAGTTGGTTAAGTGAAAAATACATTTTTGGTCATGTGTTCACCAAATACATAAGTGAACCCGCAAGTCATCTATAAATAGTAGCCTCCACTACTTCACGTGAAGGAACAATTTCCTTCCTCCAATTACCTGCTACAGGAGTCTCCATGGGTTTCTTTCTCTCCATGTGGAAATTTTTCAAAATATCATTGGCATACTTTCCCTGAGAGACAAACAGTTCCTCATCTCCTTTCCACACTTCTATACTAAGAAAGTAATTTTGAGCCTCAAGTCCTTCATCTTGAATTCTCTTGCAAGATCCTCTTTGCAAGATTTTATCAACTTCTCATCACCTATTAGAATAAAATCATCGACATATAATACTATAATAAATAGTTTACCTTCAACCATAATATGGTAAAGGTTTGTTTTTTCATCACTTTAGGTGAAGCCCAACCTGGTAAAATAATTGTCAATCCTGGTGTACCAAGCATTGGGTGCCTGTTTTAGTCCATATAGTGCTTGCTTGAGTTTGCACAAATGTGAATCTCTGTCGAAGGTATCAAATCCTTCTGGCTTCTTAATATACACCTCTTCCTCAATTGTACCTTGAGGAATTATTTCCTCACATCCACCAAATGTATCTTCCATCCCATCTACGCTAACAGTGCTAGAATAGATCTGATTTATGAGTACCTTGTTATTGGAGAAAAGGTCTCATCATAATCAATTCCCCCCACCTAAGAAAATCATCTATCCACAAATATGGCCTTTTGTTTCTCGACACTCCCATATGCTACTTGTTTTACCTTGTAAAGCCATCCAGAACTTACCACTGACTTGTCTTCTAGTCAAGGGACAACTTCCCAAACATTGTTTCTGATAATGGATTCATACTCCTCAACCATGGAATCAACCCATATTGTTTTCACACTACTTCCTCAAATGAGGATGGCTCGTTGTCTACACTCTTGGTCATCAGATCCATGTAGCCATTATATTGATCTAGTGACCTCCTCTGCATGCGTTGTCATGTGGGTGCTCCCACATTCTCTCTAGCATCATGCATCAACCTGTGAGCCTCTATAGTGTGCTTCCTTCCATATCTGGAAATCTTTGCATGAGTGGGTGTTTCCACTCTCTACTCCTATACATGTGGCTGCTTCACATCATCTTGAGGTTCCTTCTTTGGAGATAAAATCTCCTCATCTACATGTAACTGAAGCTCCCTCTCAAGAGAACATTTCATGTTCTTCTCTTCATCGAACTTCACATCTCTACGAACCATTGTCATCATATTGGATGGCAGGTACACTCGATAGTTGTGAGGTGTATTAGTGTACCCCAAAAATATACCCAACTTAGCTCATGGCTCTAGATTTTTTCATGCATCCTTGGTAACATGACAATAGACTGATGAACCAAATATAACGAAGTGTGCCACATCTGGCTTCTTACCTGACAAAATATTCTTGTGGTTACTCATCACCAAAATTCGATGAGGGCTTATGTTCTACAAATAAACAACTATGTTGCATGCTTCAGCCTACAAGTGGAATGGTGGTCCTTGATCATGTAATGTCACTTGTGTTTCTCCCACAATACTTTTGTTCTTCCTTTCAGCCACCCCATTTTGTTGTGGGTTATGAGATGCTTCTTGAATTCATTCAACACATATTCTACACCATATCACTTCTTAGAGATTTAATTTTCCTACAAGTATATTTCTCGACAAGTGCTTTAAATTCACAAAATTTAGTGAACATTTGATCTTTCCTCTGCATGAAGAAAATACAACACTTACGAGAAAAATCATCAAAAAATATTACATAATACCTATGATTGGCCATGCAGGTTGTTGAGAATGGTCCACACACATTGGAGTGAACTCTATCAAGGATCACTTGTCCTCAATTATCTTTATCATGAAAGCATGTATAGCCTTTGCATGTGTTTCTCTACTCTAGTGTACCCTTGGGAAGTCCAATAGAAATTTGTTGCATGATCTTCAAAGCTCCATGGTGCAAGTGACCCAATATTCTATTCCACAACTCACTGATGTCTCGACTCTGCACCATCTCTGCTTTAGTCCTCAAAGTATCATAGTCTTATACATCCAATTTGTAGAGGTTCTTCACCCAAACCCTGATCCGCTTCACTTGTCCTGAGGCTATGTGATGAAGGAAAGCCTTTCCCTGGCTAAATATCACATCGTAGCCATAGTCCTACAACATGGCAACTAAAATCAAATTCTTCTTCAAACGTGGAACACCCATGACATATTTTAATGTGAGAGGAGAGCTATACTCCCTTTGGAAGGTAACAATACTCATGTTGGTTGCGCTATACCTATCATCATCTCCCATCTCGATGTGCATCTGGAGGTCCTTCTCCTCCAAGTCACTAAAGAACTCTTTGTTGTTGGTCATATGGAATGAGGCTCTACTATCCAGGTACCACACATTACCCATCATCGATGTCGCCATGCAAGTGATGAGAGTGAAATCCATTTCGAATTGTGAAGCAACAGCTTCACGTGTCGCTCCTTCTGAGACATTGTTATTGGCCTTGTTGTGTTGTTACTTTGTGGCACACTGTCCCATCTCATGATAGTGAAAACATTTAATCTTTGACATGTCATTCATCTTGCCACCCTGATTGGAATCTGATTTGGAATGGGATGTCTTCCCCTTCTGTTTCTTCGCCTTTCTAGCTAAGGCACAATTCTCCTCATTGTTGTTCCTAGATGAGGATCCATCCTTGGTGTTCCACGGAATCTCTTCTTGTAACAAGTAAGACCACAATAGCTAACACTCTAATATCTTCTCCCTCCTATTAATTGAGTCCTAGTAGTTGTGCTAGCTCTTGGGAAGTCCTATAAATTCTAGGATCACCAAGTCGTCCTCAGAAACAATGACACCGACACTTCAAAGCTCATCTCAACTTTGGGTGCACTTGGTTAAGTACTCTGATGTCGTATGTCCCTCCTCCATCATCATATTTTTGAGCTTGTGCTTCAGTTACATCTTCATGTGGTCACTAGTATTATTTTGAAACAGGTCTCTCAAGACCTTCCACATTGCAAATCGAGTTTCGTTTCCTTGGATATCCGCTACAATTTGATCTTGAACTCCTTGTAGGATAATCCTTCTCACCTTTGCCACACACTTTCTCCACTCTTCCAGATCCTGAGCATTAGCTAGCTTAGGAATATCATTTTCTATGAATTCCTTAAGATTGTTGTCTTCCAACACTACCTCCATCCTGTCCTTCCAAGAAACATAGTTCGAACTACCCTCAAGGGAATATTGAAGTCTCAATCTGTATAATGAAATATTATTATCTTTGAAGTATGATACTGCAAATTCAATTTCTCCTACAAAAGACAAACCTCTATTCTCCTCTTCTATATTGATTTCATGTAACAACCTTGGTGAAAATTCCATGTAATAAAAGTAAATAAAGGAAAAAATAATGACCACGGTTGATGGGACACTTATTCCAGGTTGAATGTTGGGTAAGAAATCATAGTGTGGGTGTTCATTTGGTTATTAATGGCTAAGGAAATTGGCAAACGAAATGGCTAAGGCCTTGGAAAGGCAAAATAACATTTTTGGCACATTTCTTTATGAAAATAATGGAAATTAGGAGAAAAGGGAGATGAAAGGTCATAGGTTGCATGTGAGGAGGAAAATGAAGGAAAATAATGGAAGATGAAGAAAATAGAGGCCTCGTTCTTAAAAATTATTATGAGGATCAGTTGGTAACCTTTTGTCAATTCAACTTTGGAGCTCTCTTATTATTCTCTCAAGTCTCATACTCTTGGATACTTAGATTTTTGTTGGATCATTCTTGGGGGGTGTGGCATACTTGGATTTTTGGAGAAAGAAGGAAAATGAAGAGAAGGAAAGCACAAGAGGACATTGAGATCAACAACTACAATGGATTTTTCTTGTAGGTACCGAGTTGAATGTGTGTTTTCCTCACTAGTTTTGGAATGCATGACATACGCATGACATTTGTTGGTTATGATCTGTCATTAGCATGGAGGATGGTTGGGATTGATAGTGGATTTCCTAGACTTTCCATTTCTTGGATAGCCATGGTGATTGTGGATTTGTTTTCCTTTTTTTTTTTTTGTTTCTCATGTTTCCTTAGCTTGGGTTGAGTTATTAGTCCTGGAAGCCTTGGTTGGACAAACACACTAGAATCCCTGTAACAGCTTGGGTTGAGTTACTAGTCCTGGAAGCCTCACTTGGACAAACACTCTAGAAGCCCCTAGTGGGTTGAGTTTCTAGTCCTCGAAGCCTTGGTTGGAAAACCGCTTTGAAAGCATGGTAAAATTTGTGGATTTAGTTACTAGTCCTGGAAGCCTTGGTTGGACAAATGTTATGGAAGCCTTGGAAGGTGTTCCAGTGGCTATAAGCACCCTCCAAAATTTTTCCTTAGCTTCATTTTGGAGCCTCCCTACCAACCTTTCACAGTAGCATGTCTTGTCTTGTCAAGTACACAAGCTTAAGTGATTTTCTTGCAGAATGAAAACATGTCCATCAAAGCTTGTTACATCCCCCTCATAGTCTGTTTCACTCGATTTAGTCCAGCTACAAGCTAAGCATCTCCCTTGATAAATTGCGCAATTCTGGAGGGCAACCAACCTTCCCTTTAGAAATTGCGCAATTTTGCCTCGTAGCTTGTTGCGATCCAGAATTGTGTAAATCTGCCTGTCATTGTTCACTAAGAAAATTGCACAATTCCTCCCAACAGGGCTTCTCAACCTAGAAATTGCACAATTCTCGGTAGCAGTTAGTTGCTTTGCTTAGAAATTATGAAATTCTAAGCAGCAGTCAACTGCTATGCCCAGAAATTACACAATCCCTCTGGGAAGCCAGGCCAACTCCCTCCCAGAAATGTGCATTTCTTCCTCCCAGCTGAGCAGACTATTGCGTGTGCAGTTGAGTTGACCGGTTCCCTTCGGGACCGAGTGAAACTGATTTGCATGCATGGGTTTCTCCTCCCAAGGAAACATGCAAATGCATCCCTTGATTTAAGAATCTATTTTTAGCAACTATAGGTTACATGAAAGGATCATCTCAGAAACCTCCCGCCAAGTGTCACTTTTCCTAGATTTGTGGCATGCACGTCACAACCTCAATCTTATCAAAACTCATCAATTGGACGTTTTAGAGCTCATTTCTCATGTCGACCTTGCAGCTCTAACTTCTTACATTGGATTTAGGAGTTGTCAACACATTCAGCTTAGCTGTCTTGGGGTAAGGCTGCTGCTCATGAATTGTGCTGTGTTTTTGTTGCTTTTTGTGTTTCACTTTGTGTGAGTGTTGTCTACTTGATTTCAGTAAGCACTTGCTGTCACTTCCATGCATACTAGCTTGTACTAGCACTGTTTTAGTTTTTGTTTGCATCTCATTGTTTTCGCATGCATGATACTGTTTTGCACGGATGGTCATCGTTGTAGCGACTTGCTTCACACACATGCATGATTTCCCATTTTCCAAATCTTGCACTCATTGTTTATTTGAATGATCATTCACTCTCATTTGCACTCATCTCACCATGAATCAGACTTCTCATGTTTTCAATCACTCATCAACCAGACTAGGCTGCCTTGGCCCAAACCGTGCCTTGCCCGGCTAACACTGTGCATTTTTGGAAGCAAAGGCTCTGCCTTCCCTTCAAAAATTGCACAAGTCTAGCCAGGAACTAACCTCCAGGCTCACATTGTGTAATTATTGGAAGTAGTGTCCCGCTGGCTCCAGTTACTGTGCAATACAGTTTGCTTGTTACATGTCACTATTGACTGAAAATGTGCAATGTGTAGTTTCAATCCTCAACAGGCTAGGTTGGACTATGCATTACTCAGTTCTAGCAGTCAATTAGCCTCCTGATAGCCTAGAATGCAGCTTTTGTAGTTTTGGCAGTCAGTCTACCGACCTCTCGGTAGAAAGTGTGCAACCTTCATGATCAGTCACATATGTATGTTGCAAGTTAGTTCTCAAGTTTGTTTCTGTTTTCGACTGACAGATTGCTTGCTTTGAGTGTTTCTATGTCTCCAGGTATCATAGGTGTTCATCTACCTCTCAGAAGCATAGGTACAATGGGTTCCACGAGAGTAGAGTCAAAGGACACCATTGAGAGCACAACATGGGTTGCAGCCAAGAAAGTGTCTATGAGCTTTCCTACCTATGAAGACATCAATTTGTTCGTAGACAAGGACATCAAGATAAGATGGCAATAACATCAGAATGATCAACGTCACAAAGAGCAACACCATCAACATCAACAAAAGGCAGCACACCTGCATGCGACGAATCTAAGAGGAATGTTGTTGACAACACAGAGGTGGAACAAAGTTGTAAGCTCAAGAAAATCCACTTTTGATGAAAGCAACTTTGGAGATTGAGGTTATGAGGTGATGGCACAACAAGATGATCGTATGAGAGTAGAGAAAAGAATAGAGAAGGAGTTGCAGGTGATGAAGCAACAACTCAAGGAAAAACATGAGCTACACAGATGAGAGAATGAGTTGCAGCAGGAATAGGTACAACAACGGGCACAACATGAACTCACGGATGAAACTGCACCTGTACAAGTTATAGATCTATCCTAGTAGATGGCACAGAGCAAACATGGTGAGAAGTGTTGTTGATCACATGCAAGGGAATTCAACAACATGCATATCATTATGCACATGCATGCAATCTAACCCATCTGGAACACTCACCTAGGCAAAGACAAGAAGAAAGTCCGACTGGAGCTGAACATGCAGTTTACAGTTGATGCACATGACCACCAGCACACACTAGAAGATCAGCATGGACACTATGCATCACTGTGTTTTTGGTTCGTCCACACCCAAGAAGACCATGCACATGTTAGCAAACATGTTGGATGGAGGAGCCACAGTAATGCACCAGGATGCAACGAAGGAAACAGTTTGCTTCAACAAGATGTCACCATGGAGCACATGCACAGCATCACAGATGACCAAGCTTGGCATCAGATCACCACCTTCACCATCACAAGCATGTCAAAGAGTTGGTCTCATCAAAATGGACCGAGTGTCATTGATGGCTTGCATTTCTTTCTCAAGCCATTTTGTCTCACATGGACACAAGTGCATTATAATGTAACGTCTTGTCAAGTGGAAGTTCAAGTGTCGATAGTTGAATGTAATCGTCATAGAGTAGATGAAGAGTCATGAGGGTAGATGAACTGTCACAAAGGGGAATGTCAAGGGTCACCCCACCCTTTGCTATAAATAGAACCTCATAACTCATTTTAAAGGCTTTTAGTCAGCCAAGCTTCCGATAAGACTATCTTGGAGAGATTTTGGATAGTATTGTAATGTGCCTTGGCTTCTCCACTATGCAAAGCTAGTATATCTTTTTGGAGGAGCAAGTGGTTCTGGCTGTAATGTTCTGCTGTCAGAACTAGTTGTTAGACATGGATGTATTGTATGACTGGAACTTACACTTCTTAATATAACAGTGCCAACACGTTTCATGCATATGTTATATTGTATTCTATGCTATCTGGTTTACTCTAAATGATATATGTATTTGTTTTCTCACGCATGCATGTATGGACTATCCTCTATAAGTATGTGTGAATCTTTCTGAAATGTGATGTTGGTTTAACCATCACTTTGGATTGCTCACTAACTTTCTTTCCATCTTGTGATGCATCTTCGCTCATGTGTTCCCTTCCAAGCTGCATACTATTATAGGTTTCCAAGGGGTGCACTCACCTCACCCTTAGTGTGTTAGAACCTCTCATGCACCTTCATTGACTTACTACAGCTATCACACCCTTGCTACCAACAGGGACATGTTACTTGCCTGTATGAAAAATCATGGTCAAGGCGTTACCATATGACCCACTGTTGGGACTAATACACCAAATGGTTTGAGGTCTAATTGGGACTTCTTATCAGGGACATCCCCTGACATGTTGGCGGGTCCAACACGGTCATCATTTTGGTGCTAGAAGGAGGGCTAGATGATAAGCTAAGTCCTTACATTTGTTTTGAATCTCTACATATCTATCATGACTAACTACAAAGTTGTTCTTTCGGAGTGTATGTCTTTTGGAAATGACTCCATTATCTCAAAAAAGCTCTCGAATAACTTGTCACATAAAGCATTTTATGGTGGAGGCCACATAGCCTTGGTTAGGCACGTGGTCGACATTGTAGGCTCATGCAAAAGACATGGAATCTTTGAAGAGTACATGACCTGTGCGTTGTTCGTCTACATGCTTCGAGGGCACCCCATGCGCGACACTACCCGAAAAATCTATTCATTCTCTTGCTCGTCTGGTTGCAGAGATAGACCATGCTTTAAATCACTTTAACCATAAAGCACTTGATCAAGAAATTCTGAAATTACAAAAAGCACCCGATGAATCCATTGATCAGTTTTACACATGCTTTTGTAATCTTGCATACCAATTTCCCGAAGATGAAATTGATTGGGAATTTCTTTATGGAAAATTTGAGTGTCTTCTTCGCATATCCAAACCCCTATTAGCACACTTCAGTGATGGAGTTGTGAAATCATAGGCAGGCACAGTTGCTATCACAAGTGACTATCTGCCTTCACCTCATCAAACAACTCCACCATTGCGGAGTGATGTGGGAGATCATGCACACACATTTGTTGAACTGTCACATCCTCCCACCCCACCTTCTCTTGATATCTGCACAAATTTGGCTTGCAAGCCTATTGGTTGTCACGTGGATTTGTTCCCTCAACCTCCATCCCCACGTTCTATTGATCCTCTGAATTGTATTGTTTTGTGTTCCTCCATTCCGGAATCCTCACTTGCTATGAACGAGGATCAAGTTGTCAAGAGAGTTGGTGTTATGCAACCAACCTACACCATAATTCATGATGAGTGTGTGTGGGAATCTAAAGAAGAACCTGCAGTGAAGGATGACTCCCTTCCAGCAATGGCTTATCTACTTTATCTTGACATCCCTTGTGATTCTGCCACTGCTAATTTCCCCTATGAAAACCAATTTCCAGATGTTTCTACTTCCAATCATTCACAAGACACATCGGATGTTAGTCTCTCATCACAGTGCAGAGAGGACACCTCCTCCTTCGAAAATCCATGATCTAATTTGTCATCTATCATTTCTAAAAGCAGAGAGGGTGAACATATTTGCTTCTCATCTACCCCTCTGCCTGATTCATCAAATCATGAGGATGCCGAAAAACATCCTGAATTTTCTGATCTTGTTCATCGTGATATCTTTAATTCTTCATCTAATCATGATGTTGATTCAATCATTGTTAATCTATCTAAGGCATTGGTCTACGATGATCTATTAGGAAACGAAGTCAAAACCCCACATGTTATCGAGGCACTTCAGCCCAAGCTTATGGTTATGTCAAGCCCTCGCTATCCAGAGGTTGGTTTCACTTCTAGTCAGGAAATTGTTGAAACACTCAATGGTCCTCATGACTCTCTCCTTTGCATTGAAGATCAACCAAACACCCAGATTTATCTTCCTCCACTCGAACTACATGATCCCATCGATCATCCATGGGAGGAATCTTACAGAACAAGCACACATGCACAACGTAAGCGGTATACCTTTCTCACGTTTTCTTTCATGTCATAGTCAAGAGAATGCATACACTCAACATCTATATGTAGTGTAGCATAGCACCATGGCAGCTCCACAGAGTGCATGTCATGCACTTTCACTTATCTTTGTTTTGTGGTCGCTTGTAAGCTCGAAGTGTGTCCATCTTCAACGTTATATCTTTCGTTCTCGCTGGTTTGTGCAACTGCGATGTTCACAAACTGTGCCTTCACCAACACGGTTTAACCAATGCACCTATGGCTACATTGGAAGTACCACTTCACGTGAGATGACCCATGCATTGTTAGCTTAGGAGTAGGATTAGTGTTTGCTTTTGAGTTGTTTTATTGCATGCATGTTTGCTTCTTTATTTGTGTTTTGTTTGTTTGCTTACTCGCTTTGCTTCTTCATTTGCTTCTGCTTCTTGCTTTTCTTTTTGGCTTGTTTTCTTGTTATTTTCTGTAGGATAGTTTCGCGTGGGCCGTGTGAGACTCTTGAAACAGATGGGTAAAGTACAAGAGGACTTGTACAACTATCAACATTTGGTTAGCCATTGTCCTCTTTCTTATGTAAGAACATGTTGTCTTCATTCCATGACACATCAATGGAAAATGTGTACTGTTCGAAGTGAACCTTGATGAAAACACAACACTTGTGCGCTAACTAGTATCACCTAATCTAGTCGGTTGTTTTTTGGTTAATCCTTTTTAGCTCAGTCAAGTAGAGTAAGGTGAGGGGGAAAACCTTAACAAGCATGTCAGAGGTATACATAAACTACTTCTCTAAAGGAATAACCTCTTCTACTCTCAATAAGTCAAGATCCTTCTTCCACCCTTGAAATGAATAAGTGTTATGCACAGTTATGAAGATGAAAAATGAAAAATGAAAATGTACAAAAAATTTGAAAAAAATGAAAAATGAATAAGGAAAAATAAGAGAAACACTTCCTACATAGAGAGGTGATGCAAGTAACTCCGCTGGGATACTAACTAGGCTCACTAGCAGCAGAACCATGCTTGCGTTCCTACGTGACTCTGCCAGGGTACTGTCTAGGTCTGCTAGCAGTGGAGCAACACTGGAGATGAAACTAAGACTCTGAGGACTATATTGCTTGTGCATCATATACTCCTTAACCCCAATCAAAGCAACTGTGAAGGCTTGGCTTGGAATTTGTGTCAACCGACCAAGGGCTTGGTAGAGACTACACCTTACAATCAAGCAGTGTGGAAACCAAGACAAACTAAGAATTGAACAATACTTCTAGGGGTTTTAGACTTGCTTTTCACGAAAAAGGTCCATTGAGAGAGCTGGAGTTATACTAGTGTGTCACCAGGTGTTGTAGTGGATACAACCAACCTCCAAAATTTTTCCTTAGCTTTGTTTTGGAGCCTCTCTACCAACCTTTCATAGCAACATGTCTTGTCTTGTCAAGTACACAAGCTTCAAGGATTTTCCTGTAGAATGACGGCCTATACATCAAAGCTTGTTGCATCCCCCTCACAAGTTGTTTCACCATACATAGTTCAGCTGTAGGCTAAGCATCTCCCTCAACAAATTATGCAATTTTGGAGGGAAACTGACCTTTCCTCCATAAATTATGCAATTTTGTCTTGCACTCCGCTAGGCTCCAGAATTGTGCAAAGCTGCCTATCACTGTTCACTGAAAAAATTATGCAATTCCTCCTACCAGGGCTGCTCATCCCAGAAATTGTGCAATTCGAGGTAGTAGTCAACTGCTCTGCCTAGAAATTGCGTAATCCCTCTGGGCAGCCAACCCAGCTCCCTCCCAAAAATGTGCATTTTTCCTCCTAGCTGAGCATATTGTTGCATGTGCAGTTGAGTTGAACGATTCCCTCAGGGACCAAGAAAAATTGATTTGCGTGAATGGGCTAATCCTCCCAAGGTAGCATGAAAAGGCATCCCTTGATTCAGGGATCTATTTTTAGCAGTTGGAGGTTACATGCAAGGATCATCTCAGAAATCTCCTGCCAAGTGTTGCTTTTCCTAGATTTGTGTCATGTGCATCACAACCTTGATCTTATCAAAACTCATTAACTGGATGTTGCAACGCTCATTCCTCACATCGACCTTGCAGCTCTGGCATCCTACATTATATCTAGGAGTCGTTGACACATTTAATTCAATTGTCTTGGGGTAATCTCACTGCTCATGACTTGCACTTTGTTTCTGTCACTTTTTGTATTTTTCTTTGTGTGAGTGTTGTCTGCTTGATTTCAATAAGTGCGTGTTGTTGCTTGCATGCATACTAGCTTGTACTAGCACCGTTTTAGTTTTCATTTGCATCTCACTGTTGTCGCATGCATGACATTGTTTTGCATGGATGACCATCATTGCAACGAATCGCTTCACACACATGCATGCTTTCCCGTTTTCTGAATCCTGAACTCGTTGTTTGCATGAATTATCATTCACTCTCATTTTCACTCATCTCACCATGCATTCATACTTCTCATGTTTTTAGTTTCCTGTCAGCCGGACTGGGCTGCCTTGGCCCAGACGTGCCTTGCCGGGCTAGCACTGTGCATTTCGGAAAGTGAAGTCTCTACCTTCCCTCTAGAAATTGTGCATGTCTAGCTAGGCGCTGACCTCCAGGCTTATGTTGCACAATTCTTGGAGGAAGTGTCCCGCCGGCCCCAGAAATTGTGTAATACAGTTTGCTGGTTGCATGTCACTGCTGACAAAAATTGCGCATGTGTAGTTTTAATCCTCAGTAGGACAATATGGACTGTGCATTATGTAGTTCCAAGATTTAGTCAGCCTCCTGAGAGCCTGGACTGTGCCTTGCACAGTTTTGGCAATCAGTCTCCTGACCTCCTGGCGGAAATTGCGCAACCTTCAGATCAATCACATAGGTATGTTCCAAGTCAGTTCTCAAGTTCGTTATGGTTTTCAACTAAAAAATTTCTTGTTGTAAGTGTTTCCATGTCTCCAGGTATCAAAGGTGTTCATCTTCCTCTCAGTATCACAACTACAATGGTTTCCACGAGAGCAGAGTCAAAGGACACCATTGAAAGCACAACGTGGGTTGCAACCAAGCGAGTGTCTATGAGCTTGCCTGCCTATGAAGACATCAAGTTGTTCATAGACAAGGACATCAATATAAGATGGCAGCAACATCACAATGATCAACATCACAGTGACCAGCACCATTAGCAACAACAAAAGGCAGCACACCCGCATGCGACGAATGCAAGAGGAAGGTTGTTGACAACACAAAGGCGGAACAAATTTTCAAGCTTGAGCATATCCACTTGTGATGAAAGAAACTTTGGAGATTGAGGTTATGAGGTGATGGTGCGACAAGACGATCGCATGAGAGCAGAGAAAAGAATAGAGAAGGAGTTGCAGGTGATGGAGAAGCAACTCAAGGAAGAACAAGAATTTCACAAACAAGAGAATGAGTTGCAACAAGAACTCGTATAACAACAGGCGCAACTTTCACTCATGGATGAAAATGCACCTGTATAAGTTATAGATCCATCCCAGTAGCTGGCACGGAGTAGACATGGTGAGAATTTTTGTTGCTCACATGAAAGGGAATTTAGCAGCATGCATGCCATTGTGCACATACATGTGATCTAACCCATTTGGCACACTCACCGAGGAAAAGACAAGAAGCAAGTCCGACTAGAGCTGAACATGCAGTTGACATTTGATGCACATGACCACCAGCACACACTTGAAGATCAGCACGGACACTATGCATCATTGTGTTTCCGATTCAGCTGCACCTAAGATGACCATGCGCATGTTAGCAGACGAGTTGGATGGAGAAGCCACACCAATGCACCGGGGCAATGGAGGCAAGAGTTCGCTTCAGCAAGATGTCACAATGGAGCACATGCACACCATCATGGATGACCAAGCTTGGAATCAACTCACCACCTTCACCATCACAAGCATGTCAAAGAGTTGGTCTCATCAAAATGGACTGAGTGTGAGTGATGTCTTGCATGGCTTGCTCAAGCCCTATTGTCTCACATGGGGACATGTGCATTGTAATGTAATGTCTTGTCAAGTGGAAGTTCAAGTGTCAATAGTTGGATGTAACAGTCATAGAGTAGATGAGGAGTCATGAGGGTAGATGAACTGTCACAAAGGGGAATGTCAAGGGCCACCCCACCCTTTGCTATAAATAGAACCTCATAACTCTTTATAAAGGCTTTTGGTCAGCCAAGCTTCTGATAAGACTCTCTTGGAGAGACCTTGGACAGTATTCTAATGAGCCTTGGCTTCTCCACTGCATAGATCTAGTACATCTCTTTGGAGGAGCATGCAGTTGTGGTTGTAACGTTCCACTGTCAGAACTAGTGGTTAAACATGGATGTATTGTATGATTGGAACTGGAACTTCTTAATATATCAGATCCACCACATTTCATGCATATGTTGTCTTGTATTCTATGATATATGGTTTACTCTAAATGATAAATGTATTTTTTTTCTCATGCATGTATGTATGGATTATTCTATATAAGTATGTATGAATCTTTCTGAAATGTGATGTTGGTTTAAGCATCACTTTAGATTGCTCACCAACTTTCTTTCTAGCCTGTGATGCATCTTCGCTCATGTGTTCCCTTCCAAGCTGCGTACTATTACAGGTTTCCAAGGGGTGCACTCACCTCACCCTCGGTATGTTAGAACCTCTCATGCACCTTCCTTGACTTACTACAGCTATCACACCCTTGCTACCAATGGGGACATCTTACTAGCCTCTGTGCAAAATCGCAGTCAAGGCATTACCGTATGAACCACTATTGGGACTCCTACACCAAACGGTCTAAGGTCTAATTGGGGCTTCTAACTGGGAGATCCCCTAACATGTTGGAGGATCCAACACCGTCAATAGAAGGATTGGATAGATACCAATCTGATTATGGTTTTGTGATGTCCTAACTTGAGGTGGAATTACTATTTGATGGGTTGAGGTGGATGGCCTCTGGAAGCCCTCGATGGTTTTTTATTTATATGTTCTATGAGATCCCACATTCATGCTTAGAATATGGCATGGGGGTGAATGGATGAAGAGATATTTGGCTCATCCATTCTACAGTCGAGTGGAACGTGGAAGTTCCAGCATGGGTTTGGATTTTGAATCATCAATATGAGGTTATTTATCCTTGTAGTTCTACAAGTATTGTATTGGTTATATATGGTTTATATGGATGTGATTTCATTGGTATTTACATTGTTATTATGCTTTTTATATATATGTTTTATGACAATAGCTATGTGTGGCTCTCATCATGTTTTTACTGGTAAATAAATAAACAATGTATCTATGACCTAATGGATGAAATGGCAGTTGATGTGTTGAGGCATCAATGTTTCTTAACGATTACGATTCTCTACTAAGTATGACATCCCTATGCTCGGATCTGTTATTTACATCCATAGATTAAATATTCGTGATATGTTTAACAAAATGTCTATCATGGCTAGTAGGGGTCCAGTCAATGTCTTATTCGAGTAATTTCATTTGTATTGTCATTTGTATATTATTTTACTATTCTGAAGATGTCATTTAATTCTAGGAATTGACCTAGGCTCTGGGCCTGAAAACGTGGCTCAAATCATGGGGATGTTGGCACAGCATTGTGCAAAATGGTTCTTGGACACTGGATTGTGAGCCTATGAGAGTGTCCAGAGGTCCCTGGACGCTAGGATGCCCATAGTATGAGAGTGTCCAGATCTCAAGTGCTCAAAAATCTGTATGGTGTGTTATGTTGGTTCAACTTCCTTAACGTTACTTAGGAGGTCAAATCATATCATAGTGGCCTCGCGTTTCATGTTTACCTCGGTTGGTTGGTTGCTTAGGTAGATGTGGGAGGAGGGTGTTAAAAAGTGGTCTTAGAGCATGGTTCACCCCAGGCACTGGATGGGTTGTGTGTCAGTCTTGCATGCATGTCAGTTGCATGTGTGTCTCAGATTATGCTTGCATTCCATGTGCTTGTTACATTTGCATGATGTTGATTGTGGATGTAGTGATGTCGTCATGTGGAGGTTGACGTTTTTATTGTGGAGTGCATCATCATAAGTGTATGACAGGTTACATGCTGTTATATGTCGCTTACATGTATCATTTTGTATGCTTGGTTATATTCTCAGATGTTTGGTTACATTCTTGTATGCTTGGTTACATGTATCATTCTTGTAGGTTTGGTTACAAGTATTATTCATTTATGCTTGATTACATGTGTTTATGCATGTGTGTGGTTGGTTACACATTGTGTATGCATGTTAAGGTTTTCATGTGGTCAAGTGTACAATGATTTAATGGTTGTCATCATGAATCAAGTCGTGGTATGCATTGTTGATAAGCTCGTGAATTGATGTCGAGACCCTAGCTAGAATGATGGTTGCATGGTTATATACTTATGTGTTATGTTTCTATATGTTGTCATGATTATGTTATACATCTATCACATTGATTTGCTGATCTTGCAGACAAGGTATCCTCCCTTAGCTATACTAAGGTACGTTGGTTTATTGTGATTTGGTTTAGCTGACATGATATACCTTGCAGGAAGAAATATCAAATGGCTAGCAAGATGGTAGACTGCAAAGACTCTCCCTATGAATTAAATGAGTAGTATGGTGTTGGGAACTCTTTCAATTTGGAAAATACACTAAGAAGCTTAAAGGAAAAAATGAGTTTTCATGAAGATTATGACAAAATTATACAACCACAAGAGAAGCTAGCAGACGTAAATGTAATGATACTTCAAAGCTTGTCATATTTGCAGTGATGGGGACCACTTTGGATCAGCCATGAGCAGGAGGAAAAAACTAATGGGGCATATGGTAGTAGGTCGCATGGTGGTCACAAGTCAGATAGAGATGGAATGATTAAATATGGCAGATGGTTGGATGCACTGGATAGGAGAGGGGATAGACACAGGTACCATTCTAGTTCTCATTCTAACGGGAATTATGATCAATATCATTATCATTCGTACAGGAGGAGTGATAGGGGATACATTCCAGATGAGTTTAAAAAAAAAAGCCACCTACTTTTGATGGAGAGATGAATAAATCATAGGATGCAAAGGCGTGGTTTACTGTTATGAAGAAGTTCTTTAGGTTGCATGACTATTCAGAGAACATGAAATCTAGAGTAGCTACATTCAATCTCAAAGTTAAAGTAGACATTTGGTGGGAATATGTGAAGAATGTCAGGGGTATACAGGAGGAGTACTTGTCTTGGAATTATTTTGAGAAAATATTCAAAATAAAGTACCAATTAGAGATATACTTTGATGACAAGGAAAAGGAATTCTATGAACTAAAGATGGGATGTATGAAAAATGATGAGTACACTAGCAAGCTCTTGGAGCTACTGAGGTATGTTCCTTACCTCAAGGAGGAGAATACCAAGATTCAAAGATTTACTAGTGAGTTACCAATGGAATTAAAATATTGGATTGAGTTTGATGAGCCTATATCATTGGAGGAGGCCATCCAAAAGCTAAATAATTTCTATGAGCAATCAAAGCACATATATAATACTAAGCTAGACTGGAAAGGTAATGTAAAGAATAAAGGAAAATGGGACAAGAAGCAAGTAAGAACACATGATTCAGGTAATAAGAAGAATGTTGCACCACCTAAGAATTTTAATGCATAAGAAAAAGGGCAAGGACATCGATTGGAGGAGCAGAACAAGGATGCAAGCTAGAAGCCTATAGAGTGTTGGACTTGTCACAAAGATCATCACAAGAGAGATTGTCCAAAGAATTAGGTTGGTAGGCCTAAGATATATAATGCATAGGACATAGACTGTTGGGGATATTGGTTAGAGTGTTCCTCATATTTATGCAGAATTGGATAACAAACAGAAAGACCATCAGGAATCTATCATTGAGATGGATAGTAAGCTTTGTGATTGAGTCATTTCTATTTTGATTGACTCTGGATCTAATTATAGCTATATTAGTCCTAAATTTGTGGATAAGTGTGGTTTGAGTAAGGAATTTCATGTAGAATATTGGTTAGTGCAGTTGCCTACATGTTCAAAGAAGTGAGTTCATCATTGGGTAAGAGCATGTGCATTTGATTTGAATGGTACACATATCGCAACAAATTTAAATGTATTACCATTGGGATCATACAATATGTTTTTAGCCATGGATTGGTTGTACATTCATAGAAACAAGGTGGATTTCTATGACAAGGCTATTGAGTGCTTGGATGAAAATGGGGAACCAAGAGTTTTACAGGGAAAGAAGAAAGCCAAATCAGTTAGGATGGTGACAGTTATGCAAGAAAATCCCCATCGTAGGAAAGGGTGTGTGTTATTTTCAGTACATATTTCTACTGACAATGGTAAGGAAGGTGAGGATGTAGATGTTTTAAAGAGGTACCCAGTTTTAGAATAGTTCAAGGATGTATTTCTTGAGGATATTTCAGAGTTTCCACCTCATGGGGTGGTAGAATTTTCTATTGAGTTGGTGCCAGGGGATGTTGAGGATGTATGTGATCATTAAAAATGAAAGTGAGAAGAGTACCTTCCACTGGTAGAGTTCACTTAAAACAATAGGTATCAGGAATCTTTTAGGATGAGTTCATTTGAGGCATTGTATGGGCGGAGTTGCAATACTCCCATCAGTTGGAGTGATCCAGTTAAGAAGGTGTTAATTAGACTAGACATGTTAGAAGACATGGAACAAGAAATGTAGATGATGAAGAAAACTCCAAAGGCAACACAAGATAGGTAGAAGAGATATCTATATTGGAACAAGTTGTTCATGGAGTTTCAAGTTGGGGAACAAGTGTACTTGTGCATCAAACCAAAAAATATCTCCTTGCGGATTGGATCATGTGCCAAGATGGCACCATGATTTTGTGGACCCTTCAGTATTATTGAGAGGATTGGGCCAGTAGCCTATCGACCTACACTGCCTCTAATAGTGAAATTCCATGATCTTTCCATGTGTAATTGATTAAGAAGTATGTTAGAGCTGTTTATCATGTGATTGAATGGTTTGTATTGTAGTTGGAACCAGATGGATAATTCTAACTGGAGCCTCAGTGTATATTGCAGAAAAAAGTGCTTATGCTCTGTAACTGAGAATTTGAGCAAGTTAAAGTGAAATGGAAGCATTTAGAGCCCGATGAAGATATATGGGAGATGGAAGATCATATGTAGCATATGTATCCTTCCTTGTTTTCTGGTTGAGGCAAAGAAATTTTGGTATAGTATTTTGGTATGTGTTTTGGTGATGTTGTTATATTTACATATGTATATGGATGTAAAAACCACCACGATATATATTATAAAGCTCCAATAAGAAGTATTGGTGTCATGTGATTATGATGTTATGTTTTTCATGTTTTCATGTTGGTTTCCTTCTCAGCAAGTTGATCATTGTAAATATTGCATCGAGCTACACTATGAAGTTCCATCAACAATATATTTTTCTTACATCAGTTTTGTGATTATAGGTGTTGTTGAACATCAAGGACGATCTTCCCCCATGAAAATTCCATGTAATAAAAGTTAATAAAGGAAAAAATAATGACCACGATTGATGTGGCACTTATTCCAAGCTGAATGTTGGGCAAGACATCTTAGTGTGGGTTTTCATATGGTTATTAATGGCTAAGGAAATCAGAAAAGGCAATTCTTAAGGTTTTGGAAAGGAAAATGACACTTTTGGCACATTATTTATGAAAATAATGGAAATTAGGAGAAAATGGAAGTGAAAGGTCACAGGTTACATGTGAGGAGGAAAATAAAGGAAAATAAGGGAAAATAAAAAGGGTAGAGGCCTCATTCATAAAAAGGCTTTTGAGGATCAGTTGGTAACCCTTAGTCAGTTCAGTTTTGGAGCTCTCTCATTATTCTCTCTCTCTCTCATACTCTTGGATACTTAGAGTTTTCTTGGAGCACTCTTGGAGGGTGTGGAACTCTTGCATTTTTGGAGCAACAAGGCAAAGCAAGAGCAAGAAAGCACAACAGGACATTGAGATCAACAGCTACAACAAAATTTTCTTTCAAGTTGCATGTACGTCTTCCTCACTATTTTTGGCATGCATGGCATATGCATTTGGTTTGCCAGTTGTGATATGTCATTGGCATGGAGGATGGCCAGGATTGAAACTTTATTTCCTGACCTTGCCATTTCTTGGATAGCCATGGTGGTTGTGGATTTGTTTTCCTTGTTTTTTTTTGGTTAGTTCTCATGTTTCCTTAGCTTGGGTTGATTTAATAGTCCTGGAATCCCTGCTTGAATAAACACTTTGGAAGCCCTATAACAACTTTGGTTTAGTTACTAGTCCTTGAAGCCTTGGTTGGAAAAATTCTCTGGAAGCCCTTGGTGGGTTGAGTTGCTAGTCCTGGAAGCCTTGGTTGGAAAAATGTTGTGGAATCTTGGTAAAAATTGTGGGTTGAGTTACTAGTCCTCAAAGCCTTGGTTGTAAAAATTCTCTAGAAGCCATGAAAGGCTTGGATAGAGACCAAATGATGGTTTTGTGATGTCTGGCCATGAGGTGGAATCACTGTTTGATGGGTTGAGGTGGATGGCCTCTGGAATCCCTCGATGGTTTTTGATAGACGTGTTCTATGAGATCCCACATTCATGATTGGAATATGGCACGAGGGTGAATGGCTAAAGAGATATTTGGCTCATCCATTCTACAGTTGGGTGGAACGTAGAAGTCCCATCCCAGGTTCCGATTTTTCATCATCAATATGATGTTATTTCTCCTTATAATTCTGTGAGTATTATACTGGTTAATATGGTTTATGGCTGTGATTTCATTGGTATTTCTGATGCTATTATGATGATTATATATATATATATATATATATATATATGTTTTATGATAGTATCTATGTATGCCTCTCATGATGTTTTTACATGTAAATGAATGAAAAATGTATCTACGACCTAATGGATGAAATGGAAGTTGATATGTTGATGCATCAATGTTTCTTAACGATCTCAGCTAAGTATGAGACTCCTATTATCAGATATGTTATTTGCACTTGTAGAATACATATTGTGATATGTTTGACAAAATGCCTATCATGGCTAGTAGGGGTCCAGTCAAGGTATTATTCAAGTAGTTGCATTTGTATTGTCTTTTCCCTATTATTTTATTATTCTGAAGATGTCATTCAATTCTGGGGAGTGACCTGGGATCTGTGCCTAAAAAAGTGCCTCAAATCCTAGGGGTTTTGGCATGACACTATACAAAATAGCCCGTAGACACTGGCTTGAAGGCCTGTGAGAGAATCCAAAGGTGCCTCAATGTTGGAATTCCCATAGCATGAGATCGTCCAGAGGTCAAGTGGTTCAAAATTTCAGTGGGACCTAGGAGTGGGTTGGCAGAAAGGTTAGATTGGTTCCTGAGGGTCCTAATTATGATGTTGAATGTCTTTATGGTGTGTTTCTGTCAGTTCCACTTCCTTAACATGACTTGGGAGGTTGGATCATATCATAGTGGCCTCTCTTCACATGTTTACCCCAGCTAGCTAGTTGCTTGGGTAGATGTGGGAGGAGGGTGTTATATTTAAACTCCAATACCATGTAGAAACTCCTTGTAGATTCAAACTGCATATGGTAATATGTTAAAACAATTGAGTTGAATCTACTCTACTCATCAGCGGAAACAATAAACGATTGATGAAATCATGAAGCATAAAATAGAAAGAATTCAATCACACACAATACAATAATTTTCTGGGGAAAGCCGCACCTATAAAACCTTGCTAGCTGTATATTGCATTACACAGGAAATATGAGAAAATTACAATTCTTTGCTCAAGCCTGAGCAATCTCTACACTATCTCAGTTTGTCTCACTGCTTCACAAAGAAGCTCATATTTCCTTGCATAGTTTCATAGGGAATTAGCATGTACTTAAGTGGGAAATTCCTCATCCATAATTGTGCAATCCATCATAGGCCTTCCTCTAATTGCATGCACCATCGATTTAATTTAGATGATTTTACAACTAATATTACACTATCTCTGAACTCATATCTCAATTGGGTGTTCCTCTGATCTGACATTCATGAGTTAATTATGAGTGAATCTTTAGTTTACTGGTTGAATATTGCATGTTACACCCCACTATTGGATCTCCCACTAATTCTCCCATCAGTTGGAACTAGCTTAACTAAATTTAACTCAGTTAAACTGAATTAAATAATTACAACTCAAAAGAACTCAACCTGGGCCCCTAAAACTTAGGAACCACTCTAAATGACTCTATATAGGCTCCCAAAATGAATATACTAAGTGAAGTAAGTCAAATTAACTTAGTTAACTATTACAAATTTCTATGAGAATTAGAATTGTAACTTAATTCCTAATTTAATTAAAGGACAAAACTAAATTAGGATTTTCTTGTTGCATTTTTACAATAGGGTGACAGGGGATATTTGTCGAGAGAGTTAAAGAAAGTCAAGCCACCTACATTTGATGGAGAGTTGAAGAAACTTGAAGATGAAGAGGCATGGTTACTTGTGATGAAGAAGTTACTTGAGTTGCATTACTATACAGAGAACATGAAGACCACGATAGTTATTTTTAGTCTTGTTATAGATCCATTTGGGCACATAAACCCCAACTTACATATCAGTACTATTAGGGCTCATCAACCCATAATTCAGTTGTTACAAACCTTAAAGAAGTCAACCATCTGAATGCCTAGCTTCCCAAGGAGTTTCATGATTAAAATCATCCAAAAACTACCTCTAAGAAGATCAGCACATGTAGGCTTTCATTATGGTGCGCTGCAATGCAAACCATACATTGATAGGATGTTATGTAGCGCACTTGGTCCCTTTTTGGCTTGCGTTGGGTGAATTTGAGATAATTTCTATGAGGGTTTGAAAGATTCCTTATCCATTTGATGCCTCTAGAAGTTTCTCAAACCTATCTACTCCTTTGATCTCGTATTTGGATGAGGAAGGGAGTTAAGGAACATCAATCCCTTATCCCTTCCTCCATGGACCTAAATTCTAAGTTTGGGAGGGCATTCATTATCACCATTTATGGAATAACTTCCTTCATTAACCTATAAAAAGACCACTTATCTAAGTGATCAGGGGACGGAAATTATTGAATTATAGGGAGATGTTGTTAGTATGACACTTGAGTTGATTTCCAATATGTAATGATGTCAGAATGCCTTGCTTGTTATTGGGAGAGGATGGGATTGAACTAGAGGAGTGATGCTGAATTGAGCAAATTGGGTTGTAACTCTTCTTTTTACTAATAAATTGTTCAAAGCTTTTTCCATATGCTAGTGTCATTCATTTATGCTTTCATATGTGTATAATGCACTTGATTCCATGCTATGTTTAATCAATAGATCAGTATCATATACTTTGATCGATTTTTGTCTTCTATCTGTGTGTAGGTACTCCTCAAGCAGATTCAGTATGGAGAGGAGCAACATAATTGATCAAGGGAGATAAGGAGTAAGCGAAATCTACAGGTATGCTTCTTTACCTCTTATTTAATCTGTTGATCAAAGGAAAAGTAGAGAATTCTTTGCACTGTTGTTCTAGACTTATCTACTAGTATAGGGGTTTAAGTGTTTATCTGTAGACGCTAAAGCTTCCCAAAACAAATTGCCAACCCCACTAGGGAGCAATCATCCATCTTAGTAGCTTGTCAACCTCCTTAGAAACCTTGACATACTTTAATTGTTGTAATTCAACCTTTTGCATTGAATTTTGGTCAAAATTTGAGGTTAGATGACTCTTGAGTGGCCTCACAGGTATCAGCGCAGGCTATCCTTAGAGACAGTGCCTTGCAGTGTAGTTAGGCCTTCTTTGACCTACGCTTATTAACCTTGAAATATTTCAATTAGCATAGTTGGGCCCTCTTTGACCTGCACTAATCAGTGCAGATAGGTCCTCTTTGACTTGTGCTGATCAATCTTGAAATCATTCAAATTAGCGCAAGATTTAATGAGAGATAGTGCTTTGTAGTGCATTTAGCCCCTCTTTGACCTCTTTTGATCAACCTTAGGTCAAATTCCCACCTTTGGATTGATTTTTTGCCAAAATTCTTCTAATTTCTTGCTTCCTGAATGTTAATGATGTCATGTCTTAGAAAATAGGTTTTCATCTCCTTATCCAACCATACTTTGATTGGATTGATTAATGTTTTTTTAATGTTTTGTTTGTCATTATCAGTCTATAGTCAAAGTTATTTTTTGATCAATTGATCTTTAGTGAAATAAAGTTTCGTAAAGTTTTCTCTTCCTTCGAAAATTGAATTGTCGTAAATTCTTCATTCATAAAAGATTGATTGACTGATGTGTGCATATGATTAATCTTTGTTCGAAAGAAAGTGTCGTAAAGTCATCTTTTCCTTCGAAAACTAAATTGTTGTAAAGTCTTCATTCATAAAAATTTGATTGATTTATATGTGCATAAGGTTTGTCTTTTCATCGAAAGTGTCATAATTCCTCATTTCTTTGAGATTGAATGTGTCATAAATTCTTCCTTTCCTTGAAAAAAAATTGTTGCAAAATCGTCCTTTTTATGACAAGAGATTTTTTGATCGATTGTGCATATTTCCTTATTGTTCTTCATAACATTAAGGGATTTGAAAAGAAAAGCTTGCATCATTCATATTATAGTTTGTGAATGCTTGAAAGGAAAAGTTAGGGAAATTGCATTAGTTGTGATCTTTGCTCTTTGTTAAAGACCTGATTGCTCTATCCCAACCAGCTAAGGATTTTCATTGTTAAATTGAATGGAAAGAATGCTTATCATATTAGTTGCATTTTTATGAATTGAAAAAATACATCACATGGTGAACCTTCAAAGGTCAATTCTAAGTAAGATAAACTTAAAATTTATCTGAATTTACCTAATGGAGCATTGCCACCTAACGAAAAACATTTAGAGGTCTAGGCTAGAGACATGTTCCGGCGCCATAAAACAAAGCAGCTTTCGCTAAATTTTCTGCAATACATCCCGAGTGTGATACCTCATTCCACGTACGTGAGTATATCGTAGCTCATCCATGTACCTTCGGGTATATAGGACGGTGTTACAGTACGTTAAGTATATGGGAATGCTCTCATTGTATGTTTTTGCATTAGACAACGCTTATATGGACTGGGCCTCCACGTGCCTTGGGTATTTATGGGAGAAAAACTCTAGTTTGTTATCCATCCTTAAGTAACTGAGTTGGCCACCTTGTAAACTGTGATACACCGAACACAACATTCGGGGAGATTGCTTGCCCGTACTTCTTGGTTCACCAGGAGTTATTCTACAGTTCATAGTTACTTGGTAATCCTTTTGCCCAGAACGTCCGTATTTTGTTTTGTTTTGTTACATTGATTAAAATAAATTTAATTGACTGTGGATAACATCCTCCACACTCACTCCTTATTTGATATTAGGTTGAAACATATGGCGACAAATCTAGAGTCCATTGCTTAAGGAATTCCTTTTGATGTGAATCGTAGTCCTTTTCCTCCTTTTGGAAATATTGGTGCTCCATATATGGCTACATCGTCGCTTCCAGGATTTACCATTGGCTTGATAGTATGGTTTCTTTCAACCTCCTTGGTTCAAAATGTCATGATTTCTCTACAATCGAGTACACCTATGACTGGACAAAATCAACCTCCAGTTGATCCTAAAGTTGACCCTTTTCCTTCTTCCTCTTTGCCTGATGAAAGTGTTGGTACTAGTAACCAGGTGGCTAAGAAGAAGAAGAAAGGGAGGAAGAAGAAGAAGAAGAAAATTTAGCAGAGGGGAAACCAAGCAACCATTACTTTGAATGCAACATCTAATGAGAAACCATCCATCAAGCATCACAAAGTTCGATATCCATGCAAAATTTGTGCGGGAGACCGTCTTCTTTGAACTTATTCAACAGAGGGGCAACCAAGCAACCATTACTTTGAATGCAAAATCTAATGAGAAACCATCCATCAAGCATCACAAAGTTTGATATCCATGCAAACTTTATTTGGGAGACCATCTTCTTCAAACTTGTCCTGATATTCCTCGGATCTTAGAAGAATGGTCTTCTCATTCACATCATCCTGTGTCATCAACTTCTAGAGATCATGTTGGTGACATACCATCAACTAGTGGTAGTAAAGTTTATGGAAATAAGGGCGAAGATAAGTTTCCCTATAGGTTATGTGAAGGGAATCACCCCATTCACCTTTTTCCCTATCTAGATGAAGCCAAAAAAGTGTTGGATAATTGTCCTTCTTCACCGCAATGACTTCCATTGGGTTACAGGAAACTATCCCTAAATCCTTCATTAGTTGATGAATTGATTGACCAAAATCAACTATCGTTCAAAACCACTCTCTCTGAAAGTGAATCTTATGAGTCTATACCCGACCCAAGTCAACAAGTTGAAGTGAGAGTTGACCCGATTTCACCTTTAGCTAATCGTACCTTTCCCGAAGAGTGTGAATATGATACCACTCAAGTTCTTTTTGTTTCTTCAGATTCTAATGAGCTTGGGGACACTCCCCCTGTTCCATCAAGATATGACAAAAATCCTCCCACTCTCTTAACGCAAGGGGTTAATCCTTCCATTTCTATGGTACCCGCTCCAAGTAGTCTAGTCACTTCCTTTGATTGGAATGGCCTAGTAGGATTTCGTCTTCCTTCTTATGTGCCCTTCCAGATCATAGTACAAGTTTGTAATATGATTGTACCTAACACTATTATAGATGAAGGTGCATCAGTGAATATCCTTTCCTCAACTACTTGGTAAGCACTTGGTTCGCTACCGCTTGTGCTAGTTACCCAGAATTTATTGGCTTTTAACAGAGGAACCAATAAACCATTAGGGATCCTTCCATAGTTACCTATTACTGTGGGAGGGAAAATCATTTATCTGAACACGAAGGTAGTCCCAGGCCCTTTAGATTACAATTTACTTCTAGGGCGTGAATATGTTTATGACTTGGGAGCTATTGTTTCAACACTCTTTCGAGTGATTTGTTTCCCGCATGAAGGCAAAATTGTCACCGTTGACTAGCTTTCATTTCCTGGTCCAAATATGGCTTCCAGTCAGCCATCTTCCCTAAATGGCCCATTTATACCAATGGTATCATCCCCGCCACGGGTTAATTATGTGGAAACCTGTTCCATACCTACATCAACTAACGATCAATTCAGTGATGTTGTACATTATGTACTAGGGGCATTGGAACCAGATCTCTCCTTCACGAATTCTTATGAGTTGTGATCAAAGGAGTATGATGATAGTTATTTGTCTTGTGTCAACCTCGTAAAAAAACGAAACCAAGGAATATGAGGATAGTTTGTGGTCTTGTGTCAACCTCGTTAAAAAATGAAACAAGGAGTATGGGGATGGTTCTTTTACTATGTCAACCTCACTAAAAAATGAAACAACCCCTATGAGCATAGTTCCTTGTCTTGTGTCAAGCTCATTAAAAAATGAAACAAGGTCCCGAGTTCCAAGTCAAGTCTTTGACTAGATCTCATAAAATCCCAGTCAAGTCTATCATTTGATCTTGTATATGAACCTTCATTCCATCCACCTAATAGCCACGAGTAGTCTACTTAGGGGGAATGCACCTAGTGGTAAAGTTAAGTTTCCTTGTATGTTGTATGAAGGGAATCACCCCATTCACCTTTGTCCCTATCTGGACGAAGCCAAAAACTTGTTGGATAACCATCTTGATTCACTACAACGACTTCCATCTGGTTATAGGAGACTCTCCCTTTCATCATGCCGGGCACGTGTAAACCAATCTCAAGCATAGTTTTTTCATTTCGAGCTTGTGTAAAAATGAAACTGAATCCAAGCATAGTTTTTCATTTCAAGCTTGTGTAAAAATGAAACTGAATCCAAGCATATTTTTTTCATTTCAAGCTTGTGTAAACATGAAATTGAACCCAAGCATAGTTCCATATAGTTCAAGCTTGTCTAAAAATGAGCCCATTTCCAATTTAACCCTCGTGATTGCCATTCTATCAGCATCTTTCATCGGATGAGCCTTGGTTGTTTTCATCCGATTGCCACCATCCCTTTGGCCAGTTATATGCTTTCACTTGGTTGTTTTACCCTTTTTGAGGAATAGTTTCAATGAGTGGTCTTATTAGCCAACCTCTTCACATCAATAAACATGTTTTGAGAAGCTCCCACTTCATCAAAACCAGTTGCTACCCTAGACACCACTCGTTCCTCAAAATGGAGTAATATTTTAGCTCTTTTTAGACTCTCTAAACATGAAAAGATTGTTGAGTGCTTGTCCTTTCCATCACATTAACATATTGGAAATGATATCTCTATTGTATTATTTTACGCTTTTTTTGGACTTGAGAGATTAATCTACGAAAAATAACTTTTGGAGTTTCCTTTTCATCCCTTTTCAAACTCTCTAAATATGAAAAGGACCGAGTTATCTTTGTCGTTAAACTAGTTAAAAACATCAAATAACGAAAAACTTGTCCATCTAGACAAGATTGAGTTTCACCTTCACTAGACTCGTTAAAACATCAAATAGCGATGGATTCACCCGAAGGGTGAAATTATACAACAAGAATATGTTATCCTTCTCAAGCTTCATTAAAAATAAAGAGGTACTGGTCAGCAATGACTGGGAAAAATTGGAAAAAGGGGAAAAAACTTTATGGTAGCAAGTCGCTCTTGAGCATGACACTTTTATCTCATCACCATGACTATGTGGGTTGGGTCATTCAACTTGATGGTTACCACACCGTTGGTATATCATACCATCCATTACTTCGTTTTGGGCCAATGCTACCAATTCATCTTAGTGTTGCCGACATGTTCAAGAGAAGTGATTCAGTTCAAACTTCATCCTTTGCAATATCGTAAACCTAATTTTCATGACTACCATTCCTGAACCTTGGGTCGTCAGTCAATTTTTCATCTCTAAAATCATTTACCTCGTTTCATGTTGTTGATGTGGGATACATCAATGCCCTCCTGCGATGAGTCTCTTCTTGTTGACATCAGCACATCATCCAAGAAGTTGAGTTAGAAACACCTCTTCAATACCTTGAGGCTTGCATATATTAATGGCAAGTTTCTCACTTTCGGCTACAGGTTGACATCACTAGCCTTCGACTGAAAGAATTTGTATGGTGTTTGACATCAAATCATTTATTCACACCATGTGAAATGTACTGAAGTACCTTTAGGGTCATTATCATTATCGGTGATTCCTCTCGCGTCTGTTAACGACTTACATCATTGGCTGGTAATTAGACATTGTCTTTCCATGTTTGACATCAGAACATCTATTCACATGGTTAGACTTGTACTTGAGTGAAAGATTGAACAAGATTGAAGACCCCGGATCTAGTTTCATCCATCTTGGCTACAATGCTTTCAGGAGTACTAAATCAAATGTACAATTGCCTTACATTCATGGTCATCCATTCATGGGTCTATATTTGTAGACGACTATATTTGTACATGTAATGAAAGTTTATAAGCTGAGCATGGGTATGCCTTCCCTCAACAAGTTCATGGGAAAAATCAAATTATCATGATATATGTATTGTAATTGATGCAGGTCAGCTTCCGCTTCAAAACATCCTCTCCACATGATAAAGCATTTCACTCGACATACATATTTACGACTTCATGCTTTAGGGGGAAACTATTACAGATCCATTTGGGCACATCAACCCTAACTTATAGATCAGTACTATTAGGGCTCATCAACCCCTAATTCAATTGTTACATGCCCTAAAGAAGTCAACCGTCAGAATGCCTAGCTTCCCAAGGAGTTTCATGACTAAAATCATCCAACAATTGTCTCTAAGAAGATCAGTGGAGGTAGGCCTTCATTAGGGTGCACTACAATGCAAACCATACACTGATAGGATTCTATGCAGAGCACTTGGTCCCTATTTGGCATGCGTTGGGCAAATTTGAGCGAATTTCCATGAGGGTTTGAAAGATTCCTTATCCATTACATGCCTCTAGAAGTTTCTCAAACCTATCTACTCCTTTGAGCTTGTTTTTGGATGAGGAAGGGAGTTAAGGAACATCAATCCCTTATCCCTTCCTCCATGGAACTAAATTCTAAGTTTGGGAGGGCATTCATTATCACCATTTATGGCATAAGTTCCTTCATTCACATATAAAAATACCACTCATATAAGTGATTAGGGATGGAAATTATTGAATTATAGGGAGATGCTGTTAGTATGAGACTTGAGTTGATTTCATGTATTGTAATGATGTCAGAATGTCTTGCTTGTTATGGGGAGAGGATGGGATTTAACTGGAGGAGTGATGCTGAATTGAGCAAATTGGGTTGTAACTCTTCTTTTTACTAATAAAGTGTTCAAAGCTTTTTCCATATGCTGGTGTTATTCATTTACGCTTTCATATGTGTATCATGTACTTGATTCCATCCTATGTTTAGTAAATACATCATTATCATATCCTTTGATCAATTTTTCTCTTCTATCTATGTGCAGGTACTCTTCAAGCGGATTAAGTATGGAGAGGAGCGAAAAAATTAATCAAGGGATATAAGGAGTAAGAGAAAGCTATAGGTAGGCTTCTTTACCTCTTATTTAATCTGTTGATCATAGGAAAAGTAGAGAATGCTTTGCACTGCTATTCTGGACTTAGCTACTAGTCTAGGGGTTTAAGTGTTTATCTGTAGACACTAAAACTTCCCAAAAAAAGTCTCAAAGGGAAAGTAGACATCTAGTGGGAAGATGTGTAGCATGTCAGAGACATCAGGACAGAGGAGTTGAGTTGGCATCAATTTAAGAGAATATTTAGGAAGAATTACTTGTTATAGGGGTACTATGACAATAAGTTTAAGGATTTCTATGTGTTAAAGATGGAATTGATGGAAAATGAGGAATACATGACTAAGTTCCAGAAGTTGTTGAGATATGTGTCGTATATTAAGGATGAGAAGACAAAAGTTTAGATATTTATCAGTGGACTTCCATTACCCTTTAAAGATCATATTGAGTATGATGAGCCTCGGTCACTGTCATAAGTCATTGGAAATTTGAAGCAATGTTATGAGCAATCAAAGCATAAGAATGAGTCTAAGTAGGGTTGGAAAGGGAATGACAAAACTAAAGGTAAATGGCCACCGAAGAAAGAAACACCTCAAGATAGAGGTGAGAAAGGGAATGTTGCTTCTTACAAGAATTCTACTGCAGTAGAGAAGGGACATGGACCTCATCTTGGAGAGTAGAAGAATAGAGGTGATTGTAGAAGATAGTTACAATGTTGGATATGTGCCAAGGATCATCTCAAGAAGGATTTTCCATCATATAAGGGTGGTACCTCCCTTAGATCTACAGTGCATAAGAGGCGTAGGTAGTTAGGGATGTTGGAAAGATAATTCCTCGGATATATGTACCATTTGATAACAAGGTGGATCACTAGGAATTTATTATTGAGATGGAAGGTAAGCTCTATGAATGAATTGTTTCTATTCAGATTGACCCTAGATCTAATTATAGTTATGTTAATCCTAATCGGGTGGATAAGTGTGGTTTGAGAAAAGAAGTGCATGCAGAGTCTTGGTTGGTGCAGTTGGATATAGGTATTAAGAAAAGAGTTCATCATTTGGTAAGAGCTTGTGCATTTGAGTTAAACGGTATGCCTACATCAGCGCATCTAAATGTCATTCCATTGGGTTTGTACAATATGCTTTTGGATATGGATTGGCTTTATCATCACAAGACCAAAGTGGATTGTTATGAGAAGGATATAGAGTGTTTAGATGATGATGGAGAGAAGAAAATATTGCATGGTAAGAATAAGCCTACATCACTGAGAATGGTTACAGCTATGTAGAGAAATCATAGTCACAGAAAAGAGTGCATACTATTTGCAATGCATGTCTCCAGTGATAAAGGTAATTATTTTCAGGATGCATAAGTCTTGAAGAGGTATCATGTTTTACAACAGTTTCAGGATGTATTCCCAATAGAGATTTCATAGTTTCCACCTCTCAGGGAAGTGGAATTTTCTATTGAGTTGGTAGCAAGAGCAACACCAGCATCAGAGGCACCTTACAAGATGAGCACTCCACAGTTAGTTGAATTGAATTTGTAGTTGAAGGAAATTCTTGACAAGGGATACATTAGGCCAAGTGTGTTGCCTTGGGGTGCACTAGTATGGTTTGTGAAGAAGAAGGATGGTACTTGTAGGTTATGCATTGATTATAGGAAACTGAACAAGGTGATGATCAAGAAGAAGTATCCATTGTTGAGGATTGATAACTTCTTTGATTAGTTGAAGGGAGGAGTAGTGTTCTCGAATATTTATCTAAGATCAAGATATCATCTGGTACGCATCAAAGAAGAGGACATCTATAAGACTGATATTTGGACCAAGTATGGGAAATATGAGTTTTTTGTAGTTCCTTTTGGTTTGACTAATACTCCAACTACTTTCATTTGTTTGATGAATAGTGTGTTGCATCCTTATCTAGACACGTTTGTGATTGTATTCATTGATAATATATTGATATATTCTAAGAATAAGGAAGAACATTTCGAACGCATAGCAATAGTATTGAGATTTCTAAGAAAGCATCAATTGTATGCCAATCTTAGTAAGTGCAACTTCTTTCAGGCAAAGGTACATTACTTGGGACATGTTGTTTCGAAGGAAGGCATAAAATTAGACCTGAAAAACATCAAAGCTATCATGGAATGGGAAAATCCTAGGAATATGGATGAGGTTATATCATTCAAGGGATTAATAGTTTGCTATAGGAGGTTCATCAGGAACTTCTCAAATATTTCCTATCCTATTACATCCTTCAAGTGAAAAGGGATGAAATTTGAATGGACAGAGGAATGTGCAACTAGTTTTTAGTAGTTGAAACAGTTTCTTTCAAATGCTCCAGTTCTAATAATTGCAGATGTAGAGAAAGGGTTCATGGTGTGTACATATGCTTATGAGAGAGGACTTCATGGAGTCCTAATGAAATAGGAATAGGTGGTATGTTATGAGTCAAGAAAATTGAATGAGCACAAGAATAATTATGTGAAACGTGATCTTGAATTGGTAATGATCATTCATTCATTAAATATGTGTGGGAACTATTTCTTGGTAGGAGGTTTCTATTGATGAGTGATCCCAATGGGATGAGATACTTATTTGACCAACCTAATTTTAATTCTAGGTAAGCTAGATGGTTGGCCATGCTTAGTGAGTTTTACTTTGAGATAAGGTACATTAAGGGAAAGGGGAACAAGGTTGCAAATGCTCTAGGAAAAAAGAGTGCAGGTGAGTCACATAGTAGCTATGAGCTCATATGAGATAGATTTATAGGCTTGGATCTCACAGGCAAGAAAACATGATGGAAGGTATAGGGAGCTTAAGCACAAGTTATAGTAGTAGGGTAGAGGTTATCAGGATGTGGATTATCATCTCACAACATATTGTTTGGTGAGGTTTAGGAACAGGATCTATGTGTCGAACAGTAGTGATCTCAAGAAGCTTATCTTGAGGGAATTTCATATTAATCCATATTTAGGTCCTTCGGGATACTAAAAGACTCTAACACTTGTGAATAAGTTCTACTATTAACCAAATCAGAAGAAAGAGGTAGCGGAGTTCATTGCAAGGTGTTTGGGTTGTCAATAGGTAAAAGAACAGTTTAAGCATCTAGGTGGACTATTACAACTGATTTTGATTCAAGAGTGGAAGTGTGAAGTCATTTCTATGGATTTCATCACAGTTTTGCTGAGAACATCTAGACAACACGATTCCATCATGGTTGTGGTTGATAAGTTGACTAAGGTAGCTCACTTCATAGAGGTTAAGTATACTTATTTAGGCAGTGAGGTAGAAAAAGTATTCATCAGAGAGAGTGAGATTGCATGGTATTGCTAAGAATGTTGTGTTACAAAAAGATTCCAAGTTCATTTCCTAGTTTTGTAAGGATTTGTTTGTAAGTTTAGGTAGAAATTTGGCCTTCAGTACAATTGATCATCTACAAACAGATGAACAGACAGAGAGGGCCAAAAATATTTTGGAGGACATGTTAATAATGTATGTTATGAACCAACAGAGGAGGTGGGGAGAGTATCTTCCATTGGTTGAGTTTGTTTACAAGAATGGGTATCAGGAGTCACTGAGGATGAGTCTGTTTGAAGTACTTTAAGGGAAGAGTTGTAATACTCCTATCAGTTGGACTGATCGAGTGAATAGGGCTCTCATATGACTAGACATGTTGGCAAAGATGGAGCAAGAAATGTAGGTTATCAAGAAGAATCTAAATCAGCACAGGATGGAAAAAAGAGTTAAGCATATTAGAACATGGTGTTTAAGGAGTTTCATATTAGGGATCATGTGTACTTTTGCATCAACCCCAAGAAGAGATCCTTAAGGATTGGGTCATGTGCTAAGTTGGCATCTTAGTATTGCGGGCCTTTTTAGATCGATGAGAGGATTAGACCAGTGGCCTACAAACTTGCACTATGTCAGTGAAATTCCATTATGTTTTCCATGTTTCATTGCTTAAAATATATGTGAAAAATGTTGATCATGTGATTGATTGGTCTATATTGTATGTGGAGCCAAAAGGAGAAGTCCAACTGGAACCACAGTGCATTTTGCAGTGAAATATGCTCATGCTCTAGAATCAAGAAATTGATCAAGTTAAAGTGCAGTGGAAAAATTTTGGTCCCGGAGAAGCTACATGGGAGATAGATGATCAGATAAAGGCTATGTATCCTTCATTGTTTGTTGGTTGAGGAAAAGGAGTTTTGGTATATTTACATATTTATGTATATTTGTTATTGTAAATAATACAACAAGATGTGTTATAAAAATCCGATAATCGATATGGTTGTCATGATTTTATGTTTGTCATGTTAGTTATTTTTCAGCAGATGGTTCATTGTAAATACTACATCAGGCTAAGTTATAAAGCTCCATGGGTAGTATTTTTTTATTTTTAGCAGTTTTCTAGTCATAGGTGTCATAGAACACGGAGGATGGTGTTCCCCTGGGGGGGTCTGTAACAACCCCTGGTTAAAAGTTCATGTAATAAAGTTAATAAAGGAAAAATAAGACCAAGGTCATGGGAGATGTATTCCAAGCTTAATATTTGGCAAAACATATGAGTGGGTGTTCATTTATTTGATTATGGCTATGGGGAAATTGGAAAAGGAAAAGAGGTATTAATTGGCATTTACTGATGAAAATAAAGAAAAATAGGGGAACAGGGAGATGAAAGGTCATAGATTTGGATGTGAGGAAAATTGAAAGGAAAATAGAGGAAATCGAAGAAAATAGAACCCTTAACGATAAAAAGGCTTATTAGGATAAATTCACATATTTTTGTGATTTTTTCTTCGGAATTGGTTTCAGAGACAAAAGAGCACCATGCAAAGAAAAAAAGAAAGGAAAGAAAAACATGGAAAAGAAGGCAAAGGAAAGTAAGGGGCAAGCAAGGAAAAGTTGGACCAAGCAACTTTAACATGAAGTTTTTCATGTAACGGGTTACATGTGTGATTTCCCGAATAGTTTGTGAATGAATGATACATGCGTATGTGTAATTGGTTCTCTTTTTGTCATTGGCATGTGATTTTTTAGGCGTGACAATGGTTTTATCCTTTGTTATCGGGACACTAGTGTCCATTCAGAGCTGCTAGTCCCACTAAGACGGGTAGATATCTTAGAAACAAACAAACCAAAGTTACTTGGGTTTTCTTTTACGAGAGATAGATGAGAGAGAAGCAGAGAGTACCAACCTCAGTCTTTCACTTGTCTCCTTGCTTGTTTCCTGCCTCCTTTGACAGAGCTTCGCCACTCCTTCCTCACTTGTCCTGCTTCAAAGAACACCTATAGAGTCAAAGTAACATAATACCATCAAAGAATAGAGATCTATAACCATAAATAATATAGGATTAGATGTATATTAACCATACAAATGCATACACCAATACAAGATTCAGAAATATACAAGTATATGGAGGAAAACTCAAATAGATTTATTGATAGAAGTAGTCGAAGAGAGGATTACAACCGAGTGGTCTAATCCAACGCCATCCTCCCAGCATGAAAGCCCTCTTCACCTCATGAAAAGCTAGATCACCAAACACTGCAATGTTTCATAGAGAAACCAACAACACTTCCTTACAAAATACAAAATTCCAGCCTCTGGATCTCTAGGATGAGGGATCCATATATAGATATTTGCAAGTGGGTGAGTCAGCTTCTGGGATTTTGATTAGTGTCATTTCACTGATATTTCTTGGTTCCACTTGGAGATTTCATGATCTCTTACTCATCCCTGGGTGAATTTAGAGAGGAAAGTGTTAAATGAGCAGTTTCTAGAAGATTCTTTGGGTTTCCACCTAGCAAACTGCCTCTGCAATTTGTCTCCTCTCCCTCATTGCACCCTATAGAAGGGATTTTCAGTATGCATTGCACCCTTTTCATGTGACAGGTGAGATGCATCGCACCCTGAACATGGAGCAGTCTGTATGGTCCAGTTTTCACTAGTTCTAAGCAGTATTTCGAGGAGAACTTCTGGGAAATGATGTAATCGGCTGACCTTGTTCCTTTAGGGTATGAAACAACACATTTATGGTTTTATAAGCCCTTGTTTTATGGACATATGTGATTGTAGTTGCAGTGCCGAAATATGTCTATAAGAGTTGCCCCCTAAAGCATGAGGTCGTTTGGGTGAAATGCTTTATCATGAGGATCTGAGGTTTTTCGAACTAGAAGGTGACCTGTAATAAGATACAATACAATACATTATCTTCATAATATTTTCATGATCTAGTTGAGGTGGGCATTCCCATGCTCAGCTTTATAAATTCATTTTCATGTACATAGGATAGACAACTATCTATGTGGCAGACTGGTGATTCTGGTAGAGCCATCATCCCTTAGCTTGGATGATTATCTGTGCAACTATGATGTAGATTTGATGTCTTTATTTTCCTGAATATATCGTAGCTCGGATGGATGAAAATAGACCCGAGGTCTTAAAACTCATTCAATCTTCACTCGGAGTACAAGTCAATCCATGTGAAAAGATGTTCTGGTGGCGAACATGGAAAGACATCGTCTGATTACTAGCCAATGATGTAAGTTGCTAACATGCATGAGAGGATTCACCAATAATGATAATAACCCTCAAGGTACTGCAGTACAATTCACATGGTGTGAATACATGAGTTGATGTTGAACACCACGCAAAATCTTTTGGTCGAAGGCCATTGATGTAAACATGTTGCCCGAAGTGAGAAACTTGCCATTGAGGCATGCAAGCTTCAAAGTCCTGAAAGGGTTGTTCCTAAGTCAACTTCTTGGATAATGAGCTGATGTCGACAATAAGTGACCCGTTGTAGGAGGGCCTTAATGAATCCCATATGTACAACATGGAATGAGGAAAATGATTTTGTGGAGGCGAAAACAATCTGATGATACAAGGTTCAGGGTGCCGGTCATGAAAAATGGGGGGTGAAGGTGTTGTAGTGGATGAGGCATTAGTTGGGTTGGTGAATTCTCTGAGCAGCTTCTCTTGAACATATCAGCGACACTGAAAATGGATTGGTAGCATTTACCCCAAAAATGGATGGTACGGAGGACCAATGGTGATATGACCGGTGAACAGAATAACCCAACTTGACTTAATCATGATGATGGAGTGAAAGTGTCATGTTCAAGAGCGACCTGCTACCAATGAAATTCTTCAAGTTTTCTTCCCAATTTTCCCCAGTCATTGCTAACCAAAACCTCTTTATGTTTGTCAAGCTTGACGAGGATAACATATGCTTGTTCTATAATTTGCCCTTCGGGCAAACCTATTGCTATGTTTTAGCGAGCCTAGCGAGAGTGAAACTCGCTCTTATCTCTAATGGACAAGTTTTTTGCTATTTTTTTAACGAGTTTAACGACAAAGATAACTCGGTCCTTTTCAGTTTTAGAGAGTCTGGAAAGAGATGAAAAGGAAACTCCACTAATCCTTCTTCGTAGTATAATCCCTTAAGTCCAAAAAAGTATAAAATAATACGAAATGGATGACTTTTCCGATCACTTTAACGAGCCGAAAAAGACAAGCGTTCGATCTTTTTCTATAATAATCCCTCAGGTCCAGAAAGATTAAAATATAGAGGAGGGATGGCACTTCCAATCACTTTAACGAGCTGGAGAGGCCAATTGTTTAGCAATCATTTTATATTTTATGAGTCTAAAAAGAGCTTAAAAGAGACTCATCTTTGAGGAACGAGTGATATTCTCGAGTAGCAGCTGGTTCTAGGTAAGGTCTTTGCAACTTTTCAATCATGGCAGTGTAAAGAAGACGGCTAACAGAATCACTCGTCGTAGTTGTTCCTCAAAAGGGTAAACAATCAAGTGGAGGCATATGATTGGCTAAAAAGTGGAGGTGACGGTAAGAACACGACCAAATCTCAAAAGTTGATAGTAATGCGATCACAAAGGTTATTTACCGAAAGTGGGTTCATTTTTTAATGAGCTTGAACTGTGGGGGAACATATGCTCATAGCTAGGTTTATTTTTTAACGAGCTTGAACTTTGCGGAAATATTGCTCATGCCAGTCATATAATAAGGATGTCTCTCATTAGTAGGTTCATTTTTTAGGGATCTTTCCCCATGTGCAACTTTGCTTCAGAGCCTTTTGTATGCAAGCTAGGAATGACCAACCACTATCCTAGGGGTTAAAGAACTACTGAGGTTAAGTAGGATAGCTTCTTGACGGGAAACCTTTTCTTTACTTTTCTAGTGCCATTTGGCCCTTGCAAAGGTGAATGGTTGATCAGACCAATCACCTAACTTAAGCAATTGAAGTTAGTAAAAACTAAGGGGTTATAGTTACGCTGGTCACTTTTCACTTGCGCACAAAAGTTTTGCATGCCCCTAGGTATATAGAGAAATAGAGTTTCCAAGATACCATATGGAATTTCTTGCATTATTAATATTGTTTCATCTGCGGAACAGCTAAAACACTTCCTTAGCTTTGTCCATTGAAATAGACAAAGGTGAATGGTGGGAGCTTCCAATCACATAACCTTTGACAAGGGAATCCTTTTCCAGTCTAATCCCATTTTTCTAAACGGATGGGTGTGTTAGACTAGTCATATATCCTACGTGGAAACCTACCTTATATCTGGGGTTTTCCTGCCTAAGCAAACCAGGGCACATGCCCCCTGGGTTTAGTCACATTCACCGAATCACTTGCACTCATCAGGTGGATGGACTGGAGGTTGATGAGACATTCCTCGTGCAAAAATACCAGATAGGGATGGCATTTGAGTAGTAGTAGTGTTTGAACCAGGAAATGAAAGTTGGTCAAGCAGCTGGACCATTTTGCCTTCATACGGCAAACACATCAATCAAAAGAGTGAGGAAACAATAGCTCCCATTCTATAAATGTAGTCACGCCGAAGGAGTAGATTGTAATCTAAAGGCCCTTGGACTACCATCACGTTTAGATGAACGGTTTTCCTTCTCAAAGTTATAGGAAAATTTGGAAGGATCCCTAACGGTTGACTAGTTCCTTTGTTGAAGCCTAACAGATTTCGAATATCAGGAAGAAGCGATGGCGAACCAAGCGCTTTCCAAGCAGTTGAGAAAAGGATACTCACGGAAGCCCCTTCATCTATGATAGAACTAACCATGATCATTCTGTAAGCTTGTACTATGATTCAGAATGGTACATTAGATGGTAGGCAGGGTCTCCCTAGTAGATTCCAATTGAAGGAAATGACTAGATTGCTTGGAGGAGGGACCAAATAAATGGCCAGATGAATCTCTGATGAACTTCCTTCCTGTGGTAAAGGAACGGGTAGATTTCCCCCATGTTCATCAGATTCTGTGTTAACAAAAAGAATTTGAATAGTGTCGTTCTAATTTTCTTTTGGGACGGTATCATCTGAAGGTGGACCTTCTGAAGACAAGACTGGGTCGACTGCCATCTCGACTGGTTGACTTTGGTTCGGTGTGGACTCAAAGGGTTTATCTTCAATGATAGGTGCTTTGATCGAAAAAAAGGTGTCTCAGTCGGATTTTCAACTAGCGATGGACTCAGCAAGAGTTTCATGTATCCAGGAGGAAGTCGCTATTGTGAAGTAGGACAGTTATCCAAGACTCTTTTAGCTTCGTCCAGGAAAGGACAACAGTGGCAGGCATGATCGCCTTCACACAATCTACAAGGAAATTTAGATCTTCCTTTCTATCGATTGACTGCATTTTCACTAGTTGATGGTGCACTCTCAACATGATCGTCAAAGGCTGAAGACTTCAGATTGTGCAAGCAGGGAGACTAGTCCCTTCAGATCTACGAGATGCAAGGACAATCTCAATGATAGTATTCTCCTTTGCAAATGACACATGGAGATTTAGGTTTGGATGGTGTAGTGTATGGATTTTCACCAGACGATGCATGGTTTCCCCCTTTCACTTTTGGCTTCTTCTTCTTCTTCTCCTTCCCTTTCTTTTTCTTCTCAGTTACTTGGCTTTTAGTGTTACTAGCTTCACCAAGAGAAGAGTAAGAAGGAGAGGGACAAACAAACGAAGTAGAAGGTGGGGGAGCGACTTCAGTATCATCTGGTTGCTGATTTGATTGCTAAGGAATTACGGTGTTTTGAACGCCAGAGGTCAAGAAAAGCCATACTGGTAGGCCAATTCTGAGTCCTGGAAGGGACAATGTAGCCATGTGTGGAGCACCAACATCTCCCCAAGAAGAGAAAGGACTAGGATTCCCCCAAAGGGGAAATCCTTGATTGGTGGACTCCATTTTCTCAACCTAAGACCAACAAGGGAACAATGATGTTATTTCGATTAAAATAAATTTTATGACACTTTGACACAACTTGCTTTTTCAATTTTTAAGAGTCGAGAAAAAGCTAAAGATTACTCTAGTCGCTTTCGATTTTTAATGAGCCTGAAGTGATAAGTGCTCAAATGGACCTTTTGTTTTAAGGAGTCTAAAAAGGAATGAAAGTGATTACTCTGGAAATCTAGATAGAGGGATTACCAAACCAATCGCAAAAATGTAGAATACTTTTTACATACGGCAGTCAATCTTCCCGAATGTTGTGTTCAGTGCATTGTGATCAATAGGGTGGTAGACACAGCTTCCTTGTTAGGATATTATGACACATATGAAATAGTTAAGTACAACTTGGTCTAGTATAGAGTTAGGTATAGAGTTAGGTAAAGTGTGTTTCTTTACTATGTACATTTTGTAACTTACAATCCGACGGTCACGATATGTAGTGATGTGACGGTTCATTCTCTCCTTGGTATTACGGACACTTGATCCGTGGCTTGACACCCGATTGGTCCATGATTTCTATTTAAAGCGCATGGAGGGTCATTTGTAGGGTAATCCGTCTATGAGAGAAGCATATGTAAATTTTCATTCTTTTATTAATAAATTGCCTGAAGTAGCCGCGTTGGCTCAGGCCATGGACTGTTTCCCTCTTTGAGGGTTTTAACCATGTCAAAATACTGGTGTATTGATCTGTGATCTGTTTGTGAGTGGTTTCCTTTGGTGTTATATCTGAGGAACTTACCCTACAAATTCCTACATGGTATCGGAGCTATTTTAGGGCCGCGTTCGTTGGTGATCCAAATCTGAAGCTGGTAGAACTGCATCCGACTCCTGTTTCCTAGATCTACTGTTTCTGATTGCTTTCGGGCCGAGAGGACTGCTCTGTTGTGTTGGGAGCATCTGTTCCAGTGAGGAACCCCTTTTGTTTCATGCGAAAAGGTTTCCGGTAGCCCTAGTTGCGTCATTTTTAAGACCTGGAGGTATACCATGCTTATTTGCAGTTTACAATTATTTTCTCTCTGTTTATTTTAGTTTCAGTTTATTTAGCTTTTTTTTATTACCGGATCTATACCTTTCATTTCTGCGTATGCTCTTTGCCCTGCGACTCTGTGCGATCTGGGCAAATCAGAAATAGAAAGGAAGGATTTTTCTCATGCATATGCTCTTTTCCGCTGCGCCTTAGTGTGATCTCGGAAAATCATAAACATTTCCGGCTAAAGCTAACTTCAAGCCGCAAGGTTCGTTTTTTGAAAATATTTAGTTTCCGGCTAAAGCTAACTTCGAGCAACAAGGTTCGTTTTTTTTTGTATGTCCGTGTTGGGTTTTGTGTTTTTTGTTTTGTAGGGAAAAAGAGCTTTCTCAAAGCATGCACGCAACCCAAAGCATCAACCCTCTCTCTCTCTCTCTCAAACTTTTTGTATAGCTCACTTTTTGTAGAGGTCTTGGGTTCAAGTCTCCAATTTGTGGGGGCAGATTTTTTCATTTCCGCACGTTCCCGCACTTCGTTGGCGACTTCGTCAATTTTTTTTCAAAAAGCCATAACTTCTTCATCCAGAAGCCGTTTTCAGAACCGTTTTATTTTAAACGGCCTATTTTTTCGAGATCTTTCCATTGGTACACTTAGTTTTAGCATCTACAGCTTCAGTTTCTGTTAAAAATGGAAAGTCCATGCCAAGTCATTCTTGATAGCACTAACTACTTCAAATGGTGGTCCTACATTGTGGATTTACTTAGAAGTAAAGGTCTTTACAGAATAGCCACAAGCCAGGAGACCAAACCGAAAGATGAAGATAAGGCTACTAAATGGGAAAATAGGCAAGACCAAGCACGTGGGTTGATAGGCATGTCTATTTCTCCAGATCTTAAATTCCATATTGCAGAACTTGATACTCCTGATGAAGCACTGCAACAAATTACTAAAGTCTTTGGAATTAAAAATGAACTTAAAGCCCATCAACATGAAAATGAATTGCTTACATTGGACCCCAATAATTTTTCTTGCATTGAAGATTTTTTGTCCAAGTTCAAGACCCTTAGACTTCTCTTGGAAGGTGTTAAGGTTAAGAAAGAAGATAGTAGCCTTATCTACTCCATCCTTACTAAGTTGGGACCAGCCTATTCTGTGTTTGTTTCCACCTTCCATTCTATAAGAGAAGCCTTCATTTCTCAAGGACAAACCTACAAGTCCCCTTCCTTTGATTCCTTTTGTGATTCTTTAATAAGAGAACAAGAAAAACTCTTACACCTTGGTCTTCTTCATCTTGGAAACTCTTCTAAGAAAGAATTAGCCGCCCAGCAGCAACCAAATCCAAAGAATCCTAAGAACTTGTATCCTAAAAAGAATGGTCCGAAACCAAACAAGGGTCCTAAGCAATTTCAGCCTCAAAATAAAAAATCATTTCAACAAAATGATAAGACAAATAAAAACAAAGGGAAGAAGACTGATAGACATTGCAACTTTTGTAATTGAGATGGCCACTTAGAATCCAAATGCTTTAAGAAAATGGAAGCCTTGGAAGTAGCAATGAAGAAGCATAACATCCGTTTGGAGCAATCTTCAACTTCAACTTCATATACAGGAATGGCACTTTCTGCATGTGGTTTTCAAGCATCTCGGTCTTGCTATGCACTAAATGTATCTTCTTCTTCTCATTCTCATGAGTGGCTCATTGATTCTGGAGCTTCTTATCACATTGCCAAAATCAAAGCCATGTTTTCTTCTTTAAATGATTGTAACACCAAAAATATATATGTTGGTGATGATAGATCCCTTAGTGTTGTAGGGACTGGAAATGTTCATCTAGACAATGGTCAGTTTAATGATGTATTATGTGTTCCAACCTTATCCTGCAACCTTCTATCTGTATATAAGATAACCCATTCAGGTGAAGGTAAAATCGTTGAATTTTCACCTCACGATGTTGTAATTAAGGACCTAAGAGATCCTAGACAGATTTTAGCTACTGGCATTGCTGATGATTCTACAAGGTTGTATAAGTTTCACAACTTTGGGTCATCAAATCTTCCCTCAGTATTTTTTGCTCATAATGATGAAGTGAGCAAACTTTGGCATGAGCGATTTGGTCACTTAAACTATCGCTCTCTTTAGAATCTATGTAAAGAAAATATGGTGACAGGTCTTCCAATGGTATCTTGCAGAGATGGTGTTTGTTCCGGATGTGTACTCAGAAAACATCATCGGGACAGTTTTGAAAAACGTGCCTCTTGGCATGCCTCAGCCCCTTTACAGCTCGTGCATAGTGATTTATGTGGTCCACTTACAGTTGCTTCATTCTCTGGCTACAAGTATTTCTTAACTTTCATTGATGATTTCTCCAGACACACTTCGATATACTTCTTAAAACGCAAGAGTGAAGTATTTAACATGTTCTTGGCCTTTAAGGCCTTTGTTGAAAAACAATTTGGACATCAAATTCTTAAGCTAAGATCTGATAATGGCGGAGAATATGTTAAAAACACATTCATCAACTTTTGCACTAAGAATGGAATTCAAATGCAACATATTGTTCCATATACTCCACAACAAAATGGTGTAGCTGAAAGGAAGAATCACACCTTAAAGGAAATGGCTAATTGTATGCTTCAATCTAAAGGACTTAGTCTTAATTATTGGGCATCAGCAATTAACTGTGCAAATTACATAATAAATCGCACTCCTACTAAGGTTTTAAAGAATATCACTCCAGAAGAAGCATGGAACTCAATCAAACCAGATGTAAGTCACTTTCGTGTTTTTGGAAGTGAAGCATGGGCCAATATTCCAGATGAGAAACATAAAGCTTTAGAACCTAAGAGTGAAAAATGTATTTTTGTTGGATATTCTGAAGATGTCAAAGGATATAGACTTATTGCAGTTAAGTCCAAAAACATTATCATTAGAAGAGATGTAAATTTTGATGAAAATATATCGACCTGCGAGCCTAGTTCGGCAGATGTGCCACCTCTCCCTATCTCTTCTACTTTTGAAAATATTTCTTCTTCAGATGATGAAAGCGAGGATGAAAATCCTCCCCCGCCTTCTCAGGATCCTCCTTTAGCTCCTTAGCTTCCAAAATGGGTCTATGCTACTCGGGATGCAGCAGGTGATCTTGCCGATGATCCTACAGATCAACGACGTACACGTTCTCGGTTCGAGAGAGCCTCTTCTTTACTGGCTCAAGCTTCAATGAATTATGATCCTGACACCTTTGCAGAAGCTTCAGGCCATCCAGATTGGGAAGCAGCTATGAATGAAGAATATCATTCATTTTTGGCAAATGATACATGGGATATTATTCCTCTACCAAAGGGACGAAAACTTGTTAGATGCAAATGGGTTTACAGAACCAAGTATGGACCAGATGGGAAAGTTGATAAACATAAATCTCGTCTTGTTGCTAAGGGTTTTTCACAAGTTGAAGGCATTGACTACACTGAAACCTTCTCCCCTGTTGCCAAAATGAACTCTATCCGCCTTGTTCTTTCCCTTGCTACTTCTTTCAAATGGGAAGTCCATCAGATGGATGTGAAATCCGCCTTCTTGCATGGGGACTTACATGAAGAAATCTATATGGAACAACTTGTTGGCTTTATACAAACAGACTCTAGCCTTGTATGTCAGCTTAAGAAATCCCTTTATAGTCTCAAGCTAGCTCCTCAAGCTTGGTATGCCAAAATGGATAACTTTCTTTTAGAATCTGGCTTCTCTAGGTGTCATTCTGACAATACTGTCTACACCAAGAAAGTGCGAAAGTCTCTTATCATTCTTGTTCTTTATGTTGATGATCTTATCCTGGCTGGTAGTGATCCCAACCTTATAAACCATGTGAAGTCTAGCCTTAAAAGGAAGTTCGAAATGACAGACTTAGGACACTTACATTATTTTCTCGGTCTTTAAGTCTTGCAATCCAAGGAAGGTATTTCCCTTTCTCAGTCCAAGTATGCCTGTGATATTCTACACCACTTTCACATGGAAGACTGTAAGCCAGTCCCTTCTCCCTTTCAGTATGGAGTCAAACTTTCAGTCACTTTTACTTCTTCTGATGTTGATTCTACCTCATAACGTTAACTTGTAGGAAAACGTTTGTATCTAACCCATACTCGTCCTGACCTTTCCTTTATTGTTGGCCTTGTTGCTCGGTTTATGCAAAACCCACGTGAAAGTCATTGGAAATCAGCTAGAAGAATACTTCATTATGTTCGAGGTATAGTTCAGTTTGGGATTCATTACAGTGCCGAAGCATCTCCTCTATTGGTTGGTTTCACTGATTCCGATTGGGCTGGTGACCTTGATGATCGGAAGTCTACTGCAAGTTATGTGTTCACTCTTGGTTCAGGACCTATTACATGGGCTTGCAAGAAACAAGGTTTCATTTCTCTTTCTTCAGAAGAAGAAAAATATCGTGGTGTCGTAGAAGCTAGTAAGGAAGCCTTGTGGCTTCGTCAGATCCTGTCAGAGTTTGGCTTTCAGCAGCAGCATCCGACTACACTTTGGTGTGATAATCAAAGTGCAATTCAGCTATGTAAAGATCCAGTCCAACATCAGCGCAGCAAACACATTGAACTGCACATGCACTTCATCAGAAAGCTCATTCACGACCATGTTCTTGAAGTGCAATATTGTTCAACAGATGATCAAGTTGTAGACATCTTTACAAAGGCTCTCACAGAGGCGAAGTACACTAAACTTCGATCTATGGTTGGAGTTCAGGAAGTTATCACTAAGGGGTGATAGGCTCTAGTGCCACCTTCCTTCTCCTATTGTGTCATATTTGTAAATCCTTCAATCCTATCCCAAGTTGTTCTTAGGGGGGATGTTAGGATATTCCGACACATAGGAAATAGTTAAGTACAACTTGGTCTAGTATAGAGTTAGGTAAAGTGTGTTTCTTTACTATGTACATTTTGTAACTTACAATCCGACGGTCACAATATGTAGTGATCCGACGGTTCATTCTCTCCTCGGTATTACTGACACTTGATCTGTGGCTTAACACCCGATTGGTCCATGATTTCTATTTAAAGCGCATGGAGGGTCATTTGTAGGGTAATCCATTCATGAAAGAAGCATATGTAAATTTTCATTCTTTTATTAATAAATTGCCTGAAGTGGCCGCGTTGGCTCAGGCTATGGACTATTTCCCTCTTTGAGGGTTTTAACCACGTCAAAATACTGGTGTATTGATCTGTGATCTATTTGTGAGTGATGTCCTTTGGTGTTCTGTCTGAGGAGCTTACCCTGCAAATTCCTACATTCCTAAGGATAAAGGATATAACCTATTGTGGTCTCCTAATATATACTCAATGGTACGTGGGAGCACAAGTCCGTATTGGCACTTGTCGTATCAAAGAGGAGGAATCACCCAACCTATGATGAAAACAATAGTTACCAGGCTTTACGACGTCGGAATACATCTCTAGCCTAGACTTCTAGACGTTGTGCGTTAGGTTCCAAAGCGTTTCTATGTTCATTGAGGTTTATTTTATAGTTGATCTTTCTTAAGAAGTTTGCCTTTAAGGTTCACCACGTGATGTACATATACAATTCCTAAATATGCAATCTAAGATGATAAACAATTGTTTACTTTCTTTTAGTAATGAAAATGCTAGTTACTAAGGAAAGAGAAATAAAATTCTTTCAACGTAGAGTAGAGAGCACACACTAAATGCACTTTTCCTAAATCAATTTCCGCATGTAGTCTAAATGAAAATGCACATGCATGTATTTGTTTTTCAGTTTCCTTAATGTGAGAATGACAAAAAGAAAATTAAGTAAATATCTTAACTATCTTTCCTCAAAGCGACACTTTAACAGTTTCTTTTCAAAAACGAAAGGAATATTAAGACGACACTTTAAATTTCAACTTGAAAACTGCTTTTGACACTTCAAAGAATTGATGATTCAAATCAAATACAATAGCAAAAGTGTAATCAACTATCTAAAAGAGGAAGACTTTACAACACTCTTTTTCTTAACTGAAAATGACAGTTGCGACACTTTTAAATCAAAAGATGACAGTTCGATTAAGCTACTTTTTGCAAAGGAGAACTGTAAATGATGAAAAATACGTAAAAAACATTCACAATTCTTTATCAATGGAGGCTGAATAATGCAAAAGAAGAAGGTTTCAACAGTGATATACTGATCATAGATTACAAAACTACTGAATAAAGTTGGAGACAATGAAGGAAAAATCAAAATCTGGAGGCAAAAACAGTCTCATTCAATCATCGCACCTGTAACACAAGGAAACAGGGATGCATATTACCCACAACACATGGGAGGTGCGATGCATCTAGGTTGCCAATGAGAGATAGTGCGATGGTCCAGGGACGACACGGAGCTTCGTTTTCACTCACAATTTGCAGCTAAGTTCAGGGGTTTAGGCTGAGCTTTGGATAAGCAGTAAACACAAAGTATAGGGGCTGATCTAATGAGGTTATTGAGCTACCACCAGGGCTCTTAGGATGTTTTCAAGTCAGATGTTCAGTTCATAAACCAACTCGGAGATTGACTAAAGCAACGTTGATCTACTTTGCATTTGCATAGCAAAAGCAGTTCGAAGGCTAGCTGGCTTAACTTCAAGCTCCATCTGTAGTTTATAAATCAAACAATAGTAACAAACAAACAAACTATTTGATCCCCAGCGGAGTCGCCATTTTTTTATCGGGAAAACTAGTGTCCATTCAGAGCTGCTAGTCCCACTAAGACGAGTAGCTATGTTAGAAACAAACAAACCAAAGTTACTTGGGTTTTCCTTTATGAGAGATAGATGAGAAAGAAGCAGAGAGTACCAACCTCAGTCTTTTGCTTGTCTCCTTTCTTGTTTCCTCCCTCCTTTGACAGAGCTTCGCCACTCCTTCCTCACTTTTCTCGCTTCAAAGAACACCTGTAGAGTCAAAGCATCATAGTACCATCAAAGCATAGAGATCTATAACCTTAAACAATATAGGATCAGATGTATATTAACCATACAAATGCATACACCAATACAAGATTTAGAAATATACAAGTATATGGAGGAAAACTCAAATAGCTTTATTAATAGAAGTAGTAATAGAAGAGAGGATTACAACCCAGTGGTCTGATCCAGCACCATCCTCCCAGCATGAAAGCCCTCTTCACCTCATGAAAATCTAGATCACCCAACACTACAATGTTTCATAGAGAAACCAATAACACTTCTTTACAAAATACAAAATTCCAGCCTCTGGATCTCTAGAATGAGGGATTGTTGAGTCTTGAAAATGTTATTCATTTCCATTACACTTTCACTATTATGTCCATTATATCACCTCCATTTCACTACTATGTCACTACATTCATCTCACTTTCATTATCTTTGGGCCACATTTATGTTTTTCCAATCTTTATTAATTCTAAGTCTTTTAAGTGAATTTGTGGTTAAAAATTAGAAAATAATGTGCATCTGCTTATACCTAACAAATGGGTTGAGATTGTTGACATGTGTAGGTTGAAAGGAGGCTTCTAGAAGACTCTTATGTGGCACTCTAAGGCCTAATTCGAATTTGAGTGGAAAGAATCATGGGATCATGAGGATATGTGTCACATCTCCTAATTGTAATGTAACTCTAAGAAGACATGTGTCTTATCAGTTCCTATTTTGATTAGGACTCTAGAGGTAGAGGGAGAAATTCATGGACTCTCATTAATGAGATGGCTTCTCATCTTTGTGAATAATAGGAGATCCCTCTCCTTCATTTGTTAGTCTTTTAGCTTGTGAGTTCTTTAGCTTGGAGTTTGTAGTTCTTCCTTGATTGCTTTTGAAAGCTTTGGAGAACTTTGTTGTACTTTGTAATTTTGAAGAATTTGAATAAAGATATGATGTTCTCAACATGGAAGGAGATGTGAAGTAGATGTCATGGAGCATATTAGAATGTAAGGTAGAGTGGATTTCATTTTATAAAATTTGCTTTGATTTCATTATGTCATTTGATTTCTTTCAAGTTTGATAGATTAGATTTTTCATTCATGCAATTTTAATTCATGCAAGTGTGTTCAATCGGTTGATTGTAGATTAGTAATGCACATAGCTTTTTAATGACTAATGACATGATGGAATCATCTTGTCCTTCTGCTGATTTATTTTCTGTTCTAATTCCAGCATTGTTATTTCTTTCAGTTTTGTTTTGTTCATTTACTTTTCTGCAAGATAGATATTAGACTACTCATGTCATTTTCAGTTACCTCCTATAGCTAGAGCGACTCAAATGGTGAAGGATTGAAGTATGAATGCGTAGTTTGATATTAGTTTATTTTTCTGCAAGTTAGTTATTGAATTACTCATGTCATTTTAAGTTACCTCCTATAGCCAAAGCGACTCAAATGGTGAGGGATTCAAGTATGAATGCATAGTTTGATATTAGTTTATTTTTCTAGAAGTTAGTTATTGAATCGCTCATGTCATTTTCAATTACCTCCTATAGCCAGAGCGAGTCGAATGGTGAGGGATTGAAGTATGAATGTGTAGTTTAATATTAGTTTCATTTTATGCAAATTAGATATCAGATTGCTCAATTTGTTTATGATTACCTCCTATAGCCAGAGCGAGTTGAATGGTGAGGGGTCAGAATATGAGTTGATGTAATATGATTTAGATTACTTTGCTTACAGTTTTTGAATTGCTTTAAGTTCAGTTTTCTTTTTATATAGCAGCAAGGATATTGGGTTTCATAGTCACTATCTCATTGATTGGTTGTTGCATTCTATTTTGATTGAAGTAGATGCATATTTACACTTTTGTTTAAGTACTAATTCCATCAATAACATGTTTTGAGATCTTTTGAAGTGCTAAATTTTGGAAGTTACCATTAGGGACATAGGCCTTGTCTTGAAATCTCTATCCATACTGGTCCTTTAAAAGTATTCTTAAGACCTTAGAATAGGATTTCCATTTTCATTATACACTTTAGGAAACCAACAAAAACAAAATCCCAAAACAAAATAAAATCTATAAAACAACGAAGTAAGAAAAAGGTTAACTAAGCACATATGGTGCACCACGCTTCATCAGTTTACGATACCCAGATTGATAATTTATCTAGAGCAATTTAAGATGTTAAATTGACTAGACATTTTGGCGCCATTGCGGGGAAAGTGTAATTAGGAGACGTTATTTCTAACATCTGAATTTTTTTTAAATAATTCTTGAGTATGCTCTCCTCCTACACTTTGTATGATCTGGAGGATCAGAAAAATGATTGTTAAGTAAAAAAAAATAATAATTCTTGAGTATGCTCTCCTCCTGCACTTTGTGTGATCCGGAGGATTAGAAAAAGGATTGTTATGTAAAAAAAAAAAAAAAAAGAGGTGACAAAATAAACTTCACCATTTCAATTGATTCAATAAAGAAAAAATGATGAAACCCAACTGCTTTGATAGGTTCAAACTGTCCAAGATTGACTGGTTATGGTTTGTAGTGTTCCTCAAAACACTGTATCCTGTTTTAATAAGGTTTTGCAACTTAGCTGCGGAAAGTGCCCTGATTCCGCAGCTAGTTGAGAATTCCGCAGTTGTTTCAAGGTTTAGCAAGTTACAGGCGTCCAGTGAAGAAACCGACCACATGGGCATCTCCAGAATTGTCCCGACATGGATCCTATCCTATTCACTCAGCTCAGATCGATAAAAAAACCAGCCTAAGACCTCAGTCAAAGTCTTGTTTTTAGCATGTTTTTCTTGAAGTCTTTGCTGCCTGAAATTGAAAATCATTAATCCTTTTTATAAAATTTTACAATTTCAGAGAAGAAAAAAGAAAAGAAAAACAATCTATGGCTATCTTGAATCCTAGCTTTCACTGTGGCTTCAACAAGAAAATCTGCCTCCCTGTTCAAGCTTTGGCCTGAAACAAACCTGCAAGAACATTTGTTAAAAAAAAAAAATTACGTTTCATACAATAAAACAATCTCTGTATTTCTTGAAGTAAAGCATCAAAATCTCCAGACCTTGATCTCTCGAGCCGAGCCAGCTAGAAAGAACTGCATGCGAGTCTGATGCTTAACACATGCAAGTCAAACCTGACTGACTTTGATTTCACTTGAACTCGTAGTTGAATGAAAAAAATCGATCTGGCTCTAGAGAGGACAGAGAAGGAAAAACTCTCCACGGCTGCATTGAAAAAAAAATTGGATTGAAGCAAGGACTTTTTAACATGTATGGTAAATGCAGAGAATGCACAAAGTCGTATCATCCAACCACTAATTCAAAAATTTTACAGGCCGAATGCAGAACGATAAAACTCAGAAAAACGTAAACAACTGAAAAAAAACATCAAATTTCAAACGCGTGGTTTGGCCAAACAGAGACGAATTTGAAGAAACAAAAACATGGGTTTCTTTGCTAGCTAGGTCAATTAGATAACCCAAAAACGGTTTTAGGAGATTCATCGCGGTCTGGGAGAAATCGTCGGTTCTTTGGAGCCCATTTTTGCAAGCCGCGGAGGAAAAAACGAGATTTGAATCAATTAACTAATAGTTGATTTAATTGTTTTCGATTTGGAATAATGACGTGTTGATGATTAACTGTTTTTTTATTTTTGCCACCACGTCTTCTTCCCTTATGCCACCCATTTGCAATTCATTAACGCTTGTTAACAACAGTTCTGATTTAAAACAGCTCTTCATTATGTGACTTATCCTAATTGAACACGACTCTCTGTCATTAAAACCCGTGAAATTGTTGCCACCTGTCTGCGCTTGTTCCGCTACTTCCTATTTAACAATAAGAGGATCAAACACGGCACTAGAATTATATGAAAATGATTATAGCTTGTCAATGTTTATTCCTTTGGCATATGTTTATTCCTTGGTTATTTGGGGGATTCCTTACAAGGCGTGCGGTAGTATTGTTCAAATTTATAAAAAGGTGAGTTCTGCTCTAAGGCCTGCGGCAGTGGAAAAGGTTACCAATCAAGAAATAAGGCAAGTTATTGAAAATGTATGACAGTGGCATCAGCAAGGCCTTCTGCTGCAACACGTCTGAATGACCCATTTCTCAGAGATGAGTCGAGTAGGTAATGCACATGCACGTTAAACTTCCCAATTATTTTGAGATTGACTTGGGTGTTTCTGTTACAGCATGCATAGGAATTGTTGGTGACAAATACTAATAAAAAAATATGAGCAACACAAGAGTTGGTACTCTGATCTATTTCCATCTTTAAAACTGTTTTGCTTCATATTTCAAAGTTTTTATTTTTCAGGCAAACAGTAAAAAAAAAAATAAAAAATAAAAAATAAAAAAAATAAAATTGATGGGGCTCATTTGGAGAACTAAATCAATTGAACAAAGTTAGACTTGGACTTTCTTTAGCTACATAAAAGGGTCAATCCGGAATATGCGTCTGATGGTTGACTGTTTCATCCACTTTCCGCCGCTGGTTCAACTTTCTGCAGCTATTTTGTTAAACTCTAGGTTGCAGGTGTCATCAAGCAAAACAAGCCACATGGGTAGCTGGGCGAATGTCAGTGCATGGATGGTGTCCTCTTCATTTGATCCAATTCAATGAAAATGACCCTGATCAAAGGGAAGTCAAGTTGTGTGTTATCACTAAGTCGCCACACTAAGTCACTGCATGTCAAGAAAAAATAATAATAATTTTGAATCATTGAAATGAATAAGTTATTTGCTCACTTTTATGAAGGTATTGATTAATTTTGGACTGATGATGAAAGATGAATGGCTAACTTTTTATTCAAGATTTTTAGCTACAGAAACTGTGCACATTCCGCAGCTAAAGTCCAATTCCGCAGCTGTTCTCTAATTCCGCAGCCAGAAAAACCTCATTGTTCAAATCAGCCTAAATTTTTCATACAAAATCAGATTTTGATGATTTAAGTACCATTGGAAAGATCTCAACAAGATCTACACAACGAGAAATCCATCATTAGAGTTTGAAATGACAAATAATGAAATAAATTGCTGAAAATAAGCAACATCAACTTGAGGCACTAATTCCAAATCATGTATAAATTCTTTTGATTTTTCCTTTAAGAACGTGTTTCATTAATACAAATTCTTAGTTTTGTGTGTAAATATCATAACTAGAGAAATTGACCATCTCTCTCCTTTGATAATCTTACATTCCATTGCAGAAAAAGTATTAGTTTTTTGGAGGTTCCAGGAGGAAGGACAAATGACTACAAGAGAATGGTGTCTCTCTAAGAGACCAATTTGTTTCATAAGAGGATGATCAGCAACAAAGAGGAAATATGTTGATGCAAAATTAGATCCAAACACTTGAAAAACTTTCAGATACTATTGTCTCCATCGCATCCATACTTCATAATAAACCATTCACTCCATATTTTCCATTTACATTCACATACACTTTCCATCTATTTTTCTCCATTCATAACCCACAAATAAAAGTAAGAGGCTCATTCATATGCTTATTGCCCATTGCCATTTCTACTCTCCATTGCCATCTTCCATTTCCTGTCATTTTCATTCTGCAAATTAGCCCTGATTCAATGCAAATTATTGAGTCCATAGTCCTTCGAGTCTAAGTTCTTTGTAAAAACACTTTGAGGCTTGCATGCCTTAATGGCAAGTCCTCATGCTGACAAACAATGGGAATACATTAATGTCCCTTGTTCGTTAGATCTTCTAGGTGACTCGACATCGACAAATTCACTCGTACCTAGCAAGATGTGTTTGGGCATCTTGACTCTCATTGTCATCAATGGTGAGAGTTCTTGTGTTGACTAGTGGCATCCATTAATGGCCACTAAGCCAAAAATTTCCTACTATATTCGACATCATAACATCTTTTCACATAGTAGGAATTGTGCCAACAAGTTTTCAAGACATGAAGACTATTATTTTCAACATTTTGGAGCATATTCAGCAAGTTTTAGTAGAAGCAATAAAAAGTCATCTTATATCTCTATCCATGACTCCTCTTGTTCAGCCACTTGAAGAAGAATATGATCCGAAATTTTCAGCCACTACACATACAACTCATTCATTCCAAAGGGTAAGTGAAGGTACGTCATTTTATAACTTTTCACCATAGAATTCCATAAAAAGCTAGAATGATAATTGTTGGAAAAACATTTCTCTTCCTCATTTCATAAAATTTCCAATACCATCAATTGGGGGGGAATACATTCATCTTCATATTTTTCCATGTCCATATCATATTCAGGAGCCCACATACTTCTAACATATATTAACTATTATATTGTTATTATGAGCATGCAATGGCTTTTCAAAAAAAGTGCTTAAAGGATAAATTGGATACAAACAAAATCATGGTTGTCACACAAGAACCAACCATCATTCAATCCAATAAGGATATGCTTTGAAAAAATAATCAAAATATCATTATGCAAAGTTCAAAGATCAAAATAGAATGCATAAAAAAAAAAAAAAAAAAAAAAAAAAATTGGTTGTAACAAAATAACCAACCATGTTGCAATTCAAGTAAAACATTTTTCAAAAATATGAAGTTATCAAATGATATCATGCAAAGTTAAGCCAAAGCTCAAGGATCAAAAGAATTAATGTAATATATGTTGCATGAGAACATGCAATAGCTTCAGTTGGAGGGTATGTTGAGTCTTGAAAATGTCATTCATTTCCATTACACTTTCACTATTATGTCCATTATATCACCTCCATTTCACTACTATATCACTACATTCATCCCACTTTCATTATCATTGGGCCACATTTATGTTTTTCGAATCTTTATTAATTCTAAACCTTTTAAGTGAATTTGTGGTTAAAAATTAGAAAATAATGTGCATATGCTTATACCTAACAAATGGGTTGAGATTGTTGACATGTGTAGGTTGAAAGGAGGCTTCTAGAAGACTCTTATGTGGCACTCTAAGGCAAAATTCGAATTTTAGTGGAAAGAATCATGGGATCATGAGGATATGTGTCACATCTCCTAATTGTATTGTAACTCTAAGAAGACATGTGCCTTATCAGTTCCTATTTTGATTAGGAGTCCAGAGGTAGAGGAAGAAATTCTTAGACTCTCATTAATGAGATGGCTTCTCATCTTTTTGTATAAATAGGAGATCTCTCTCCTTCATTTTTCAGTCTTTTAGCTTGTGAGTTTTTTAGCTTGGAGTTTGCAGTTCTTCCTTGATGGCTTTTGAAAGCTTTGGAGAACTTTGTTGTACTTTGTAATTTTGAAGAATTTGAATAAAGCTTTGATGTTCTCAACATGGAAGGAGATGTAAAGTAGATGTCATGGAGCATATTAGAATGTAAGGAAGAGAAGATTTCATTTTGTAAATTTTGCTTTGATTTCATTATGTCATTTGATTGCTTTCAAGTTTGATAGATTAGATTTTTCATTCATGCAATTTTAATTCATGCAAGTGTGTTCAACCGGTTGATTGTAGATTAGTAATGCACATAGCTTTTTAATGACTAATGACATGATGGAATCATCTTGTCCTTCTGCTGATTTATTTTCTGAGTTCTAATTCCAGCGTTGTTATTTCTTTCAGTTTTGTTTTGTTCATTTACTTTTCTGCAAGATAGATATTAGACTGCTCATGTCATTTTCAGTTACCTCCTATAGCCAGAGCGACTCAAATGGTGAGGGATTGAAGTATGAATGCATAGTTTGATATTAGTTTATTTTTCTGCAAGTTAGTTATTGAATTACTCATGTCATTTTCAGTTACCTCCTATAGTCAGATCGACTCAAATGGTGAGGGATTGAAGTATGAATGCGTAGTTTGATATTAGTTTATTTTTCTGCAAGTTAGTTATTGAATTGCTCATGTCATTTTCAGTTACCTCCTATAGCCAGAGCGAGTCGAATGGTAAGGGATTGAAGTATGAATGTGTAGTTTAATATTAGTTTCATGTTATGCAAATTAGATATCAGATTGCTCAATTTGTTTATGATTGCCTCCTATAGCCAGAGCGAGTCAAACGGTGAGGGATGAGAATATGAGTTGATGTAATATGATTTAGTTTACTTTGCTTACCGCTTTTGAATTGCTTTAAGTTCAATTTTCTTTTTATACAGCAGCAAGGATACTGGGTTTCATAGTCACTAGCTCATTGATTGGTTTTCGCATTCTATTTTGATTAAAGTAGCTGCATATTTAAACTTTTGTTTAAGTACTAATTCCATCAATAACATGTTTTGAGATCTTTTGAAGTGCTAAGTTTTGAAAGTTACCATTAGGGACATAGGCCTTGTCTTGAAATCTCTATCCATACTGGTCCTTTAAAAGTATTCTTAAGACCTTAGAATAAGATTTCCATTTGCATTAGACACTTTAGGAAACCAACAAAAACAAAACCCCAAAACAAAATAAAATCTATAAAACAACGAAGTAAGAAAAATGTTAACTAAGCACATATGGTGCACCACACTTCATCAGTTTACGCTACCCAGATTGATAATTTATGTAGAGCAATTTAAGATGTTAAATTGACTAGATAGGGATCCATATACAGATATTTGCAGGTGGGTGAGTCAGCTTCTGGGATTTTTATTAGTGTCATTTCACTAATAGTTCTTGGTTCCACTTGGAGATTTCATGATCTCTTACTCATCCCTGGGTGAGTTCCGAGAGGCAAGTGTCAAATGAGCATTTTCTAGAAGATTCTTTGGGTTTCCACCTAGCAAACTGCCTCTTCCATTTGTTTGCTCTCGCTCATCACACCCTACAGAAGGGCTTTTCAGTTTGCATCGCACCCTTTGCATGTGACAGGTGAGATCCATCGCACCCTCAACATGGAGCAGTCTATATGGTCCAGTTTTGGCTAGTTCTGAGCAGTTTTTCACAGAGAACTTCTGGGAAATGATGTAATCAACTGACCTTGTTCCTTTAGGGTATGAAATAACACTTTTAGGATTTTATAATCCCTTGGTTTATGGACATATGTGATTGGGGTTGGAGTGCCCAAATATGTTTATAACACCTTGCCTTACCATATCCAAATAGTCATTGTGTGATGGGGTTATTTTATTTTGTTGAGATTTGGATTTCTATATGGTTTTGAAATCGAGTGAGATGGTCTCACGAAAATTCTCATAAGGCCTAGGAATCCATTAACTGATTTTGGTGGGAATGTGGCAAAACCGAAGGGTGGAGAAAATAAAATTCTTCAAGGTATTGGTGAAGAATTTCTTATGCATCCAAGCTTATTTTAGGCCTATTAATCCATTTACTCGTTTTTGCAAGAATTTGGCAAAGCCTGAGTGTGGAGGTTGATTAATATCCACGAAGCCCTAGTTTTTTATGTACTGGTTTTGGGCCTAATAATCCCTTGACCAGGTATGATGGTATTGCGGTAAAGTCATAGGGTGGAGGTAGTTTAATCTCGAGGAAGCCCTAGTTTTTTATCTTGAAACCCACATTCATGCTTGGAATATTGCATAGGGGTGATTGGTTGAAAGAAATATTTGGATCAACTCAATCTATGGTTGGGTGGTATGTGGAAGTCCCTAACTTGGATATCTTAAATTCCATATGTTAATAAGAGCTCTTTTCCTCTTGTATCTCATGCGTACATGTACTTGTTATTATGTCTATTTGATGGTTGTTCTATCATGGTTATTATTCTCATTATATGTTGGTTATAAGCATGGTTTCCTAATATGTTCTAATTATGGCTCTTGACACATTTTCCTTAGTTGATGAATGATTAATGAATGCATGAGATAATAAATGTTATTATATCTATTTTGAGAAGTCATTAGACCTTCTTGTTGATTCTTAGATAAGTATCGACCCCTATGTTTAGATATGCATTTATGACCTGTAGATTACATGTTCTAAATATGTTTGACGAAATACCTGTCATGTTCAAGGAAGTCTAGGTCAAGTTATACTTTCAAATTTGTATGTCTAGAATTTTTGTCACATCATCACTGATTCTGAGAAGTTACAAGAATAATTGGGGAGTGGTCTAGAGGTTGACCTAGAATCTAGGCTCAGATCTCACGATTGCATGATCCTAACTAGAAAACTTGGGTTTCAACTACATGGATGTAAGTGTGTGCATGTAGTTGGAGGTTACTAACCACATGGAGGCCTTTCCGTGGGTGCTGTTGAGGGACTAGTGAAGAGAAGGAGGGGTCAAGCTCAAATTTTGAACACCTGGGATGGTTTCTCAACCTCTAAGTGTCCTGTAGTCCCTGTAGGATGTTGTGAAATGTCATATTGTCATCAGTAGTCAATCCAACTTCTTTAATTGAAGATAGGAGGTTGGGTCATGTCATAGTAGCCCTCAACTCATGTTTACCTTGACAGCCGAGTGAAAGTGGGTAAATATGGGAAGGGTAGGTACACTCCATCTTAGCCCTTGTAAAGACCCATCACAGTCAACACTTTCTGTGAGGAAGAAAAGGTAAATAGGTGGTTTTCAAACTAGTGTTGCCTTGTGATGAGTGGACTTCATTTTCAATTGTTATCATATCAACATGGTAGGGTGATTCTGAAAGGAGGTTATCAAGGAGAGGTTACAGGAAGGAACTTGTGAAGAAGAAGAAAAAGGAGGAACCAACATGAAGGAAATGAAGGAATCTTGGACCAAGACAAAGAGATGACAACTCATGTTGACTTGGAAGGTTCCAAGGCTAACTCAGACCCTTTTGAGGGTGAAGATGGAGTAAAACCAAATATTTTTCATGAAGATTTCAAAGTCGTAGTAGTAAAGAGTTGAGCTTAGCATTGATGAAATGAAGTCTTCTATCATCATCGCCAAGCTATGTACTCTCAAAGCGTCACCACAAAAGTCATATGTGTCAATGTAGTTTTCCACATCACTTGTGGAATGCAATTATGTAATTTCCAAAAAATGAGAAAATTTAAAATGTGTTGAAACCCAAGTGTCCCACATGGAATGTGAAAAGTCACTAGAAATTTCTAAAGTCATGTAGAAGCTGAAAGGTCACATACGAATTCAAGAATTCATGGTAGGATCTCAAGAGCCTTGAGGGAGGTCAAGAGTCACATGGGAGGTGGACAGTCACCTCATTTGTTATAAATACACCCTCGTAGCTCAAGAGAATGGGAATTTTTATTTTTCACCTTGGTTTCTATAGCTTGAAATAGGATAGAATATGTTTCTTTAGAGGAGCAAGTAGTGTCTTAATGTTCCACTACTGGGGCTGCTGTGGCGGCATTGTACTTGTGTATCCTGTGACTCTCACTTAATATATGAAGCTCTTTGACCTGTTACACTTTCACACACATGTCATGACTGATTGTAAGACTATTTTTTCATTATTTGCAATGAATGTTTATGTTAACACATACTAATGAAACAAAAATATTACTTTTTGGTTGGTATAAATTTTGTTGAATGTGCATTGTTATTTTATTTTACCATTGTTGTTACCTCATGAAATAGTTTGCAAGTTAATTAATGATTCTTTCCATGCTCTTATGTCATTTTATTAGGATATTAATGTTACTTTTCTTCTAGAGACTCACTCTCTCTTTCCTTTTCATGAAAGTACATTATATAAATTGTAGTGTATGCCAAGCAGTGTCAATTTACTTTCTTATCTCAAATATTATATAACATACCTGGTAAAAATTACATGTAATAAAAGTTAATAAAGCAAAAATAATAACCACGATTATGGGACACTTATTCAATGATTAATTTTGGGAAAAAACATCCTAGTGTGGGTGTTCACTTGGTTTATTAATGGCTAAATAAATTGGAAAATCCAATTGGAATTTTAATTATGAAAAAAATGGAAATTAGGAGAAAAGGAAGGTGAAAGGTCACAGGTTTCATGTGACGAGAAAAATGAAGAAAATAGATGCCACATTAATAAAACGGCTTATGAGGACTAGTTCATGGCTTTGATTAGTTCATTCTTAGATTTCTCTCTCTATTCTCTCTCACTGTAACTCTTGGAAACTTAGATTTCCTGGAGCACTTTAGAATTGGATCAAGAAAGGAAAATAAGGAAAAGAGGAAGAAAATATCAAGCAAGGAAGAGTGGGATCAAGTAGATACATTAGGTTTACTTGTAGGTATTGATTTTCATGTGTGATTTCCTTGCTAGATTTGGCATGCGTGGTTATGCATGTGTGTTTTTGGTTCTCTTATTGTCCTAGGCATGGATTTTGCAAGGTGTGATAGTGTTCTTCATCCTTGACTTGCCATTTACAGATAGCCATGGTGTGATGGGGTTTTGGTTGAGTTATATTTCTGGATGGATTCAAAGTTCAATGAGTTCGATCTTTGAATGAAGGAACACATGGCATAGTGATTCCTGAACCAGACTCTAGATTGTAGTGAAGCCACTGGCCTAGTGACCATTGAACTAGAGTGTGGATTTTGGTAAAGCCAGATATTGTGTGCCTCGGTGGGCCTAGGATTCCTTGAGCCATGAATGGTGAGATATATGGTAAATCCTAGAGGTAGTTTCCCTTTATCAGTCCTAGGAATCCTTGTCTATGAATGGAGGGATATACGATAAATCCTAGAGGGTGGTCTTTCTATTATGGCATGGTGATCCTTGTATCAGAGTGTGGATTATGGTAAAGTCTGGAGACTAGGAGACAGGAAATTCCTCAACAAAATCTGGTGGCATCCATACTTGTTTATGGCCTAGTGATCGGTGAGGATTTTGGTAAAGCCTGATTCTATTGATGAGTGTGAGGTAGTTTAGCCTCAGGAATCCCTGGTTGGTCCTTTTGGTTTATGTACCACATTCATGCTTGGAATATGGCATGGGGGTGATTGGCTAAAGAGATATTTGGCTCAATTAATCTATGGTCGGGTGGAATATGGTAGTTTCATACTATATTGGATTTTTCATTCATTAATAAGAGTTCCTTTCCTTGGTATTTTATGTGCAAAAGTATTGAATTATATGTGAAATTTATGGTTGTTGTATCCTCATTATATTTGTTGTTTATATGTTGGTTATGAATATGTTTTATGAAATTGAAAATGTATGGTTATCATCACGTTTTGATTTGTAAATGATTGAGCCATGAATCTATGACCCAATAAATGATAATGCAGCTAATGTTATAAGGCATCAATGCTTCTCAGCAATTCTCAGATAAGTATAAGACACCTATGCTGAGATATATTATTATGACCTGTAGAATGCATATTTCCGACATGTTTGAAGAATTATCTAGAATGGCTAGTAGGGGTCCAATCAAGTCTTTGTTCAAGAATTTCCATTTGTGTCACTGCCTTTATGTTTCTTTTCATTTCTGTAAATTCCATGAACTTTTGCGCAGTGACTGTGTCCTAGCCCTCGAATTTAGCCTCAAATATCATAGTTGTTAGCATTGTACTCGTAGAAAAAGGCTAAATTCACACTCAAGCAGGCTCATGGGAGTGACTAGGACCCTCAGTCACTTGGAGGGCTTGGTAAGGGAACGACTTGGGCTCCAGGTCCTTGGAATGTTGAGTTTCCCCAGGGGTAGCTCACCTGGAAAGGTGAGGTAGATCCTAGAGGTTATGTAGGTTGCGTGGATGGTTAGTTTGGTTGTGTTTTGTCAGTTACACTTCCTTAAGGTAAATTAGGAGGTTGAATCATATTATAGTGGCCTCTCTTCACATGTTTACCCTGGTTGGACGGTTACTTAGGTAAATGTGGAATGAGGGTGTTACAGAGTGGTATCAGAGCACAGTTCACCCCTTGTACTAGATGGGCAATGTGTTTTTCATGCATTCATGTCAATTTCATATATGTGTTGCTTATGATTATGGTCTATGTTCTTGTTGCATATGCATGGTGTTGGTTATGGTTGCAGTGGTGTTGGCATGTGAAAATTTAATGACATTGTTGTTGGATGTGTTTATCAAGAGTTTATGTTGGTTATGTAATGGATATGCATGTCAATGTTTGTATGTAATGTGTATGTGTGTGTGTCATACATATGTTGTTATGCATATAGTGATATGGTTATAGTTTCCATGCATGAGGTCATGTTGTGCGGTGGGCATGGTCATGAATTGATGACTAGATAATGGTTGAGATGGTGATTAAATGCTTATATGATTATGTTTATATATGTAATGTGATAATCTCGGCCATTTTCAACAATCATCAAGTTATACTAAGGTATATTGGTTTGTTTATGATTTGGTTTAGCTAACATAGTGTGCCTTGCAGGAAGAGATCAAGATGACTAGCAAGATGGTAGAGTACAAAGATTCTCCCTATGAATAAGATGAGAAACGTGGTGTTGGGCATTCTCTTGACTTAATAGACACATTGAGGATTTTGAAGGAAGAAATAAGTAGTTGTAAAGTAGATAATGGTAGATTCATGTAGGCATAGGAGAAACAAGCAGAATTTGATGCAGTAATTCTTCATCATTTGTCAAAATTGTAGATATAGGGACTACTCTGAATCAACTATGGCCAATAGGATGAGACTAATGGGCCATATGTAAGTATGTGTCATGGTTTTCAAAGGTCATATAGAGCTGACATGATTAGAGATGGTAGATTCTTGGATACTCTGGATAAGAGAGGTGATGGACATAGGTACTATTCTAGGTATGGTCCTGACAGGCACTATGATTGTCATCATTATCACCCTTATAGGAGGAGTGATCAGAAATACTTTCTCGATGAGTTCAAGAAATCAAATCTACATACTTTTGATGGAGAGTTGAAGAAGCGTAAGGATGCATAGGCTTGGTTTCCTGACATGAATAAGTTCTTTGAACTGCATGAGTATATGGAGAACATGAAGGCCATAATAGCTATCTTTAGCCTCAAAGGTAAAGTGGACATTTGGTGGGAAGATGTAAAATATGTCAAAGACATCAGGACAGAGGATTTGGCTTGGTATGAATTCAAGAGACTCTTCAGAAAGAATTACTTGTTGGAAAGGTACTACGACACTAAAGCCAAGGAATTCTATGAGCTAAAAATGGGATTGATGATAGATGAGGAGTATACGACCAAGTTCATGGAGCTATTGAGGTAAGTACCATATCTTAAATATGAAAATGCTAAAGTTCAAATATTTTTCAGTGGATTTCCACTAGAATTTAGAGATCAGATTTAGTATGATGAGCCTCGGTCACTTCAAGAAGTTATTGAGAAACCAAAGCATTGCTATGAATAGTCAAAGTGTAAGACAAAATATCAACAATGATGGTTCAAAGGAAAAGATAATATTAAAGGTAAATGGAAAAAGAAAAGAACGATGCCTCAAAATACCAAAGGGAAAGAGAATGTTGCACTGCATAAGAAGTTCAATGCAGCTAAACAGGGACATGAGATACAAGAGCATAATAGAGATGATGGTACAGGATAGTTGGAGTGTTGGACATGTGGTAAGGAGTATCTTAAGAGGGATTGTCCAAAAAATCATGGTCGTAGGCTTCAAATCTATAATGCACAGGAGGCGCATATTGTTGGGGATGTTGGGCAGAGCATTCCACATATCTATGCAGTGATGGATAATAAGCATGCATATCATTGGGCATCTATCATTGAGATGGATGGTAAACTTTGTGATCATCTTGTTTCTATTTTGATTGATCCTGGATCTAATTATACTTATATTAGTCGTGACTTGGTGGATAAATGTGGTTTGAATAAATAATTGCATGCATAATCTTGGTTATTGCAGTTGGCTACAAGTATCAAGAAGAGACTCCATCATTGGGTAAGAGATTGTGAATTTTATTTGAATGGTATGCCTACTTCAGCACATTTGGATATATTACTGTTGGGGTCATATAATATTCTTTTGGGTATGGACTGGCTCTATCTTCATAGAACCAAAGTGGATTGTTATGAAAAAGCCATTGAGTGCTTGGATGATAGTGGAGAGAAGAGAATATTGCAAGGGAAGAAGAAAGAAACATTAATTAGAATGGTGAAAACTATCCAGGAAAAGTGTAGTCAAGGAAAAGTGCGTGTGTTATTTGCAGTACACATTTCTAGTGATAAAAGTAAGGAGAATGAGGATGCGGAGATATTGAGCAGGTACCTGATATTACAATAGTTTCAAGATGTGTTTCAGGTAGAGATATCATAGTTTCTGCCTCACAAAGAAGTGGAATTTTCCATTGATTTGCTACTAGGGGCATCACCAACATCAAAGGCACCATACAAGATGATCACTCCAGAGTTAGTAGATTTGAAGTTGCAGTTGAAGGAAACACTTGACAAGGGATACATTAGGCCAAGTGTATCACTGTGGGATGCATTGGTCTGGTTTGTGAAGAAGTATGGTACTCTCAGGTTATGCATTGATTACAGTAAGTTTAACAAGGTGACCATCGAGAGCAAGTACCCATTATTTAATATCGATGACTTATTTGATCAGTAAAAGGGATAAGTAGTGTTCTAAAAGATTAACTTGATATATGGATATCATCAAGTATGCATCAAGGAAGAGGAAATTTACGAGACAAATTTACAGACCAGGTATGGGAATTATGAGTTTGTTGTAGTTCCATTTAGTTTAACTAATGCTGCGGCTACCTTTATGTGCTCAATGAATAGTGTGTTGCATCCTTATCTAGACAAGTTCGTTATCATATTCATTGATGAAATTTTGATATATTCTAAGAATGAGGAAGATAATGTTGAGAATTTAGCATTAGTGTTGAGACTATTGAAAGAACATTAGTTGTATGATAAGCTCAGTAAATGCAGTTTCTTTCAGACAAAGGTACCTTACTTGGGGCATGTGGTCTCCAAGGAAGGCATAACAGTAGATCCAAAGATGGTAAGAGATATTATGGAGTGGGAAGCTCCTAGAAATGTGGATGAGATGAGATCATTCATGGGTTTAGCCAGATATTATAGGAGGTTCATTAGGAACTTCTCTCGGATTTCATATCCTATTACGTCATTACAGAGGAAAGGTAAGAAATTTGAATGGACAGAAGAATGTGCAACAAGTTCTGAGCAGTTAAAGAAGTTGTTGAGAAACACTTCAGTGTTAAATATTACAGACCTAGACAAAGAGTTTGTAGTGTGTATAAATTCTTGTAAGAGAGGAGTTGGTGGAGTCCTTGTGCAGTAGGGACAGGTAGTATGTTACAAGTCACATAAACTGAATGAGCATGAATAGAACTATCTAACACATGATCTTGAGTTGGCAACAATCATTCATGCGTTGAATATTTGGAGGCACTATCTTCTTGGCAAGAGATTTGTTTTGGTGAGTGATCACAGTGGGTTGAGACACTTGTTTGACCAGCCGAATCTGAATTCCAGGCAAGCTATATGGTTGGCCATGATTAGTGAGTTTGACTTCGAGATCAGGAACGTCAAGGGTAAAGAGAACATGGTTGTATATGACCTTAATAGGCAGATGTAGGTAAATCACATTGCAACGATGAGTTCTTATGGAACAAACTTACAGAATCAGATTCTACAGGCAGGCCAGTAGGATGATAGGTATAGAGAGCTTATGCACAGGTTACAGTGGAGTACAAATACAAGTATAGATGTATGGGATGCAGACTATCATCTCTCAGCAGATGGCTTGATCAAATTTAGGAATAGAACTTTTCTTAACTCTTTTATTAATAAAAAATATGTTAAAACTTTCACATTAAACTTTGTTGATAAATTTTATTTAGAAATTTAATAATTTAGAATAATTATAAAAATAAACTCAACTAAAATTTTTATTTTAGAATTTAATAATTTAAAATAATTATAAAAATAAACTCAATGAAAAATGACCCAAAATAAAACCATATGAATATGTTATAAATAACATATGAAATTATATCAAACTTTAAAATTTTATTTTCAAAACCCAATTGAACTTTTCACTTCCATTTTAAATATCGATTTAATAAAGATATGATTTGATTATAATATCTCGGGAACGAGCTTGTAAATTTTAACGTCTCACTGCAAATCATCTTTCGTCCCATTGTTCATTGAGGTTACAACAATTGGCTTACTACTTCTGTCCCATTGCTCCAACTCAATCGAGGTTGCAACATTCGTCCCATTGGTCATTGAGGTTGCAACAACTACATTATCGCTTCTGGGCCATTTCTCCAACTCAGTCATTGAGGTTTCGGCAACTCGCTTACTACTCACTGATGTTAGATTAACATGCTGCTCAATCTAATTTCTTTTTCTTTTGGCATGTCCCGTGGGCAAGAAAATGTAATAGAGTGTCTACATTCCAAGATGAGAAAATGTGTCAAATGATTGGAAAAGTAGTTAAAATTTTCGCTACATCTTTGTAGAGAATTCTTTAGATTACTACAAGATTCATTACCATCATGAAAGCACACAGTGAAATAGTCGATCTCTTTGAATTTTACCAAATTTCGCTTTAGTGTCAAAGAAAATGAAAGCGTAACAAAAACTAATTCATGCTTCTACATATTTTTATTCTTGGTTTTATCATACAATAATTTTCTCCATACTCTGAGATTTTCCATGCGAGCAGTGCTTGGAAAGATTTAAGGATATGCTCATACCTTCGCATAACCCAAGGAGTCATCACTGATGCCACTATGAATTAATTAATCAGAAAATAAGTAGAGAAAACGTTTGTGGAAATTTTAAAAAGCAATAAGATATAGTTATGAATAATGTCAATTTCAGCGTTGACAAGATTCAACCAGGATGAAATGGAGGTACCTGAGCTCCATTGGAAACTTCCGCAATAACGATAAGGTCGAAGGTTTGAGCCAAGCTTTTGCCTGTCGAAACAAATTTTTGAATCTTAGACTTCCCTTTATTTCTTGGCTAGTAAATGTTTGAAATAGTCATTTACTAATTCTTAAAACAACTATTCATTGGAAGAATCAAAGAGTGACAACGGAAGTATTTTTTTGAGCCACGACAGTGTAAACAGAATCTCGTGCTTTGGTGTTTGCCTGAACTAAGAACCGGTGGCCTTCTGCCACATTCTTGCAAATGTCATATCCATCCTATATGTAATGCCCAGGATCTGGTGGGGCGTTGATGCGTTGATGTGGACAAGAAAGGCTAACCGAATGAATACAGTCTAATTTTAAAGATTAATGTATGCTTGTGTAACTTCATATGGTGGTTTATGGTGGTGTTGGAGCATTCAGTGGGTAAACAAAAATAGACATGCAACAACATATCAAACACATCACAAAAGAGACACAGGTTTTAACGTGGTTCACCCAACCATTCTGGGGTACGCCCACCAAACATAGGCATCGGCAAAATTTATTATCAATCAGGAGATTACATTACAATTCATTTTCTCACCAACTCTCACGCACACCACCCAATCCGTCTGGACACCTGTTTTATAGCTAAGAGGATCTAACTGCCTCATAAATCCTCCTACAACAAATATAGGATGCATTAACTCACTCCCAACAAGATAGAGCTAATATAGCAACCAAATCAGATTGTTGTCACCTACTGAGATTTTTGCCTATTTTATTAAAAACAAAAAAATCTCAACAATCTCCACCTCGACAACAATTAGCCTGATGCCCTGTTTCTTTATTATGTATTTTTTTTGCAAGCCAAGAGAAGCCAAACTCCAACACAGCTTCTCCAACAAAACTGGTTTCGTGAACATGTCTACACAGTTTTCCTTTGTATGCACCTTTTCAAGAGAGACTCCCCTTTCAGTGATAACCTGTCTTACAAAATCGTACTTAATTGGAATATGCTTTGATTTACTGTGATAGGCCGGATTCTTAGCCAAATGTATTGCACTTTGACTCTCACAGAGTAACCTGATGTTGTCCTGTAACCTACCAAACCCACCAAGCAAACCTTTCAACCAAATCGCCTCTTTGCAAGAATGTGAAGCAACAATGTATTCTACTTCAGTAGTGGATAAAGCAACAATGTTTTGTAGCTTTGACATCCAGCTAATAGCTCCACCTGCAAGAGTAAAGACATACCCTGAAGTTGACCTTCTCTTATCCAAATCAGCTACAAAATCAGAATCAACATACCCGCAAACAGATTCACTATTCTTATTGTAATTAATACAATAACTACTTGTGCCTCTCAAATACCGAAGCACCCATTTCACTACTGACCAGTGTTCTTTACCCAGATTTGCCATATACCTGCTGACAACCCCAACTGCATGTGAAATATCTGGTCGCGTACAAACCATCGCATACATCAAACATCCTACTACATTGACATATGGAATTCGAGACATATAATCCTTTTCTTCATCTGTATTAGGACATAAACTGGAAGAAAGCTTAAAATGGGAAGCTAAAGGGACTGACACAGGCTTCACATTGTTCATACCAAACCTCACAAGTATTTTCTCAATATACTTTTGTTGTGATAGCTACAGCTTACCATTGCTCCTGTCTCTGAAAATCTCCATGCCCAAAATCTGTCTTGCTGCTCCTAGATCTTTCATATCAAATGTCCTTGCCATCTAAGTCTTCAACCTGTTGATTTCTTCAATGCTTTTTCTTGCTAAAAGCATATCGTCAACATACAACACTAAGATAGTGAACATGCCATTACTTAACTGCTTAAAGTAAACACAATGATCATATTCACTTCTTATATATTTTTGACTCAACATGAAAGAATCAAATTTCTTGTACCACTGTCGAGGCGACTGCTTCAGACCATACAATGACTTCTTGAGCTTGCAGAGAAATTTCTTATTGCGATGCTGAAAAAACCCTTCTAGTTGTTCCATATAAATTTCCTCATCTAAATCACCATGTAAAACCGCAGTCTTAACATCTAGTTGCTGTAATTCTAAATCAAGCAAAGCAACTAACGCTAACACAATTCTAATTGAAACAATTTTAACAACTGGTGAAAATATCTCATGAAAGTCTATGCCGGCTTTCTAAGAAAACCCTTTTGCGACCAGCCTTCCTTTGTATCTGTCCTTTGAATCATTCACACCCCGTTTCACCTTGAAAACCCATTTACATCCCATAGTTTTCCTGCCTTTCGGAAGTTCAACCAGATCCCACGTGCCATTCTTACCTAAGGCCATCATTTCTTCCTTCATGGCTGCTTTCCATTTGTCACTCTTTGAACCTTCTACAACTTCCTGATAACAAAAAGGTTCATCATCGTTAGCGGTCAAAGAAACTGAAGTAACATAATCATCATACCTTTTCGGAGGGCGTTTGATCCTTGTAGACCTCCTTAAGGATGTTTCAGGTGCTTCCACAATTGGCCGACTACCGTCTGTAGGAACTTCTTCATGATCACCATCTGAGACATGTTCATGACCTACATTTAAACCCTGTTCATAACCTGATTCTGAAACCTGTTCATGGCTAGAATCTGAACTATGGTCATCATGACGATCATCAGAAGTGCTGTCAAACTGAATGTGCTGAAAATCAGATACATCATCCTGTTTCAATTTATTATCTACATCTAACTGTACAAGAGAAGATTCATCAAACTTTACATCTCTATTGATGATGATTTTGCTGGTAGTAGGATCCCACAATCTAAATCCCTTTGTTCCATCACCATACCCAACAAAGATATACCTTTTTGATTTTGGATCTAATTTAGTTCGCTGATGTTTAGGCACTAGAGCATATGCATCACAACCAAACACTCTGAGTTTAGAATAATCACAAGGGTGACCTTTCCATACCTCTTGAGGAATCTTGCATCCTATCACTATTGAAGGTGACCGATTTATCACATAACAAGCTGTAGCCACCGCTTCTGTCCATAACTCCTTCTGCAAACCAGTGTTACTCAGCATGCTCCTTGCTCTCTCCAAAAGAGTCATGTTCATGCATTCAACAACTCCATTTTGCTGAGGAGTATACACAGTAGTCTTATGTCTCTCGATCCCTGCATCCTTGCAATAGTTTCGAACTCCTTGAAAGTAAACTCACCACCATTGTCAGTTCTTAAACATTTTATAGTTCTACCAGTGATGTTTTCTACCAATTCTCGAAACTGCTTGAAAACTGAAAAAAAAACATCCGACTTCGTTTTCAACATGTAGACCCACACTTTCCTAGAAAAGTCATCAATAAACGATACAAAATACGACGAGCCACCATACGAGGCTGTAGGTGCTGGATCCCAAACATCTGAATGGATATAATCAAGTATTCCTTTACTAGTATGTTTGCCTGTTTTAAACTTTTGTTTACTTTGTTTGCCAAATAGACAATGTTTACAGAAATCTAACTTTCCAGATATTAGATTAGGAAGTAACTTGCGATCAGCCAAAATCTTTAACCCTCTTTCGCTCATATGGCCCAACCTCTGATGCCATAGGTGAGTGGAACTATTGTCATGGTCAGACACGGTAGACACATGAACTGACCCTGTTTTTCCTTCTAACTGAAACATATTTCCTACTTTCTTAGCTTTCATTACTAGTAAAATACCTTTGTAATTTTTCATTACTCCACCTTGAATGACAATTTTATATCCATTTGTATCAAGTGCCCCCAGTGAAATTAGTTTTTTTCTTAAATTTTGGTACATGTCTTACATCAGTTAACATTTTGATTGTCCCATCAAACATTTGCAACTGTATACTCCCTATTCCCACAATATTAGATGTGACATCATTACCCATGTACAAGACTCCATCATTCACTGATCTATATGTCTTAAACCAGTCTCTATGAATACACATGTGGTTTAATGCACCGGAATCTAACAACCAATGTTGATCATGATTTGACAAATTAACTGATAAGACTTCGTCACTCATACCTGAACCAGATGCTGAACCTGTATCAGTCGTTTTCGCTTCCTTCTTTTCTGTCGATGAAGCTTCTTTAGAAGTTTGTTGTCGCTTCCAGCAATCCTTCTTCAAATGCCCTGATTTGTCACAGAACCAGCACTTTACTTTACTCTTCTTCACCTTGGACTTTGAACGCGAATCGCTGCGCTTACCAGAGCGTCTTTCTCTAGAACGACCTCTAGCCATCATTGCCTCTGATGTAGAGGTGTCAGCATTCGACCGCTTCCTAGTCTCCTTGGACAACAAAGCTCCGACGACATCATCAAATTCAATGGTTTCAGATGAATTAAAACTTATAGAAGTAACAAAATGATCCCATGACTCAGGCAACGAGCACAATAAAATTATGACTTTATCCTCTGTTTCAAATTTTACTTCTATGTTTTCTAATTTCACCATTAGAGTATTAAAAACATTCAAATGATCAGTAATGGAAGTACATTCCTTCATTCGCAAACTATATAGCTGCCGCTTCAGGAGAATCCGATTTTTCAAGGATTTTGTCATATACAGTTTCTCCAACTTCGTCCACAAACTAGCTACAGCCTTCTCTGACACGATGTTAAATAAAACATCATCAGCCAAACACAATCGAATTCCGCTCAAGGCTCTCCCATCCAATTCATTCCACTCATCATCTGTCGCGGGGTAAGGTAGTTTGGATCTGCCCAACAATGCCTTCGCCACGCCTTGTTGTACCAGTAGATCATGCATCTTTACCTTCCAGATCTCGAAATTATTTTTTCCATTAAATTTCTCGATTTCAAATCGGGCACTCTGGTTTTTGCCATCTCGTCTAAAACACAGAATCTCCTATTTCAAATAAGTTAATAAATAACACACTGCCTATGCCTTATTGTACAATGCCTCTACTTTATATTAAAAAAACCCTTTGCTGTTTGTATTTCAAATTACAATTGACAAACAGTGTAACCGGACTGGCGCGCAACAAAAAACATAAAATAAACTTGGCGCTTGCAGATCAACTGACGATCCGCGCCAATAAAAAATCGGTGTAAGGCAAAAAACTTGGCGCAATTTTCACCTTTAGATCCACGCTAATGAGGAAATGGGCGCATTGGCGCACTTAATAAAATAATATCTGTGCCATTCTGTTTGTTAGCGCTACTGTTGTGGAATAATCCATGCCAATCCAAAAACTGAAAAACAAAAAAAAACAAAATGCATCTGTGCATCTGGCATTACACTCATGAATTTTTCCTGCATTTCTCTGGCAATTTCAATCTCCAGCACGTTGCTACGCATATTTCATTGACAGTTCAGCTGATCTTGCTGACAATCTTATATGTAGGCGAACATAACCCTAAAAGGCAGACTGTGTGGCTATCTTGACATCACCGTATATCTATGTGTTCAGATTTCCTTCACTTGTTAAGAGGAAGAGCGGAATCATTTAACTTTATTATTGTGCTTATTTTTCATCAATATTAAATCCCCAGAGTTTCAGGTTGCTTCACGCACCAGCACAAACTTCACGCAGGTTTGAAATACCTCCACGCAGCAGTACGCACCAGCAACGCAGAAGTACGCACAACCATTCAACGCACCAGAAGCCAAGGGAGTATACGCACCACCAGGAAAGCTCAATCACGCAGGCTCAGTCACGCAACTCAACCGTTCAGACTTTGGTCCCGTCACGCCTCCGCTGCGCGCTCCTCCAACATGCTCTGATACCAATTGTTGGAGCATTCAATGGGTAAACAAAAATAGACATGCAACAGCAGATCAAACACATCATAAAAGAGACACATGGTTTAATGTGGTTCACCCAACCATTCTGGGCTACGTCCACCAAACATAGGCATCGGAAATTTTTTATTATCAATCAGGAGATTACATTACAATTCAGTTTCTCACCAACTCTCACGCACACCACCCAATCCGTCTGGACACCTTTTTTATAGCTAAGAGGATCTAACTGCCTCATAAATCCTCCTATAGCAAATATAGGATGGATTAACTCACTCCCAAAAAAATAGAGCTAATATAGCAACCAAATCAGATTGTTGTCACCTACTGAGATTTTTGCCTGTTTTATTAAAAACAGAAAATTTCAACAGGTGTTTTATAGGTTTTCTTGCCAATGCTTTGCAATTGTTTGAGAGGTATCAATCTTATGGTTGATTATAATTCTATCATCTAACATATAATATCAATGACTCACAACAAGACACATTGGCATGTTGGAAGTAATGCTTCCATGTCATGTGTAGTTGTCATTGAGAATTTTTAGGTGTCAAGGTGTTGATGCCAATGTATGAGTTGGAGTCATTATCTAGAATGGTGTCAAAGTCAGTGTGTAATTTCCTATTTATATGTAATTGTTGAAATAAATAATATACATTGCGAGATTTTTATTGTACAAAATCACTCTCTTGCTCTCTCTTTGATTTTTCTAATATGGTATTAGAGCGGGTACTCGCTTGACTCTCTCAAGGGAAGGCCAAAAGATGAATTTTATTCCGTCATAAATTGATTATGGTAGGAGATCGTGTTGTGATTAGTGTTTGTGCGAGAAAATTTTGTTTTTCGTAGATCCATATACAAAAAATGCTACCTCCGCTCACCCCTACGACCGTGTTGCTTACAAGATCAGATTCCAGCAATGCATTTCTTGCTATCAAATTATGGAATTAGTTTATGTCCCAATTATTTTTACTGCCATTGTCATGAGCCTGAAAGTAGCGGAGCATGCTAGTGGTGCCGCAAAATTCTAAAGGAAAGATCAGAGGGGCACTCATTGAAGCATAGTCGAGTTGCATTCATTCTATTTCCAGTTATATTGAGGTTGGATTTTATGATTTTTTCCCTGTCAACAAATGTTGGGCGTGGCATCTCAGATCTGGACTTGAGATCTAATTGGCCACCCTGTGGCATCCGACTGCCTATACCCACACCCAAGACGTCGTTCAATCCATATCTATGTGTAGTGTGAGACCTTGCTTATTGTTGGAATGTTAATTCCAACTGTTGACTACAGGCAGACGTGGGCAGCCGACTCAGCCAGCACGCTGCGCCCAAAACCGCCAGATCAAAACCACAAACCCGCTGGGGCATATCGCATCGCTTTTGCATAAAGGTGGTTTCCGTATTGTTGGGCTCCGATAAACTGTGGAGGCGACGCGTGTCACCTGCATGACATAAGCCAATGTCAAATATCGCGAGTTATCGTTGGTGCATCTTACCTGATCCGATATCAATCACCGTCGTCCGATCTCCTCGCGCGTCCTCTACCGTCGATCTTTGAAGCTGCATACGGGCCTGCAGCGAATTAATTTTGCGTGGAGTGGAAGTCTTTTTGTGTTGACCGCCGGATGGATGAACTTATGGTTTTTAATGTTGTTCGTATTGTTTGGTGGAGGCCCGTTTTAAATGGTTATGGGCACATTATCATATATATTTTCTATATATACGTAGTTTTGGTGAAGACCCATTAATATGGGTATGGGCGTATAGTTTTATATATTTTTATATGTTTTATATATATTATGTAAGCCCACAGGTGGTCATTGTTAGGTGCATTTTTATGAGTAATTGTGCCTGCGCAAGGTGAGGGGGCGTAATATTTTTGGTATGTATGTTTTATGTAAAACATTATGTTGAGCCCTCACGCATAAGTGTAGTGAAAATTCAATGCGCGGTAGTTTTTAGAGTTGTGGTGCCTGCGTGTTTTTTTTATGGAAATGTTTTGATGTATTGTGCCTGCGCATGTAGAAAGGTTTTAGTGTGTGAGTGTGGTGGCTGTGCTCGGTGCGCATGTAAATTGTTTTTGTTTTAAACGCACAGTAGTGCGAGAGCTCATGGAATTGTAATGAACGCACAGCAGTGTGGAAATCATTTTAAAACAAAGATGTATTTTATTGCTTGCTCATCGCAAAAGCAAGAGGTAGCTTGAAGCTGTTTTGTAACACCCACAGCAGTGGAAGACCAGAAATGAAGGAGACAGTTTCTCCAGTGAATCCCTCTCTGCGCAGAGGATGAAGTTTGTAACAATTTTTTTTTTAAAAGAAATAGAGAATGTTTTTATGGTTGTGTAATGGACTGTTATGAGCATATTTGTTTTTAAAGCTTCCCTGTGCAAGGGTCCTGGAAGAAAACAGAGCATTGGCTCTGTGGTGTCTGTGTGTTTGGTTTTTGGTATTTTTTCTCCATTTAAAAATACCCAACAGTGGTATCAGAGCTAGTCCAGGCTCTTTGAAGACTCAAAGAAGCTGAAGGAAGGTGTAGTTGCAGTAGTCAAACCTCTCCAGCAGTGTGAAGTTTCAGCCAAAAGGGTTAAGGTATTTCTCAAAGCTTTCTTTTGTGTTACTGTTAAAGGAACAGTCAGTGATTTAAAAGAAAACACAGTCAAGTATTTGAAGCCTAGATAAGAATGGCAAGGTCAAAGAAGAAAGCCTCCAAGCCTGCTAAAAATGTGTCTCCCTCCTCTACTAAACTAGAAGGCAATCCATTAGAATACATTCTATTTGAAACCCCAAAGTTTGATGGAAACTTTGATGTATGGGAAATAATGATGAGGGCTTTCCTAATGTCTGAGGGGATTGAAGTCTGGGAGTCAGTGATTGATGACAGCAAGATGGATAAAGAATCCATGGAGTATGATGCACAAGTAGCAAAACTAATCTTCGATGGACTCCCTGATTCTGTGAAGAGGAATCTAGGAAAATACTCATCAGCAAATGATATAGGGGACAGACTGCATGACCTTCATGCAAAGGGAACATTGACCATGACCATCAGTGAAGAAGAAAGTTATGAACCCATCATAGAAGCTGAGAATGAAAAGCTTGACCTCATCAAGCTTCAAGTAAAAGAAAGGGATGAAGAGCTTGCCAAGCTCAAGAAGGAGCTTGATCAATGCAAGAGGAAACATCATGAAGAAGTCATATCCATGACAAATCAGCTGAATGAAGCAAAGAAGCAGGAAGACGCCTTGTCAAGTCAACTTGAACAAAGGCACAAGAGAGTGAACAAACTTGTAGAAGAGATTGGACAGTACAAGGTAGAGGTTTCCTCCCTTATGTCCGAACTACAAGAAGCCAGGAAGCAGGCACAAGGAGCTGAGAAGAAAATGAAGAGCGGTCAAGCAAAAGACGAAGAAATCTCCAAAATGAAGACAGATATTATCTCCTTCAAAATAGTAGTAGCTGAAGCTACTCGTAGCAAGGAAGAAACTGAGGGACAACTAGCAAAGAAAAATAATGAATGTGAAAAGTTAGAAGAAGAGATTGTCCTCCTCAGGAAAAAGGTTGAAGGGATGAACAAGATCATGAAGAGCTCTCAATCTTTGGATGATATGCTCAGCTATCATAGATCTCCATCTGATAAATCAGGACTTGGGTATGTAGCTGAACCCTAAAACAAGGATGAGGATGCTTTAAGCAAAGCAGATGTGAAGAAGCCAGAAAGAGATGGTGATGCTCCTAGTTCCAGCAAAGGCAAGGAGAAAAATGAAGGCTGCAATGGAAGAAATCCTCCTCCAAGTAGAAAACCAGCTCCAAGAAGAAATGTAGCTGATGGCAAAGAGGTAAGAGGCAATGGTGATCATCAAAGGATCTCAAGGCAGCAAGGCTTCAGAAGTACATCAAGGAAACCTCCATCTCCCAGGTACCAAAGTTCATTTTATGGTTATTGTTATGCTTGCTCAAACTTTGGTCATATGGCAAAAGACTGTAGAGCATTTCATGGAGATAAATGTTGTGGTCTTCGACAACCTCCAAGAAACAATTTTAGAAGAAATCATGAAATGTCATTCATGAAAAATGTAGAATGTTTTAAGTGTCATAACATTGGGCATATGGCACGTGACTGTAACTTAACATGGGCTCTTACACAAGCTAGACCCATGCAAAAGAAGAAAGTTACACAAGTATGGAGAAGGAAGGTAATACAATCTGAAAACCCCTTGAACTCCCCAGTGGATCTAAATTTATTTTGAGAAGAGTCTGCCAAAAGAAGACAAGCATACATTAAAGGGGAGCTTGTAATTTTTTGTTTGCTGAACTGTATTAACAGTCATTTGTGTATGGATGATGTATTGCAACGCAGCAGTTGCAAATGAAATCTTTGTTAATCCCTCTGAAAGGTAATATGCAGCAGTGATGAAATCAGCAATGTTTTTGCTTTGTTTTTATGCAATATGCACAGAAATGCATAAAGAAGAAAAGATGGCAGCGCTGAAATGTAAAGAGCAGCAGCGAGATAAGAGAAAAATGCAAAGCATGGAGACCCTCACAGCAGTGGGAAGATAGAGCATAAGACAGCAGTTTGGAAATTTTTTTTGGAGCACATGGATTAGAATGAACAACAGTTTAAATTTTTTTTTGTGGTGCACATGCATTGAAATGCATAGCAATGGAATGTAGTTTTCCTTTTATGTAAAGTGAGAGAATATACTCACAGCAGAGTGAGTATAATACACAGCAGATGGAAATGTTTTGTATTGGGAATGAAAATGCAAAACAGTGAGAAGAAAATGAGAAGAAGGCAAAACGCAGCAGAGCGTAAATGCCCAGTGGCTGAGAATGCAATGAAATTTTTCACACAGCAGTGAAAAATGTAATGTTTTTTTTTGTATGCAATGCAACATGCAAAGAAATGCATAAAGAAAAACAGGGACAACAGATTTTTAATGCACATGGGTGAATGATAATGTGTGGCAGCAGAAAAATGAAAGGAATTGCACAGCAGTGCATTATGAAAATAAAAAAAATGAAGATGAAGATTGTGTGAAGCAAGGGTGTAAAAAGAAAAGGCAGCAGCCCGTGTTAATTTTTTGTTGTGTGGAGAATGCAGCGCAAAACAGCGTGAGGATGATTTCTCTCTATGTGCAAGTAATGGAGAGTAAAGAGTTAGTGTATGGGCACACAGCAGTATGATGAAACAAAAGGCAGCCACAATGCAGAGGCAGCGCAGCAGCAAATAAAAACCAAGGGATGACAGTCCATGGTTATGGGTATGGACAGCAGTGCATAAGAAAATGCAGCAGCATGAAGTTTTTGTTGAAGAAATGAAAGATAATGGACAGCAGCAGAGGTAAAAGAAATTTTTTCTTTACAGCAGTAAATGTATGTGTAATGAATGTGTTGTTCATTGAATTGAAATACAACATATGCAACAGCAGTGAATGTAAGAAATGTTTACACACAGCAGTGTAAATCTGTAAGTTGGGACAGTGTAATTGTTCTAGAAAAGACAGAGTATTTTGTCTTTGAAAAGTGCACAAGAAGTGCAAGTGTAGAGACAGCAGTGTGGGGTAGACAGAGTAAAGAAGATGGCACAAAAGTGCAGCAGAGAATATGCAGCAGCATAAAAGAACAATGTAATGAGCATGCACAACAGTGCAATGAATATTTTGTTTTGAAACTGCATCTAAAGTAGTGGTTGGCAGTAATCCCTCCGTGAGAGGAAGTGAAGTTCTTAGTGAATCCCTCTATTAAAGAGGAAGGTGTTTTTCAGCACAGTGTCATGGTGAATCCCTCAGTCAAGAGGAAGATGCTTCTTAGCATACACATGGTAAATCCCTCTATCAAGAGGATGGTGCTTTTCAGCATAGTCACAGGTGAATCCCTCTGTCATGAGGAAGGTGCTCTTCAGCACATTGTTATGGTGAATCCCTCTGTCATGAGGAAGGTGCTCTTAAGCACAGTTTCAGGTTAATCCCTCTATTAAGAGGAAGACAAATTTGTTGTTTGTGGAACTGCATCAGAAGCAGTTGGTGAATCCCTCTATGTGAGGAAGATATTTTTGTAACAGCAGTGTTGGGGAATCCCTCCATGTGAGGAAGTGCTTGGGTATAACTGAATGCCCAGCAGTTGAAATTAAAGGGTAGTGTTGGAATGTTAATTCCAACTATTGACTATAGGCGGACGTGGGCAGCCGACTCAGCCAGCACGCTATGCCCAAAACCGCCAGATCAAAACCACAAACCCGCTGAGGCATATCGCACCGCTTTTGCATAAAGGTGGTTTCCGTATTGTTGGGCTCCGATAAACTATGGAGGCGACGCGTGTCACCCGCATGACATAAGCCAACGTCAAATATCGCGAGTTATCGTTGGTGCATCTTACCTGGTCTGATATCAATCACCACTGTCCGATCTCCTCGCGCGTCCTCTGTCGTCGATCTCTGAAGCTGCATACGGGCCTGCAGCGAATTAATTTTGCGTGGAGTGGAAGTCTTTTTGTGTTGACCGCCGGATGGATGAACTTATGGTTTTTAATGTTGCTCGTATTGTTTGGTGGAGGCCCGTTTTAAATGGTTATGGGCACATTATCATATATATTTTTTATATATACGTAGTTTTGGTGAAGACCCATTAATATGGGTATGGGCGTATAGTTTTATATATTTTTATATGTTTTATATATATTATGTAAGCCCGCGGGTGGTCATTGTTAGGTGCATTTTTATGAGTAATTGTGCCTACGCACGGTGAGGGGGCGTAATATTTTTGGTATGTATGTTTTATGTAAAACATTATGTTGAGCCCTCACGCATAAGTGTAGTGAAAAGTCAATGCATGGTAGTTTTTAGAGTTGTGGTGCCTGCGCGTTTTTTTTATGGAAATGTTTTGATGTATTGTGCCTGCGCATGTAGAAAGGTTTTAGTGTGTGAGTGTGGTGGCTGCACTTGGTGCGCATGTAATTTTTTTTCGTTTTAAACGCACAGCAGTGCGAGAGCTCATGGAATTGTAATGAACGCACAACAGTGCGGAAATCATTTTAAAACAAAGATGTATTGTATTGCTTGCTCATCGCAAAAGCAAGAGGTAGCTTGAAGCTGTTTTGTAACACCCACAGCAGTGGAGGACCAGAAATGAAGGAGACAGTTTCTCCAGTGAATCCCTCTCTGCGTAGAGGATGAAGTTTGTAACAGTTTTTTTTAAAAGCAATAGAGAATGTTTTTATGGCTGTGTAATGGACTGTTATGAGCATATTTGTTTTTAAAGCTTCCCTGTGCAAGGGTCCTGGAAGAAAACAGAGCATTGGCACTGTGGTGTCTGTGTGTTTGGTTTTTGGTATTTTTTCTCCATTTAAAAATACCCAACACTTATTTGTTTCTTGGGTGATTTTTTTTAAACTGACTACGGGAACACCAAACGTGAGAAATACACTAATCGTGCTTAATCATTGTTTCTTCTAGCGAGGTGGGAATGCATCGTAGTGACGGGGATCAGCTTGCTATTAAGGTTGATGCCGATTATCAAATACAAAAGTTCGTTAGCTGTGGAGGTGGAGAATGTTGAGGCCATCATTGGCAGAATTGCACAAGTCTAGCCTGGTGGATGCGTTGTTTATTTCCTTGGATCACTTATATATATATATATATATATATATATATATATATATATATATATATATCTATATATATATATATATATATATATATATATGTGTGTGTGTGTGTGTGTGTGGTCTGGATGTCGTCGTAAATAAATCCTTTCCCTTGCTACAGTAACAAGTTTGAGGAGTCCTGAATTTTATATTTGGATCACACACACACACACACACACACACACACACACACACACACACACACACACATATATATATATATATTTGGTCTGGATGTCGTCGTACATAAATCCTTTCCCTTGCTACAGTAACATATTTGAGGAGTCCTGAATTTTATATTTGGAAAATAGGGTGGATCAGATCCTTGTTCAACATATCTATAATGCCTCGAATAATGGTTATGAATGCAAAGAAAATGTTTACCAGAGAAGAGAAGTTCAAGAAATAGATTTTATAGCATTCGTTGCGTCTATATGAGAAATTGTTTTCTCATTTTCGTGTGGATCAAAATAAATAGATTTTATAGCATTAGATGCGTCTATATGAGAAATTGTTTACTCATTTTTGTGTGGATCAAAATAGAATGGAATGTGGGGGAGAGATTATTTTCTGAGTCTTGTGGAGCAAGTATTTCTAATGGAAAATCTTCAATCTGTGGATGAGTTGTGGTGTAAGATTTGTTTTTAAGATGTTGTGTGTAGTTATATATATTATTATTAAAAAAAAAGGAGTGTGAGACATAGTGTAAGTGTTTGTTTTTTTATTAAAAGAGTTGGTGGTTCTTAAAATGGAAACCCCGGTGATAGAAACATTAGTTCTTGTGTGTTGTTATTGGTTATAGATTTGTTTTTAAGATGTTGTGTGTAGTTATATATATTATTATTAAAAAAAAAGGAGTGTGAGACATAGTGTAGGTGTTTGTTTTTTTATTAAAAGAGTTGATGGTTCTTAAAATGGAAACCCCGGTGACAGAAACATTAGTTCTTGTGTGTTGTTATTGGTTATAAAAAGGGCTGGTGGTTCTTAAATTGGAAGCCCCAGTGTGTAAAACATCAATTCTTGTGTAAGGTCAAGGTGTTTGATCAACTTTTGAACAAATTCAGTATCCATACCTCCATCCTATCAACAAGATGAATAGACGAAAGTGAAATATCAGACATATGGTGGTTGTTCCATAGGATGGTTCATTACTTGACGACTCTTATCACGAAAGCCACGATGACCTGGGTTGTAATTATTTTTGATCTTGCAAAGTTCATCAGCGATGGTCATAGGCAGTTACATTTTAAATGGAGGTCAATTGACAACTAGAAAATGTGGTGGTGAAAGAGAAGTGTTTGCAAGATACCAGAGTTGATATGGGCGTTGCTGAAGACCAATCAGACAAATATTTATTTATTGTTGTAATATGTGTTTTTATTTTTATCCATTTAAGCATTAAGGGAGGGTGTTGGAAGTAATGCTTCAATGTCATGTGTAGTTGTCATTGTGAGTTCTTAGGCATAAATCTAGAAGGTTTTGATTCCAATGTATGAGTTGGAGTCATTATCTAGAGTGGTGTCGAAGTCAGTGTGTAATTTCCTATATATATGTAATTGTTGAAATAAATAATATAGAGTGTGAGATTTGTGTTGTGCAAAAGAACTCTCTTCTTTCTCTTTGATATTTCTAATATGGAATTAAGGGGATTTCTTCTGAGAAGGAACGCCTTATGATATAAGTATCCATCTTAGGTTGATAGTGTTAAATGTACAATTTAAAAACATAAATAATATTAAGAGAAGCGAGATATTTTGTATAGTTTGATATGTTAATATAATTAGCAATTGTATCACATAATGTGAAGGAAACACTATAAATTAGTAGTATAGGAAAGAGTACGATTAAACTGTTACTCTTCCATGATGACAATGAAAGTGTCACTTGCAACATCAAGAGCAAAAATCATGGATGCAGTTAATACTGAAAATCAATTCAATAGTTTAAAACATTGTGAAATCATACAAAATATTAAGAGCTTTGCTTCTCTACTCTATAAGTCAAATACAAAACAAAAGGGAAAAATATAAAAAATCAGTAAATTGAAACCAGAATGTGTATGAGCCAACAATATTGCAGTCTACGCCACGTCATCCTATAGTTGGAATCTGAATGTTTAGTAGGATTTCATTTTCCATTTTGAATTGAGAGCAGAGGAAACATTAGAAAAATCAATTCCTTCTAACCCAACTTATAACATATGATGGAGTTTAACAATAAAAGGAAAAATCAATTATCCTAAGGAAAGGCACTCAATTTTATTTTTTAAATGACTTTCAATATCTCAAATTCCATTGACATGGCCAAATACCACTATTCCCAAAAAAAAAAACATACATTTTTCTAATAGAACAATCCATTTTGAGCATATAGGAGAAAATTTGATGGGATCTGGAATTTCATGGAATGCATCTGGAAACCCCACACAAATGGAACTTCTATAGCACATGAATAATCGATTTGAAAGCTCGGTTTCACAATATTTTTCAAAATAAGATGAAAATACAAATCATAGACTTATAAATCAAATCCATGGAAGTATTTTTAATATGTCAACGCAAAAATGCTAACATTGAGAAAACACATTCCAAAACAATTCAATGAAAATGTTCATGACTTTCATACCACTCTCTCAGTGCACACAAGAATTCTTACAACGAACATATGATAGGTAGAACTTTGGTGTTAACCATCCTTGAATACAAAATATTCATATTTTGGCTTCAGCTTGATCTTCTTATAATTTATCCAAAATCATTATATGCAGGTCACTATGATCTAGTCCATAGAGTGATCCAAAAGAGAATGATGCAAATGTTTGCTAGAGTTTGAATTTGGGGATAATATAAATGGATCTGAATGAAATCCAAGAGAGTTATATGAGCTGCAATAAATCTTGAATTCCAAAATGAATTCGTCATATACAAATATGTTGTGGATAAATTCCAACCATTAAAGTAGGAAAATACTTCAAACAAAAGCGTTGTTAGTGAAAATAAAAAAAAATGGCTTATGAAACATAAATTATTTCTCTTTCTTGGATTTATCAAATTCCATTAATAGCCTTATGCCTAAAAATAAGCCTTTTCTTCACCATGTTGAGAAGACCCCATAGTTTTGTAGCAAGCCAAGAAAGAAACCATGCAATGTGGCGAGCCTTAAGAAGCCACACCAATCTCAACTTGCATGCATTCTTTCCCATACCCTTGTCTACCTACTGCAATGCAACATTTGGGTTCTTGCATGCGTGTGCATAATGACATCCATACTCCTGAACACCCTCGCATGCGATTGACAACACTGCTCACCCTGTCTTCTCCATGGTAGTTGTTGGACTGGGTATATAACTTGTATGGGTGCAGGTTCATCAGTCTGTGGATGTTGTGCCTCCATCTTATCGATTTTTATGTAGGCATGACTTAGGAGATATATAGGTGAATCATTCATGTAAATTGTTAATTCATACCAAATTTATACATGCATTCAATGCTTAATTGATTTGAATGCCTTAAACATTTCGCATTGAAAAATGTTACAATATCCATAACATATAAACTTATTACCATTATACTTTGCTAAGGCCTATCTATATGATATTTAAGCTTGATCTGAGATGGGAAATTTGTCCAGGTAAACATTAATGAAGAGAAAACTCAGACAATAATATTAAGAAATTATCTCAATTCAGGTTATATGGAAACATTATGAGATTTACAAACAAATACTCAACTTTTAGTAATTATGTAAACAAGAGACATTTTATGGCTCTTGATATAGATATATATGTCTATCAAAATAGTACCAGTCCATTAGAATAGGCACATGTTTACAAATATACGAAAGGGATCAGGGACCCCAACCAAATAATAAGGGAATAAGATATCTCAATAAACTTGAAGGATCAAGTACATATCTAAATTATAAATGTAAGACATAGAATTGAAATATATATTACATACGAAAAGAATACTATAAACGTATAATTGATATAAGAGATTCTAAGATAAGTGAGTTTGAGTAACGGTTTTAATAACAATACATCAAACATTTTACTATTATAGTAAAGAACATATTTATGTTTTATTGGGAAAGTAACTACACAGAATATAAGAGAACCAGAGATGTTACCACTTGGATTGAATTAATTTAAAATAAAGGATATACAATAATTTTATTATGTAAATGTTAGGATAAATATAAATTATATAACCAATGTTAAGTATTACAACCTTAGTTTAAAACATTATTTACATAAATAAGTTTGAGTAAAAAGACTCGGTATAGACACTAATTACATAAGTAGAATTGAATGAAAAATACTCATCCTAGATACTCTTACATTGCTAAAGGAGAAAACATGCCAACTATAGTGGAAGATATAATAGTTAAGGATGTAATTGCCAATCACCATATTTGACCCAAGTAAGCCTTCTAAAAGTGGAAGAAGAGTCTTAACTAACAACCATGTACCTTGAGGGTAACTTGGTGTATATATGCAATAGTTCAATTGAGCAATCTCAAAGGCCTATCTTGAAATAACCAGAACTAGCAACCTTCTGTTAGAGGGTTATATTTAAATTCTACAAAAACCAAGAAATCATATGGGATGATTTAAAAACTAGTTTTACCTAGTGAGAGTTCCTTGACAATTGTTTCTTTTAATACCTTCTAAGAGAGAGTTGCAGTCAATAATGTAACCCCTAAACTAGAGAGTATGCAAAAAAGAGTTCTCAAATACATAGCTTTGTCTCAAAAGACATAAAAATAAAAATAAAAAATGACACATGAACATGAATTTAGCCAAGGGTATATGAAAGTACATAGGTTATTACCTAAGTGAATCTAGTTTTTCTCAAGGTAATCCTGATGTTAAGTCACCAAAGGGTTTGCACTGAGAAAATCCTCATGAAAACCTATATAAGAAAACCATCAATAAAGAATTGGGGTTATGGGTACCCAATTAAATAATACTCTAATCATTAAAGGAAATAGAAGGCAAAACACTCATAGCATTGGCATAAACTTCACACAATAAAACTACAGGAAAATAGAATGAAAATGAGTCTTTACTTGAGTGGCAAGTGGATATTAATCCAACTCTTTTCCTAAAAGAATACTTGTTACCAATTAATAAGAAAACCCAGAATGGAAATGGTTAAAACCCTTGGCACAATAGAAAATTAGAACTTTGTACATATTATAAGCTTGAATATCATTGGTTAATCAAGAAGAGGCATGAAATCCATAAGTTTAATTCTTACTTGAAGTGCTTCATAGTCAAACATGAAGAGAAATAAGAATATCCTCAAATTAATTGAATATAGAACCAAAGAAAGTAACAAAAAAGGTTGAAACCTAGGGCTTAGTTGTCATTGAGGAAAATAACCATCCTTCTTGTGACAAACGAAGGAGACATGGAGCTCTAGTTATGAAATCACATAGAAAGCGGTCTAAAAACAAAAGCCCTTAGATGACCTGCAAAAAACCCCTACAAAAAAAATCCCATTAGTGAATAATGAACAATAAAATGAAAATGTGGAAACCTAATACAAATATTAATAATTGTTAGATTCTTGGTAAAATGGATTTCGAGAGAAAAGGGTGTGGATTACCTATCATCGACAAGTAGAGGAGTCCTTTCCATACTAGATAAATTCTCTGAGAAAGCGATAATACCATCAAAACTAGAATAGTGACATTTTAAGTTCAACCATAGTTGACAATAAAGGCTTGAATGACAAAGGAGACCGAACACAAGTGACTACAGGTGAGGGTAATCAATCTTAGGGTTTTTACCCTCAAAACACTCTAGCCATTTGATATCAAGGATGATATCTGAATCGTCCACCTGTGATGTGGCCACATGGACAAGTCTTAACCTTGGTAAATGCAATACGTAAGGTAGCGAGACCCATAGCTATTTCTCCTCTATGCGAAAGGGTAAAATAACATAAGTGTTCATGGTGTAACACTTTTGGTTAGCACATGGAGTAAGTTTGAATGGGGAACCCTATGTCTTAAGTATGAATCATTTATTTATGTAATACATACATTGGAAATCAAGGTAATGGTGACTTCATGTTAAGACACAACTTGTGGGTATTATGAAGGTCTAGAAAAGGGTAAAAAATATACAACTATAAACCTTCTCTATATATGTGTGTGTGCATGTGTGGACCTTGTCAAATGAGAATTATTAACAATGCATAATTGCAATCAAATGAATATTTGTAAGAGTTTTCAATGCAGATCTTTTATATTGAAAAGTATCAATGATCAATTACAAGAAACCATAGAAATACAAAGAAAACAAGTATCTTATAATGTAATAGAACAATCTAAGAGTACTTTATTACATTACACCAATGACAAGGTGTCACAATTTAATTAAGTAAGAGTATTAAAATTTTTTATCATTGGAGGTATATTACATGTAGTATCAAAGCTAGAGGTTACAACACTGAGATTTATGGGCCAAAGAACATCTAGAATTTAGAAAAAATAAACATTTTTTTATCACAAAGTAAGGAGAAAAGAAGTGGGCAGTGATGGTAGAAGCATTTGCAAGACATCTTGATGGAGAAGAACAAATCTAGGTGAAGCTAGGAGGTGAAGCATCACATCATATAGTGGAACTTTTGGAAATTGTAAAAGGTATGAAACTGAAATTAGCCAGTATTAAGGAAGACAACAAAACATTTTTAAAAGCTATTCTTGAACAAGAAAGTATCATAAAAACCTTGATTGAAAAGCCAAATATGAAAATATTAGGGCCAAGTGCAAAAGAGGAGGATAAGGAAGGGTCTTGTAAAAGGAAAGATATAGATAGCATGGATGAGAGTAAGGCCATTAAACCTAAAGATGAAGAGAAAATTGAACATAATTTAGTCAAAATCCCCTTTAGTACCCAATTAAGGGAAGAAGCAAAATGTGGAATTGCAGGGGGAGTGTTAAAATATTAGACCTTCAGCTTTTGATGCTAAGTTAGAGGAGGCACCAGAGGTGTGGATACTAAAGATGAATAAATATTTTCAAGTGTATGAGCATCCTTGCAATATAAAAGCTAGATTAGCCACTTATCAGCTGCAAGGCAAGCCATCCTCGTTGTGGAGGTGATTAGGACTAAGCATAATATAGAGCATAAGACTCTGAGTTAGGAAGCTTTATAAAATATTTCAATGAAAAGTATATGACACAAAGATATCATCATGATATAAGAAAGGAATTTCATGACCTAAAGCTCGGTCATCTAATTATAGATGAACTTGTTGCAAAATTCACCTATCTCCCACAATATGTACCACACATTCACAAGGAGAAAGCTCAAATTTGGTGATTTATTAGTTTTCTTCCCCTTGCATTCAAAGAAAAAAATTAGTATGAAAACCCTCACGCAATTGATGAATTTATTAGGAAGGCCTGATATGTTACCAAAAATCTAATCAAAGTAAATCTTGGCCAAATAAGAAAGAAGACATATTTATTCACAGAAGCAAAGGGCCTAAATTTTCCTCCTTTAAAAAATTTGGTAAGAATCACCGAAAATGAAATTTTAATAAGAAAAATCATTAGTAGTAGAAAACTCAATCTCACATAGGATCTATACAATTGATTTGAATAGTAAAGAAGTTAATGGAAAATAAACAAAACCATTAAAGTATTGGGGCTATGGAGAGCCTCTTATACTTTAAAATTACATGTACAATGCCAAATCAATTAAAACCCACACAATGTATAGGAAGCACAAAAAATACAGGAAGCTTCCATAGTGAAAGACATGGATAGAAACATTCCTAGAATCAATGTAGCATTGGAGGATTGCCAAGTTGAACATTAATCTACTATCATTGAAATAGAAGGTAATACCCTGAACCAACATGTGCCCATTTTAATAGATCTAGGGGCTAGTTTAAGCTATGCTAGTCCACAAATAGCGGAAAAATGTAATTGAACATAGAAAAATATATGTTTCTTGGTTGGTACCACTAGCCATTGGTACAAAAAGATAGTTACCAACTCGGTCATAGATTTTTCTATTGATTTGAATGGATGTGAAACAACAATGAACTTGAATGTTTTACCCCTAGGATCTTATGACATGTTAGTAGGAATTGACTCATTAGAAAATAATAGATCAATCATTAATTACTTAGACAATATTATCAATTGTACCACAAAAGAGGGAGAGGTACAGGTTATTAGAGTTCTACCCATACCAATTTCCAGCTATTGTAGCCTCTACAACAACACCAAAAAGTTTCTAACAAAATTTAAACTTTGGTTCCCCCCTCTGCTTTTCAAGATTCCTGTGGCTAGGGTTGTGTCATTGCACTTTTCAAATCTTTTAATGTCCTACCCCATTAAATCCTTTCATGTTTATGTTTTCATTATGGCCCTAGATTGCATTAGGGTTTGGAAAAATGTCACTTTCCATGTTTACTTTAAATCACTATACTATCATTATTACATTCAACATCATTTCCATTTATTCATCTACTTGTATGCTAAATTGATGGAGAGTTTTCACTTTTACATGCAAAAATAATTCTTATAAGCTTTATATATTGTGGTGTGTATGTTTCCTTTAAAAAAACATTTGAAACATCCTAAATATTTAGGTTGGTGTTGTAAAAGTCTCTCAAATACTTAACATGTTTATGTTACATATATTTAAATATTTAGATGTTACATATATTTAAATATTTAGCGTTTAAGTGCAGGTAAAACTCATTTTATTCCCCATAACCCTACTAACCTATATTATATTGCCATACTAACTTATATTATATTATGCCAAGCGGGGTGAGTTATGGAGAATATATCTAACAATCTCATAATGAGGAGATTATACAAGATTGCAGGCATATTAAATGACACGTACAAGTATGCGATTAACACTAAGTCAAGCCACAATGTCTAAATACTATGACGATAGGAAAGTAATAGCACACAACCGCACAATGATTCTCTATGATAACACAGCAATGAAAGCATTGCCTATGGCACTATCTCATGCAAATAAAATTGTGTTTGCGCTAAAAGAATGGGATTAGAATAATGTTGGAAGGCTATTATAAACAATGCAAAGTGCCCATTCAAAGCTAAAAAAAATGATGTGATACACTGTTTCAAGAAATGTTACAAGATCATGCATGGATCGATGCATGTTAAGGGCCATTTCTTTAAAGGGCGTGTTGATACCAATTGAAAAGTTCAAAAATATCCATGGTAGAGACTTTGAAAAGTATCGCATGTTATACTGCCATAAAATTTATATTGCATTGAAGATCAATTCAAAGGATACGTGCAAAAGACATATTAATATATGCCACAACATGTTTCGCAAAGCGTGAGAGCTCAAAGTAGCATTAAGGGCCAAGACGAGAGGCATATTAATGATGTATTTGAAAAGACATAGAGATGAAAAACTAGGGCACCAGAAATAAAGTGAGGTAATGTCATTATAGAAGGAGACAACGCGCTAGCAATTGGGGAATGTAAAAACAAGAGTTAGCAAAAAAATTTTGACCTTGAAAGGGTAGTGTTATGACTGTAAGCAATGAGTTGAGGGACTATGCGTTGGCAGCCTGAACCATGAAAGGGCCGTTGATCAAAAATGAAAGAATGGCATATATGGTTATATGTTATTTTTTGGTGTAGATTTACCCTACCAAAAGCACCTGAAATGTTGCCATATCAATTAAAACGTGGCACAAACCCTATGGAAGGAGTTTTATTTAGATGCTACAATAAATAAAATCAAAGTCAACAATAAATAAATAAATGCAAAGTCACTTAGCAAAGATACAAGGTATTTATTTGTTCGAAAAGCTTACAACGCAGCAATACCTATGCGCAAGAATTGAAGAAACAATGCGTTCCCAGAAGAATATAATTGAAAGTGGTGAGAGCTAAGGACAAAGACACAGTGGAATAGCACATATACCAGAGCAAAGCCATTAGTGCACCAATCGTGGATATATCAATGCAGAAGAAGGTGCATTGAAACAATGCGAAAAGTGCTCACCTACCTATTCAATGATATATCCACGATTGTAACCATGGCACTGCATTAAGACTATGTCAAATGAAGAAATATCAACAAATTGCGTTGAAGAACTAGGTATATGCGTTTAAGAGAGAGGATTAGATGCTAGCACACCTTAGGGAAGCAAGTCTCAACTCTCTTGCTACTAAATATTCGGCCTCGCAAAGCACCAGCGCAGGTGACAACAACGCACTCCTACAAAACATGATTAGACATAAAAACGGTGACATGAATGTGTCGATTCACCTTCCACTAAGATAAAAGTGCGACCACGTTGATTTGGAAATGGATATTCAATGAATGAGAAGATCACATACGTACAGAATGGAATATACCATGCGTAAGAGAATAAAAGGAGGCCCTAACAATCATCCAAAGCTGCACACACATCTTGGATTCCATGAGGAGAAAATAGGTTCAGACAATCTTATGTGTTGCCCCATATTAATAATATAATCACATTACAAGATACACCATCAATACATCACGAGAGCACATATACAATGTGGTGAAAGGCTAAATATTAACATCGGCATTATATCAAAGCAATCATCGTGTGTAGCGAAGATAGTAGTGGAAACTATGTGCGAAGGGTTGTAATGAAATACAACGTTTCCGTTGCAAAGGTTTCCATTGATAAAGCAACGCATTGTAATCATCGTGTGTAGCGGAGATAGAAGTGGAAACTATGTGCGAAGTGTTGTAATGAAATACAACGTTTCCATTGCTAAAGAAGGAAGGTTTCCATTGATAAAGCAACGCATTGTTGGTGTATATATGATACAAATAATAAGGAAGGTTTGAGCCCAGCATAAGGTGTCGACATGATCAAAATTGCTAAATACCCTATTAAAGCATAGATAAATACTGAGCTATACGAATACAATGATAGCAAAGATGAAGACTGAGCTATATGAATACAATGATGCGTTATCTTCAGCATCAAGATGAGAAAAACATTTCATGGATATGGACTATTACTTATCTCTTAGTACTAGTTGTGTAAATCTTATTAAAGCAAAGATGAAGACTAGAGCTATAAGAATACAATGATGCGTTAGCTTCGGCATTAGGATGAGAAAAACATTTCATGGATATGGACTATTACTTATCTTTGAGTACTAGTTGTGTAAATTTTCTTAGTATTAGTGTGTAAATCAATTTCATTTATGATGATTATCTCTTATTTTATTATAATAAAAAGTTTTTATTTTTCATATTAATGAATGGTTATGTGTTTGCAGTATTTGAATGGCATAATGCTCGACGCTTAATTATATTTAGACATTTTGTGAAGGCATGATCGAAGTCAACAAAAGCTATGTAATATTATGTCACATCTTATTTTAGTGTTTAGTAAATGTGTTAATTTGTCATAAATGACCAATATTAAAATTATGAAAAAGTTCAAAAGAAAATATCTGAGGTTATGAGGAAGTTCAAACGTCTTAAGAAGCATAAGACCCAATGGGAAGGTCAAGGGTTAAGAATCATAAGAGCCAATTGGAAGGTCAAGGGTTATGAGGAAGTGCAAAAGTCATAAGACAAGGTGAAACGTCATCCTCTTCATTTTTATAGATGTAATTTCATACTTCAAGCAAATGAGATTTTTATGATCTAGATTTAAACAGGAATGCAACAAATTATAAATATAACCATAAATTCAGAGATGCAACAGAAATAATACTTCATTTCATTAATGTAAAATACTAAAATATGCTTACAAATAGAGATGGAAATAAACCAGCTATGGCGATGGTAGTTTATCTTTGAGAAGAGATGTGGCAGCTACATGCCTTTGAGTTTTGCTACAATGAGGCTCGAAGGCCTATTCATTTTTGAGAAACAATGGATAACCCTAAACATCAAAAAACCTAACCCTAGGAGATGAAACGCCAAACTGTGGGCCCCGTTTGGGTAATTGGTACATCAACTTCCCAGGGTCGTAACTTTGGCATACAATCTCTATCTGACGCACACATTACCTCGTTAGAAAGATCTATCCGAGGACTACAACTTTGGGAAGAGCAACATCAGTCCATGGATCCATGTTTCTCCAAATATTCCCAGAAAAACGTGGTTTAGGGCCTCAAAATGGCTCTGGAAGTTCAGGACCCGAAAAACAACTAAAAATAGTAAATTGTGCTACAATTAACGAAACTAAAAAACTGAAAGAGACAGTTGTGGGGGTCCAAGTGGGATAGGTGTGTGGCCACCAACATCCACCTGGATCATTTTAGCACTTAAGCTAGGCTAGTAATAGGATTGCTATTTTTCACTTAAGCTGAAGGCATCACCGATTGGTAGCTTATAGGTGGAGGGATTGTGAGGCTACTGTTATGTCATGAAGATGATATGAATTGCTCCCATCCCACAATTGGTTTTTGACGTGCTTGTGTACATGTACTTGAATGGGTGAAGAGCTTTTGTGTGGAGATATTTAATTGTGCAGAGATATTTCATTATGCGGAAAGTTTTCATTGTGTCTACGCAATCTTTAATCAATAAATTAACAATAAAGGTAGAGACTATGCTGCTTTGCAAATATTATCCTTGTTAAAAAATGTTACTACCTAAAATTTATTTCATTACCTTTTACTTATTAAAAAATAATTTTATTATCATATTTGGGATAAATTTTTCTTTGATAATAAATTTTTTTATATGGTTGTAAATTATTAGTTAGAAATAAGTCCACCCAACACAAAAAAAAAAAAAAATGTGAGAAATGCATTTTATAAATGGTGATTGCAATTATTGTAATATTAATATCTCTATTTATCATACATAAAATTATTAATTAATAAAAAATATGGTTTCTAGTTTTATATATAAGTTATAATAATATTTATTATTTTTGTTAATAATATATTTATAAATAAATTTAAAAAATAATTACATAATTTAAATATGTAATTATAAATTAATATTTTTATTAAAAAAATAATTATATAATATAAATATACATTTATAACTAATAAATAATTAAATATTTTCAATCATTCTTATTATTTATTTAATCTTTAAATTTTCCCAAATGTTCTTCTCCCATTAATTTAAAGGTTTTGAATACTTTTCTAACTTATTTTATTATTTTAACGTTCATAGTATGAGATCCTAATTTCCCTTTTTTTTGTATTGCTTTATATCGAAACAGCGTAAAATTTTCCAGAATGTTCTTCTCCCATAATAAACATGTCAACTTGCTTATTACTTAAAGTGGGTCAATTCGATTTGGTGACCCATCGGTTAGCATCACAATGTGAAAACTAACAACATTAATTATCCCGAGGACCTTGGAGTTAATTATAAGTTTTACGAAGTCACTTTAGTGAGGTACATTATGACTATTTATTATAAATAATTTTCCCTTCTATAGATTTATTTTAATTCTGAAACCTTGGCTATCCAAAGGAGTTAATTATAAGTTTTACGAAGTCACTTTATTGAGGTAAATTATGACTAATTTATTATAAATAATTTTTTCTGGTATAGATTTATTTTAATGATGAATTCAAGTGTTGAGATGGATTAAATCTCTCGAGCTTCAAACTTTTTTTTTTTTAGTGTAAAACTTGAGGAAAGGTTTGTATCTTGAGAGATTTGATCTCTCTCGGCACTTGATAGCTCCAGAGTTAAGATCGATCTTTTGATCTCTCTCGACACTTGATAGCTTCAGAGTTAAGATGGATCTAGGTTGGTTTCAGTCGTGTGCAGCCAAAAAAAATCTAATGAACATATTATTAATTTTATCAATAATATGTAAATTCATCTAATATTAATATAGCCATTTTAAATATGTGAAATATGTCATATTAGTTTAGTTACCTAAGTTTGTTGAGATACAAATATTGTTAATAACTTTAATGATGAAATAAAAATTTTGAAAGCAAAGTGACGATGTAATAGTGTTGAATGAGAGGAAATGTGAATAGTCTCAAACTATTTTCTTATACTATTCTTATTGTCACCCTTGTTACTTTTGTCATCTTTTCATATTGATTATTATTATCAAAAGGACAGGTTAAATTGTAAACCATCTAAATATTTAACTCGAACTATTTTACTAAACAACATAACTTGTCTCTCTTTCTCTCCAATATTAATAGATTGAATTACTATAACACAAAAATCAATGTATATTGTCAATAATTTTTTGTGCTTACATTGAAATCAATGCACAATGCTATCCCAATCACTTTAAAATTAATGTACCATCATACATCTATTACATCAAATTAGAAATTAACATCTACACTAAAACCAATGCATTTAATGCAAGCAATCAAATAAGATTAGAAAACAACATTTACACTGAAATCAATGCATCTAATGCAAGCAATCAACATTTACACCCAAATTAATGCATCTAGTGCAAGTAAGCAAATAGGATTATAAACCAACATCTACATTTAAATCAATGTGTCTAGTGCAAGTAAGCAAATAGGATTAGAAACCAACATCTAAACTGAAATCAATGCATCTAGTGCAAGTAAGGAAATATGATTATAAACCCATCTACACTAAAATCAATCCATCTAGTGCAAACAATCAAATAGGATTAGAAATCACCATCTACAATGAAATCAATGAATTTAGTGCAAGAAATCAAATAAGATTAGAAATCATCTACATTGAAATCAATGCATCTAGTGCAAGGAATCAAATATTATTAGAAATCAACATTTACAGTGAAATCAATGCATCTGGTGCAAGCAATCAAATAGGATTAGAAATCACCATCTACACTAAAATCAATGAATTTATTGCAAGAAATCGAATAGGATTAGAAATCGTCCTCATTGAAATTAAAGCATCTAGTGAAAGCAATCAAATAGGATTAAAAATCACCATCTACACTGAAATCAATGCATCTAGTGAAAAAATGTTCTTCCCTCTCTTCCCCTTCCATCTATATCTATATCTCCCTTCATCCCTCCCTGTCTCTCTATCTCAACCCCCCAAAAACACACACTCTCTCACTCCATTTCTATCAAACTCTCACTCCATATCTCAAGCCCCTAAACACCCTCTCTCTCTCTCTCTATCTCTCTCTTCTTCCCTCTCTTCACTTTCCTTCTATATCTCTATCTCCCTTTGTCTCTCTATATCACCCCAAAAAATACACTCTCTTTCTCCAATCTATCTATCCATCCCTCCCTACTCCTCTCCCTATATCTCTCTCCCCCTTCTCTCCCTCTCCCCCGCTTTTATCTCTCTTCCCTCCTATTGTCCTCTTTCCTTTATCTCCATCTTCACTATCACTCCCCCTCTCTCTCTCCACCTTTCTCTCTCTACTTCTTTCCTCTTACCTCCATCTCTCTCCCCCTACAACTCCATCTCTCTTTTCATCCCTCTCTCCACTCTCTCACATCCTCTCTCTCTCTTCCTTCCTCTCTCTCCTTTTCTCTCGCAACCCTCTCTCTCTCCTTCTTCACCCTCCAACTTTGTTACTAGATCCCTTCCTCTCTCCTCTCTCCTTCTCTCCTCCATTCTCTCCATCTCTCCTCCTTTGTCTCTTTATCTCACCCCCAAACATATATACACTATCTCTCCATCTCTCCCTTGTCACTCCCTCTCTCCTCCTCTCTCTCAAGTCCACTCTCTCATACTCCCTTTCTCTCCTACCTACCTCTCTCTTCCCCGTCACTCTCTTTCTCTCTCTCAGCCCTCCAATCCTCTCTCTTCCCCCATCACTCTCCTCCTCTCTCTCAAGTCATGTCTCTCATTCTTCCTCTCTATCCCTTTCGCTCCTACCTCCCTTTCTCTCTCTTTTCCCTCAAATTCCCTCTCTCTCTCACATTTCCCTCCAATCCTCTCTCTTCCCCATCACGCTCTCTCTCTCTCTCTCTCTCTCTCTCTCTCTCTCCAATCCTCTCACGTCCCCCATTTATCTCTCTCTCTCTAACTACGTTACTATATCTCTCCCTCTCTCCTTATTTCTCCATCTCTCCCCCCTTCTCTCTATCTCTCCTTCTTTTTCTTTTTATCTCACCCCTAAACATACACACTCTCTCTCCATCTCTCCCTTGTCACTCCCTCTCTCTCTCCACTTCTCACTCTCAATGTATTTCTTCTTCCCTCCCATATCTATCTTGAGTTAATATATATCATGATATATTAATTCTATATTATAATATAATAAATTTAATATTGTATTAATCAAAAGTTATTAAATTTAATAATACTAATATTATAATATATTAATATGAATTCTATATTTATTAATAATAATAATAGTAATATTTTAATATTAATATTATGTTTAATAATGTTTTTTGCATGGTATTAATAATAATTTGGCCCATACGATTCACCTAAATAAAACGTTTTTTTGAGTGTTAGTAAGTATAAAGAGTTTTATGGAGCAAATATAAAAAGAGGTTTTATTTATTTACCATACCTATAGTTTATTTATATTTTATCTCTCTATTTGTCTCTCTATATCAACCCCAAAACATACACTCTCTTTCTTCAATCTATGGATCTATCCCTCCCTCCTCCTCTCCCTCTCCCTCTCCCTCTCTCTTCCCCTTCTTTCCCTCTCCCCTACTTCTATCTCTCTTCCCTCCTACTATCCTCTCTCCCTCTCTCTCCATCTTACTTATCACTCCCTCTCTCTCTCTCTCTGTTTATTTCTTCTTACCACCCTCTCTCTCCCCATCCAACTCCATCTCTCTTTCCCTCACTCTCACATTGTCTCTCTCTTCCTTTCTCTCTTTCCCTTTATCTCCCACCTCTCTATCTCCACTCCTCACTCCCTATGTATTTCTTCTACCCTAACTCTCTCCCCCTCCAACTCCCTATCCCTATCCCTATCCCTCACTCTCTCCTCCTCTCTCCCTTCCCCTCTCCTCCTCTCTTCCTCCCTCTCTCCTCCTCTCTCTCATGTCCTCGCTCTCATACTTTCTCTCTCTCCCTTTCTCTCCTACCTCCCTCTCTCTTCCCCCACCTCTCTCTCTCTCTCTCTCTCTCTCTCTACACTCCAATCCTCTCTCTTCCCCCATCACTCTCCTCCTATCTCTCAAGTCATGTCTCTCGTTCTTCCTCTCTCTCCCTTTCTCTCCTACCTCCCTCTCTCTTTCCCCATCACTCTCTCTCTTCCCCCATATCTCTCTCTCTCTCTCCAACTATGTTACTCTATCCCTCCCTCTCTCCTTCTCTATCCTTCTCTCCCCCCTTATCTCTATCTCTCCTTCTTTGTCTCTTTATCTCACCCCTAAACATACACTATCTCTCTCTATCTCTGCTTGTCACTCCCTCTCTTTATCCACTTCTCAATCTCTACATCTTTCCTTTTCCCTCCCTCTCTCCCCCTCCAACTCCATCTCTCTATCCCTCCCTCTCTCCTCTCTCTCATCCATACTCTCTCTCCCTTTCTCTCCTACCTTCCTCTCGCTTCCCCCATATCTCTCTCTCTCCCTCTCTGCCCTCCAATCCTCTCACTAGCTCCCCCTCCCTCTCTCCTTCTCTCTCCCCCCTCCATCTATGTGTCTCCCTCTCCCTCTCTTACCATTCTCTACCTCTCTCACTCCTATCCCCTCTCCTTTATTTTATCTCCATCTCTCCCTTGTCACTCCCCCTATCTCTCCACCTCTATCACTCTATGTCTTTGATATGCCCTCCCATATATATCTAGAGTTAATATATATCATGATATATTAATATATATTATAATATAACAAATTTAATATTGAAATTCTGAGAGGTAAGAGAATGGCGACGGAGTTAGGGTTTCTCTGCAAAGACCATCTGCAACCCTCTGTATCTATGGTACGACATCGCCTGCCCCCGTAACCACTCTGACATTGTTCCCATCCTCATTTCCCCACTACCCTTAACTGGAACGGGCTGACCACCGGCTCTTTTAGCTTCAAGCGGTTAGTTTTTCCTTCAATCTTCCCTTACCACACTGACTTACCTCCGTTCCTGTTAACATCAACCTGAAGGCAGCTATCAGCAGATGGTCTTGACAATTATGGACGAGTTGGTTGATTATATAGCAGATCCTTTGGAGGATGTGCCCATCTGGATAAACCCCAGGACCATAGAGGTGGGTTACTGTACATTTGAAAACGAGATCTCCAATGAAGTTGATTCTCTCCCGCCCTTCTTTTGCTCTTGCATATCCTTTGTGATGTTGCCTCAGAATGCACCTTCACATCCGGACCTCATCTCTTAGCCACTCTCTCCATGCACTCCGGCATTTGCAGATCCTTTGACTAACGCTAACGAAAAAACCCTTGAAGTGGTTCTAGCAACAAACCCTCCTTCATCCGCCTCTTTTAAACACTTGGTTGACCACCCTCTTGTCTTTGTTGCATAGGAAATCCTCTCATTTGCTCCCTTGGCCTCTAAGGCTCCCCCTCTGGGAAATTTCACTGGAATTGGTCCCATCCCCGGTTTTTTTGCTTCCATGCCATCAAGAGCTACTACGGTACCTAAGGTATCCCCTTCATCATTGATTGCACATACTTCCAAGGCACTAGAGCTTACAACTACAAAATTTTTCGGGGTCTCTAAAAAGAAGACGTGCTTGAAGCTCCAGAACTATGAGGTTTTCCTAAAACTCACCGAGGACACTCAATTACTAGACTCCATGGATACCGCAGAGAAAGTGCTTGTTGGTCAGGTTTGTGGCAGACACTACAGTGTGGAAAATCTTCAAAAATGGACATAGAAGGTATGGGGAAATCACCTGAAAGATCCCCCAAAGTTCCAAACATTCTTTATAGGTTGGTTTGCCCTCTAGTTCAATTGTCTTGCTCATACCAATTGGGTACTCTCTACAGTCTGGCGCATTGATCAAGCACCAATTTTGCTTAGAAGATGGATGCTTATGTTTGTCCCAGAACAGGAGAGGGTCGATGCAGGACCCATATGGGTGTGCCTTCCAGGGCTACCTCTACATTTCTGAATAGAGGATGTGTTCAAGCGGATTGGGAATGCCATTGGTAACTACCTCACATATGATAACTCTTTTCAGAGTACGGGGCGCATGGCTTTTGCTAGGATTCTGGTTCACCTGGATCTCCCCGATGGCCTTCTGGAGTACATTAACATATAGTAGAGGAATGCAACAAGGAGGTAGATACTGGATTTTGAGGGTGTCCCCTTTAGGTGCAGACGATGTCACAAGGTTGGTCACTTGTTTAAAGACCGTCCACTTAATGGCAAGGGTTTGAAAAAGACCCCGATACAGGAGCCTCCAATTCAGGAGGAACAACCTTAGAATTTGGAGCCTACAGAAGAGATGGCCGAGATGCAGATGGCCCTGACAAACAAGGCTACAGAACCACTATCAACCACTCTGAAGAAGCATGGTAGACCTCCCCATCAACCTCCTCCCTCGCCTCCTACACGAACTCGGGCGACCTCCGGTGATTCTCATTCTCCAGGTAAGAGCCTCCCCTTAACTTCATCCTCTCCTTACTGCACATCTTTTCTTGATAACATTACTACTGGTTTATTTTATAGTTTATCATTTGGTATAACGTTTGGTTTAGGTCTGCCCTCTTTCGCTGCTGCCTCTTTCTCGATTTTCTGCCATGTTGCATCCAGACTCATTTTTACCCCCACTCCTTCCTCCCCTTCGATCTCCTCTCTCCCTCCATCTTCCATATTTTTTCAGGCACCTCCTGTAACTAGTTACTTGACACGCTCAAAAGCCAAGAGACAGGCATTGGACCATGTCAGGCTTGATATCATACCCTCCCCCCCACTGCATAAGCTCCATAGGGGAAGAGCCTCCAAGATCACCATCACTCAATCTATGGCAGGAGATGAGATTTCTTTGGGAAAGCAATCCACTATACCTAGGGTTCTTAGAGCCACAGAAACACCCTCTAAGCCCCTTCCATGAATATCATCTCCTTCAATTGTCGGGGGCTTGCTAGTCCTGACAAAAAATTAACACTCCATCGGTTAATTACAACCGACTCGCTTGATATTATCTTTCTACAGGAGAATCTTGGACCTGCTACTGTCATTTCCCATACCCTTCAAAATATGTTTCTTGGGTGGTTATTATTTGGACTGGATGCACATGGAATATTTGGGGGCATTACCATGGGATATAAATCCCATTCCATTAAGCTACACAATTGTTGGGGAGGGACTAGCCATATTGGTGCTGACATACATTCAACGGATCTGGGAATGAATTTTGGGATTTATAATATATGTGGACCTTGTCAAAACAGACCTGAATTCTGGGAAAACTTCCTAGATTCAGAGCAGTTTTTGGCAGAACATTTGATTCTTGGAGGGGATCTCAATTTTTTCATCGGTCATGCTGTGTATTGGGGACATAGAGCACAGAGGGACTCTCTATCTAATTATTTCTCATCCATCCTGGATACACATCAGTTGATTGATATCCCTTCAACTAAATTACAAGCGACTTGGAGGAATATCAGGACATGGGAACATGGTCTAGCTCGCAAAGTCGATCATTTCTTGGTCAAAGAGAAGGTACTTGATCTAGGTTTACACATTAGACAATGGGTTGGATCTGGGGGATCTCTGATCATTTTCCCATTTATATGGACATTGAAGGGGCTAGAACAAAGCCCAAGGGAACTTTTAAATTCTGCTTTGCCTGGCTCAAGGAAGACTCTTCTATCAGCATGGTTACTGAATACTGGAAAGAAAATCCTCCTGGGGCTAGGGGTAATACCACAAATGGTTTTATTCAAAACCTTACAGAGTTGAAGAAATTGTCCAAACAATGGGCTCACAACAAAAGGGTCCAGGATGAACACTCCATGTGACAGATAGAATCTAAATTATATGTCTTTAAAAATGATCAGGGAGGATTATACACTTCTATTGATCACAAGGAAAAGATCACATCCCTATACTCTACTAGAGGGAAAATCCTTAAGGACCGTGAAGAAGCTTGGTGATTAAGAAGCAAGGCTATATGGATGAAGGATGGTGATGCAAATACCAAATTGTATCATAAGTTCACCAATGGAAGGAAGGCGATCAATACGATCTGGCAGCTTCAAAATGAATAGGGATAGGTTGTCAACATATTTCAACAACTGGCTGAGCTGGCAACCTCTCATTTCAAACAAATCTAGAGTGCCTCGCGGAAAGCAAATCCAGTAGACATCATTCGAGTGGCACAACTTTTTTTGAGGTTTGTAGATCATGAGGAGGAAGGGGACCTAGCTAAAGCAGTTACTCTGGAAGAGTTGGAGGCCACCATTGAGTGGTTTAAAAATACAAAAGCCTAGGACCTGATGGATGTTCAACAGAGTTCTACTTGGCTTTTTTTGACATCATAGGTGAAGATCTGCTAAAAGTGGTTGAGGGTACCAGAATTAGCGGGAATATAGCAGCATCCATCACGTCTACCTTCATAGCGCTCATCCTGAAAATAGATAATCCAGTCTCCTATGAAGAATATCGCCCTATCTCACTCTGCAACTGCATTTACAAGATTATTGCAAAGATCATTTCCAACCGGATGCGGCCCATTCTTTCAAAACACGTCTCACTGGAACAATTTGCTTTCTTACAAGATCGACAAATCCATGAGGTGGTGGGCACTGCACATGAAGTATTACATACTCTACATACTAGGAGACACAAAGTTATGATTCTGAAAGTTGATTTATCCAAGGCTTTTGACAGAGTAAATTGGTTATACATTAGAATGCTTTTAACCCATCTGGATTTTCCATTCATATTCATCAAATGGATTATGAGATGTATAAAATTGGTTATACATTAGAATGATTTTAACCCATCTGGGTTTTCCATTCATATTCATCAAATGGATTATGAGTTGTATAACTAACATTCCCTTAAGCATTCTAGTCAATGGAAGTGCATCCCCCTTTTTCTTCTCTGAAAGAGGTTTGCGGTAGGGATATCCGTTGTCACCATTACTCTTCCTATTAGTCATGGAGGGCCTCAACAGACTCTTAAAGGATGAACATAGAAGAGCCAAATTACAAGGCATAAAGATATCAGATGGTTGCATGCTAACACATTTACTTTTTGTGGATGATGTCCTGATATTTCTCAATGGCAGCATTGGTGACCTCACCATCATTAAAGCCTCTTTCTCCCTATTTCAAATGGCTACGAGTATGTTGATAAATGATGCAAAATCTATGTTGATAGCAGCGGAATGCACACCACACGAGATCCTATTTGCACTTCAACGCTTCCCATTTACTCAATTGAGCCTTACGAAAGGTCTGAAATATCTGGGGTATAAGTTAAAGCCACTATGCTACAAGATCGCTGACTAGACTTGGCTCATCTCAAAGATGGAAAAAAGACTCAATATCTGGTACCTCAAATATCTATTGTGTGTTGGGCGACTCACACTCATAAGGAACGTCCTAGAAGCCACACCATTTTACTAGATGTCTCTCGCTTGGATACCCAACGGTATCCTCACCAGGATATAATCCCTCTGTTGTAGATTTCTCTAGAAAGGTAGCTTGCAAGGCAAGGATTTTACTTGGGTAAATTGGGACGCCCTTAATTTACCAAAGAAATGGGGGGATGGGGCCTAAAAAAGCTCGAGGATTTCTCATCTGCTTTGGCTGCTAAGCTAGGTTGGTACCTAGTAATAGCAGACAGTCTATGGTCGAAGGTTATTGTTGCAAAATATATTTCCCTGATGCACATTATGGATTGGATTAGGCGACCACACCGATGTACATCTGTGATTTCTATCATCTAGAAGGTGGTTATAAAGGCTTTAGATCTTATCAGAGTAGGTATTACTTGGAGAATACACTCAAGAATTAAATTGTGCATTGGTATTGATTTGTGGATTGGCTACGGGAACATCCATAGACTACCTAATGATCTCATTCATCACCTACATAATCAAAATACCTCTCATATATCTCATATTGTTGATGATGATAATACAAATTTCTTACAACAAGCCTGGAAAACTACACTTCATCTACATATACCTCCTCAATGGGTTCAGCTATAGGAGGATTATACACAGGCACTTACGAAGGCTCTCATATGCATCACTGAAGGTGATGATGAGGTAATTTGGGCCCTATCTAAAACTAGAAGTTACTCCCCCAAAGATGGCTACTTGGCCCTGTTAGAACCTAGAAGACCACATATCATTGTAGATTGGTGGAGACATCTCTAGAAACTTAAGGCCCTCCACAGGTCTCGAATGCTAATGTAGACTATCTTACAGAACAAAATACCTATAGGCGATAACCTCCTTAAGTGAGCACAATATAGCCCTCATTGGTGTCACCTTTGTAGAAGTGAAAATGAATCCGTTCAACACCTGTTCCTTAACTTCACAGAAGCCAAAAAATTGTGGGATGTCGTTATTCCTGTTGTTGCTCCATCAAGTATATGGGCTGGATTAACTATTACTGTGGCCTGGCAAACCTGGTATACATCCACTTCTGCTCCTAAGCAATGCAATCTGTCCCTTCTGATATGCTGGGTTGTTTAGATTGTCTGAAATTACTTAATTTTTCAGAACCAACTACCTCACTGGTCTATTACCGCTGCCAATATTTTAGCCGACTACACGCTTATTCTAGATGACCCACCCCCACAGAGGCCCACAAATATTGTGCCTGAACTCATTGATGATAGCAAGCCATGTGCATATTTCGATGGGGCCGCACAGGAGAGTAGGTGTGGTGGGGGAGATATAATACATATCAACCATCATCATTCTTACAACATGCTTATGGGTTTCAAAAGAGGCACCAATAACTTTGTAGAACTACTAGCTACAAAACATCTCATACCACTTGATTTGGAGAAAAATTGTAGAGACTTACAACTATTTGGGGACTCCAAAATAATATGTGACTAGCTGAATAGAACATCTAGATGCTCTTCTTTTTCTTTGATTCATATTCTGGATGAAACTCTGAAATTGATTTCATCATTTGACTCCTTCACATGTAAATACATTTTCAAGGAGCAGAATGGGGTTGCTGATAGCCTATCCAAAGAAGCTACGATCGGGGAGTCAGGCATGTGGATGATTCGGGAACTACACAATGGAGAACGCTACCAATACTATCACCGACTATTTATGGATATAATAGTATAATTTTCTATTGGCATATGAACATTATTATTTTGTGTATATATTTATCGCATGAAGCATTTCTCAGTGTTTTATATCTTGTAGTTTTCTACAGTTCTATATATATTGTTGCCTTCATGCATGGATCAAGGCAACACTTTTTTATCACTGTTAATGATGACAGTTACGTTTTTGAAAATAATCTGAATATGCATTTATGCATCTGCAAAGTGTAATTTCCTTTTATTAATGAAATTACGATTTTTCCCAGGGGAAAAAAGCAAATTTAATATTGTATTAATCCAAAGTTATTAAATTTAATAATGCTAATATTATAATATATTAATATGAATATTAGATTTAATAATAATAATAATAATAATAATATTTTAATATCAATATAAGGTTTAATAATGTTTTTTTTGCATGGTATTAATAATTATTTGACCCGTAAGCTTCATGTAAATAAAACTCTTTTTTGAGTGTTAGTAAGTATAAAGAGTTTTATGGACAAAATATAGAAAGAGGTTATATTTATTTACCATACCTATGGTTTATTTATATTTTATTTATTTATCATATCTCTTTTATTTACCATGGTTGGCCAATAGGATTGGTAGATAATTAGATGTTGATTTCTAATCCTATTTGATATATTTTAATTTATTTACCATACCTCTTTTATAAATATGGTATTTGGGACATGGTATTTGGGCTATGTTATTAATAATTATTTGTCCTATGGTATTTGGCCCATAGGGTTCACCTAAATAAAACATGTTTTCTGAGTTTTTGTAAATATAAGGAGGTTTATGGAATAAATATATAATTATTTATTTATTTATTTAACATACCTCGAGTTTATTTATATTTTTGTTTATTTACCATATCTCTAGAGTAAATATAATTTTTATTTATTTATTTATTTATATTTATATTTATTTATCATACCTCATTTTTTAGTGTTCACAAACCTTTTTATATTTTAAATTTATATTCTGTTTATATATAATATTAATTAGATTGATTTTTAAATATGACCGACATTAAATTAAAAATGTTAAATGTTAAACATTACATTTACCTTTACATTTATGTTTACATATGGTTACGTTGGAAATATCTTAACTTTTATAAATGACATAAGGTACCTTGTCCCTTTACTGTCTAATATCACTTATTTATAAATGGATTAGGTGTTTAACATACTTTAAAAAAAGAATGTTTTAAATGTTTACCACATTTAAAAAAAATATAAATAATAAAAGAGGCTATTATATAAAGAAAAATGAGAGGTATTATACATTTAATATTAAAGAGGTTATAATATCCATCTTAGGTGTATAGTGTTAAATGTACAATTGAAAAATAATGTAAGTTAAAAATATAAATAATAGGTAAAGAAGCGAGATGTTTTGTATAGTTTGATATGTTAATATAACTAGAAATCACACTACATGTTCAAAAATCATGGATGGAGTTAATACTCAAAAACAATTTAATAGTTTAAAACATTTTGAAAACATACAAAAGATTAAGAACTCCTTCTCTCCTCTATAAGTCAAATACAGAACAAAAGGGAAAAATACAAAAAATCAGTAAATTGAAACCAAAATGCATATGGGCCAACAATATTGTAGTCTGCAGCATGTAATCCTATAATTGGAATTTGAATGTTTTGCAGGATTTTGTTTTCCATTCCGAATTGAGAGCATAGGCAACATTAAAACTATTTTTCTGTTAATTTTAATAATGGATGTAAAACAAAAATGAGCATGAATGTTTTACCCCTAGGATATTATGATGTCCTAGTAGGAATCGACTCTTTAGAAAATAAGAAATCAATAATTAATTGCTTAGATATTACTATCACTTGTACCATAGAAGAGGGAGAGGTACATGTTATTAGAGGTAAACCCATACCAATTTATACTTATTGTAGCCTCTACATTGACACCCAAATTTTTTCGACGAAATTTAAATTTTGGGTCCAATGTCCTAGCCCCCATCAAATTCTATCATGTTTATGTTTTCCTTCTGGCTCTCAACTGGATTAGGGTTTTGGAAAAATGTCACTTTTTATGTGTACTTTAAACCCCTACACTAGTGTGATTGCATTCAACATCATTTTCTTTTAGTCAGCTGCTTTTATGCTAAATTGATAAATGTTTTTCACTTGTACATGCAAAAAAAATCTTATAAGCTTTATATATTATGTTACGTGTCTTTCTTTCAAAAAATACATTAGAAACATCCTATGTATTTGCATTGGTGATGTAAAAGTCTCTCATGAACTTTGTAAAACTTACTTAGACCATAGTTATTATCACCCTATCTCTTACATATTTAAATATTTAGTGTTCAAGTGCATGTAAAACTCATTTTATTCCCCATAGCCCTACTAGCCTATATTATATTATGGTGAGCGGGGTGAGTTATGGAGAATATATGTAAAAATCTCATGGTGGGGAGATTATACAATTGTGAGAAGGGTTACATATTAAATGACATGTGCAAGTTGTCAAGTATACGCTTGTGACCGAGTCAAGCCACAAGATCTAAATATGATGACTATATGAAAACAAGGCCGCATAGCTAGCATTCCTTGCTGCTTAGTTTAGTTATTAAATTTTGAAAGGTATAAAATAACTCACACATATGAATAAGGGCCACATTATAGATACTCTTTCTTAGTTTAAGTATGGTTATGTTAGCGTCAAAGACATACATGAATGGGAAAACAAAGTGTTCTTCAATAGTCCTACAACACCGCTAATGACCTAAGACTAGGAATAACACCTCTAACAACTAGAGTGGTGTGGATGAGAAATAGTACCTCTAACAACTAGAGTAGTGTGGAAAAATTAACAATAACTAGAAACGAATAATATTGATGTAGTAGTATTGAACACAGTCTACTAGTAAAATATATTTTTAATATAAAAATATATAATATTTAAATGATAACTGAAAATAAATATAAAAAATATCTAATATTTATATGATAAATACAAATAAATACAAAATATAATAATGATGATTGCTTCGAAAAAATAATCCAAAAAAATTAGTTGAAAAGTGGATATGTCAAAATGATGTAAAGAAAATGATGGATATGGATGTATTTACTACAGCCATAATCTCGTCTAGACTCCAACCCATGTTGTTGTACCAGCAGAAAGGAGTGGTTGCAACTTGCATATGTTGATGAAGTATTGGCATGTATCCATCTCTCTCTCCCAAGAAAGGAATGTCATCCTTGAGTCGTACATATTTAGGCTTTAAAAGAATTTAATGCACTGCAACAGTAATTTACTTCTGGATAAATGCTTTGTACATATTTAGGCTTTAACAGAATGTAATGCATTGCAACAATAATTTAGTTCAGGATAAATTCTCTGCTAACATCTTAGTTAAAAGCACGTAAATTAGTTAAATATGTCGCGTGCTAAGCCTGAGGCACCCATGGTTTTAAAAATTGAATTTATTGAATGGAGTTAGGTTCTGGAAAATATGTTGTAATTGATAAAATTTAGAAAATTTTCAAGATAAAAATCATCACCCACCTTTATCATTTAGACTTATATTCTAGCCTCCAACATCACATAAGATGAATTTTCAACTTTGCATATGAAGACAAATCCAACCCAACTATTACATTCAATTGCATTTAAAAAAGGCAAGGGACTAGAATAGTATGCCCATAGTATGAGAGTGGACACAAGTCACTAAGAACACTCTGATGAGATATAAAATTAAATTAAATATCGCTAACATGAAAAAACTATATATTGACAATTATACAATTGAAATAAAAAGCATGAGCACTATTCCGAAGGATGGAATCCATTTTTAAAACAATTTTACACTATTTTAATGGAATAAATCATTGTCATGTTATAATAGGCAAGTTACAATCTAAATAGTCTTTCACTCTAAAGAAAGGTGTTGCCCTCCATTTTCTGATCCTGGTTTTGTGGAAAAAATTAGCTAAATACTGAACAAAAAAAATCTAAATTAAAATTAAACTTGCCAGTTCGAAACACAAATACAATAATCTCAAATTCTCTACCATCATCACAACCAAAATCCATAAAAGCCTTTGATTTATAAGTGTGTAAGGTGGTGCAGGCCACACCTTGTTATTCCCAAAGAATTGTTGATTCCATACATGGATGCATATCAGAATTTCACCTAAGGATGTGAATATTCTGATGAAAATAACTACACCAACTAAAGTTCTAAGCCAAGCAGTCACTTGATATCATGCTTGAGAAACATTAGGTCATCACTGTCAAATGAACCAGTGGATAAATGAATGTTGGGCTCCTAAGCATAATCAACCCTCAAATTTTTTGATGGACTAAACTTCCATTTATCCTGGTATAAAGATGGGATGAATACTTCCAACAAGATAATAAATGAAGTGTGCAAGCAAGACAAAAGTGCTAGAAACATGAAACATCTTTTGTCATTGTGACAAAATTGGTTGTTGAATAAATTGAAGTTGTTGCAACCTCCACAACAAATTGTCTTTCTGATATTTTTGCAGATGCAACCCTACACCTGTAACTAGGTTCCAGTCCTTTAGAAGTTAGAACTACTATCTTTTAAAAAATGGTTCAAATGTCTACAATCCCTAATATAATTCAATGCCTGACATATCAAGAAAACATAGTCCCTAGTAGGATATTTATTGATACATATAAGAAAAAAATGAAGATATATAGAAATAAAATAATGTAGAGAGAGACGGTGAGTACATCATATACTATATTTTAAATAAGCATTCATGTACATTATGAATGTCTTGCATATTTAGTTGATATGAGTAGGGATTCTATACATACCATTGCAAGCATTACTCTTTTGAAGACTCGATAAAATTAATTTATCATACCTAAGTTCATCTTCCACAGATTTTGGTTGTTGTTGCTGGGGACAATCCGATGTGATCCCCTAAAGCTCTTCCAAACCCCATTTGCAATGTGCTTTCATTTCCTTAATTCACCATAGACTTTTCTCCTGGAAACAAAAATACAATTGCATGTGGTTATACTATTAGATTTATATTATATATTGGTTTAACCCTAAATCCTATTGTGCCAAACCATATGATTTTGGATGAAAGACTGGCTTTAATGCCCATCAACTAGTGTTGTTTCTCCCTGTTCCTGCTATTTTTTCTCTGAACTTGTATGTATTGCTTTGTTGAAGTGGTTCTAGCAAGAAAAACTAGGGAACATTCTACCCCTCCCAAGCCTCCTTTCAAGGTCCTAATGTTCTACATTCATGTTCCCATATAGTATTGTAATTGGGGAATACAATATTCATCATTGCCACGTCTTTGTTAGAATTATAATATTGGAAAACCAACATCATATTGTGGACAAATGCAAAAGCATAAAGTGAATAACCATGAAGTTGGTAGAACAAAAAGAAATCTATTTAGGGCTATATGTAGAGATTGACAAACAAGAGACTAGTAACTAGAAAAATTTGACTGATTAATGATCCAAACATACAAGCTCGGTACCCTCAATATTGAGGCAATTGTCCATGTGGGAGAAAAGATTCCTCCATTTTAACATATGATCATGTTCTGCATTTGCCAACATGTTGGCATGTTGATCACCAGTAGAGGCTTTCACAAACAACTTATCAATTTTACGAGTAGCTGATATGTGCTCTCGAGAAGTATAACCAAACTTTTCTTTTATCATTGCTCTAACTCTTTTTCGACTATGTTTTAGTGTTGCGTACAAACAAGAAACTTTAGTTAGTCATTCATCATGTATTCTCATCTTTAACCACTGGAAAAAATTCAATATCAAGGAAAGTAAGACAAAACGAAATGATATTAATGTCTACAAATGACTAAATGAGGTGATTGGGACTGTGAATGCATAACTAGCATAAAATACTAAAATAGTCAACAGGAAGCACCTAATGCGTCTCGAATGAAATCCATAAAAAATTGAAATAAAATAGGGTAGAAAATTGTTCTACTAAAGCATAGGAGAATTGTCAAAACCTATTGAAGAAATTGCGAAATAGAAAGTCCATGGATCTTAAATAGATAGACTTGCAAGTCTATTTCTTGCACCTTTATTGAAAATTTAATTCCTTATGAAAAGTCTAGAATGTAACAAAAATGTGGATCCCTGCAGTATATAAGCATAGAACCTAACCATCTAATGCACTGGAAATAGATAATATGAAGCATATTCGGAGCAAAGGAAATGCTTGATCTCGGAAACAAGTAGCAACACCTAGAAGACGACCTTTGATATCCTGATAATTAAGTTCCGACCACTAGGAAGCCATAGTAGCAGCTGCATAATAAGAAGAAATCAATGTAGTGTAAGAGTTCACAACTACCATGAAGATCATTATGAATAGAGAATAATATTTGAAATTAATAATGCAAAGAAAACTGCTAACTAACCTTTCACAGAAAGAGATGCATAGCAAGTCAAATCCATGCTTGAAGAATCATTCAGCCTGTAATAATGGCAATAACAACTAAAAGTGCCCTACAAGTTACACCATTCTCCAGCAGTTTGTTTTGAGTAAAACCACTCCCTACTGCACTCTACAGGTGGGATCGAATCTTCTCTGGCAGCTAGGTGCTCAAAAACTTCCTCATTAAGGTTTGCATCAATAGGCCTCTCTACAGTGTCAAACAAATGATCAAAAGCACATGAATTTGAGATTAATCTTTCCTCTAATTTCCTGTTGGTTGCCTCATTAATTTGGTGTTCATCTCTAGCCTCAAATGCATCACTCCTAGCATGTTGCATATCAGTAATCTTTGAATCGCCATTTTTGAAGACATCCACTACTGTATAATTTGTTCCTATTATTTTCTCTTCTACTCTGGTCTTAGGTGCTTCTCGCAAATTCTCCTTACTATCTTGGTAAGCAGTTAATACACCTGATCCGACAACAACCTCAAGGATAACATGAACATGTTTACTATTTCTCACATGATTGATATTACCTAGATTCAGTGTATTATTACTTACATGAAGAATTAACACACCGGTCGTCATGCCCATTTGTCTCGAGGAGATGTGGCAAATAGCTTCAGGTCCAAATGTTCAAACGTATCAATCCAATTAGTGGCGGGGAAGTATAATTACACAATAAGACCTCAGGAGAGATAACCAATCAGATGCTTAGAAAAGAAATTTAAAATTTAAAAAAAAAAATTGTTTTATAAAATTAACATTATAACCTAGCTGTTTAATTTTTGGTCACTGTCTGATTAATTGAATGTCAACCCATCTTTGAATGAGTATATCCACTACCGGGACAAAGATATTATACAACATATATTCAAATACATGCATCCAAATGCATGATAATACTCTATGATAACACACAATAATGAATGCATCACCTATGTCCCTATTGTCACGCAAATAAAATTGTGATTGCACTAAAAGCACGGGCTTAGAATAAATGTTTGAAGACTACCATACAGCATGCAAATTACGCATTCCAAGCCAAAAAAATAATGCAATATATTGGTTCAGGAAATTCTATAGGATCATGCATGTGTGTAAGATTTTGAGAAACACAGATAGATCTAGATCTGTAAAACAATAACAAGCTTGCAAGGCAAGGAAGAAAGCGAGCAAGAATTGAGAAAAGAATGAAAGTAATTCTACATTATGAGGTTTAGTATAAATACATAAAAGCACTTAAGTTAAGCTTAGTTGTGCATGCAATAACTAAAGCTAAGTGTGCTGTGCCGTATGCATGCAAACAATGAGTTCAATGGACCTAATCTAGGTGCATGTACACCATCACAACTAGTCTACAGCTAGTCTAAGTCTACGGCTAGTCTACAGCTAGTGCATGTACACCAACACCCCCCCTTAAGCATAACTTAGGTGAGTGTGATGAATGAGTCCCGGCAACACGGCCATTTTAGGTACCCATATACAAAAATTGAGGAAAGAGGGAAAACCCAGTGGGAAGAAAACCCCCCTCAAAATATAATGCAAAAGTAAAAAAAAAAAATACAACTGCTCGGCAGTCGTGTCATTCACCCCGGGACGATCTTGTAGGGTGTTACTGTTATTGCGGAGCCAAGGGCAAGGAGAGCTAAGGCTTTTCCAATTTGTGCATACCATATGCCCTGGATCTTAACGTCCTTGGGCGCCGTGGAGCCCAAATCGGTGTCGGAGGGCTGAAGGCTCTCGAACACACCAATCACCTCGTGCGTTTCGGGCTTACTCTTGCTGACGCTGAGGGTGATACTTCCCTTGGACGCCGATACGACCTTGATATTCTCCTTCGCCAGCTCGTCCTCGTCACCGCGACCTCCAGCTGGGAGCGCCACGGCGTTGTCGTAGCCGGTGGAGCCACCACGGCCCTTGGGGTCCAGGAAGGAAAACCCACGGTAGGCCGGCATGAGGAACTGCCCGCTGAAGCTCTCGGGCGTGCCCGAGGCCACAAGCTGCTTGACGGTGAACAGGAAGGGCACGCGCTCGTCTCCGGGCAGCTGAACGGTGACCGCCGCGTAGTCGATGCCGTCCTTCTCCTCGATGGCGCGGGATCGATTCTGGGCAACGACACTTCTGCTCAGACCTTTTGTGTCTACATGCAGGGCAACGGTGTGGTGCCGCTGGACTACGCTCTGTTCCGACTGCTCCCGCCCAACAAGGAGGCCGTTGACCCCAACACATTGCTCCACTATACCAACGTCTTCGATGCCGTGGTCGACGCGGCCTACTACGCCATGGCCTCGCTGAACTTCACAAACATCCCTGTGGTCGTGACAGAGACCGGTTGGCCCTCCATGGGCGACGCCAACGAGCCCGACGCCACCGTGGACAACGCCGATACTTACAACAGCAATCTTGTCCGGCACGTGCTCAACAGCACAGGAACCCCCAAGCTCGTACCACGATTCTCCATATGCAACGCAGTGCAGCAACCTGAATTCCATTGATCTTTTCTTCGCAAAACGGCTCCACCCCTTGGTTAGCACGTAGCTCTGGCTGCTGTTGCTGCCATTAAAGCCCGCAGGTGATAACGGCTTCAGGTTTTGCGGCGTTTCGATCTGTGGTGCTGCGAAAAGCTGAGAGAAGGACCGGGAACCGAAGTCTTCCGCCATCGTAGAGGCAACATCAATAAGCGTTGTTGGGCTAGTTAAGGGGAATGAGGACGAGGTACCATCCTCATAACTCTTATCCTTTAAACCATCGGAGCCAGAGTTTAATGGAGAACTTTCATGCAAAAAAGGCGGCAGAGGGAATGAGCCTGTTGTTGGAGACTGTGCTGCCTGAGAGTTGGAGAGCAGAACAGGGGAATCCAGCAAGGTAGTAGAGCTGAGACCGGGGGGGATGGTCAAATAAGGAGACTTCAACCGGGCTGTATTCAATCTGGGTGCATTGAATCCCCCTCGGGCAGCCAATCTCTCCGCAAAACTACCACCACCGGTCCTCGAAGGCGGTTTATGGACCTGCCCAAAACCGCTCGTCGGCACCGATCCGGCCGCAAAACCGCCTGAAATACTAAAAGGATCATTCTCTTTACCGCTCCTGCTGCTGTTCCAATATGAATTTCTCAGAGCAGGGTTCAAAGCCGAACTCAATCCAGGGTTTAGGGGAGGATTGAGGGTTTGCAGTGGAGAATGTAAAGAACCCATGGAGGTCAAAGCCGGATTCATAGCTTGGGCCTGACCAGATCCTGTTGCGAGGGACGCGGCCATGGCTGCTACATTATCCTTCTTTGGCTCATTTCCCGTGCATGCAACGTTTGCACAGCCAGTGCCTCTGATGGTGCCCTCCGACTGGTTAGGGTCACCATCGTCGGTTTCTTGGAGACCTTGGACGTAGTTGGTGGCGTACAGGCTGGCGACATGCGGGTCCTCCGGTTCTAAGCTAAAGTTTTCACGGCTATTTCTATAAATTGCAATCGAATCCTCTACTATTCTAAGCATTTCATTTTGTTTTCCAAACAATTCTTCCAAAATTTTCCATACCTGATTTGGAGTTGAACATGATTCAACATGAAATAGCAGTTCTGGAGAAATAGATAAACATAGGATGCCGAAGGCCTCGTCCATGCGATTGAAATATCTTGATTTCTCCACTGCCGATGTTGGTTCAACTTCCGTTTCCATGGTTATTCGAAATAAGCCTCTACTTCTGAGATGAAGTTGAATCTTTGGCTTCCATTCGAAATAGTTATATGGAGTGAGAATTGCCGATTGTGGAAACTCCAATTTAGACTCCATTCTTTGTTGTTGCTTCAATCTTCTGAACCTGCAAATAAATTGCTTGTGCACTGATTTACAAATCCCTGTGCTCCGATACCATGTAAGATTTTGAGAAACACAGATAGATCTAGATCTGTAAAACAATAACAAGCTTGCAAGGCAAGGAAGAAAGCGAGCAAGAATTGAGAAAAGAATGAAAGTAATTCTACATTATGAGGTTTAGTATAAATACATAAAAGCACTTAAGTTAAGCTTAGTTGTGCATGCAATAACTAAAGCTAAGTGTGCTGTGCCGCATGCATGCAAACAATGAGTTCACTGGACCTAATCTAGGTGCATGTACACCATCACAACTAGTCTACAGCTAGTCTAAGTCTACGGCTAGTCTACAGCTAGTGCATGTACACCAACAATGTGAAGGGCCATTTCCTTAAAGGGCATGTTGAGACCTATTGCAAAGTTCGATGAATCCATCGCAGATACCTTGAAAAGCATGAATATATATTGTTATAATTCCATACAATATATATTGGGTTGAAGATCCATGATTAGACATAAAAACGGTGGCATGAACCTGTCGATTCACCTTCCACTAATATAAAAGTGCGACCACGTTGATCTGGTAATGGATAATCAAAGAACGAATGACGTAGATGATGGAATATACAATGCGTAAGAGAATAAAAGGAGCACAGTAACAATCAGCAAAAGTTGAACACGGATCTTGGGATCCGTGAGAACAAAATAGGTTCAGACAATATTATGTGTTGCCCCATAGTAATAATATAATCACATTACAAGATACACCATCAATACATCACGAGAGCACACGTACAATGTGGTGAAGACTAAATATTAATATCGGCATTATATCAAAGCAATCATCGTGTGTAGCCGTGGAAACTATGTGCGAAGGGTTGTAATGAAATATTTTAAATTCAACGTTTCCATTATGTTATGAAGCAACGCATTGTCGGTGTATGGATGATACAAATAACCAGGAAGGTTTGAGCCAAGCATAAGGTGACAAACTGATCAAAATGTCCAAAGACCCTATTAAAGCAAAGATAATACAATGGTGCTTTAGCTTCGGTATCAAGATGAGAAAAACATTTCAGGGATATGGACTATTATACTAGTGTAAATCCACTTCATTTATCATGATCATCTCTCATTTTATTATAACAAAAAGTTTTTATCTTCCATTTTAATGAATGGTTATGTGTTCCCAGGATTGGAATAGCATAATGTTTGAATGCTTATTTATATCTAGATTCAAGGAGTGATTTTTGATTGTTGATTATCGTGTTCATGTATATTTGATTGCAGAATATTTGAAGAATCAGTAATTCATATAAGCTTATGGGACTTAAGACATGATCCAAGTCAACAAAAGCTATGGAATGATGCAAGGCAACTTTCAAATGTTACAAGAACATTAACAAATTTTTGAAGACTAATATCTTTCCACATAATATTATGTCAAAATTTATTATATCTTATTTTATGGCTTTGTAAATATATTAATTTGTCATAAATGACAAATATTAAAATCAGGTAAAAGGCCAAGAGAAAATATGAAGTTGAAAGGTCCTGGGGAGGATAAAGAACCAATTGGAAGGTAATAGTCATGAGGAAGTCCAAATGTCATAGGAGAAGGTGAAAGGTCACCCTCCTCATTTCTATAAATGTAACCTTATGCTTCAAGCAAAAGGACTTTTAGCACATAAGCTAGGCTAGTATTAGGATTGCTATTTTGTGCTTCAGCTAAAGGCATCCCCTCTTGGTAGCTTAAAGGTGGAAGGATTGTGATGCTAGTGTTATTTCATGAAGATTATATGAGTTGTTTTCATCCGACAATTGAGTTTTGACAAGCTTGTGCACATGTACTTGAATGAGTGAAGAGTTTTGGGCGAAGATGTTTTATTGTGTGGAGAGATTTGATTGTCTCGGGACAACCTTTGATCAATAAATTAGCGTAGAGACATGGATTGTGTTGCATTACAACTATTACCCTTGTCAAAAAGAGTTACTGTCTAAAATTTCTTTTGTTGCCTTTGCTTATTAAAAAGTAATTTTATTATCATACTTGAAGTAAAATTCACCTAAATGATAATACTTTTTATAGTTGTAAGTTATTTGGGAAATAAATCCACACCAAAGAAAACAAAGATGTGAGAAATGAATTTATATTTGTTGATTGCAATTCTTGTAGTATTAATCTCTTCATTTATCATGCATTGAATTACTAATGAGCATAGATCCATCTTATATGCATATCTAACATAAGACGAGAGGGATCAAATTACTTTAGTTGTAAACATTTTTAGGGTGCTAAATACGAGTTGTGTTATTTTTCATTGTTTAAATTGTATTTTTGAATACTAAATAGAATATATATAAGACATGAATGAATAAACAAACTTACAAGTCTATAAAATAAACCTCTCAACTCAATTAATAAAAATTATGATTTATAATTTTATATATAAATTATAATTTATTATTTTATTGATAATATATATTTATAAAACAATTATATATATATATATATATATATATATATATATATATATATATATATATAATTATAAATTAATATTTTTATTAAAAATAGTTAAATAATATAAATATAAATTTATAAAGATCAAAATGCTATGGGGGCGAAAATGGCTCTGAAGTCGCCGGGTCAGGTTAGCGCACACGAAGGGTTTGGTTAGGGTTTCGACAGAGCTTACAAGCTACAGTAACCGCGCTTGGGTCTTCGTTTCGCTCTCGCCGACACTGCAGACTCCGCGCTCCCTCCTCCGTTACAATGCCGCTGTAGACTTCGAAGCTCCACGCTGAGGGACTCCTTCGCCGTGACCTCTGTGACTTCCGTTTACTTATCTGTGACGGTTTACATTTTTAACCTGGCACGGTTCGTTAGCTATAACTGCAACCTGTCTTTTTCCCCGGGATTCTCTACTCCTTAAGGTGTCCATCGTCCGGAGGTGCAGCTGGCCATGGAGGACTTGGAGGCCGTTGATTATTCCGCTGACCCATTGGAAGGGGTCTCCATCTGGCGCACCCCATATGCCACATCAGAAGGTATGTTTAATCCTGATTTTTCTGGAAATTTCTCACAGTTTTCCCTCGGTGAATCGTCTAGGGCTCAGCCTGTGGTCCTCCCGGATGAACCCCCTACATGGCCTGCCCTCTCCACGCCGCCTCACTCTCCGGCAACCCTTGGTTTTTTCTCCAGATGCTTAAACCCTAACCCTGGGTTGGTTCCCCCGGAATCTAGCTCTTTTTCTCGTCCGCCGTTTAACACTCCCCTGCCTTCATCCTCAGTCGGTCTCGCAGCTTCCCTTGGTCACCACTCTGGCAGTTTCAATGTCGTACCCCCGCTTTCGGGCCCCCCTTTTGCATCCGGTTTTGGCACACCTACCACTCACCAGTTTGCGGCCCCTTTGAATGTTACTGCCCCGCCTCCGGGACAGCCACTGAACCCTCCACCTGCTCATGGCACTAAGCGGAAGTATAAGTGTTTCAAATCCAAGGAGGACGATATTTTTCTCAGACTCAAAGAGGACTTTCGGTGGGGAGAATCGATGGACTTTGCAGATCAGGTCTTGGTCGGCCGCATCAGGGGACGCAGCTACTCGACGGCACAATTGAAAACCTGGGCAACTGAAGTATGGGGGCATCATTTGGTGAACATCCCTCATGTGCAGACATTTGTGAGGGGATGGTTCGCACTGAGGTTCGCGCGTGCCAACCACACAAACTGGGTCTTGTCCTCCTACTCGCATTTTGAGCACGCCCCTGTGCTCCTTAAGAGATGGACACCATTATTCGATCCTGAGACGGAGCAGATAGGCACTGGACCAGTTTGGATTCAGCTTCCGGGGTTACCTCTTCAATACTGGTCCGAGGATATATTCAAGCACATTGGAAATGCACTTGGCACATTCATGGGCTATGATAAATCTTATCATCAGACTAGCATGATGGCTTATGGTAGAATCTTAGTCAACATGGATACCAGAGGTGGGCTATATGAGCACATTACAATTCAGTGGAGAGACTCTGCTCGCAGACAGATCATCGATTATGAGGGCATTCCCTACCGATGTCGCAGGTGCCACAAAGTAGGGCATCTCTATAAGGATTGCCCTCTCCTCCGAAAAGGGGCTAGGAAAGACAATGAAGCTGGAGTCGACCCTCCCATGGACACCTCCCCAAATCAGCAACCCTTTCAGCATTCGGGGCCTCAGCTGCAAGCACAAGAAGGAGCTGACCCACAGAGCTCTCCTGCGGCTGCTGATAGTGTCTCTGCCCCTGAGGCACCTCCAACTTCAACAGCACCTGTTCATACAGCACAGCCAGAGGACGCTGCGAACTTGGGTATGTCTTCATCTCCCCCTTCTTTGATATCTCATGCATCCTGCACTGCATTGGACATATCTACTCTCCCTTCATGCTCTGTTCCCCTTCCCTCATTATCTCTTCCCGATCCGCGACTCTCTTCCACTCATTCTCCCTTACTTGCTCCCTCCCGCTCCCTCCGCCAGTGGCCCCCCCTCTATTAATCACATCGACGCTGGCTTCCCTCTCTATCCGAGCGACTCAGTCATCTCCTCGGTACGCTCTGCGATCTCGGATGAGGGACAAGGGTCCTGATGCGGTTGGTCTTGACTCTATTAGCATCCCCTCCTCACTGAAGACCTCCCGAGGTCGACCCTCCCGTATCACAAAAGCTAGGCATACTGTCGACGAAGAGGTTGCCCTTGGGCGACAACGGACTATTTTTGGGGCGCTTAGAGCAAAGGATGGCCCTCTTCCCCTTCCCCCATGAAAGAATTATCCTTTAATTGCCGTGGTTTTGCTAGTTCACCAAAAAAACTAGCGCTCAGGACGCTGCTTACTTCGACTCAACTTGACATTATTTTCCTACAAGAGACCCTATGCTTGGCTGAACCCCTCACACTCACCCTCTCCTCTTGGCTCCCTAACTGGACCTTCCACGCCCTGGATGCAGCTGGGCGATCTGGAGGTTTGGCTATTGGGGTCTCAAACAGGGTTGTGGATATTCGGAACCTCTGGGGAGGGACGAGATTCATAGGTCTTGACATTTTTGTCCACTCTGTCGAAAAAGACATTCGCATTATCAACCTCTACGGCCCTTGCACTGATCGTGTCAAATATTGGAGATCTTTAATGGCATATGAACTTCTAGAAGCTGATAACATCATTTTGGGAGGGGATTTGAATTTTTCCTTGGGTTTCTGTGAATCATGGGGGCATATGGCTCAGGTCGACTCCCTCTCTGAAACCCTCTCCACCTTATTAGAGGATCATAAATGGGTGGACATACCTTCTGCTCGTTTACAATACACCTGGTCAAATAATAGGAGTGGGGAGCAGAGTTTAGCCAGGAGACTCGATCGTTTTCTTATCAAGGAAACCCTGTACAATAGCCTCCCTAGAATACGACAATGGGTCGGATCAGGTGGCATATCTGATCACAGACCTATCTTCCTGGAGGCTGAGGACCTTAATCACAAAATCAAGAGCCCCTTTAAATTTAACGCCTCTTGGCTCCAGGACCCTTCGTATATTCAGCTGGTCCAAAATTTCTGGCAGAACAATCCCATCAGGGAAGAGGAGGAACTAGCAGCAGGTTTTGTCAGAAAGCTCAGGGAACTCAAACATATCACCAAAACCTGGGCCCACCAGAAGCGAATCCAAGATAACCTCATTCTGAAAGAGGCAGAACAGGTTATTGACGAGTTTGAAAATGCATCCTCTGGGACTTTCCCCTCACAGGAGAGGAAAGAACAGTACGCTTCACTTATTGCTAAGCGCACTCAAATTCTGAAAGAAAGGGAAGAAAGTTGGAGGCTGAGGAGCAGGGCTATCTGGCTCACTGAGGGAGACAATAACTCTAAATTCTATCACAAATTTGCCAATGGACGCAAAGCCATCAATACGATTTGGGAGCTTAAGGATAACCAAGGCCATACTGTTTCATCACAACCGAACCTGGCAAGATTGGCCACTGATCACTTTCGAGGTATATACTCTGCTCCCGGGGATATAAATATTTTGGAAATCATGAGAGTTGCGGAACTCTTTCCCAGATATGTTGAACATGATGAGTTGGATGAGCTACAGAAGGAAGTAACCATGGAGGAATTGGAAGCCACTCTCAAATGGTTTAAGAAAGATAAGAGCCCGGGCCCAGATGGCTGGACCATTGAATTCTACACTGCTTTTCTCGACATCTTGGGGAATGACCTTCTGAAGATTGTGGAGGATAGTAGGCGACGAGGCAGGATATCCGCAGCCATCAAGACCACATTCATCGCCCTTATCCCTAAATCCGATGATCCGTCTTCCTTCGATGATTTCCGGCCCATCTCACTCTGTAACTGCCTCTATAAAATCATTGCCAAGATTATCGCTAACCGCCTCAAGCCCATCCTCTCGCAACACATTTCCCCTGAACAATTCGCTTTCTTACATCACAGACAAATCCATGAAGCCATCGCCACTGCTCAAGAGCTCATGCACACCCTGCAGATCAAAAAACAAAAAGGAATGATCCTTAAAGTGGATCTTTCGAAGGCATTTGACAGAGTAAACTGGTTGTATTTAAGGCTGCTGCTAACTCATCTTGGCTTCCCCTATGACTTCATCAAATGGAAAATGAGTTGCATCACCGATCTATCTTATAGTGTTTTACTCAACAGGGAAGCCACCCCTTTCTTCACTTCTGAGAGAGGGCTTAGACAAGGATGTCCCCTCTCGCCTCTGTTGTTCCTGCTAATCATGGAAGGTTTAAGCAGAATTATCACATCAGCCAGAGATAGACATCAATTAACAGGCATCAAAATGGTGGACAATTTCTTCCTCACACATCTATTATTCGTTGATGACATCTTGATTTTCCTAAACGGCAGCATTGGCGACTCCACAACGCTTCACAACTCTTTCCTTCTATTTCAGCAAGCCACGGGAATGAAGATTAATGAAAACAAATCCACGATCACCATGGTGGGCTGCTCCATACAGGAATCTGCCTATATCACTCAGCGATTTCCCTTTGTTCTTTTGAATCTGAAGGATGGGATAAAGTACCTTGGATTCAGACTAAAACCATCCGGCTACAAGATTGCAGATTGGTTATGGCTAATTGCAAAAGTGGAAAAGAGGCTACAGGTATGGTACCACCGATACCTCTCACGCGCAGGCAGATTAGTACTCATGAAAGCTGTTATTGAAGCCACGCCCGTGTACTGGATGGCCCTAGCTTGGATTCCAAAAGGCATTCTGAATAGGCTTCAAAGTATTTGCTGCAGATACCTTTGGAAAGGAAATCAACAGGGGAGACTATTTGCTTGGGTCAAATGGGACACCATTTCCAAGCCTAAGCATTGTGGCGGATGGGGCATCAAGAGATTGGATTCCTTCTCCAAAGCTCTGGCTGCTAAGATTGGCTGGAGGCTACTCACCCCAGATGGTCTCTGGTCACAGGTTGCATACGCTAAATATATCAAGCCCCAGTCCGTATTGGATTGGATCTGTACTCATCATGGCACCAATCATCAAATCTCAAATATCTGGAAAGTTGTCATGGGTACCTTACCTCTTCTGCGTGATGGCATCACCTGGCGCATAAAGGAAGGCAATGCGGTATGCATCGAGCTGGACCCATGGGTGGGATGTGGAAATGCCCACAGATTACTTGTTGATTTAATTCGACACCTTCAGGGCAGAGGTATTACACACATTAAGCATATTGGAGACAATGCAAACTCATTGTTCCTACATCAAGCTTGGTTGACTGCTCAAGCTCTGGAAGTACCTGCACAATGGACAAACGAATGGACGGAGTATACATGCGCACTTTCTCAAGCACATATCAGGCTCACTGATGGTCCGGATGAAATCATATGGGCTTTTGCCAAGCATGGTGTCTACACACCAAAGCATGGATATCTAAAGCTCATGGAACCTTATAGGCCCCCGGAAATTCAACCCACCTGGAAGGCTCTCTGGAAACTTAAGTCAACCCCCCGGACGAGACTGCTGATGTGGAACATCCTTAACGATAAAATTCCCACTGGCACCAATCTCATGAAGCGGTCCTTTTATGGACCCTTCCGATGTCACCTTTGTCATAACGCAGAGGAAAGCACCGAGCACTTATTCCTTTCTTGCAGCTCTTCACAACAATTCTGGCAATCTCTCACATCGTAGATCCCGATATTAAAAGACTGGCATCGCAACAACCTCATGGAAGCCTGGAATGCCTGGTGTCAAAATCACTCTGGGAAAGCTATTAACATGCCACTACTGGCATGTTGGGCCATTTGGATCGCTCAGAATTAGTCTATCTTTAAGCTTAAAGCCCCTCATTGGCCTTCTATCATTCTCCACATGGTTGCAGACTACAATATGCTACCTGAAGAGGATCCCCCATCCCCGCCCCGCATTCTCAGACCTGTACCCATTGATACATCCAAACCATGGGCGTTCTTTGATGGCTCGGCTCAAGAAGCGGGCTGTGGGGGAGGAGCTATCCTCCACCTAAATGAGAGGCATTGTTATAAGCTACAAATCAACCTTGGAAGAGGCACTAATAACTTTGTTGAGCTATGCACTGCCAAACACATCATCCATTTTGCTCTTCATAAACAATGCAGACACCTACAACTATTTGGAGACTCCAAAATTGTTTGTAATTGGTTGAATGATGCATCCCATTGTTATGCATTTTCTTTGAGGCATATACTTGATGAAGCAAAGAGATTAACTGCTGCTTTTGAATCCTTTGTCTGCCAACATGTTTACAGGGAGCATAACACCATCGCCGACCAGCTCTCCAAAGAGGCCGCGCATAGAGATGGAGAAGACTGGTTGATACAGGAGGAGATCGATGGCACATACTACCAGCATTACCACAGACCTTTTGACGACCTCTTCGACGCGGGGCTATGAAGCCCTCATTATTCAGAACAGTTTTTGTTTATAATATGTACATAGATACTATCTAGATATGGTTACAGCACACTTTATTTTGCTTATACACAGTATATATATTGCTCTCTGCGAAGAGCACAGTCAAATTTTGATCTCTGATAAACTCAACAGTTTTATTATTTTGGAATGCTCCCTGCGTGGAGACATCATGGACTGCTCTACAGTTATTTTTGAAACTCTGATAGGCAATGTTGCCTTCATATGAATATGCTATGGCATCTGCAAAATGTAATTTCTTAACTCATAATAGAAATTACGACTTTTTCCCAGGGGAAAAAAAATAAATTTATAAATAATAATTCAAAAATAAATAATTAAATATTTTCTTTTTTTTTATATATTAAGACTAACCTACGTACCCACGGGAGATTTGAACCGGTGACCTATCGCAAGGAGTGCCTTAACAGCGCACCCATTCACCGTCAATCCAAACCCCCGTGGGCTAAATAATTAAATATTTTCAATAATGTGTATTATTTATTTATTTTTATCAAAATATTAATTAAAAAGTTTTGAATACCTTTCTAACTTATTTTATTATTTTTATGTTCATAGTATCAGATCCTAATTTTCCTTTTTTAAATGTATTTCTTCATATCAAAACAACTTTAAATTTTCCACAATGTTCTTCTCCCATAATAAATATGGCCTAACTATAAACTAAGCAAATATTCCGAAGGTAAATTTCAGTAAGAACAATATCTAAAGCTGAACAAAATAGGAACAAAATAGGCATATTGGAGCGGCCCTTCTCCCTCGCTTATGGACGCTCGCGACATCGGCATTCCTCAAGCCTTATCCTTTCAATGGGATAATCTCAATAACTCTCTCCTTCAGGGTGGGTTAGTGTGCTCTGCTGATGATGACCATTTGGTTTGGTCCTTATCTCTCTCTTCCACTCAAGCAAATGTCAAGGAAATTTATCTGGACCTCATATCAAAATCAAACAGACTGAATAGACAACATTTTCCAGCATTCTGGTGGAAACTTGGCTGCCCCCTCAAAGTGACTTTATTCTCTTGGCTAGTGTTCTTCAACAAAAAATTGACATGGGACTCCTTAAGGAAGTGGTCTTGGCATGGGCCCAGTAGATGCGTCCTCTGCAAATTGGAGGAGGAAACTAATTTTCATCTGTTTTTCAAATGTTCGGTATCCCAACAAATCTGGTATGAATTAGCACTGCTTTTCTCCTTTCTGCATCTCAGCTTCATTTCTGTTGATGCAACTTTTGCCTAGTGGGGAAGACAAGATGCTGCTCTTCGTCCAATCCTTCCCATCGCTATATGGAGCCTCTGGAAGTGGAGGAACTTCAAATTTTTCGAGGATTCAAATCTTTCCTCCATATATGTTCTATCTCTTTTCTTTGCTCTCTATTCTCCTAATCGCTGAAGCAGACCCTCTGGGGTTCATTTTTGTCTCTACAATCATGTTGTTTATGAAGGTAATTTTTGGTATTATGCTTATCCTTTGATGCTTTTGCATACTGACCATCAGTCTTTCTCTCAGGCAATATTTTAACAGATCCATCAAAACTATTTTGTATATATTGTCTCAATATAATATAATGCTTTTCTTTCTGAAAAAAAACATGTCAACTTGCTTACTGCTTAAAGTGGGTAAGTTCGATTTAGTGACACATGGGTTAGCATTAATTTTTCCGATGACCTTGGGTAGGCAAGGGAGTTAATTATAAGTTTGAGGAAGTCACTTTAGGCATGTACATTATGACCATCTACTATAGATAATTTTTATAATAGGAAATATCTTAACCTTTAAAATTGACATAAGATACCTTGTCCCGAAAAAAAATATAAATAATAAAAGAGGTTATTATATAAAGAAAATGGGGAAGTATTATACAATTTAATATTAAAAAGGTTATATTAGCAATTGCATTAGATGTTGCAAAGGAAATGTCGTAAGGTAGTAGAATAGGAAGTAGTATTATAGAAGAAAGATGATGTGACCAAAGTACTCTATAGGGAAATGGGAGATAGGGGCACCCTACCTACCTAAGTAAATTTCTAAATAAAATGGTGGACGATTATGTGAAGCACGAAAGGAAGTAGTATCATAGAAGAAAGAAGATGTGATGAAAGTGCTCTATAGGGAGATGGGAGATAAGGGCACCCTACCTACCTAAGTAAATGTATAAACCAAATGGTGGATGATTATGCGAGGCAAGGATTTTACAAGGAGCACTAGCTTTTTATTGTGATATGTAAAAAATAGGCACCTAACCTGACCATTTCACCTTCACCAGTGTTCTCTTGACATGTGCTAATTTGGTTGATCTGGAACATGGGAAAGGAGTCCACCATGAAATAATTTCTTGTGGACTGCAGTGTAATGCCATAGTGGGTAGTGCTACTGTAAATATGTATGCTAAATGTGGTTGCATAGAGACTGCATAGAAATTGTTTGACAAAATGCCTGAATGAAATGTAGTATCTTGGAAAGTTATGATATCAAGGTATGTGGAGTATGGGAACGCCGATGAGGCCATGCAAAATTTTCTTCAAATTCTTGAATGGGACATGGTTTCATGTACTGCAATACTTGTTGGATATGTGCGTAAGGGGCATCTTGTTAAGGCTATGGAGCTCTTTCTACAGATATTGATGTACATAAAATGTTCAGTAACATGTCTAAATGAGATGTTGTCTCTTGGACTTCTATTATTGTATTATATTCTATTGAAAAACTTTCTTGACTTTTTAAATGACCTAAAATATTATAATCATGCAATTCTTCTCTTAACACTTTAATCTCTTACATTTTTAAAATTTTACGATTAATTATAATTATAAAAATATAAAGTTCACTTATATGTATCACATCATTTATCTCAAATTAACATAATAATAAACAAAAATATAAAGCAAAGCTATCTTAACTAATTTAAAACAATAATAAACAAAACAAAAACAAACATAATTCAAGAAAAGTTAACTAATTAAAAAAAATAACAAACAAAACAAAAACAAGCATACTTTTGATGTTATTGTTTTTTATAAATCTAAACTTATGATCCATCTTAAAAGCATTTAACCATTTAAAATACTTATCAAATATATTTAAATACATAAACAAATTTTTGTTTAGAAAACTGAAATAAGGGACAAAAGTAGAAGAAATATAATACGTTGAGCGAACAAAATATGGAATTGTATTCACTGAAACAAGTTAAACATCATAAGTGGATGTTATGAGTAAGAGGCAATCTGCTAATGCACTGAACTCACATAACTCTATGTGAGTGATGATATCTCTAATAATAACGCTTCTAACTCTTGATTTCTTTCTTCCAGTTGTTGTATATGGTTGTTCAACTGAATCCCGTAATATTTCATTGTAAGAGAATTGTAGCTCTGCCCGCCTTCTATATCACACAATAGTGAAAAATTAATGAACAATTAGAACCACTTGTAACTAGTCACAACGCCAAGATCTAACCAGTTCTAGCGCCAAGATCTCAAGGAGGGAAAAACAAAAACAGTTACTAGATAGAATCACCTTGGGTTTCATTGGAACTATAGCCCGTAGAGAAGAGAATATATCACTCACGGGTCATCGACTGTTCTGTTCAGATACAACATGATGGATTTCAATATTGTAGTAAGTATTGCGAACGATCATCAACAATGCTCCAATTTTATGGTTGTTAATGTCATGTAGAAAATAGATGCAATGTTTCTGCAAGAATGGATATTTTATGGGATGGAAGGAACATGGTAGATTAGGGTTTCTTTCCTTCCACACCACAAAAGTGTTGTTTCTTTTCTCATTAAATGTTAAACCCTGCCAGTTAGGGTTGGTCCCTTCACTGGAAACGGTAATAATGGAATCCTCCCATTGCACTGACAGCTGACAATTAAATCAAAGTCCATCTAGTCATGTATAAGGAGATCCGAGGAAGAGAAATCATTACATGACTGAGAAGGAAAACAACATCAGGAATAATCAGTGACAGCAGATTCAAATGACTCTGCTTGCTAGTTGGTCATTGGGTTGATGAAATCGAGTTCAAAAACTTTGTAATCATCAACTGTGGTGAAATCTATGGTCTCCATAGATGTTTTGCAGGTGTTGCAAAATGGAAACTTTGAAGAAGATGTTGGAAAGATCATGCTATTTGCAACTTTAGACAGTTGTAGAAGACCAAAACTAGATTTGTCTACCTTATTGTTATTATTATCCCTAATTATATCTACTCTATCTATAAATTAGGTTAGACTAGGTTTGTTTTCATCACACCATTATCAGTAGACCCATAGAGAAATTAATGATCTTTCACGAGCCTAAAGAATTTTGATGGTGTGAAAGATGTGACTCATAGGTGAGCTATCAACCAAATCGTTATACACCGCATACCCATTGATGATCACCAATACGCTATAATAACAGATTGACGAAACCTAAGCAATGTGCTACTATACCAATTTTTGAATGAAAGCCATGGTAAACATAAGAGCCTGTCTGCAAGTCTGAACAGCCATGGGTCAATACCCTATCAAAAAAGTAAATTGGGATTGTTCATAGTCATATATATTTTCTAAAAATATTCCCAACCTGCTTCAATTCTCAGAAGACCTGGACATTCACAGAAAAAAAGCCAACGCCCTTCAATTGCTATACCATCAAAACACAGATGCCAAACGTGCCTAAATACTAAAGTCGCGACCAACTACACAAAACAAAACACAAGTATTCTCCTCAATTTGACATGTTTTCCAAAATTTAGAATGAAAGTAGCAAGACTCTCAAGTCCAAAATAGACATATCCAAATAAAACAAAAAGTAGTGCATTAGTGAACACAACAAATGACTAATACATTTTTACAATGAATTAATGGAGATCATTACAACAGACCTTGCTAATGCTCCCTTGGGTCCTTGAGGGGGTAATCACAACAAAATAAACTTTATGGAGCAGGAAGGAGGGTTTAATTTACAAAAATTGTAAAGATTTAATAAAAAATAATGACAAATCGATGAAAATAATACCGACCTGGTGATCCAAGGCTAGAAATAGGGCTACGAGCTTGGAGATATTGTTTGAAGGAGAAAAGGAAGAGGTGTAATGTAGTCTTTTGGAAACAATGGGAGGATATCCATGGATGTCCTCAAAAGGTGGCAAACACTTTCCGCATACGCCTACAGATATGGCAGTTTCCCAAAATCGAACCCTCAACCTCCTTCAATGCCTCTCTGCCATACTGATCCAATTATACAAACCCCCAATCTAGAGGGTCCTAATCTCATCGTGTGAGCTCACATGTTGTGGGTATAAACTCATGATGTTTCTCCTGCTAGAGATTAGTCGATGGTGTTGCCATGGACTTGTTGCATTGCTCTTAAATATTTAACGATGAGCCTGTAGGAAATATATGGAAACACTATGGAAAAGCTAAAAATATGTCAAGCCTAGGCAAATTTTGATCCAAAATCCAAAACATTGTAGCTTTTCTTACTCTTTTCCACAAGCTTTCAACAATGCAGGAGCCGAAAATAAAAAATAGGAAAGACTTTGTTGTAAGGGTAGATGTATAGTTAGTTAGTCGTTAGGGTAGATGTATAGTTAGTTAATGGGGTAAATGAAGTAGTCCAATAGTCCAGTAATATTTCATATAGGCTATCAATCGAACAATGTAAAATATTTGAATCATCTAACATTGAATGAGGCAGAGCATAGAAAAGAAAATGAGGAAAAGTGAGAAGTTATTCTCAGACGAAACACCTTATGATGTAAATATATAAATTTAAGAAGGATTAATTATTAATGTGTAAATTTCTAATTATTTAATTTAGTCAGTTTAATTTTAAATTTTCTTAGTTACTTTAGTTTGTTGAGATGAGAGAATGTTAGTAACTTGAATGGTGAAAAAAAGATTTGAATGCAAAGTGAAAATGTAACAATGTTGACTGATAGAAAATGTGAATAATAATAATGTAGTCAATTACATTCAATATTCATTGTGATCAATCTCAAATTATTTTTTCTTCTACTATTCGTATTGTCACACCTATTAGTTTTTCCATCTTTCTTATTAGTATTGGTTCTTATTTTCCACCTTTCACTCTCTATGTTATTCTTCATCCCTCCCTCTCTCATCCCCTCCAACTCCATCTCTCTCTCAAGTCCTCTTTCTCTTCCTTCATCCCTCTCCCTTTCTCTCCCACCTCCCTCTGTCTCTCCCCCCATCACACTCTCTCTCTCCACCCTCCAACATTGTCACTAACTCCCTTCCTTTCCCCCCACTCCATATCTCTCTCTCTCTCTCCCTCTCTCTCTCCTTATTTCCCCATCTCTTCTCTCATTTTCTCTCTATTCCCTCATCTCCTCTCTCCCTCCACCTCCCTCTGTCTCTCCCCCCATCACACACACTCTCTCTCCACCCTCCAAGACTATCACTATCTCCCTTCCTCTCTCCCCCCTCCATATCTATGTCTCCATCTCTCTCTGTCTTCCCCCCTATTTCCCTATCTCTTCTCTCATTTTCTCTCTATTCCCTCACCTCCTGTTAGGTCCATATACTAATAGTGTAACCCCTTACTGTTATTAGTACAACCCCCTTATTCTATTGATGTGCCCATGTAGTCCCCATATTGTTATTATTTTGCTCCATAGAAGCCCATTATTGTTATTATTGTGCCCTTACATTATTATTGTTATGTCAGCTCTGATTATATTATGACCCCTTAGACTCTTATATATAGAAAGGAGGTCTTATCATTTGTATCATCTAAGAATTTCTCATTTGTGTAATGTAAAGGAGGTTGCCCCCTGGAAGAGGCTGAATTCTAAGGTGTTTATCTCTCTTTTCTATATTTTTGTGAAATGGTTCCATAACATTTGGTATTAGAGCTTTGGATTCTAGGGTTTTGATGCTCCAAATAGGTCATCGTGGCATTTTCGCTATAACATTTTTCTGCGACGTTTCAGAAGCAATACAAAAAAACCCATTTGATATGAAATCATGCTAAACCTTAGGATCGAATTTTAGATCGTGTCTCACTGTTTTTTCGGAGATATGATTTGAGAAAGTTAGGGTTTTTGCAAGCTCTAGAATTTAATCTAAAACAGGTCATCATGGAATTTTTGTTATATTGTTTTCGCTACAATGTTTCAGAAGCTAAAAAACAAACCCATTTGAGAAGAAGGTGTTTTGAACCTTGGATCAAAATTTCAGATCTTGGCTCACTATATTTTTGGATATATGATCTGAGGAACTTAGGGTTTTTGCAGACTCTCGAATTACATCCTAAACAACTGACCGTTGGAAAATCGTCATAAATTTATCTCTGAGAATCATATTGAAATTTCATAAGATGGTACAGAAAGAGGACAGACTGTATTTTGTTTGGGTGTAATTTTCAAAACCTAATGTGGAAATAGTGACATGTGGCAGGTCATAGAATTTCACTCTACTAAACTAGCCTATAATTAGGTCATCGCGGGAGATTGGGAATAAATATTTCTTTGGGAATCCAATTGAGATCAGACTTGCAAAGTTAGAGAGAGGACTCATAGGGCTATTAGAGGCCAAAATTTCAGAACTTAAAGATCTGAAATTACAGAGTTACAGTCTTTTCAAGGTCGAGCTCCTAAAATCAACAAAAAGCGAGATGAGTAAGTTTGATGGCAAGGATTCGGTAAATTGGATACTATAGATGGAGAAATATTTTGATCTAAGTGGTGTACCACTGTTACAAAAGGTATGTATTGCATCTAATTATTTAGAACCAATCCAATTTTCATGGTATAAAGAACTTTGTTCCCATAAACCACTTGTCACGTGGTCAATTTTCATGGAGGAAATGATAGCACATTATGAGGATACCAAGAGAAACACCTTCTTTAGCCATTTGATAAATATCAAACAAAAGGGTTCAATGGCAGAGCACATTGATGACTTTCAAAAATTGAATGTAAGGGTAAATTATATTCTAGAGAAGCAAAAAATAAATAGTTTTATCTATGCCATGGAAGTTGATATCAATGGTATGAAAACATATTGGAAGAAAGGCATGGAAGATTTGAAGAAAGACATGGAAGGTTTGAAGGAAGGGGGACAAAGCTACTACAAGAAAGGCCTCCTAATGATGAAAAGGATCCAGAAATGTCAAAAGAAGAGCATATACACTGGGAACCGACCCTAGAGAAAGAACAAATGAATCTGAACATATCTTGTATTGCAATGGCAGGGATTACCACTCCTCAAACTCTCAAGATATAAGGAAATATCAAGAAGAATAAGGTTCAAGTAGTGAAATATCAGGAAGAAAAGTATCAAGAAACATCAAAAGAAAAGGATACTCACTAGGAACCAACCCCATAGAAAGAAGAAATGAATCTGACCATATCTTGTAATTCACTAGTCGGAATTACCACACCTCAAAAGATAGAAGTACATATCAAGAAGAAAAAGGTAATAGTGTTGATTGATTCGGGTAGTACCCATAATTTTATTCATTGTAAGATAGCCAAGGAATTGAATTTCTTCCTATATCCAACACCAGAGTGTCAAGTGATGGCTGTAAGTGGAGGAACCATAAATTGCTCTGGAAAGTTCCCTAATATCAAGCTATCCATGGGAGAATATGTATTGAATAGCCCAATGCTTTCCATTCCAATGGATGGTACTGATGTTGTACTAGGATTCTAATGGCTACAATCCTTGGGTACAATAGTTTTTATTTTTCAAGAACGTTTCATGAAATTTTCTTCGGAAGGAAAGGAAGTTGAATTAAGGGGCATCACAAGGAAACCAGGAAAGATAATCGGCTCGAACATAATGACAAAGCTTCTAAAGAAAGAACAACGAGGCGTAATTGCACAATTATGTTTGCTAATGGTTCCCACATCGAAATCATCTATTTCTCCATATCGCCAAAAAATCTTCGACAATAATACCAAGGTATTTGAGACTCCCACGGGTCTCCCACATATTCATGATCATGATCATGATATTCATTTGATTCCAGGAAGTGTTCCTCCAAACATCAGGCCTTATAGATATCCATATGCCCAAAGGAGTGAAATTGAACATATGGTTGCAGAAATGGTAGAGGTTGGTATAGTTATCCAACTAAATTTGATAAAAAAAGCAAGCAATGAATGGAATAATGGCGAAGCAGGGTGGGAACTAATTCAAAAGTTGCCGAAGATCCCAGTTCCAACAATATTGCCAGAACTTGACAAGGAAGGAAAAATCATACTGGAACCTAAAGCATTCACAGAACCGAGAAGTCGAAAGCTACTAAATTGATCAATTTCAGAGTATCTCATCAAGTGGAAGAACTTACCCGCTGAAGATTTCACAGGGAACGATGAGAATTTTATACAAAAGCATTAAGAACTACTCAAGCGTAGAGGACAACACTTTTCGAAGGAGGGGCATGTTAGGTCCCTATACTACTAGTGTAACCCCTTATTTTTATTAGTACAACCCCTTTATTATATTGTTGTGCCCATGTAGTCCCCATATTGTTATTGTTATGCCCCATAGAATCCCACTATTATTATTATTGTGCCCTTATATTATTATTGTTATGTCGGCTCTGATTATATTATAACCCCTGAGACTCTTATATATAGAAAGGAGGTCTTGTTATTTGTATCATTCAATAATTTTTCATTTGTGTAATGTAAAGGAGGTTGCCCACTCGAAGAGGCTAAATTCTAAGGTGTTTATCTCTCTTTTCTATCTTTTTGTGAGCTGGTTTCATAACACCTCCTCTCTCCCTCATTCCATCTTCATCTCTCGCTTGTCACTCCCTCTCTCTCTCCACCTCTGTCTCTCTGTCCCACCTCTGTATTCTTAAATTTGATCCCATTGTATTGTATTTAAGAAAATATATAAATTGAAAAAAAACATAATTGGTTGTAAAATATTAAACCTATATTTTTGATCAATCATGTAACAGAAAATACAATAATAAAAAAACTTAAAAGAAACATGCACTATCTTTCCTCTGTCATTGTTAGTCACTTTTCTTTCTCTCTTCTCTTGGATCCTTGGTTAAGATGCATCTATCCCAGTTCTTTATAATATTATTTATATTATATAAATTTCACATATGTATGTATAAAAGTATTCTAATTTTTAATTTTATTAAAACAACAATTTAATCTCAGTGAGAATAGTTTTGGTATTCCTGAGGATGGAGGGATGGAGGGGGATGGAGGGTTAAGATAAATCTCAAAAGTAATTATAACCTTTTTCTTTTAGATTTAATTAAAAAATGTCATAAATTTAGATTTAAAAAAATATTTTTATAAAATATTTTGATTGTGAAATAAGTTATGGTTTTTGGGCATGTGATATTAATAAGTGATGGTATTAGCCCATGGTATGGTATTGAACCATAGTATTGTAACATAATAATTAAAAGCTTAGATCCATAACATGTTAATCAAAGGCATTGATGATCCATGGTATTGGCCCATGGTATTAGTATTTTCTTTTATTTGAAAAATTGTTATATTACTTGGCTCAAACTAGTTTACACTTGTTGGTTCGAAACACACGTTAGCCAAAAAATTATCTTATGTGATTTCTACAGAAAAACTTTTCTTAACTCTATAATTAATAAAAATATGTTAAAACTTGACGCAAAATAAAACCATATAAATATGTTATAAACAACATCATATAAAATTATATCAACCTTTAATATTTTATTTTCAAAACCCAATTGAACTTTTCACTTATGTTTTAAATATTAATTTAATAAAAGATATGATTTGATTATAAGATCCCTACAACGAGCTTGTAAATTTTAACGTCAAACTACAAATCACCTTTCGTCCCATTGTTCATTGAGGTTACAACAATTGGGTTACCACTTCTGGCCCATTGCTCCAAGTTAGTGATTGAGCTTGTAAATTTTAACGTCCCACTACAAATCACCTTTCGTCCCATTATTCATTGAGGTTACAACAATTGGGTTACCACTTCTGGCCCATTGCTCAGTCAGTCATTGAGGTTGTGACATTCGTCACATTGGTCATTGAGGTTGCAACAATAGCTTACCGCTTCTGGTCCATTTCTCCAACTCAGCCATTGAGGTTGTGGAAACTCGCTTACTACTCACTGATGTTAAATGAACATGCTGCTCAATCGAATTTCTTTTGGCAGGTTTCATGTCGGCAAGAAAATGTAATAGTGTCTGCATTGTTAAATTTTTAATTTCAACAGCGCAGGGAAGTTTTCGGTAAACCGGCCTGGTCTCCCCGCACCGTCTTTGGCAGAAGGCTGTACCCGCAGAGGAGGCCCCGACACAATCAGGACGCGCCACGCGTCCCCTGTACAACAGCTTTACCGCCTGATCCCCGGACGATAAAGGTCATTTGGTTTGCGAGGGAACGGTGTGCGAATTGCGTCCGATCAGCCCAGGGGACCAAGATCTGACCCAACGTGCGACCTTCGCCATCGATCTCCGAAGCTGCTCCCTGCCTGCATCAAATCAAATTTTTTGCGTGGAGTGAAAGACTTTTTCCCGTTGACCGCCGTAGAAGAAAATTTAATGGATTTGGTGGTTGTTCGTAGTTTTTGGTGGAGGCCCTTTAATATGGTTATGGGCATATATTATTATATATGTTTTATATATGTTGTAGAGAAAAGACTATGTGTAGTAGTTTTGGTGTAGTGTGACTGCGCACGATGTGTGCGTGATTTTTTTTGTGTGTTGTTCACGAAGAACATGGTAGTGTGTCCGCGCGGGATTGGTATGAAGAACAGAGAGCAAAGCATAGAACAGAGATGTGGCTGTGCGCGGATGTATTGCATTTTTAGGACAGGGAAAGAGCACATTGTGCTTGCGCGGGTGTTGAATAAAAAAAACATTGAAAAATGCCTGCGCGGAGGTTGTTCATAAGAACAAAGAAAAGAATGTGGAGAGTGCTTGCGCACGAAGGATGAATGAAGAACAGTGAGAAGAAAGCACAGCAGTGCTGGAAACATAACAGAGGCAAATTGTTATGTATTGTTGACCATTGTAAAACACAGGAACAGTTTGAAATTTTTTTTGTAATACCCACAGCAGTGGAAGAACGAGAAGAACAGAGACAGAGACTGTCTTGTAAATCCCTCTCTGTGCAGAGGATGAAGTTTGTATCAGTTTTATTTTGTTTTTAAGCAATAGAAAATGTTTTATGTTGTTGTAATAGACTGTTATGAGTCATTTTGTTTTTAATAGCTTCGCTGTGCAAAGGTCCTCGAGGAAATGGAACAGAGCATTGGCTCTGTGGTATTTGCTTGATTGGTTTTGGTATTTTCCCATTAAAAATACCCAACAGTGGTATCAGAGCAGGACCAGGCACTTTAAAGAAGTTAAAGAAGCTGAAGGAAGGTGTTGTTGCAACAGTCAAACCTCTCCAGCAGTGTGAAGCCTCAGCGAAAAGGATTAAGGTATTCCTCAAGCTTTCCTTTGTGTTACTGTTATAGAAACAGTCAGTGATTAAAAAAAACACAGTCAAGTATTTGAAGCCTAGTTAAGAATGGCAAGGTCAAAGAAGAAAGCCTCCAAGCCTGCTAAAAATGTGTCTCCCTCCTCTACTAAACTAGAAGGCAATCTATTTGAAAGCATTGTATTTGAGGTTCCAAGGTTCGATGGGAACCTTGATATATGGGAAATAAAAATGAGGGCTTTCTTACAGTTTCAAGGGAGTGAAATCTGGGAATCAGTGATTGATGATAGCAAGAAGGATAAAGAATCCATGGAGTATGATGCACAAGCAGCAAAGACTATCTTGGATGGACTCCCTGATTCTGTGAAGAGGAATCTAGGAAAATATACATCAGCAAAGGATATATGGGACAAACTGCATGACCTTCATGCAAAGGGAGCACTGACCATGACAATGAGTCAAGAAGAAACTTATGAACCCATCATAGAAGCTGAGAATGAAAAGCTTGACCTCATCAAGCTTCAAGTAAAAGAAAGGAATGAAGAACTTGCCAAGCTCAAGAAGGAGCTTGATCAATGCAAGAGGAAACATCATGAAGAAGTCATATCCATGACAAATCAGCTGAATGAAGCAAAGAAGTAGGAAGATGCCTTGTCAAGTCAACTTGAACAAAGGCACAAGAGAGTGATCAAGCTTGTAGAAGAGATTGGACAGTACAAGGTAGAGGTCTCCTCCCTTAAGTCTGAACTACAAGAAGCCAGGAAGCAGGCACAAGAAGCTGAAAAGAAAATGGAGAACAGTCAAGCAGAAATCTCCAAAATGAAGACTGATATTATCTCCCTTAAAATAGTAGCAGCTGAAGCTACTTGTAGCAAGGAAGAAACTGAGGGACAGCTAGCAAAGAAAAATAATGTATGTGAAAAGTTAGAAGAAGAGATTGTCCTCCTCAATAAGAAGGTTGAAGGGATGAACAAGATCATGAAGAGCTCTCAAGCTTTGGATGACATGCTCAGCTATCACAGATCTCCATTTGATAAATCAAGACTTGGGTATGTAGGCGAATCCTCAAACAAGGATGAGGATGCTTTAAGAAAAGGAGATGTGAAGAAGCCAGAAAGAGATGGTGATGCTCCTAGTTCCAGCAAAGGCAAGGAGAAAAATGAAGGCTGCAATAGAAGAAATCCTGCTCCAAGCAGAAAACCAGCTCCAAGAAGAAATGTAGCTGATGTCAAAGAGGCAAGAGGCAATGATGATCATCAAAGGATCTCAAGGCATCAAGGCTTCAGAAGTACACAAGGAAACCTCCATCTCCCAGGTACCAAAGTTCATTTTTTGGTTATTGTTATGCTTGTTCAAATTTTGGTCATATGGCAAAAGACTGTAGAGCATTTCATGGAGATAGATGTTGTGGTCCCCGACAATCTCCAAGAAATAATTTCACAAGAAGAAATCATGAATTTTTATTCATGAACAATGTTAAATGTTTCAAGTGTCATAACATTGGGCATATGGCACGAGATTGTAACTTAAGATGGGCTGCTATGCAAGCTAGACCCACACAAAAGAAGAAAGTTACACAAGTATGGAGAAAGAAGGAAATAAAGCCTAAAAGTCCCTTGAGCTCTCCCGCTGATCTAAGTCTCTTTTGAGAAAACCTTGCTGAAAGAAGATATAACATACATTAAAGGGGAGCTTGTAATTTTTTTTGCTGAACTGTCTTAACAGTCATTCTTTAATGAAGACTTCCTTTTATAAAGGAAAGACATGAAATCAAATCTGCCATAAGAGCAGAGAAGAAAAGGGGACAGCGCTCAAATGTATAGTGCAGCAGCGCAATAAGAAGTGTGCAAAGCATAGAGACCCTCACAGCAGTGGGAAGACAAAACATAAAACAGCAGTTTGGAAAAAAAAATTGGAGCACATGCATTGAAATGCATAGCAATGGAATGTAGTTTTCCTTTTATGTAATATGAGAGAATATACTCACAGCAGAGTGAGTATAATACACAACAGATGGAAATGTTTTGTATTGGGAATGAAAATGCAAAGCAGTGAGAAGAAAATGAGAAGAAGGCAAAACGTAGCAGAGCGTAAACGCCCAGTGGCTGAGAATGCAATGAAATTTCTCACACAGCAGTAAAAAAAATGTAATGTTTTTCTTCATATGCAATGCAGCATGCAAAGAAATGCATAAAGAAAAAAAGGGACAACAGATTTTTAATGCACATGGGTGAATGATAATGTGTGGCAGCAGCAAATCAAAAGGAATTGCACAACAGTGCATTGTGCAAAAAAAGTGAATGAAGACTAAGATTGTGTGAAGCAAGGGTGTAAAAAGAAAAGGCAGCAGCCCGTGTTAATTTTTTTTGTTGTGTGGAGAATGCAGCGCAAAACAGCGTGAGGATGATTTCTCTCTATGTGCAAGTAATGGAGAGTAAAGAGTTAGTGTATGGGCACACAGCAGTATGTTGAAACAAAAGGCAGCCACGGTGCAAATTGCAGAGGCAACGCAGCAGCAAATAAAAACCCAGGGATGACAGTCTATGGTTATGGGTATGGACAACAGTGAATATGAAAAATGCAGCAGCAAGAAGTTATGGACAGCAGCATGATGGCAAGAAGGAGAAGCACACAGCAATGCAAATAAGAAAATGCAGCAGCATGAAGTTTTGTTGAAGAAATGAAAGGTAATGGACAGCAGCACATGTAAAAGAAATTTTTTTCTTTACAGCAGTATATGTAACTGTAATGAATGTGTTGTTCATTGAATTGAAATGCAATATATGCAACAACAGTGAATGTAAGAAATATTTACACACAGCAGTGTAAATTTGTAAGTTGGGACAATGTAATTGTTCCAGAAAAGACAGAGTATTTTGTCTTTGAAAAGTGCACAAGCAGTGCAAGTGTAGACACAGCAGTGTGGGGTAGACACAGTAAAGAAGATGGCACAACAGTGCAGCAGAGAATATGCAGCAGCATAAAAGAACAATGTAATGAGTATGCACAACAGTGCAATGAATTTTTATTGTTTTGAAACTGCATCTAAGGCATTGTTTGGCAGTAATCCCTCCGTGAGAGGAAGTGAAGTTCTTGGAGAATCCCTCTATCAAGAGGATGATGCTTTTCAGCATAGTCATTGGTGAATCCCTCTCTTGAGAGGAAGATGCTCTTTAGCATAGTTTGGTAAATCCCTCCATCAAGAGGAAGATGTTTTTTTTACACGGGTGAATCCCTCTGTCATGAGGAAGGTGCTCTTCAGCACATTGTAATGGTGAATTCCTCTGTCATGAGGAAGGTGCTCTTAAGCACAGTTTCAGGTTAATCCCTCTATTAAGAGGAAGACAACTTTGTTTGTTTGTGAACTGCATCAGAAGTAGTTGGTGAATCCCTCTATGTGAGGAAGATATCTTTGTAACAGCAGTACTGAGGAATCCCTCTATGGAGGAAGTGCTTGGGTATGTCCTAATGCCCAGCAGTTGAAATTAAAGGGGAGTGTTAAATTTGTAATTTCAAAAGTGCAGGGCAGTTTTCGGTAAACCAGCCCGGTCTCCCCGCCCCGCCTTTGGCAGAAGGTTGTACCCGCAGAGGAGGCCCCGACACAATCAGGACGCGCCACGTGTCCCCTGTACAGCAGCTTTACCGCCTGCTCCCCAGACGATAAAGGTCGTTTGGTTTGCGAGAGAACGGTGTGCGAATTACGTCCGATCAGCCCAGGGGACCAAGATCTGACCCAACGTGCGACCTCCGCCGTCGATCTCCGAAGCTGCTCCCCGCCTGCATCAAATCAAATGTTTTGCGTGGAGTGAAAGACCTTTTCTCGTTGACCACCGTAGAAGAAAATTTAATGGATTTGGTGGTTGTTCGTAGTTTTTGGTGGAGGCCCTTTAATATGGTTATGGGCATATATTATTATATATGTTTTTTTATATATATGTTTTATATATGTTGTAGAAAAAAAAACTGTGTGTAGTAGTTTTGGTGTAGTGTGACTGCGCACGATGTGTGCGTGTTTTTTTTTGTGTGTTTTTCACGAAGAACATGGTAGTGTGTCCGCGCGGGATTGGTATGAAGAACAGAGCGCAAAGCATAGAACAGAGATGTGGCTGTGCGCGGATGTATTGCATTTTTAGGACAGGGAAGGAGCACATTGTGCTTGCGCGGGTGTTGAATAAAAAAAACATTGAAAAATGCCTGCGCGGAGGTTGTTCATAAGAACAAAGAAAAGAATGTGGAGAGTGCTTGCGAAGGATGAATGAAGAACAGTGAGAAGAAAGCACAGCAGTGCTGGAAACATAAGAGAGGCAAATTGTTATGTATTGTTGACCATTCCAAAACAAAGGAACAGTTTGAATTTTTTTTTGTAATACCCACAGCAGTGGAAGAACGAGAAGAACAGAGACAGAGTCTGTCTTGTAAATCCCTCTCTGTGCAGAGGATGAAGTTTGTATCAGTTTTATTTTGTTTTTAAGCAATAGAAAATGTTTTATGCTGTTGTAATAGACTGTTATGAGTCATTTTGTTTTTAATAGCTTCGTTGTGCAAAGGTCCTGGAGGAAATGGAACAGAGCATTGACTCTGTGGTATTTTGCTTGATTGGTTTTGGTATTTTCCCATTAAAAATACCCAACATGCATCCCAAGATGAGAAAATGTGTCAGATGATTGGAAAAGTAGATAAAATTTTCGCTACATCTTTGTAGAGAAGTCTTTAGATTACTACAAGGTTCATTACAATCTTGAAAGAACACGGTGAAACAGTCGATCTCTCTGAATTTTACCAAATTTAACGCTTTAATGGTGTCAAAGAAAATGAAAGCGCAACAAAAACCAATTCACGCTTCTACATATTTCTATTATTGGTTTTACCATACAATAATTTTCTCCATACTCTGAGATTTTCCATGCGAGCAATGCTTGAAAAGACTTAAGGAGACGCTGATACCTTCGCATAACCCCAAGGAGTCATCACTGACGCTACGATGAGTTAATCAGAAAATAAGTAGAGAAAACGTTTGTGGAAATGTTAAAAAGCAATAAGATATAGCTATGAATAATTTCAATTCAAACGTTGACGAGAGTCAACTAGGATGAAATGGAGATACCTGAGCTCCATTGGAAACTGCCGCAATAGCACTAAGGTCGAAGGTTTGAGCCGAGCTTTCACCTGTCGAAACTAATTTTTGAATCTTAGACGTCCCTTTATTTCTTGGCCAGCACATCTTTGAAATAGTCGTTTACTAATTCTTAAAACAACTATTCATTGGAAGAATCAAAGAGTGACAACAGAAGTATTTTTTTGAGCCACGAGAGGGTAAACGTAATCTCGTGCTCTGGTGTTTTCTTGAACTAAGAATCGGCGGCCTTCTGCCACATTCTTGCAAATGTCGTATCCATCCCATAGGCAATGGCCAGGATTTGGTGGGGCATTGATGTGGACAAGAAAGGGTAACCGAATGAATACAGTCAAATTTTAAAGATTAATGTATGCTTGTATAACTTCATATGGCGGTTTATAGGTTTTCTTGCCAATGCTTTGCAATTGTTTCGGAGGTATCAATTTTTTTTGTCGATTATAATTCTATCATCTAATATATATGAGATTAATTTAACAACAAGACATATTGGTATATTGGAAGTAATGCTTTCATGTCATGTGTAGTTATCATTGCGAGTTTTTAATGTCAAGGTGTTGATTCCAGTATATGAGTTGGAGTCATTATCTAAAATGGTGTCGAAGTCAGTATAATTTCCTATATATAATTGTTGAAATAAATAATATACAATTTGAAATTTGTGTTGGTCACAATCACTCTCTGCTCTCTCTTTGATTTTTCTAATATGGTATTAGAGTGGGTACTGGGTTGACTCTCGCAAGGGAGGGCCAGAAGATGAATTTTATTCTGTCATAAATTGATTAGGATATGAGATCGTGTTGTGGTTACTGTTTTTCGAGTAAAGTTTGTTTTTCATAGATCGAAAACCACTATCTCGACTCCCCCTACGATCGTGCTGCTTACAAGATCAGATTCCAGCACTGCATTTCTTGCTATCAAATTATGGAAGTAGTTTATGACATATGTCCCTAGTATTTTTACTGCCCTTGTCATGAGCCTCAAAGTAGTGGAGCTTGCTAGTGGTGCCGCAAAATTCTGAAGGAAAGATCAAAGGGACACTCATTGAAGCATAGTCGACTTGCATTCATTCTATTTCCAGTTATATTGAGGTTGGATTTTAGAACTTTCTCCCTGTCAAAACATGTTGGGCGTGGCATCTCAGATCTAGACTTGAGATCTGATTGGCCACTGTGTGGCATTCGACTGCCTATACCCACACCCAAGACGTCGTTCAATCCATATCTTGTGACAAATCCAATGGATGTGGAGATCTAAGCGTAGTGTGAGACCTTGCTTATTTGTTTCTTGCGTGATTTTTTTTAAACTGACTACGGGAACACCAAACGTGAGAAATACACTAATCGTGCTTCATCACTGTTGCTTCCAGCGAGGTGGGAACGCATCGTAGTGACGGGGATCATCCTGCTATTAAGGTTGCTGCCGATTATCAAATACGAAAGTTTGTTAGCCGTGGAGGTGGAGAATGTTGAGGCCATCATTGGCAGAATTGAGCACAAGTCTAGCCAGGTGGATGCGTTGCTTATTTCCTTGGATCATTTTTTTTTATATATATTTTTGGTCTGGATGCCGTCGTACATAAATCCTTTCCCTTTCTGCAGTAACAAGTTTGAGGAGTCTTGAATTTTATATCTGGAAAATAGGGTGGATCGGATCCTTGTTCAGCGTATCTATAATGCCTCGAATAATGGTTGCGAATGCAAAGGAAATGTTTACCAGATAAGAGAAGTTCAAGAAATAGATTTTGTAGCATTGGATGCGTCCATATGAGAAATCTTTGACTCATTTTCGTGTGGACCAAAATAGAATGAAATGTGGGGGAGAGATTATTTTTTGAGTCTTGTGGAGCAAGTATTTCTGATTGGAAATCTTCAATCTGTGGGCGAGTTGTGGTTTAAGTTTTGTTTTTGATGATGTTGTGTGTAGTTATATATATTATTATTTAAAAAATGGAGTGCGAGAGATGGTGTTAGTGTTTGTTTATTTTACTAAAAGAGTTGGTGGTTCTTAAAATGGAAGCCTTGGTGACAGAAACATTAATTCTTGTGCGTTGTCACTGGTTATAAAAAGGGTTGATGGTTCTTAAAATGGAAGCCCCGGTCTTTGAAACATCAATTTTGTGTAAGGTAAAGTTGTTTGATCAACTTTTGAACATATTCAATATCCATACCTCCATCCTATCAACTGATGGATAGACGAAAGCGAAATATTAGACAGATGGTGGTTGGTCCATAGGATGGTTCATTACGTGACGACTCTTATCATGAAAGCTCTGATAGCATGAGTTGTCAATATTTTTAATCCTGCAAAGGTCATGAAAGCTCTGATGGCCTGAGTTGTCGATATTTTTAATCCTGCAAAGGTCATCAACGATTGTCAGAGGCGGTTACATTTTAAATGGAGGTCAAGTGACAGCTCAAAAATGTGATGGTGAAAGAGAAGTGTTTGCGAGATTCCAGAGAGGATGTGGGTGTTGATGAAGACCAATCAGACAAATATTTATCTATTGTTGTAATATGTGTTTTTCTTTTTATCCATGCAAGCATTAAGGGAGGGTGTTGGAAGTAATGCTTCAATGTCATGTGTAGTTGTCATTGTGAGTTCTTAGGCATCAGTCTAGAAGGTTTTGATTCCAATGTATGAGTTGGAGTCATTATCTAGAGTCGTGTCGAAGTGAGTGTGTAATTTCCTATATATATATATATATATATATATATATATATATAATTGTTGAAATAAATAATATAGAGTGTGAGGTTTGCGTTGTGCAAAAGCACTCTCTTCTCTCTATTTTATTTTTATAATATGGAATTAAGGGAGTTCTTCTCAGAAGGAAAGCCTTATGATATAAATATCCATCTTAGTTTTATAATGTTAAATGTACAATTTAAAAACATAAATAATATGAAGAGAAGTGAAATATTTTGTATAGTTCGATATGTTAATATAATTAGCAGTTGTATCACATAATGCGAAGGAAACACTATCAGGTAGTAGTGTAGGAAAGAGTAGGATTAAACTGTTACTTTTCCATGATGACAATGAAAGTGACACTTGCAACATCTAGAGCAAGAATCATGGATGCAGTTAATACTCAAAATCAATTCAATAGTTTAAAACATTGTGAAATCGTACAAAAAATTAAGAACTTTGCTTTTCTGCTCTATAAGTAACATACAAAACAAAAGGGAAAAATACAAAAAATCAGTAAATTAAAACCAGAATGTGTATGAGCCAACAATATTGCAACCTATGCCATGTCATCCTATAGTTGGAATCTGAATGTTTTATAGGATTTTGTTTTCCATTATGAATTGAGAGCAGAGGCAACATTAGTAAATTCAATTCCTTCTAACCCAACTTATAACATATAATAGAGTTTAACAATAAAAGAAAAATAAATTATCCTAAGGAAAGGCACTAAAAAAAAAATTTAAAATGACTTTCAATATCTCAAATTCCATTGACATAGCCAAAGACCACTATTCCCAAAAATGGAAACATACATTTTTCTAATATAACAATCCATTTTGAGCATATAGGAGCAAATTTGATGAGATCTGGAATTTCATGGAATGCATCTTAAAACCCCACACAAATGGAGCTTCTATAGTACATGAATAAGGGATCTGAAAGCTCGGTTTCACATTATTTTTCAAAATAAGATGAAAATACAAACCATAGACTTATAAATCAAATCCATGGAACCAGTTTTAATATGTCAACGTAAAAATGCTAACATTAAGAAAACACATTCCAAAACAATTCAATGAAAATGTTCATGAGTTTCATACCTCTCTCTCAGTGCACACAAGAATTTTTACGAGGACCATATGATAGGTAGACCCTTGTTGTTAACCATCCTTAAATACAAAAGATTCATATTTTGGCTTCATCTTGATCTTCTTATAATTTATCCAAAATCATTATATGCAGGTCACTATGATCTTGTCCATAGAGTGATAAAAAAGAGAATGATGCAAATGTTTGCTAGAGTTTGAATTTAGGGATAATATAAATGGATCTGAACGAAATCCAAGAGAGCTATATGAACTGCAAGAAATCTTGAATTCCAAAATGAATTCGTCATATACAAATAGGTTGTGGATAAATTCCAACCATTAAAATAGGAAAATACTTCAAACACAAGTGTTGCTAGTGAAAATACAAAAAAATGGCTTATGTAACATAAATAATTTCTCTTTTTTGGATTTATCAAATTCCATTAATAGCCTTATGCCTAAAAATAAGCCTTTTCTTCACCATGCTGAGAAGACCCCTTAGTATTGTAGCAAGACAAGCAAGAAACCATGCAATGTGGTGAGCCTTAAGAAGCAACACCAATCTCAACTTGCATGCATTCCTTCCCATATTCTAGTCTACCTAATGCAATGCAACATTTGGGTTCTTGAGCTCCAACATCGACTAGTCGGGATTCTCCATTCTTACTGTAACATGTGAGCCTTTGTAGATGTCATTAGACCACCACTCAGAAAATTCAAAGTTGGGTGCCATCCTCTTTACTACAAAATTCCAAGAAATCAAGGATGCCCCAACAAGGGAAACATGTATCCTCTTTACTACAAAATTCCAAGAAATCAAGAATGCTCCAATGATGAAAACAAGAATGGTAATGTGGGTTATTATTGACTAGATCTCATGAGGGAAACATGTTACAATCATAGACATTGAAACCACTTACACAAGGGTGTGGATCCTTAACCAAAAGACCAAATCAAGGTCTTTTCATCAATAATTGCTAAGGATAGAGATATTTTCTATCACTACCATGCATTCTTTGGGAACTACACTAAATAACCAAAAACGGAGAATTTGATACTCTGAATACTCATGTCATGTCAATAATGCAATTCTTGAGACCCCCCTCTTTAACTAAGATCCATAATTTTTCTTACAACCTTCGGTAACAACACTAAATAACCAATAACAACAAAGAGAGAAACTGATGCTTCTATCATGTCAATTATGCAATTCTTGAGAGCCCCCTACAGTTAACAGTGAATTCAAGACCAATTGAAGCAATAGAAATCTTATTTTTGTTCATGTTAATGAAAATAAAGAAGAAAAAGTAACACCAAATTAGGAGACTGAACGCAAAATAAGAATGGAGAATTTTTAATGCTTAGCTTCCTCATTTCAAAATTAGAGAAATTTCTGAAATTATTAGAATTCTAGATATGCATTCCAAATGCTAGTATGTTCCCAATTCATTCCTTTATATACAAGTAATTTTCAAATCACCCATTCGAACCTTCAATTTATTGAACTGAGAAACTTAGGTTAGCTTCTTCCCATAATTTAGATATGTGCTATGGGATACCTTTCACATTCATGTTTAGCTATGGTTAGATAAATGACATTACTCCAAACCTAAAAGCTCATCTTCATTACAGTGCTCTATAATTCTGCAATGATCCCTAGCCAGTAGAATGATGGAGATTTTTTATCTCATATGAAAGGCATGTTTTAGGTTGCATCCCCTACAACGTATTTGGGTTCCACCTTCCTTTAAATTTAAATGAAAAGGACACAAGAATCTCTTTAGTATAATCCTTCATATTCTTTCTATCGTTTTTGCAACATGTTTCATTAAGATAGTATAATATGAAGATGTACCAGCAGGGCATTAGATATGTTTAGACATCTTAATTTTTCTTCAAACATTGTTATTGGGTAAAAGTTGCTATGCACACAAAATTTCATGGGAAATTTAGTAGAACTGCAAAAAATTATATATATATATATATATATATATATATATATATATATATATATATATATATATATATATATATATATATATAGATAGATAGATAGATAGATATATTATAAACATATATATAATAATACAAATTGATTCAATTGTAAATTACGATAGCAAATATCTTCTTCAAATATATATATATGTGTGTGTGTGTGTGTGTGTGTGTGTGTGTGTGTGTGTGTTAGGTACACATGACAATGAACGTGTATGTAACAACGTTGGTAAAAAATCCATGTAATAAAATTAATAAATGAAAAGAATAATAACCATGGTCGTGGGACATGTATTCCAAGCTGAATGTTGGGCAAAACCATAGTGATGGGGATCACTTGTGACTAATTAATGGCTATGTAAATTGGCAAAGGCTTTGGAAATGAAAAGTGCCATTAATTGGTATTTTATTTATGAAAATATTGGAAATTAGGAGAAGAGGGTGGTGAAAGGTAACAAGTTGCCTGTGAGGACGAAAATGAAGGAAAATAATGGAAAATGAAGAAAATAGAGGCCTCATTAATAAAAAGGATTATGAGGATTAGTTGGTAGTTTTTTTTCAGTTCAGTTTTGGAGATCTCATTTTCTATTGTTTCTCTCTCTCATACTCTACGACACTTGAGTTTCCTTGGAGCACTCTTGGAGGAGTGTGAGAATTTGGAGAAAGAATAAAAAGGAATAGTAGGAAAGCACAAGAGGAGATCGGGATCAACACCTGCAATGGGTTTTACTTGTAGTTATCGGGTTGCATGTATGTTTTCCTTGTTATTTTTGGCATGCACAACACATGCATGTGGTTTCTTGGTTATGATTTGTCATTGGTGTGGAGATTTTCCTAGATTGACGGTGGATTTGCGTAGCCTTGCCATTTACTAAATATTAATGGTGTTGTGGGTGTATTGTGTTTTGTTTTTTAGTTGGTTCTCATGTTCCTTATGGCTATGAGTTGAGTTACTAGTTCCTGGAAGCATTGGTTGGAAAAACACTCTAGAAGATCTATAACATCTTAGGTTGAGTTACTAGTCCTAGAAACATGGTTGGAAAAATGCTCTAGAAGTCCTTGGTGGGTTGAGTTGCTAGTCTTGGAAGCCCTAGTTAGACAAACACTCTGGAAGCCCTATAGCACTTGTGGGTTGAGTTATTAGTCCTGGAAGCCCTCGTTGGAACAAACACTCTAGAGACCTGGGCAACTTGGGTAGAGACCAATCTAGTGATGGTTAGTGATGTTTGACAATGAGCTAGAATCACTACCTGAGGGTTGAGGTGTTTTTACCTCTGGAAACCCTAGTTTTGTTTTGTTTGATTTTTTCCATGGGATCCCACATTCATGCTTGGAATACGGCACGGGGGTGATTGAATGAGATAAATATTTGGATCAGCCAATCTATGGTCGAGTGGTACGTGGAAATCCCAAACCTAGTTACATTTTACATATGATAATAAGATCTCCTTTCCTCCTGTATTTGATGTGTAAATATACTTATTCATATTCGGTTTAATGGTTGTTATATCTTTTTCATTTATATTGAATATATGTTGGTTAAGAGGATGTTTTATGACAACCATGATGTATGGCTCTCATCATGTTTTGATTAGCACATGAATGAACAATGAATATATGACACTATAGATGATAATGAAGCTATTGTGATAATGCATCAATAAATCCTTACAAATCTGATATAGGTATGATACCCCTATGCTCAAATATGTTGTTATGACCTATAGATTTCATATTTGTGATATGTTTGATGAAATGTATGTCATGCATATTAGGGGTACAGTCAACTCATTGATATGTTTTTTTCATTATTAATCTTGTTTCAATGTTATTTATCATTTCTGGAAGTTTCATGAAGTTCTGGGAGTGGCCTGAGTTCTGGCCCTGAAAAAGTGGCACAAAATCTGGGATTGCTGGCACAAAATTGCCTAAGAAAGACCACAATCACATGGATTCCTTGCTATGTGAGTTATTGGAGGGTCCATGTTTTATATACATATTTGGGCACTGCAACCCCAATCACATATGTCCATAAACCAAGGGTTTCTAAACCCATAAAAGTGTTGTTTAATACCCTAAAGGATCAAGGTCAGCTGATTACATCATTTCCCATAATTTCTCCGTGAAAATCTACTCAGAACTGGTCAAAACTGGACCATATAGACTGCTCCATGCTGAGGGTGCGATGCATCTCACCTGCTACACACAAAAGGTGCAATGCATACTGAAATTCCCTTCTGTAGGGTGCGATGAGTGAGAGTAGACAAAAGGCAGAGATAGTTTGCAAGGTGGATGATCATGGAATGTTCCAGAAACTTCTCCTGTGACACTTGCCTCTCTGAATTCGCCTAGGTATGATTAAGAGATCATGAAATCTCCAAGTGGGACCAAGAACTATAAGTGAAATGACACTAATCAAAATCCTAGAAGGTAACTCACCCCCTGCAAATATCTATATATGGATTCCTCATCCTAGAGATCCAGAGGCTGGAATTTTGTAATTTGTAAGGAAGTGTTGTTGGTTTCTCTTTGAGACATTGTATTGTTGGGTGATCTAGACTTTCATGAGGTGAAGAGGGCTTTCATGCTGAGAGGATGGCGCTGGATCAAACAGCGTGGTTGTAATCCTCTCTTCTACTATTTCTATCAATAAAGCTATTTGAGTTTTCCTCCATATACTTGTATATCTATGAATCTTGTATTTGTGTATGCATTTGTATGGTTAATATATATCTAATCCTATATTGCTTATGGTTATAGATCTCTATGCTTCGATGGTATTATGGTGCTCTGACCCTACAGGTGTTCTTTGAAGCGGGACAAGTGAGGAAGTAGTGGCAAAGCTCTGTCAAAGGAGGGAGAAAACAAGCAAGGAGACAAGCAAAAGACTGAGGTTGGTACTCTCTACTTCTCTCTCATCTATCTCTCATAAAGGAAAACATAAGTAACTTTGGTTTGTTTGTTTCTAAGATAGCTACCCGTCTTAGTGGGACTAGTAGCTCTGAATGGACACTAGTTTTCCCGATAAAAAAATGGTGACTCCGCTGGGGAATGAATAGTTTGTTTTTTCTTCCTTGTTGTTTGCCTTATAAACTATAGATAGAGCCTAAAGTTAAGCCGGCTAGCCTTCGAACTGCTTTTGCTATGAAACTGCAAAGTAGATCAACGCTACTTTAGTCAATCTCTGGGTTGGTTTATGAACTAAACATCTAACTTGCAAACATCCTAAGTGCCCTGGTGGTAGCTCAAATAATCCCATTAGATCAGTCCCTATACTTTGTGTTTACTGCCTATCAAAAGCTTAGCCTAAACCCCTGAACTTAGTTACAAACTGTGAGTGAAAACCAAGCTTAGTCTCATCCCTAGACCATCACACTGTCTCTCATTAGCAACCTGGATGCATCGCACCTCCCGTGTGTTGCAGGTGAGATGCATCCCCGTTTCCCTCTGTTACAGGTGCGATGATTGAGTGAGACTGTTTCTACCTCCATATTTTGGTTTTTTATTCATTGTCTTCAGCTTTATTTAGTAGTTTTGTTGTCTATGATCTGTATGTCACTATTGAAACCTTCTTCCTTTACATTATTCAGCCTCGATTGATAAGGAATTGTGAATGTTTTTTTGTATATTTTTCATCATTTACAGTCCTTCTTTGCAAAAAGTAGCTTAAACGAACTGTCGTCTTTTGATTCGAAAGTGTTGCAACTATCGTTTTCAGTCAAAGAAAAGAGTGTCGTAAAGTATTCATCTTTTAGATAGTCGATTACACTTTTTCCATTGTATTTGATTTGGATTATCACTATTTCAAGTGTCGAAAACAGTTTTCAATTCGGAATCGCAAAGTGTTGTCTTAGTCTTCCTTTCGTTTTGAAAATAGAAAATTGTTAGTACTGTTGCTTTGAAAGAAAAATAGTTCAGATCTATACTTAGCATTGTTTTTGTCATTCACACATTAAGAAAGCAGAAAAAAATACATGCATGTGCATTTGCATTTAGATTGCATGTGGAAATTGATTTAGGAAAGTGCATCTAGTGTGTGTTCTCTGCTCTATGTTGAAAGAATTTTATTTCTCCTTCCTTAGTAGCTAGGATTTTCATTACTAAAAGAAAGTAAACCACTGTTTATCATCTTAGATTATATATTTAGGAATTGTATATCTACATCACGCGGCGAACTTTAAAGGAAAACTTCTTAAGAAAGATCAACTGTAAAATAAACCTCAATGAACATAAAAACACTTTGGAACCTAATGCACAACATGATCCGGATTTAAGTAGGAACGCAATAGATTACAGAGATAACCATAAATACAGAGATGCAATAACCATAAACACATAGATGCAGCAGAAATAATGCTTCATTTCATTAATGGAAAATACTGAAATCTGCTTACAACCATAAATGGAAAGAAACCAGCTAGGGCGATGGTAGCTTATCTCTGAGAAGAGATGTGGCGGCTACATGCCTCTGAACTGTTCCGAACTGTATTACAATGAGGCTCGAAGGCCTATTTATTGTTGAGAAACAATGGAAAACCCTTCACATCCCGAAACCTAACCCTAGAAGATGAAACGCCAAATTGTGGGCCCCATTTGGGTAAATTGGTACATCAATTTCCCGGGGTCGTAACTTTGGCATATGATCTCCGTTTGACGTGTGCGATAGCTCGTTAGAAAGATCTATCCGAGTACTACCACTTTGGGAAGGGCAACATCGGTCCATGGACCCATGTTGCCCCCAGATTTCCCAAAAAACGTCGTTTAGGGCCTCAAAACGGCTCCAGAAGTTCAGGACCCGAAAAACTGCTAAAAATAGTAAGTTGTGCTACAATTTAGGAAACTGAAAAAGCTGAAAGTGACAGTTGTGGGGGTCCAAATGGGTTGGTGGGTGGCCACCAACATCCACCTGGATCATTCCTCCCCCCTTAGGAGGCAATGGTCCCCATTGCGTTGAGTTCCTCCATCTGCTGAACTTGTCCTGCAATCTCTGATGTGTCCAATGACAGTGGGAAGCATGGTCGCTGATGGTCCATATTGAACATTCGGTGCAAGCCAAGGAATGGAGGAATGCTGTGCTTCGAAGCATTGTTGCCCGTAGCCTTGGTACTGGTGTAAGGACCATGTCGGAGTTGCCTGAGTTTCTGATGGGTTCTGGTAAGGGGTTCTCTCTGCAGATGTAACCAAACTTTGTCGCCCACCTGAAACTTGTGTGGTACCCCTGTGGGTGAGGAGAAGTTGTTCCTGTGTTCTATCATGACCGTATCCCTTTGCTGCTGCTGCTGCATGGAGGAACCCTTTGCAGGGGTCATGGATGTAGCAACGATCTTCCCCTTATTTTGGGAGTGAACCAGACAGATGAATTTCCTAGTCTGTGATATGAGCTTGCTACCTTTCTTGGTAGTGATCAAGGATGTGGCAGTCGGTGGGGCTACCTCTGGTATTCTGTATAATGAATTATTCAAAAAAATAATGACAGCACGAGGTCTTGACTCATACACAGCATGTCGCCTCCACAAGTATGGCTGGCCTAATAATACATCACAAACATCCAGAGGTGTAACATCACACAATACCTCGTCTGTGAAGGGCTTGATGCTGTAGGGAAGGCGGCACTGCTGGCGAACTTTCAGATCTCGTCCTTCATGAAGCCACCCAATACTGTATGGTTGTGGGTGTGGTGTAGTCGGTAGGCCCAACCGCTTCACGACCTCTGCTGAAACGAGGTTCTTTTGGCTACCACTGTCGACAATGAATTGCAGCGGTGAACCCTTCACCCACATCTGTGAGTGGAAAAGACGCTCTCCCTCTTCTGGATCTGCAGGTTCATTCTTCTGGATCTTGGCAGTGGCAACAGTGGCGCTGGGGTCTGCATCAATGATCTGCTTCCCTTTGCCATTCCCCTTGTCAAGTTCTGGCTCAGGGTCAGAACATGCATCTGATTCAGAAGCCTTCAACTCAGCCACCAGTGACTGCTTGGTCCGACACTCACTTGTGCTATGAGTGGGACTCTTGTGGAACTCACAACACTTTCTTGTGTCCTTCTTCGGCTTCGTGGTGTTGTTCTTTTCTTGCGGCTTCGACGGGTTGTCTTGGGTCACCCCGCCTTGGCTTTGTCCTTTGGGCTTCGGATTTGCAGATCCAAAGTCTCGCTTCTTCTGTTTGAACTTTTGCTCGATTTTGACAGTGTATCGGTATGTTGTGCCGAGTGAGGGGATGTTCAAGAACACCATCTCTTCCTGGATGTATCTGTGCAGGCAGCCGCGGTATTTGAGTACCAGATGCAGCTCAGACTCTTTGATACCCAACTGTGTGCGAAGGGTATGAAAAATGTTTGTGAACTCTGATACATCTTGGTCTCATCCCTGCCGCAGTGTGGTCCATTTGATGTATTTGTCCTCATAGCTTCCGACAGGGTAGTACTGCTCCTTGATGGCATCCCGGAAGTCATTCCAAGTGGGTGCGGCTGAAAATAGTGAACCTGTACTTTCATCCTTCTGCTCGCAGTAGGTTTCCCACCAGTCCTTGACGTGGGGGGCTACTTTGAGAAGAGCGAAAACAATCTTTTCTCGACTTGAAAACTCATGAACAGAAAAATACCCATCTAGAAGATTTAACCATTTATCTACGGCATCTGCGTCTATTTGACCCTCGAAGATGGGGATTTCAAAATTAACTTGTACCTTAAACGGTGTGGCGTTTCCAGAGTCGTTGTTGGAAGCCAATGCGTCTCCTCTGGGTAGCCGCTGAAGAATCTGCGCAAAGCTATCCATCATCGCGTTCCTTTGCCGCTCGAGCGCTTCTTCGAGCAAGATTTTGATAGGATCTCCTGCCCCCTCGTATTTCTTCTCATCCGCCATGGGAGGCCGTCGGGATTTGCGAGGCTGGTCTTGCAAAGGTTCGACCAGTTCAAGCCCTAACTCCTTATATCCCGACCTCGTTGGGGACATGCAAAGAAAAACAGAGAAAAAGCAGACCGCTCTGATACCACTGATCCAGATTTAAGTAGGAACGCAATAGATTACAGAGATAACCATAAATACAAAGATGCAATAACCATAAACACATAGATGCAGCGGAAATAATGCTTCATTTCATTAATGGAAAATACTGAAATCTGCTTACAACCATAAATGGAAAGAAACCAGCTAGGGCGATGGTAGCTTATCTCTGAGAAGAGATGTGGCGGCTACATGCCTCTGAACTGTTCCGAACTGTATTACAATGAGGCTCGAAGGCCTATTTATTGTTGAGAAACAATGGAAAACCCTTCACATCCCGAAACCTAACCCTAGAAGATGAAACGCCAAATTGTGGGCCCCATTTGGGTAAATTGGTACATCAATTTCCCGGGGTCGTAACTTTGGCATACGATCTCCGTTTGACGCGTGCGATAGCTCGTTAGAAAGATCTATCCGAGTACTACCACTTTGGGAAGGGCAACATCGGTCCATGGACCCATGTTGCCCCCAAATTTCCCAAAAAACGTCGTTTAGGGCCTCAAAACGGCTCCAGAAGTTCAGGACCCGAAAAACTGCTAAAAATAGTAAGTTGTGCTACAATTTAGGAAACTAAAAAAGCTGAAAGTGACAGTTGTGGGGGTCCAAATGGGTTGGTGGGTGGCCACCAACATCCACCTGGATCACAACATTTAGAAGTCTAGGCTAGAGACGTATTCTGGCGTCGTAAAGCCTGGTAACTATCGTTTTCATCGTAGGTTGGGTGATTTCTCCTCTTTGATATGACAAGTTCTAGTACGGACTTGTACTCCCACGTACCATTGAGTATATATTAGGAGACCACAATAGGCTATATCCTTTATCCTTAGGAAGCCATGTCTGCCACCCTATCAATTGCAATGCACTGAACACAACATTCGAGAAGATTGACTACCGTACCGTAAAAAGTTTTCTGCAGTTTTGCGATTGGTTTGGTAATCCCTTTGTATAGATTTCCAGAGTAGTCACTTTCATTCCTTTTCAGACTCGTTAAAAGAAAAGGTCTATCTGAGCACTTGTCACTTCAGGCTCATTAAAAATCAAAGGAAACTAGAGTCATCTTTAGCTTTTTCTCGACTCTTAAAAATTGAAAAATCAAGCTGTGTCAAAGTGTCATAAAATTTATTTTAATCGGACTAACATCACTGTTCCCTCATTGGTCTTAGGTTGAGAAAATGGAGTCCACCAATCAAGGATTTCCCCTTGGGGGGAATCCTAGTCCTTTCTCTTCTTAGGGAGATGTTGGTGCTCCACACATGGCTACATTGTCCCTTCCAAGACTCATAATTAACCTACCAGTATGGCTCTTCTTGACCTTTGTCGTTCAAAATACCGTAATTCCTGAGCAATCAGATCAGCAACCAGATGATACTGAAGTCACTCCCCCACCTTCTACTTCGTTTGTTTCTCCATCTCCTTCTTCCTCTTTTCTTGGTGAAGCTAGTAACGCTAAAAACCAGGTAACTAAGAAGAAGAAGAAAGGGAAGGAGAAGAAGAAGAAGAAGCCAATGACAAAAGGGGGCAACCATGCATCGTCTGGTGAAAATCCACACACTGCACCATCCAAGCCTAAATCTCCATGTGTCATTTGCAAAGGAGACCACTATCATCGAGATTGTCCTTGCATCCTGCGGATCCTAAGGGACTAGTCTCCCCGCTTGAACAATACAGTGTCTTCAACCTTTGACAATCATGTTGAGAGTACACCATCAACTACTGAAAATGAAGTCAATGGACAGAAAGGAAGATCTAAATTTCCTTGTAGACTATGTGAAGGTGATCATGCCCTCCACCGTTGTCCTTTCCTGGATGAAGCTAAAATAGTCTTGGATAACCGTCCTACTTCACCACAGCGACTTCCTCCTGGATACAAGAAATTCTTTCCGAGTCCATCGCTAGTTGAAAATCCGACTAACACACCTTTTTTGTCGGTCGAGGCACCTATCATTGAAGATAAACCCTCTGAGTCCACATCGGACCAATGTCAACAGGTCGACACGGTAGTCGACCCAGTCTTGTCTTCAGAAGGTCCACCTTCAGATGATATAGTCTCCAAAGAGAATGAGAACGACATCATTTAAATTCTTTTCGTTAACATAGAGTCCAATGAACAAGGGGGAAATCTACCCGTTCCTTTACTGCAGGAAGGAAGTTCATTAGGGATTCGTCTGGCCGTTTATTTGGTCCCTCCTCCAAACAATCTAGTCGTTTCCTTCTATTGGAATCTACTAGCAAGACCCCACCTACCATCTAATGTACCATTCTGAATTATAGTACAAGCTTACAGAATGATCATGGCTGGTACTATCATAGATGAAGGGGCTTCTATGAGTATCCTTTCCTTAACTGCTTGGAAAGCGCTTGGTTCACCATCGCTTTTGCCTGAGATTCGAAATCTGTCAGGCTTCAACAAAGGAACTAGTCGACTGTTAGGGATCCTTCCAAATGTGCCTATTAGTTTGAGAAGGAAAATCGTTCATCTAAACGTGATGGTAGTCCAAGGGCCTCTAGATTACAATCTACTCCTTGGGCATGACTACATTTACAGCATGGGAGCTATTGTTTCCTCACTCTTTCGAGTGATGTGTTTCCCGTATGAAGGCAGAATGGTCCAACTCGTTAACCAGTTTTCATTCCCTGGTTCAAACACAGCTACTAGTCAAATGCCATCCCTAACTGGTCTTTTTCCACAAGGAATGTCTCATCAACCTCTAGTCAATCCACCTGATGAACGCTAATGATTCGGTTAATGTGACTAAACCCAGGGGGTATGTGCCCTGGTCTACTTCGACAGGAAAACCCCAGATATAAGATGTGTTTCCTCGTAAGATATATGACCAATCTGACGCCCTTGTCCATTTAGGAAAATGGGATCAGTCTGGAAATATCATTTCCTCATCGAAGGTTATGCGATTGGAAATTCCCACCATTCACCTTTGTCTATTTCGGACAGAGCCAAGGAAGTATTTTGTCTGCAAATGCGGAAGAAACAATCTTGCTAATGCAAGAACTTCCGTATGGTAACCTGGAAGCTTTAATCTTCTTTATACGTGGGGGCATGCAAACCTTTTGCTTGCAAGTGAAAATAAACCTTTTATTTTCTTAGTTTGTATGCCTATTTTCTTAGTTTGTAGGCTCTCAACCCTTTAACCTCATAGGTTGGTCATTCCTAGCTTGCATACAAAAGGCTTTGGAGCAAAGTTTCGCATGGGGCAAGCTCCCTAAAAAATGAACCTACCAATGAGAGACATCCTTATTATACGACTGGCACGAGCAGGTTTACGGGAAGTTCAAGCTCATTAAAAAATAAACCTAGCAATGAGCATATGTTCCCCTAGAGTTCAAGCTCATTAAAAGGAGTGGTTGCAACTTGCATATGTTGATGAAGTATTGGCATGTATCCATCTCTCCCTCCCAAGAAAGGAATGTCATCCTTGAGTCGTACATATTTAGGCTTTAACAGAATTTAATGCACTGCAACAGTAATTTACTTCTGGATAAATGCTCTGTACATATTTAGGCTTTAACATAATGTAATGCATTGCAACAATAATTTAGTTCAGGATAAATTCTCTGCTAACATCTTAGTTAAAAGCACGTAAATTAGTTAAATATGTCGCGTGCTAAGCCTAAGGCACCCATGGTTTTAAATATGGAATTTATTGAATGGAGTTAGGTTCTGGAAAATATGTTGTAATTGATAAAATTTAGAAAATTTTCAAGATAAAAATCATCACCCACCTTTATCATTTAGACTTATATTCTGGCCTCCAACATCACATAAGATGAATTTTCAACTTTGCATATGAAGACAAATCCAACCCAACTATTACATTCAATTGCATTTAAAAAAGGCAAGGGACTAGAATAGTATGCCCATAGTATGAGAGTGGACACAGGTCACTAAGAACACTCTGATGAGATATAAAATTAAATTAAATCTCGCTAACATGAAAAAACTATATATTGACAATTATACAATTGAAATAAAAAGCATGAGCACTATTCAGAAGGATGGAATCCATTTTTAAAACAATTTTACACTATTTTAATGGAATAAATCATTGTCATCTTATAATAGGCAAGTTACAATCTAAACAGTCTTTCACTCTAAAGAAAGGTGTTGCCCTCCATTTTCTGATCCTGCTTTTCTGGAAAAAAATTAGCTAAATACTGAACAAAAAAAATCTAAATTAAAATTAAACTTGCCAGTTCGAAACACAAATACAATAATCTCAAATTCTCTACCATCATCACAACCAAAATCCATAAAAGCCTTTGATTTATAAGTGTGTAAGGTGGTGCAAGCCACACCTTGTTATTCTCAAAGAATTTTTGATTCCAGACATGGATGCATATTAGAATTTCACCTAAATATGTGAATATTCTGATGAAAATAACTACACCAACTAAAGTTCTAAGCCAAGCAGTCACTTGATATCATGCTTGAGAAACATTAGGTCATCACCGTCAAATGAACTAGTGGATAAATGAATGTTGGGCTCCTAAGCATAATCAACCCTCAAATTTTTTGATGGACTAAACTTCCATTTATCCTGGTATAAAGATGGGATGAATACTTCCAACAAGATAATAAATGAAGTGTGCAAGCAAGACAGAAGTGCTAGAAACATGAAACATCTTTTGTCATTGTGACAAAATTGGTTGTTGAATAAATTGAAGTTGTTGCAACCTCCACAACAAATTGTCTTTCTGATATTTTTGCAGATGCAACCCTGCACCTGTAACTAGGTTCCAGTCCTTTAGAAGTTAGAACTACTATCTTTTAAAAAATGGTTCAAATGTCTACAATCCCTAATATAATTCAATTCCTGACATATCAAGAAAACTTAGTCCCCAGTAGGATATTTATTGATACATATAAGAAAAAAATGAAGATATATAGAAATAAAATAATGTAGAGAGAGACGGTGAGTACATCATATACTATATTTTAAATAAGAATTCATGTACATTATGAATGTCTTGCATATTTAGTTGATATGAGTAGGGATTCTATACATACCATTGCAAGCATTACTCTTTTGAAGACTCGATAAAATTAATTTATCATACCTAAGTTCATCTTCCACAGATTTTGGTTGTTGTTGCTGGAGACAATCCGATGTGATCCCCTAAAGCTCTTCCAAACCCCATTTGCAATGTGCTTTCATTTCCTTAATTCACTGTAGACTTTTCTCCTGGAAACAAAAATACAATTGCATGTGGTTATACTATTAGATTTATATTATATATTGGCTTAACCCTAAATCCTATTGTGCCAAACCATATGATTTTGGATGAAAGACTGCCTTTAATGCCCCTCAACTAGTGTTGTTTCTCCCTGTTCCTGCTACTTTTTATTTGAACTCATATGTATTGCTTTGTTGAAGTGGTTCTAGCAAGAAAAACTAGGGAACATTCTACCCCTCCCAAGCCTCCTTTCAAGGTCCTAATGTTCTACATTCATGTTCTTGTATAGTCTTGTAATTGGGGAATACAATATTCATCATTGGCATGCCTTTGTTAGAATTATAATATTGGAAAACCAACATCATATTGTGGACAAATGCAAAAGCATAAAGTGAATAACCATGAAGTTGGTAGAACAAAAAGAAATCTATTTAGGGCTATATGTAGAGATTGACAAACAAGAGACTAGTAACTAGAAAAATCTGACTGATTAATGATCCAAACATATAAGCTTGGTACCCTCAATATTGAGGCAATTGTCCATGTGGGAGAAAAGAGTCCTCCATTTTAACATATGATCATGTTCTGCATTTGCCAACATGTTGGCATGTTGATCACCAGTAGAGGCTTTCACAAACAACTTATCAATTTTACGAGTAGCTGATATGTGCTCTCGAGAAGTATAACCAAACTTTTCTTTTATCATTGATCTAACTCTTTTTCGACTCTGTTTTAGTGTTGCGTACAAACAAGAAACTTTAGTTAGTCATTCATCATGTATTCTCATCTATAATCACTGGAAAAAATTCAATATCAAGGAAAGTAAGACAAAACGAAATGATATTAATGTCTACAAATGACTAAATGGGGTGATTGGGACTGTGAATGCATAACCAGCATAAAATACTAAAATAGTCAACAGGAAGCACCTAATGCGTCTCCAATGAAATCCATAAAAATTTGAAATAAAATAGGGTAGAAAGTTGTTCTACTAAAGCATAGGAGAATTGTCAAAACCTATTGAAGAAATTGCAAAATAGAAAGTCCATGGATCTTAAATAGATAGACTTGCAAGTCTATTTCTTGCACCTTTATTGAAAATTTAATTCCTTATGAAAAGTCTAGAATGTAAAAAAAATGTGGATCCCTGCAGTATATAAGCATAGAACCTAACCATCTAATGCACTGGAAATAGATAATATGAAGCATATTCGGAGCAAAGGAAATGCTTGATCTGGGAAACAAGTAGCAACACCTGCAAGACGGCCTTTGATATCCTGATAATTAAGTTCCAACCACTGGGAAGCCACAGTAGCAGCTGCACAATAAGAAGAAATCAATGTAGTGTAAGAGTTCATAACTACCATGAGGATCATTATGAATAGAGACTAATATTTGAAATTAATAATGCAAAGCAAACTGCTAACTAACCTTTCACAGAAAGAGATGCAGAGCAAGTCAAATCCATGCTTGAAGAATCATTCGGCCTGCAATAATGGCAATGACAACTAAAAGTGCCCTGCAAGTTACACCGTTCTCCAGCAGTTTGCTTTGAGTAAAACCACTCCCTACTGCACTCTACAGGTGGGATCGAATCTTCTCTGGCAGCTAGGTGCTCAAAACCTTCCTCATTAAGGTTTGCATCAGCAGGCCTCTCTACAATGTCAAACAAACGATCAAAAGCACAGGAATTTGAGATCAATCTTTCCTCTAATTTCCTGTTGGCTGCCTCACTAATTTGATGTTCATCTCTAGCCTCAAATGCATCACTCCTAGCATGTTGCATATCAGTAATCTTCGAATCGCCATTTTTGAAGACATCCACTACTGTATAATTTGTTCCTATTATTTTCTCTTCTACTCTGGTCTTAGGTGCTTCTCGCAAATTCTCCTTACTATCTTGGTAAGCAGTTAATACACCTGATCCGACAACAACCTCAAGGATAACATGAACATGTTTACTATTTCTCACATGATTGATATTACCTAGATTCAGCGTATTATTACTTACATGAAGAATTAACACACCGGTCGTCATGCCCATTTGTCTCGAGGAGATGTGGCAAATAGCTTCAGGTCCAAATGTTCAAACGTATCAATCCAATTAGTGGCGGGGAAGTATAATTACACAATAAGACTTCAGGAGAGATAACCAATCAGATGCTTAGAAAAGAAATTTAAAATTTAAAAAAAAAAAAAAATGTTTTATAAAATTAACATTATAACCTAGCTGTTTAATTTTTGGTCACTATCTGATTAATTGAATGTCAACCCATCTTTGAATGAGTATATCCACTACCGGGAAAAAGATATTATACAACATCTATTCAAATACATGCATCCAAATGCATGATAATACTCTATGATAACACACAATAATGAATGCATCACCTATGTCCCTATTGTCACGCAAATAAAATTGTGATTGCACTAAAAGCACGGGCTTAGAATAAATGTTTGAAGACTACCATACAGCATGCAAATTACGCATTCCAAGCCAAAAAAATAATGCAATATATTGGTTCAGGAAATTCTATAGGATCATGCATGTGAAGGGCCATTTCCTTAAAGGGCATGTTGAGACCTATTGCAAAGTTCGATGAATCCATGGCAGATACCTTGAAAAGCATGAATATATATTGTTATAATTCCATACAATATATATTGGGTTGAAGATCCATGATTAGACATAAAAACGGTGACATGAACGTGTCGATTCACCTTCCACTAAGATAAAAGTGCGACCACGTTGATCTGGTAATGGATAATCAAAGAACGAATGACGTAGATGATGGAATATACAATGCGTAAGAGAATAAAAGGAGCACAGTAACAATCAGCAAAAGTTGCACACGGATCTTGGGATCCGTGAGAACAAAATAGGTTCAGACAATATTATGTGTTGCCCCATAGTAATAATATAATCACATTACAAGATACACCATCAATACATCACGAGAGCACACGTACAATGTGGTGAAGGCTAAATATTAATATCGGCATTATATCAAAGCAATCATCGTGTGTAGCCGTCGAAACTATGTGCGAAGGGTTGTAATGAAATATTTTAAATTCAACGTTTCCATTCTGTTATGGAGCAACGCATTGTTGGTGTATGGATGATACAAATAACCAGGAAGGTTTGAGCCAAGCATAAGGTGACAAACTGATCAAAATGGCCAAAGACCCTATTAAAGCAAAGATAATACATTGGTGCTTTAGCTTCGGTATCAAGATGAGAAAAACATTTCAGGGATATGGACTATTATAGTAGTGTAAATCCACTTCATTTATCATCATCATCTCTCATTTTATTATAATAAAAAGCTTTTATCTTCCATTTTAATGAATGGTTATGTGTTCCCAGGATTGGAATAGCCTAATGTTTGAATGCTTATTTATATCTAGATTCAATGAGTGATTTTTGATTGTTGATTATCGTGTTCATGTATATTTGATTGCAGAATATTTGAAGAATCAGTAATTCTTATAAGCTTAGGGGACTTAAGACATGATCCAAGCCAACAAAGCTATGGAATGATGCAAGGCAACTTTCAAATGTTACAAGAACATTAACAAACTTTTGAAGACTAATATCTTTCCACATAATATTATGTCAAAATTTATTATATCTTATTTTATTACTTTGTAAATATATTAATTTGTCATAAATGACAAATATTAAAATCACGTAAAAGGCCAAGAGAAAATATGAAGTTGAAAGGTCCTAGGAGGATAAAGAACCAATTGGAAGGTAATAGTCATGAGGAAGTCCAAATGTCATAGGAGAAGGTGAAAGGTCACCCTTCTCATTTCTATAAATGTAACCTTATGCTTCAAGCAAAAGGACTTTTAGCACATAAGCTAGGCTAGTATTAGGATTGCTATTTTGTGCTTCAGCTAAAGGCATCCCCTCTTGGTAGCTTAAAGGTGGAAGGATTGTGATGGTAGTGTTATTTCATGAAGATTATATGAGTTGTTTTCATCCCACAATTGAGTTTTGACAAGCTTGTGCACATGTACTTGAATGAGTGAAGAGTTTTGTGCGAAGATGTTTTATTGTGTGGAGAGATTTGATTGTCTCGGGACAACCTTTGATCAATAAATTAGCGTAGAGACATGGATTGTGTTGCATTACAACTATTACCTTTGTCAAAAAGAGTTACTGTCTAAAATTTCTTTTGTTGCCTTTACTTATTAAAAAGTAATTTTATTATCATAGTTGAAGTAAAATTCACCTAAATGATAATACTTTTTTATAGTTGTAAGTTATTTGTTGGAAATAAATCCACACCATAGAAAATAAAGATGTGAGAAATGAATTTATATTTGTTGATTGCAATTCTTGTAGTATTAATCTCTTCATTTATCATGCATTGAATTAATAATGAGCATAGATCCATCTTATATGTATATCTAACATAAGCCGAGAGGGATCAAATTACTTTAGTTGTAAACATTTTTAGAGTTCTAAATACGAGTTGTGTTGTTTTTCATTGTTTAAATTGTATTTTCGAATACTAAATAGAATATATATATAAGACATGAATGAATAAACAAACTTACAAGTCTATAAAATAAACCTCTCAACTCAATTAATAAAAATTATGATTTATAATTTTATATATAAATTATAATTTATTATTTTATTGATAATATATATTTATAAAACAATTTTATATATATATATATATATATATATATATATATATATATATATATATATATATATATAATTATAAATTAATATTTTTATTAAAAATAGTTAAATAATATAAATATAAATTTATAAATAATAATTCAAAAATAAATAATTAAATATTTTCTTTTTTTTTCTATATTAAGACTAACCTACGTACCCACGGGAGATTTGAACCGGTGACCTATCGCAAGGAGTGCCTTAACAACGCACCCATTCACCGTCAATCCAAACCCCCGTGGGCTAAATAATTAAATATTTTCAATAATGTGTATTATTTATTTATTTTTATCAAAATATTAATTCAAAAGTTTTGAATACCTTTCTAACTTATTTTATTATTTTTATGTTCATAGTATCAGATCCTAATTTTCCTTTTTTAAATATATTTCTTCATATCAAAACAACTTTAAATTTTCCACAATGTTCTTCTCCCATAATAAATATGGCCTGACTATAAACCAAGCAAATATTCTGAAGGTAAATTTCAGTAAGAACAATATCTAAAGCTGAACAAAATAGGCATATTGGAGCAGCCCTTCTCCCTTGCTTATGGACGCTCGCAACATCGGCATTCCTCAAGCCTTATCCTTTGAATGGGATAATCTCAATAACTCTCTCCTTCAGGGTGGGTTAGTGTGCTTTGCTGATGATGACCATTTGGTTTGGTCCTTATCTCTCTCTTCCACTCAAGCAAATGTCAAGGACATTTATCTGGACCTCATATCAAAATCAAACAGACTGAATAGACAACATTTTCCAGCATTCTGGTGGAAACTTGGCTGCCCCCTCAAAGTGACTTTATTCTCTTGGCTGGTGTTCTTCAAAAAAAATTTGACATGGGACTCCTTAAGGAAGTGGTCTTGGCATGGGCCCAGTAGATGCGTCCTCTGCAAATTGGAGGAGGAAACTAATTTTCATCTGTTTTTCAAATGTTCGGTATCCCAACAAATCTGGTATGAATTAGCACTACTTTTCTCCTTTCCGCATCTCAGCTTCATTTCTGTTGATGCAACTTTTGCCTGGTGGGGAAGACAAGATGTTGCTCTTCGTCCAATCCTTCCCATCGCTATATGGAGCCTCTGGAAGTGGAGGAACTTAAAAATTTTCGAGGATTCAAATCTTTCCTCCATATATGTTCTATCTCTTTTCTCTGCTCTCTATTCTCCTAACCGCTGAAGCAGACCCTCTGGGGTTCATTTTTGTCTCTATAATCATGTTTTTTCTGAAGGTAATTTTTGGTATTATGCTTATCCTTTGATGCTTTTGCATACTGACCATCAACCTTTCTCTCAGACGATGTTTTAACAGATCCATCAGAACTATTTTGTATATATTGCCTCAATATAATATAATGTTTTTCTTTCTGAAAAAAAACATGTCAACTTGCTTACTGCTTAAAGTGGGTAAGTTTGATTTAGTGACACATGGGTTAGCATTAATTTTTCCGATGACCTTGGGTAGGCAAGGGAGTTAATTATAAGTTTGGGGAAGTCACTTTAGGCATGTACATTATGACCATCTACTATAGATAATTTTTATAATAGGAAATATCTTAACCTTTAAAATTGACATAAGATACCTTGTCCCGAAAAAAAATATAAATAATAAAAGAGGTTATTATATAAAGAAAATGGAGAAGTATTATACAATTTAATATTAAAAAGGTTATATTAGCAATTGCATTAGATGTTGCAAAGGAAATGTCGTAAGGTAGTAGAATAGGAAGTAGTATTATAGAAGAAAGATGATGTGACCAAAGTACTCTATAGGGAAATGGGAGATAGGGGCACCCTACCTACCTAAGTAAATTTCTAAATAAAATGGTGGACGATTATGTGAAGCACGAAAGGAAGTAGTATCATAGAAGAAAGAAGATGTGATGAAAGTGCTCTATAGGGAGATGGGAGATAAGGGCACCCTACCTACATAAGTAAATGTATAAACCAAATGGTGGATGATTATGCGAGGCAAGGATTTTACAAGGAGCACTAGCTTTTTATTGTGATATGTAAAAAATAGGCGCCTAACCTGACCATTTCACCTTCACCAGTGTTCTCTTGACATGTGCTAATTTGGTGGATCTGGAACATGGGAAAGGAGTCCACCATGAAATAATTTCTAGTGGACTACAGTGTAATGCCATAGTGGGTAGTGCTACTGTAAATATGTATGCTAAATGTGGTTGCATAGAGACTGCATAGCAATTGTTTGACAAAATTCCTGAATGAAATGTAGTATCTTGGAAAGTTATGATATCAGGGTATGTGGAGGATGGGAACGTCGATGAGGCCATGCAAAATTTTCTTCAAATTCTTGAATGGGACATGGTTTCATGTACTGCAATACTTGTTCGATATGTGCGTAAGGGGCATCTTGTTAAGGCTATGGAGCTCTTTCTGCAGATATTGATGTACATAAAATGTTCAGTAACATGTCTAAATGAGATGTTGTCTCTTGGACTTCTATTATTGTATTATATTCTATTGAAAAACTTTCTTGACATTTTAAATGACCTAAAATATTATAATCATGCAATTCTTCTCTTAACACTTTAATCTCTTACATTCTTAAAATTTTACAGTTAATTATAATTATAAAAATATTAAGTTCACTTATATGTATCACATCATTTATCTCAAATTAACATAATAATAAACAAAAATATAAAGCAAAGCTATCTTAACTAATTTAAAATCATTATATGCAGGTCACTATGATCTTGTCCATAGAGTGATAAAAAAGAGAATGATGCAAATGTTTGCTAGAGTTTGAATTTAGGGATAATATAAATGGATCTGAATGAAATCCAAGAGAGCTATATGAACTGCAAGAAATCTTGAATTCCAAAATGAATTCGTCATATACAAGTAGGTTGTGGATAAATTCCAACCATTAAAATAGGCAAATACTTCAAACACAAGTGTTGCTAGTGAAAATACAAAAAAATGGCTTATGTAACATAAATAATTTCTCTTTTTTGGATTTATCAAATTCCATTAATAGCCTTATGCCTAAAAATAAGCCTTTTCTTCACCATGCTGAGAAGACCCCTTAGTATTGTAGCAAGACAAGCAAGAAACCATGCAATGTGGTGAGCCTTAAGAAGCAACACCAATCTCAACTTGCATGCATTCCTTCCCATATTCTAGTCTACCTAATGCAATGCAACATTTGGGTTCTTGAGCTCAAACATCGACTAGTTGGGATTCTCCATTCTTACTGTAACATGTGAGCCTTTGTAGATGTCATTAGACCACCACTCAGAAAATTCAAAGTTGGGTGCTGTCCTCTTTACTACAAAATTCCAAGAAATCAAGGATGCCTCAACAAGGGAAACATGTATCCTCTTTACTACAAAATTCCAAGAAATCAAGAATGCTCCAATGATGAAAACAAGAATGGTAATGTGGGTTATTATTGACTAGATCTCATGAGGGAAAACATGTTACAATCATAGACATTGAAACCACTTACACAAGGGTGTGGATCCTTAACCAAAAGACCAAATCAAGGTCTTTTCATCAATAATTGCTAAGGATAGAGATATTTTCTATCACTACCATGCATTCTTTGGAACTACACTAAATAACCAAAAAGAGAGAATTTGATACTCTGAATACTCCTGTCATGTCAATAATGCAATTCTTGAGACCCCCCTCTTTAACTAAGATCCATAATTTTTCTTACACCCTTCGGCAACAACACTAAATAACCAATAACAACAAAGGGAGAAACTGATACTTCTATCATGTCAATTATGCAATTCTTGAGAGTCCCCTAGAGTTAACAGTGAATTCAAGACCAATTGAAGCAATAGAAATCTTATTTTTGTTCATGTTAATGAAAATAAAGAAGAAAACGTAACACCAAATTAGGAGACTGAACGCAAAATAAGAATGGAGAATTTTTAATGCTTAGCTTCCCCATTTCAAAATTAGAGAAATTTCTGAAATTATTAGAATTCTAGATATGCATTCCAAATGCTAGTATGTTCCCAATTCATTCCTTTATATACAAGTAATTTTCAAATCACCCATTCAAACCTTCAATTTATTAAACTGAGAAACTTAGGTTAGCTTCTTCCCATAATTTAGATATGTGCTATGGGATACCTTTCACATTCATATTTAGCTATGGTCAGATAAATAACATTACTCCAAACCTAAAAGCTCATCTTCATTGCAGTGCTCTATAATTCTGCAATGATCCCTAGCCAGTAGAATGATGGAGTCTTTTATCTCATATGCAAGGCATGTTTTAGGTTGCATCCCCTACAATGTATTTGGGTTCCACCTTCCTTTAAATTTAAATGAAAAGGACACAAGAATCTCTTTAGTATAATCCTTCATATTCTTTCTATCGTTTTTCCAACATGTTTCATTAAGATAGTATAATATGAAGATGTACCAGCGCGGCATTAGATATGTTTAGACATCTTAATTTTTCTTCAAACATTGCTATTGGGTAAAAGTTGCTATGCACACAAAATTTCATGGGAAATTTAGTAGAACTGCAGGAAAAGTATATATTTATATATATATATATATATATATATATATATATATATATATATATATATTATAAACATATATATAATAATACAAAATGATTCAATTGTAAATTATGATAGCAAATCTCTTCTTCAAATATATATATATATGTGTGTGTGTGTGTGTGTGTGTGTGTGTGTGTGTGTGTGTGTGTGTGTGTGTGTGTGTTAGGTACACATGACAATGAATGTGTATGTAACAACGTTGGTAAAAAATCCATGTAATAAAATTAATAAATGAAAAGAATAATAACCATGATCATGGGACATGTATTCCAAGCTGAATGTTGGGCAAAACCATAGTGATGGCGATCACTTGTGAATAATTAATGGCTATATAAATTGGCAAAGGCTTTGGAAATGAAAAGTGCCATTAATTGGCATTTTATTTATGAAAATATTGGAAATTAGGAGAAGAGGGTGGTGAAAGGTAACAAGTTTCCTGTGAGGACGAAAATGAAGAAAATAGAGGCCTCATTAATAAAAAGGATTATGAGGATTAGTTGGTAGTTTTTTTTCAGTTCAGTTTTGGAGATCTCATTTTCTACTGTTTCTCTCTCTCATACTCTTAGACACTTGAGTTTCCTTGGAGCACTCTTGGAGGAGTGTGGAATACTTGGAATTTGGAGAAAGAATAAAAGGGAATAGTAGGAAAGCACAAGAGGAGATCGGGATCAACACCTACAATGGGTTTTACTTGTAGTTATCAGGTTGCATGTATGTTTTCCTTGTTATTTTTGGCATGCACAACACATGCATGTGGTTTCTTGGTTATGATTTGTCATTGGTGTGGAGATTTTCCTAGATTGACAGTGGATTTGTGTAGCCTTGCGATTTACTACATATTAATGGTGTTGTGGGTGTATTGTGTTTTGTTTTCTAGTTGGTTCTCATGTTCCTTGTGGCTACGGATTGAGTTACTAGTTCCTGGAAGCATTGGTTGGAAAAACACTCTAGAAGATCTATAACATCTTAGGTTGAGTTACTAGTCCTAGAAACCTGGTTGGAAAAATGCTCTAGAAGTCCTTGGTGGGTTGAGTTGCTAGTCTTGGAAGCCCTAGTTAGACAAACGCTCTGGAAGCCCTATAGCACTTGTGGGTTGAGTTATTAGTCCTGGAAGCCCTCGTTGGAACAAACACTCTAGAGACCTGGGCAACTTGGGTAGAGACCAATCTAGTGATGGTTAGTGATGTTTGACAATGAGCTAGAATCACTACTTGAGGGTTGAGGTGTTTTTACCTCTGGAAACCCTAGTTTTGTTTTGTTTCATTTTTTCCATGGGATCCCACATTCATGCTTGGAATACGGCACGGGGGTGATTGAATGAGATAAATATTTGGATCAGCTAATCTATGGTCGAGTGGTACGTGGAAATCCCAAACCTAGTTACATTTTACATATGATAATAAGATCTCCTTTCCTCCTGTATTTGATGTGTAAATATACTTATTCATATTCGGTTTGATGGTTGTTATATCTTTTTCATTTATATTGAATATATGTTGGTTAAGAGGATGTTTTATGACAACCATGATGTATGGCTCTCTTCATGTTTTGATTAGCACATGAATGAACAATGAATATATGACACTATAGATGATAATGAAGCTATTGTGATAATGCATCAATAAATCCTTACGAATCTCATATAAGTATGATACCCCTATGCTCAAATATGTTGTTATGACCTATAGATTTCATATTTGTGATATGTTTGATGAAATGTATGTCATGGATATTAGGGGTACAGTTAACTCATTGATATTTTTTTTTCATTATTAGTCTTGTTTCAATGTTATTTATCATTTCTGGAAGTTTCATGAAGTTCTGGTAGTGGCCTGAGTTCTAGCCCTAAAAAAGTGGCACAAAATCTGGGATTGGTGGCACAAAATTGCCTGAGAAAGACCACAATCACATGGATTCCTTGCTATGTGAGTTATTGGAGGGTCCAAGTTTTATAGAAATATTTGGGCACTGCAACCCCAATCACATATGGCCGTAAACCAAGGGTTTCTAAACCCCTAAAAGTGTTGTTTAATACCCTAAAGCATCAAGGTCAGCTGATTACATCATTTCCCATAATTTCTCCGTGAAAAGCTACTCAAAACTGGTCAAAACTGGACCATATAGACTGCTCCATGCTGAGGGTGAGATGCATCTCACCTGCTACACACAAAAGGTGCAATGCATACTGAAATTCCCTTCTGTAGGGTGCGATGAGTGGGAGTAGACAAAAGGCAGAGATAGTTTGCAAGGTGGATGATCATGGAATCTTCCAGAAACTTCTCCTATGACACTTGCCTCTCTGAATTCGCCTAGGTATGATTAAGAGATCATGAAATCTCCAAGTGGGACCAAGAACTATAAGTGAAATGACACTAATCAAAATCCTAGAAGGTAACTCACCCCCTGCAAATATCTATATATGGATCCCTCATCCTAGAGATCCAGAGGCTGGAATTTTTTAATTTGTAAGGAAGTCTTGTTGGTTTCTCTTTGAGACATTGTATTGTTGGGTGATCTAGATTTTCATGAGGTGAAGAAGGCTTTCATGCTGAGAGGATGCCGTTGGATCAAACAGCTTGGTTGTAATCCTCTCTTCTACTATTTCTATTAATAAAGCTATTTGAGCTTTCCTCCATATACTTGTATATCTATGAATCTTGTATTTTTGTATGCATTTCTATGGTTAATATATATCTAATCCTATATTGCTTATGGTTATAGATATCTATGCTTCGATGGTATTATGGTGCTCTGACCCTACAGGTGTTCTTTGAAGCGGGACAAGTGAGGAAGTAGTGGCAAAGCTCTGTCAAAGGAGGGAGAAAACAAGCAAGGAGACAAGCAAAAGATTGAGGTTGGTACTCTCTACTTCTCTCTCATCTATCTCTCATAAAGGAAAACATAAGTAACTTTGGTTTGTTTGTTTCTAAGATAGCTACCCATCTTAGTGGGACTAGTAGCTCTGAATGGACACTAGTTTTCCCGATAGCAAAATGGCGACTCCGCTGGGGAATGAATAGTTTGTTTTTTCTTCCTTGTTGTTTGCCTTATAAACTACAGATAGAGCCTAAAGTTAAGCCAGCTAGCCTTCGAACTGCTTTTGCTATGCAACTGCAAAGTAGATCAACGCTACTTTAGTCAATCTCTGGGTTGGTTTATGAACTAAACATCTGACTTGCAAACATCCTAAGTGCCCTGGTGGTAGCTCAAATAATCCCATTAGAACAGTCCCTATACTTTGTGTTTACTGCCTGTCAAAAGCTTAGCCTAAACCCCTGAACTTGGTTACAAACTGTGAGTGAAAACCAAGCTTAGTCTCATCCCTAGACCATCACACTGTCTCTCATTAGCAACCTGGATGCATCGCACCTCCCGTGTGTTGCAGGTGAGATGCATCCCTGTTTCCCTGTGTTACAGGTGCGATGATTGAGTGAGACTGTTTCTGCCTCCATATTTTGGTTTTTTATTCATTGTCTTCAGCTTTATTTAGTAGTTTTGTTGTCTATGATCAGTATGTCACTGTTGAAACCTTCTTCCTTTAGATTATTCAGCCTCCATTGATAAGGAATTGTGAATGTTTTTTTGTATATTTTTCATCATTTATAGTCCTTCTTTGCAAAAAGTAGCTTAAACGAACTGTCGTCTTTTGATTCGAAAGTGTCGCAACTATCGTTTTCAGTCAAAGAAAAGAGTGTCGTAAAGTATTCCTCTTTTAGATAGTCGATTACACTTTTTCCATTGTATTTGATTTGGATTATCAGTATTTCAAGTGTCGAAAACAGTTTTCAATTCGAAATCGCAAAGTGTTGTCTTAGTCTTCCTTTCGTTTTGAAAAGAGAAAATTGTTAGTACTGTTGCTTTGAAAGAAAAATAGTTCAGATCTATACTTAGCATTCTTTTTGTCATTCACACATTAAGAAAGCAGAAAAAAATACATGCATGTGCATTTGCATTTAGACTGCATGTGGAAATTGATTTAGGAAAGTGCATCTAGTGTGTGCTCTCTGCTCTATGTTGAAAGAATTTTATTTCTCCTTCCTTAGTAGCTAGGATTTTCATTGCTAAAAGAAAGTAAACGACTATTTATCATCTTAGATTACACATTTAGGAATTGTATATCTACATCACGCGGTGAACTTTAAAGGCAAACTTCTTAAGAAAGATCAACTGTAAAATAAACCTCAATGAACATAAAAACACTTTGGAACCTAATGCACAACATTTAGAAGTCTAGGCTAGAGACGTATTATGGCGTCGTAAAGCCTGGTAACTATCGTTTTCATCGTAGGTTGGGTGATTCCTCCTCTTTGATATGACAAGTTCCAGTACAGACTTGTACTCCCATGTACCGGTTAGTATATATTGGGAGACCACAATAGGCTATATCCTTTATCCTTAGGAAGCCATGTCTGCCGCCCTATCAATTGCAATGCACTGAACACAACATTCGAGAAGATTGAATACCGTATCGTAAAAAGTATTCTGCAGTTTTGCGATTGGTTTGGTAATCCCTCTGTATAGATTTCCAGAGTAGTCACTTTCATTCCTTTTCAGACTCGTTAAAAGAAAAGGTCTATCTGAGCACTTGTCACTTCAGGCTCATTAAAAATCAAAGGCAACTAGAGTCATCTTTAGCTTTTTCTCGACTCTTAAAAATTGAAAAAGCAAGCTGTGTCAAAGTGTCATAAAATTTATTTTAATCGGACTAACATCACTGTTCCCTCATTGGTCTTAGGTTGAGAAAATGGAGTCCACCAATCAAGGATTTCCCCTTGGGGGGAATCCTAGTCCTTTCTCTTCTTAGGGAGATGTTGGTGCTCCACACATGGCTACATTGTCCCTTCCAGGACTCATAATTAGCCTGCCAGTATGGCTCTTCTCGACCTTTGTCATTCAAAATACCATAATTCCTGAGCAATCAAATCAGCAACCAGATGATACTGAAGTCACTCCCCCACCTTCTACTTCGTTTGTTTCTCCATCTCCTTCTTCCTCTTTTCTCGGTGAAGATAGTAACGCTAAAAACCAGGTAACTGAGAAGAAGAAGAAAGGGAAGGAGAAGAAGAAGAAGAAGCCAATGAAAAAAGGGGGCAACCATGCATCGTCTGGTGAAAATCCACACACTGCACCATCCAAGCCTAAATCTCCATGTGTCATTTGCAAAGGATACCACTATCATCGAGATTGTCCTTGCATCCTGCGGATCCTAAGGGACTAGTCTCCCCGCTTGAACAATACAGTGTCTTCAACCTTTGATAATCATGTTGAGAGTACACCATCAACTACTGAAAATGAAGTCAATGGACAGAAAGGAAGATCTAAATTTCTTTGTAGACTGTGTGAAGGTGATCATGCCCTCCACCGTTGTCCTTTCCTGGACGAAGCTAAAATAGTCTTGGATAACCGTCCTACTTCACCACAGCGACTTCCTCCTGGATACAAGAAACTCTTTCCGAGTCCATCGCTAGTTTAAAATCCGACTAACACACCTTTTTTGTCGGTCGAAGCACCTATCATTGAAGATAAACCCTCTGAGTCCACATCGGACCAATGTCAACAGGTCGACACGGTAGTCGACCCAGTCTTGTCTTCAGAAGGTCCACCTTCAGATGATATAGTCTCCAAAGAGAATGAGAACGACATCATTTAAATTCTTTTTGTTAGCATAGAGTCCAATGAACAAGGGGGAAACCTACCCATTCCTTTACTGCAGGAAGGAAGTTCATTAGAGATTCGTCTGGCCGTTTATTCGGTCCCTCCTCCAAGCAATCTAGTCGTTTCCTTCTATTGGAATCTACTAGCAAGACCCCACCTACCATCTAATGTACCATTCCGAATTACAGTACAAGCTTACAGAATGATCATGGCTGGTACTATCATAGATGAAGGGGCTTCTATGAGTATCATTTCCTTAACTGCTTGGAAAGCGCTTGGTTCACCATCGCTTCTGCCTAAGATTAGAAATCTGTCAGGCTTCAACAAAGGAACTAGTCAACTATTAGGGATCCTTCCAAATGTTCCTATTAGTTTTAGAAGGAAAATCGTTCATCTAAACGTGATGGTAGTCCAAGGGCCTCTAGATTACAATCTACTCCTTGGGCATGACTACATTTACAGCATGGGAGCTATTGTTTCCTCGCTCTTTCGAGTGATGTGTTTCCCGTATGAAGGCAAAATGGTCCAACTCGTTAACCAGTTTTCATTCCCTGGTTCAAACACAGCTACTAGTCAAATTCCATCCCTAACTGGTCTTTTTGCATAAGGAATGTCTCATCAACCTCTAGTCAGTCCACCTGATGAGCGCTAGTGATTCGGTTAATGTGACTAAACCCAGGGGGTATGCGCCCTGGTCTAGTTCGACAGGAAAACCCCAGATATAAGATGTGTTTCCTCGTAGGATATGTGACCAATCTGACGCCCTTGTCCATTTAGGAAAATGGGATCAGTCTGGAAATAGCATTTCCTCATCGAAGGTTATGCGATTGGAAATTCCCACCATTCACCTTTGTCTATTTCAGACAGAGCCAAGGAAGTTTTTTGTCTGCAAATGCGGAAGAAACAATCTTGCTAATGCAAGAACTTCCGTATGGTAACCTAGAAGCTTTACTCTTCTTTATACGTGGGGGCATGCAAACCTTTTGCTTGCAAGTGAAAATAAACCTTTTATTTTCTTAGTTTGTATGCCTATTTTCTTAGTTTATAGGCTCTCAACCCTTTAACCTCATAGGTTGGTCATTCCTAGCTTGCATACAAAAGGCTCTAGAGCAAAGTTTCGCATGGGGCAAGCTCCCTAAAAAATGAACCTACCAATGAGAGACATCCTTATTATACGACTGGCACGAGCAGGTTTACGCGAAGTTCAAGCTCATTAAAAAATAAACCTAGCAATGAGCATATGTTCCCCCAGAGTTCAAGCTCATTAAAAAATGAACCCACCTTCGGTAAATAACCTTTGCGATTGCATAGCAATCACCTTTTGAACCTTGGTTGTGTTCTTACCATCACCTCCACTCTTTTTGTAGCCGATCGTATGCCTCCATTTGATTGTTTACCCTTTTGAGGAACAGCTGAAATGAGTGATTCTATTAGCCACCTTCTTTACACTGCCATGATTGAAAAGTTCCAAACCTTACCTGGAACCAGTTGCTATCAAAAAACATCACTTGTTCCTCAAAAACGAGTCTCCTTTAAGCTCTTTTTATTTGACTCATAAAATATGAAAATATTGCCAAGCAATTGGCCTCTCCAGCTCGTTAAAGTGATTGGAAGTGCCATCCCTCCTCTATATTTTAATCTTTTTGGACCTGAGGGATCATTACACAAAAAGATCGAGCGTTTGTCTTGTTCGGCTCGTTAAAATTATCAAAAAGTCATCCCTTTCATATTATTTTATACTTTTTCATACTTAAGGGATTATATTACGAAAAAGGACTACTAGAGTTTCCTTTCCGTCTCTTTTTAGAATCTCTAAAATAGAAAGTGACCGAGTTATCTTTGTCGTTAAACTTGTTAAAACAATAGCGACAAACTTGTCCATGCAGACAAGAGCGAGTTTCATTGTCGCTAGGCTCGTTAAAACATAGTGACAGGTTTGCTCGAAGGGCAAATTATAGAACAAGCATATGTTATCCTCCTCAAGCTTGACAAAAATAAAGAGGTACTGGTTAGCAATGACTGGGGAAAAAGGGAAGAAAACTTGAATAACTTTTTCGGACTTAAGGGATTATATTATGAAAAAGGACTACTAGAGTTTCCTTTCCGTCTCTTTTTAGACACTCTAAAATAGAAAGGGACCGAGTTATCTTTGTCGTTAAACTCGTTAAAATGATAGCGACAAACTTGTCCATGCAGAAAAGAGAAAGTTTCACTGTCGCTAGGCTCGTTAAAACATAGCAACAGGTTTGCTTGAAGGGAAAATTATAGAACAAGCATAAGTTATCCTCCTCAAGCTTGACAAAAATAAAGAGGTACTAGTCAGCAATGATTAGGGAAAAAGGGAAGAAAACTTGAATAACTTCATTGGTAGCAGGTCGCTCTTAAACATGACACTTTCACTCCATCACCAAGATTGAGTCGGGTTGGGTTATTCCATTCACTGGTCATATCACCATTGGTCCTCCATACCATCCATTTTTGGGGTTAACGCTACCAATCCATTTCAGTGTTGCCGACATGTTCAGGAAAAGTCACTCAGAGAATTCACCAACCCAGCTAACATCTCATCCACTGCAATACCTTCATGCTCCATTTTTTCATGACCACCACCCTGAAACTTGTATCATCAGATCATTTTCACCTCCATAAAATCATTTGCCCTGTTTTGCGTTGTAGATGTGGGATTCATTAAGGCCCTCCTACAACAGGTCACTTCTTGTTGACATCAGCTCATTATCCAAGAAGTTGACTTAGGAACAACCCTTTCAGTACTTTGAAGCTTGCATGCCTCAATGGCAAGTTTCTCACTTCCAGCGACAGGTTTACATCAATGGCCTTCGACCAAAAGATTTTGCATGGTGTTTGACATCGAATCATGTATTCACACCTCGTGAATTGTACTGCAGTACCTTGGGGGTCATTATCATTATCGGTGATTCCTCTCGCGCCTGTTAACAGCTTACACCATTGGCTGGTAATCAGGCGATGTCTTTCCATGTTCGACACTAAAACATCTTTTCACATGGATCGATTTGTACTTCGGGCGAAGATTGAACGAATTTGAAGACCCCAGATCTAGTTTCATCCATCTAGGCTGCGATATATTCAGGAAAATAAAGACATCAAATGTACGCCATAGCTTCACAGATAATCATCCAAGCTAAGGGATGATGGCTCTACCAGAATCATCAGTCTACCACACAGACGATTGTCTGTCCTATGTACATGAAAACGAATTTATAAAGCTGAGCATGGGAATGCCTGCCTCAACTAGATCATGAAAATATTATGAAGATAATGTGTTGTATTGTATCTTATTACAGGTCACCTTCCAGTTTGAAAAACCTTGGATCCTCATGATAAAGCATTTCACCCGACATCAGAAGATTTATGACCTCATGCTTTAAGGGGAAACTGTTATAGACATATTTGGGCACTGCAACCCCAATCACATATGTCCATAAACCAAGGGTTTTTAAACCCCTAAAAATGTTGTTTCATACCCTAAAGGATCAAGGTCAGTTGATTACATCATTTCCCAGAAGTTCTCCCTGAAAAACTACTCAGAACTAGTCAAAATTGGACCATACAGACTGCTCCATGCTAAGGGTGTGATGCATCTCACCTGCTATACACAAAAGGTGTGATGCATACTGAAAATCCCTTCTGTAGGGTGCAATGAGTGAGAGTAGACAAATGGCAGAGACAGTTTGCAAGGTGGATGATCATGGAATCTTCCAGAAACTTCTCTTGTGACACTTGCCTCTCTGAATTCACCCGGGGATGAGTAACAGATCATGAAATCTCCAAGTGGAACCAAGAATTATCAGTGAAATAACACTAATCAAAATCCCAGAAGCTGACTCACCCCCCTACAAATATCTATATATGGATCCCTCATCCTAGAGATCTAGAGGTTGGAATTTTGTAATTTGTAAGGAAGTGTTGTTGGTTTCTCTTTGAGACATTGTATTGTTGGGTGATCTAGCTTTTCATGAGGTGAAGAGGGCTTTCATGCTGAGAGGATGGCATTGGATCAGACAGCTTGGTTGTAATACTCTCTTCTATTATTTCTGTTAATAAAGCTATTTGATTTTTCCTCCATATACTTGTATATCTCAGAATCTTGTATTTGTGTATGTATTTGTATGGTTAATATATATCTGATCCTATATTGTTTATGGTTATAGATCTCTATGCTTTGATAGTATTATGCTACTTTGACTCTACAGGTGTTCTTTTAAGCGGGACAAGTGAGGAAAGAGTGGCAAAGCTCTGTCAAAGGAGGGAGAAAACAAGCAAGGATACAAGCGAAAGACTGAGGTTGGTATTCTCTACTTTTCTCTCATCTATCTCTCATAGAGGAAAACATAAGTAACTTTGGTTTGTTTGTTTATAAGATAGCTACATATCTTAGTGGGACTAGTATCTCTGAATGGATACTAGTTTTCCTGATAACACCCAGTCGGATGCATTCCTTGTCATGGGAGTGACTGAGGCTCTAGGCAAGTGGAAAAACAAGTTGTCTTAGGGGTTTGTCACCTGGAAGGGTTAGTTGGCTCTTGAAGGCTCTCTAGCATGTGTGGAAGGTCACCTTGGTCTTATAATGATGGTTCCACTTCCTTAACTACACTTGCTGAGTTGAATCATATCATAGTAACTCTTGATCACATGTTTCCCCGGTCGACTGGTTAGCTTGGCTAAATGTTGGAGGAGGGTGTTAAACAGTGGTATCAAAGCATGGTTCACCCCTTGGACGGGATGGGCGGTGTGCGTTGGTTGTGCATATATGTCATTTACACATGTTTTCCTTATTCTTTCCGTTTATGTGCTTGTTGCATATGCATGGTTTTGTACCTTAGGAGACAACCCCCAGTTGAGTAGAGGTCAGTGCCCAAGACATTTATTCAATATAATGAACTTACCAGTTTGTTTTTCCTTTGTCAAACTCCAGAAGTATTTGTTTTATAGTTAAAACTATAAATTCTTCTTCGAATCAAACACCCTTTCAAAGTGTCCTTTTGATGATGAATATGATTTTAATTTGTAGTACAATGGATGAAAATATTTAGGGAAATGTTTTTAAACAATAGGATACTTGCAATAGAATCTCTTGTTTTAAAATTTAGCAGAATTATGGAAGTAATATGAAATGAAATACATAAAAGAGGAGTGCATATTAAGGTTGTTTTAATTTAACTTACATATACTGTAATATCAAACACCAGTAGCTTCATTACTCTCTTCTATAGAATAATAACATTAAATGCACAGATATAAGGGAACACATAACACATTCAACAAATGTCTGGAATCACTTTGAAAGTTTGTGTTGATGGTGCTAGACTTGCTGACATTTAGGGGATCTCCCCAGTATGAAGTCCCAACTAGACCTCACACCGTTTGGTGTAGGAGTCCCATCCGGTACGATGAAACCATTATCTTAAATATATTCCTTAGCTCTTGCTTTTCATCATGTGAGAGTGGTCTACTTTGTCTTCAAAAAATGAGGTTCACGTGCCTGGTGAGTGCTAGTGTTACTTGTGTCAAGGCTTTTTCTTTATACAGAGAGAGGGTGGAAGTGAGTCTCTAGTCGAAAGGGAAGAATGCCAACTTTGTCAGAAACACACAACATGACAGGACATGCACAAATTTCGGAGGAGTAGTCCACATAGATGCGATAGTCACAACACACAAGAGAAGATAGCACGTACAACACCCAACAGAGTAGTCCACGTGAGTAAGATGATCGTTATAACAAGTTTATGGGAAAGGTTATGTTTGATGTCGGGTGAGGCAACCCACGTGGGCAGGACAACATTAACAACTCGTACAACACATTTTCATAAATATATGTATTATAGCAACCGAAAGAGTTCAATTGTATAACACAGGTGAAAGCAACATGCATTACAAGTGTTCAAGATTAGTCTTACAAATAGTTATAATACATGTATGAAAATTTATTGGCTTGTTATCAGGCTTCTAAATTAAGTGAAAGTTATGAGACACATTAGTACACCATTACATCACTAACCCTAATGTTGAGGCATTGGAGCCACTACTTGCTCCTCAAAGAAAATATTATAGACTCTCAAGGCTATGTGGGAGGAGCCAAGGTGAAAAAGTCCTCTGTATTTACAAATGAGGACTATTTATAGCCAAGGGTAAAATTGGCCCTTGTCACTATTTGACTTCCCTCATGACTGTCTGACTTTCATGAATTTCAGCTTTACATGACTCTTCAGATTACAAATGGGTCTCTTGGACTTCCACGTTACATTACATTGATATAAAGTAGTATGGCCCACAGTAGTGATGTGGCCAACATGACTCATGACACGACTCGGCATGACAGTACTGGTATATTCATGCTGGTAGTGGTGTGCATGTCGAGTTGCAGTGTCGTTGAGTGATGGATGTCCTCTTGGTGTATCACAGTTTCACCTCCGCATGGAAAGGTGTGTGGAGTCTTTGATGGTCATTGGTTTTTGCTTGATGTTGCATGTGCATGTTGCTCCTTTGATTGTACTTTGGCATGCTTAACATGTTCGTTCATTCGGGAAAAATTCTCCTCACATAATCATTCGTTCGTGAAACATTATCCTCGCATGCATCATCCATTCACAAGAAAATATCCTTCCATGCGTCGTCCGTTCATGAGAAAATATCCTCGCACGCATCATTTGTTCATCCATTCACAAACACATCTTATTGCATGTACTCTCCTTATTCATCCCATCTGTTGTCACGTCATGTCTTATTCATGTACCTATATCTGCAATCACTCATGACGAGACAACATCAAGTCCATAAACCTCCTAGTATACCATGATGCATAGTTGTTCAATTTCGGATTCAGGTGATCGAGAGATAGGAAAAGGCTATGAAACTACGGAAGGCAAGTTTCAAGATAGGATGTGGGCTCTGAGCACTATTGGTGAAAATTGCACATAGGTCACTAGGAGACTGAGATGGACAATATGAATTAGTAGTGATTGTCCAAGGGATATAGCTCGGCTGGAGGGAAGAGCTACGCATTTTCTAGAGGGAAGCAGTGCAAGCTGTAGGAGGCTTGGCAGCAAAAAATGTGCAATTCCTAGAGGGATCTGGCAACGGGTTGTGGGATTGCTGGAGACAAAAACTGCACAATTGCTGGGAGGCTAACCTTTTGAACACCTCTGTGCATTTTTTGAGCTGAGCGGGATTCTCGATAGGTTTGGGGATTTCTCATGAAATGAACACAATTTTCTAGGTGAGCAGCCAGTCGGCTGACTAGGTGGTTGGCTCGAAAACTACATAATTTTTTGAGGGAAACATGGATGCACACTGGGCGTCTATCCAGCATGTCTGTGCAATTTCATCAGTCATCAGATCAAGAAAGGATTGCAACTTTTTTGCAATTTTTGATGGGAGTGAGTCCCGCGATCACTGCCAGATCAAACTCTCTGGTTGACCAGTAGGAGGGTTGGTTGATTAGCATGCAGGCAGCGTAGATTGAAATGGCTTGTTGGACACTTCTGCATTGTTCTGGGTAATAGTTGGTCGAGTCGATTCTAGGGTGGAGGTCTGGTTTTTCGATCGTGATCTGGTCATTAGAACTTCAACAAAATGACTAAGTGTGTGAGTGAGTGAATTTGTAAATACACGACCTTGCCAACACACACTCAACATGACTTGATTACAAGACGCCTCAAACCATCAAGACAACATATACTTAACATGAAACAATGTAAACTTTGAAACGATAACTATAAACTCAAAACGGGAACTCTAGCTAAAAAAACAAAAAAAAAACATGAAAAGCAGTGCTAAAAATGAAAAGTATGTACACTGGAACGATGGTTTTTTTAGGGTCAATTATGAACATGTTTCAAAAATGGCAGTGAAAAAAAAAAATTTGTGCAAAAATTGTGCAAAAAAACCCTGAAAACGAAAAGTGTCAATATTGGAATGATGGTTTTTTTTTTAGGATCAATTTTCAACATTGTTAAAAAATGCCAGTAAAACTGAATTTTTATGTGCAAAAAAACAACTGTTTTTGAGGAAAAAAACACACGAATGTTTTTGGTAGAATAACATTTTTCTTTCCTAATAATAATTTCAACATGTTTTAGTAATGACGATAAAGATAAAATAATGTGATCTGAAACACATTAAAATTCTAGTAGTTTTCATCCATGTTGTTAAACACATAATAACATGACACTAAAGATCACTAAAATTCTAATTGTTTTCAACCATAACATTAAAGATACAAAAAAAAATTAGAAAAATTTCAACCATAAAATTAAAAAACCATGACATTATGAACAAATTACATGACTAAATCAATCAAAATGTCATTATTTCTATTGAATGAAACACGCATTGTATCTCTAATTTATTGTTGCGTTGTAGATATTCTAAACAATAAAAATCATCATAATTAAAATATATAATCCAACAACATAAAAATGACTCATAACTTCTGATTTAACATCATATGGAAAACAAAATTTTTATTTCAATATACGATGCAAACATCAGTTATAAACTGTCTTAGACAATTATTCAAAATCACTCATATTTTCTTGCACACCATCAGAATTCACATCTTCAGATGAGTGAATGGACGCAGATGAAGATGTTCCATATTCTTCTCTTTCATCAACTAGTGACCCATCTGAGTCCACATGCATGCCCACCATTTCAGGTTTCAAAATTCTTCTGGATATATGACTGGTTTCATCAGACTCTCATCTCAACATTGTTCCTTCCGATAACAACCTTTTCAGAATATCTCTTGTCTTGAAGCGAAGAGTTCCTCTCTTTGTTAAATTGAAGTCATAACGAAGTATGTCAACATCCTTCAATTTTAAGAGGTTTGTGCGACAATGATTTATATTTGTACCCTTTCTTTTTCTCTTTCCTCCATTTTTTTTATCAACTACCATCTCTGGCTTATACACACCATTGAATGGGTGTGTATTTGTGGCATACCAATGTACTCCAACGCCTATAACATCTTCATTTTATGTAATTACCTTTATAACCTTAGGAACCCAGAATGGATAGCCATTGAGATCTCCATCTGCTAGCATTGTGATCATGCAACTCTCCTTAATATCGTGTACTAAACCCCTGTAAAGGTCTTCCATGGCTTCACGTTGTTCACGAGATCTTCTGGAACAAATATATATCTCTCTTTCCTCCGCTTGTGCAGAATTAATAATACCTTGAGATTGTTGTTGTTCAATAATGTTTCTTTCCTCATGTTCATTTGACACATTTTGTGGCCAAATAAATGGATTTTTCAAAGGTATATCTTCATTTGTTGTTCTTGAAATGATATCACTTTGACTATTGAAAAAGGACTCCCACCAAACCAAATCAGCAATGTCAAAGTACTCATATGTATATCTAATACATTTTTTAATTTCTTCGAGGCAATCAGAATAATTTATATCTCTATTTTGTCTGCATGCATTATGAACTTTAGCAACTGATTGTAATAACAATATATTTGATGAAAATATTGGATGATCTGGAATGAACTTCAAAAATTCCAAACCTGATGATGGTGCCCATTCTGTAGTAGTTGAATACTTCTTGCCCCATATTAGTGTTTTCCCATTAATTTTTTTGATACGAAATTGATGTTGGAAGCTAATGTAATTAAGTTTTTCAATGCATTTCTCCTCACCATGCAATCTCAAAATAAACCTTCACATGTCAACATTTTCTTCCAAGACATCAAAAGTAGGCTCTGGCATGTATGATTTCTTAATACATTAAATTAACGATGGCAAGCTCCCAGCTTCCTTCCTCCTTAATGTGACTGAAAAACAACTGAACATCTAATCAATATGGTCATGAGTGTGCCCAACAAGAAGGAAATCAACCTTTACCTTCTGGAAAATTCTCAATTCAACAAGCATGTTTAGATATCCAAAAACAACCTGATTTTTGTTTTCACGGCAAGTGTTGTCCAATTGTAGATACAAAATGTCAGGAAGATTACCATACCGATGAGAAAGCACATCATGAGTTATGGTTATTGTCAGATTTGTATCATTATGAATATTTGGAGCTGTGAAGTACACCCTTGGCAACATTTTACCTTTGAAGACTATACAACTAACCAAGTGATACTGAATAAAATTTCCCTCCTATAAATTTTTGGGTGTGCGAACAAAATGTGGTAAAAGTGTTTTCTTCTGGTCCATACCATCAATTATCAAACCCAAATATTTATTCAGATTATCATAACACTTCTTTCGATGCTTATACAACTTTTTCCTTTCACTTGTTTGTTGTTTTCGATTCTCTTGAAGTTCTTTGAAAATGGAATCTACACAACATAAAAGAAAGTCATTAAGAGATATGTTTTCATAGTTGATGACTATAAAATTTAAAAGTTAAAGTTATGAATGCTTACCTCTTTTTGACCCTTCACATTTATCCCTTTTTTATTTAAGAGAAGCACATGTACTGCAAATCCCCATCCTTGTCTTCTTAGGAATACGAACATTGTTGAATTATTTCTTCCATACCTTCCCAAAATATTGATATGTAATCAATTGAACATGTCCCTCAGCATCTTCTGCATATTATTTGTATAAGTTGTAGATTTATCGTCTTGAAAAGTAATCTAGAATATATATTGTCTCTCTATTTGGCATACACTCTCCATGCTTTGAAAAGAAGTCTTTCATCCATGATAATTTAGTATTTGATAATGGCCTAAATTGTCATTTATGAAGTACTTCTGAATAAAATGTGGGATCCTTTTCCAAATTTTCTTGGATTCTTGAGAGACGAAAATTACCCATTGAATGAAACCTTTTGAAAGCCTTTATACAGATAAACAAAGACCCAGTATGATAATCATAACTTGACACTGTAGATTGCATGCACCCAACTAAATATGAATTTTGCATGCTTTTATTCATTAACAAATATCTTTTTCTTTTCTCTAATGAAAACTTGAAATCCATATGTTTCAAGAAATCTTTTTGATAACATTCACTTCAAATGAGAGTGCTGATAGAACTTCTTCTTGTTAGATATTCTGCTCTACCCCTTGTATAACTAGAACATACTGGATCGATACAAATAGGTCTTCTCCTACTCCTCTATACAATATTTCCTCGCAACATCTCCATCATTGGATCATCAATTGTATAAGAATTTTCATCATCATTTTGAGGAATGTTATCCTCACTATGAACATCTGTGCTTTTGAAATACTGACTTGGAGGATGTTCTTCATCTTCCCCTTCTTCAGTGCTATTGTCATAGTCCGTATAATTAGGACTAAATGGAAAATTTGACTCGATGTTTATTGGATATTCTTCCTCATGTGCAATTCCAGTGATGCTCTCATAATCCATAGGATTAGGACTATGTCGGAAATGTGCTTGTTTACTTACTGAAAATTCTACATCCTGCCCTTTGTCACTGCTACTCTCATAGTCCTTAGGATTAGGACTAAGTGCTTCATCATGTCCTTTGTCACTACTGCTCTCATAGTCCTTAGGATTAGGACTAAGTTCTTCATCTTCTCCTTTGTCACTACTGCTCTCATAGTCCTTAGGATTAGGACTAAGTGGAAAATGAGACTCTTTATTTATTTTAAAATCTTCATCATTTCCGCTCTCATAGTCCATAGGATTAGGAATAAGTGGACACCGTGACACTCTATTCATTTGAAATTCTTCATCATGTTCTTCATCATTGTTGCTTTCATAGTCCATAGGATTAGGAATAAGTGGACACTGTGACACTCTATTCTTTTGAAATTCTTCATCATGCTCTTCATCACTGCTACTCTCATAGTCCATAGGATTAGGACTAAGTGGACACCGTGACTCTTCATTCTTTTGAAATTCTTCATCATGTGCTTCATCAATACTACTTTCATGGTCCATAGGATTAGGACTAAGTGGACATTTTGACACTCTATTCAGTTGAAATTCTTCATCATGCTCATCATCACTGCTGCTCTCATAGTCCATAGGATTAGGAATAAGTGGACATCGTGACACTCCATTCTTTTGAAATTCTTCATCATTATCTTCATCATTGCTACTCTCATAGTCCATAGGATTAGGACTAAGTGGAAACTATGACACTCCATTCTTTTGAAATTATTCATCATGCTCTTCATCATTGTTGCTCTCATAGTCCATAGGAATAGGACTAAGTGGACACCATGACACTCCATTCTTTTGAAATTCATCATCATGCTATTCATCACTGCTGCTCTCATAGTCCATAGGATTAGTATTAAGTGGACACCGTGACAATGCATTCTTTTGAAATTCTTCATCATGCACTTCATCATTATTGCTCTCATAATCCATAGGATTAGGACTAAGTGGAAACTGTGACTCTTTATTTATTTGAAATTCTTAATCCCTTCTTTCATCAGTTCTGCTCTCATAGTCCTTAGGATTAGGACTAAGTGGAATAATGTACTCTCTATTCATAGTGGAATAATTTCCGTTATATTCATCAATATGAATAGAGTTGTTACACGACGAAGATGTTGATGCTTCACAAAGCGAAACTTCACTATCAGAAGAATCCATGCCTTTCAAACAAAAGAGGTTGAATGATACAAATGCAAACTCTCCTAATGATAATATATAGCTTAAAGAATGAAAACTTCCCTCCAAAACTTTTCGCCAAAATTTTTCCCTCCAAAATTTTTGTTTCATGTATTTTCCTCCATAATTTTCTTCTACAATTTATTGAAAAAATTTAACTAAAATTTTCTTATGAAATAAATATTTTAAATTAAAATTGTAAACTAAATCTTTTACCTAAATTAATTTATTATTTAAACTATATAATATTTACTAGACAATTGAATGTTTTTTTTGTTTTATTTTTTATTATGCCTTCTAAAATAAATTAATCCCACATTCACCGTGTTGTAAAACAATTCCGTAATGTTCACTTTATCATAGTTTACTCTATCTCCATAACAAAATTTACATGTTAAAATTTATAAAAACAAATTAGTCCCACATTAACCGTTGTTTGGTCAATTTACGGTTCTAAATTGCTCTACATAAATTATCAATCCAGATATCATAAATTGATGAAGTGTAGTGCACTATATGTGCTAGATGACCCTTCTTACTTCATTGTTTTTGAGTTTTATGTTGTTTTGGGGGTTTTTGATCCTTTAATCCCTAAATCTAACATAAATCTTAAATCTATTTTCTGTAAAGACTGCTAAGAACCTAAAGAAATGAGAATTAAAAGAGCTTAAGTAAGATCTGTAAGAAAAGTTTAATTAATAAATGAAAAACAAACTTTCTATTTCTCATCGTATCATTTTTTCCAAATCACGAGCTACAAACTAAAAAATAATATTGCAATTACTGTCTATGTAATTACAAAAACAACACTAAATGAAATACTAAAAATTGAAAGTGAAATTGCAACTACTGTCTAATCTATTACAAGAACAAATCTAAATGAAATACTAAAACTAGAAGTGAAATTGCAACTAACTATTATGGAAACAAATTTAAATGAAATACCAAGACTAAAAATGAAATTGCAACTAATCTATAACTAAATAAAAGACTGAAAAAATGATATTGAAACTAATCTACTATGGAAACAAAACTAAATGAAGTGCTTAGTTACTCTACCTCTCAATTTTCAGAGAACAACCTCCTTGTGATGACATTTTGAGGAATTTTGTACTTCATTATTCTAAGAGAAGATAAATACAAAAATGCAAAAAAGACTCATTGCATGAATGAAGTATTCAACCACTTAGTTTAATATGAGTTATCAACTAGAAGGGCTCTTCAAAAACATTAATTTACACCATGAGTCAATAAACTAGTAAGAAAATGGCAAAAACTGTAATGGCACTGATCAGTCTAATTGAAAACTTAAAGACTAATGAAACAACAAATGAAATAAGCTACTCTACACTACTGAATTCAACTTCGAACAACTGATAAAAACTAGAAAGAAATTAAGCAAAGAGAAAGCTATTCTGCACTTAAAGAAGCTATTCTACATTAGTAATAAAATGATAAAAACTGCATTATAAACAAGGTTAGTTTGAAAAATGGTTATGAACACTACGGAAGAAATGATGAATTTACAGTTTAACTATGAAAGACAAAACAAAATGAAATAAAACCTTAGTCAGTGCGGGGGCCCTCTGCAACTGATCGGGTTATGAATGCTCAATCAATCTCCAAGAAACGCTTTCAAATATCCATAAAACACATGGTCTTCATATTAAAAATAGAGAATGAGTCTTTTCAAAATTACAAAACAATAGTCTGAGCTTAATACATCAGCAAGTTAGAACTTTCAAAATTGGTTCTGAGTTCTTTACACAGGCATTTATAAGAAAATTATACAACTGTTAATGGAGAAAAATAAGCTACAGCCAAAAACACGTAGCAGACAGGCACACAGAATTCTCTTCCTCGGATTTTGGAGACATAAATCTAAGATGATGGCTATTGGATTTAGTTGCACAGATGGCTGTTGGGTTCCATGTGTTCGGGAAGTTGTTTCGGATCCCATCGCTGTGAAATGTTTGAAAAACAGAGTCGTGTTTGCCTTTGGTCTCTACGTTTGACTTTTCCTTTGATCGGAGTCTTGTACCATCTTCTTTGTCGACCTGGGCTAGGTGAATAGGACGCGATCCATGTCATGAAGATTTCCAAGCTGCCCATGTAGTTATTTTCTCTTTCTGACACCTGGAACCTATTAAAGCATGGAAGTAGCTGCGGAATAGCCGATTAGCTACAGAATAAGCTACGTTTCGTAGCTAAAAGAAAAAAACTTATTCAAATAGAAAAAAAATAAAAGCATAACATGTAAATCACTAAAATGTTCTCCTTAAAGCAATGTATACTGGTTATTGATGATAAGGATGCATCTTCTTCATGGAAAAACAAAGAAAATGGATGAGAAGAATTGTTAAGGAAAGGGAAGTTTTGAGGCTCAACATACCTCCACTACAAAACCATTGCATGTCCCCATGAAATCAAAATTGTGAATTTCCTCCTCTTATTGCATTTGTTCTGATACTTCAGCCAACACATCCAGCTTCCTCTTCTTGATTTTCTTTGCACTGACTGCCATCCTTGGCTTCCTCATAAGAAATTTGTACTTGAGATTAATAGGTGTCTTGTTCAGCTTCTTATTTTTCCTTTTCAGCTTCCTTTTCTTCTTGTGCCATAATCCCAAGTGTACCATAGTGTTGTCATGGATAGCTCTATCCAGCTTATTCTGCTCCCTTAAGGTTTCATTTTCTTTTTGGATGTGCCTGTTTAGAATTTCTAGCTCATAGATCTCCTGTTTGAGAGAGCTAATTAGAGTATCTTGTGAGGTGACAAGCTTCTCTAGATTAGCTAAAGTCTTTGGGTATATTGAGGTACACTTTTTCTCTAATGACTCTATGTAGTCATAGATTTGTTGTTGTATGGGATCAATGCTAGGAGAAGCTCTACTTAGGTTGCCTTTAAAATTTTGTGGAGGGTTCTGTGGACTTTGTTTATATGGAATACTATCAGGGGACTGATCTGGGGTTTCTTCCTCTAAATTTATAAATTGGGAATCTTTTGATTTCATCTTCTTCACCTTGCCTTAGAGTCTAGAACTCCTCACATTTTTGAAACTTATGGTTTCTTCTTTGGTGTCCTTTCTCCTCTTTCCTTTCTCCTTATCTTTCTTGATTTGTTCCTTGATCTTTGTTAGTCTTTCAGAAAGTAGTTGTTCATCCTCTTTAGGTGATGAAGGTTTAGGAATATCCATGTTGATTTCTTCAACCCTTTCTTTCATTTTTCTCCTCTTCTTAGTTTGCTTTCTTATCTCTATTTTAGGAGCTATTTATGCATCATCTTTTTGTGAGGAGCTTCCAATGCTAACATTTCTCTTTATACTCCTTTCAACAGGACTTCCCTCAAATAAATCTGGAGTAACTTGGAAGAAATTCCTTACCAAGAAGTTCTCCCATGTATCCACTACACTTCTCAAATGAAATTCAACTAAAGTCTTCACTAGTCCATGGTGATATAGAGTGGTTTCTATTGATTCAACTTTCTTTTGAACATTAGTTTCCATTCTTCTCAGACTATTCAAAAGGAAAAATGGAAGATTGAGGGTTCCATTCTCTAGAAAATTCATTAACAATCTTATATGATAAACATACATTAACCTAAACCTCCCTTCACAGGTAATTAATTTTTGCAGTATTAACAACATGCTACTCCATTTGTTTTTGAGTGCAGAAATTGGAATCCCTCTTCTAATGACTGTAATGTCCATACCTGGGTTTTTTAGAATCACCTTCCAAGATTCATCATGAAACTCTTTGTTTTTGAACCACCTTTCTCCTAGCCTTGGGAGTTCTGTTGCTTCTGCTATGAAAGACTTAGTAACTCCAAATTTGATGTCACCTATTTCCACGTCCGTTCCATCAAATGACCTGGTAAAGGATTTAGTGATTTCCTTATGGTAACCATTGAAATTTTCAATAAAACACAACCAACCAGCCTTCTGTAACATTCCTTTTCGCTGCGGAAACCCCTCCATGTATTTTACCCCTACGGGTTCAGTTCTAGCAATAAGTCCCATATCCTCAGTTCTCGGTTACTCTTCAAAACTACTCTCGTTGTCTATAAAATGAGTGTTGTGTATAGAAACGGAATGACTGTGTATATGAAACAAAATGACTGTATATACGGAATATATGGAAATAGAGTAACTGTATACACAAAAGGTATGGAAACAGAGTGACTGTATGCACAAAATGGCTGCGTGAATATGAGAGAAAAATTTAAGAGTTGGCAGTAATAAATAAATAGTCAGGGTTTGAAGAGTCGTATACAGGTAGGTCACATCATTAACCTAACCGTTAACAAATGTAGTTGTGGAGAACTGTTTAAGTACGAGTTATGGAGTTTAAAGCGGAGATCAGTTATGAAGGAACCATTGCGCCATTTTTCATTGAAGACGAAAGATATGGCAGAGACATCATGGCGGTCAAATCACATGATGATTAATCAAGGAGACATGTGATCATACATGTTGTACAAGATTATGTTTCTGAAATAAATTTTTGTATTTTACCATTGGAACCTTTACCTTCCACTTGCTAATATTTTAATGTTTGCTCCACAGGTGCTTTAGGCATGATTGGTCTTCAAAGTTTATTTTTATTCAATTACCTACATATAAGATTTTATTGTAAATTGGACTCTTGTGCTTGGAATGATAATCAAAATGTTGCTACAGAATCAGAGTAGATGCAGAACAGGATTAGCTACGCAACGGAATCAGATGCAGAACGTGGAAATAGCTGCAGGATGTGAAACAGAGAGTAGAATATGGCTTATGAATGAAAGAAATGGAAATGGTTGTGTAAGTGAAAATAAGACAAGATGATAAATGAAAATGGAGGTGAAAGAAATGCTAGAAAATGAAAACCTTATTGGTGAAATATGGCAATGGAAAGAAGTGAAGCTGTAAAAGTAAAACAGAGTGAAATGAAATGAGACAATGAATTTTGCAGAATGCTGAGGGATTGTGGCTTTTTGTCACCACTTTTTTTTTAAGAAAGGAAATAGAAAATATAGGGTGTCAAAAACTTCTGATTTTCACCCTGTATTTTCTGTATAAGCATGCCAATCAATGATTGGTTTTCAACCTGATACAATTTTATTTTATTTTTAGATAGGAAAAACAAAGACTAAGTTAGTGGAGAAGAAGGATTATTCTTCACTAACCTCATTTCAAAATTTTTCTGGAAGATCTTGATGAACTCCTCCTTTGAGATTGGTTTTTGATATATTTTCAATCTATGACCATTCACAAGAAGAGTTTGACTTTCATCTATTGTTCTGATCCTCACTGATCCATTACTAATTTTTTTTTAATCTCATATGGCCCAAGCCAATGAGTTTGAAACTTCCCTTGAAAATATTTAAAATTTGAATCAAATAATAGTGCCCAAACTCTCTCTTGAAACCTCTTGTCCTTGATGTATTTGTCATGCCATTTAGCCCTCTATTGTTGGACTAGACTAGTCCTTTGAACTGCCTCTTGTCTGATTTCATCAAGTTCATTTAATTGCTCCAGTGTATGCTTTTGAGCCTCTGATAAATCCATCCCCAACTAGACTGCCACCTTAAAAGTTCTGATTTGGAACTCTATAAGGAACAAGATTTGTTTTCCATAAACAAGTTCATAGGGTGTATGTCCTGTTGTGTTCCTCCATGTAGTTCTATAGGCCCATAAGGCTTTAGGAAGCCTTTCTGCCCAATCTCTTCTATGTAGATGCATAGTCTTGGTGAGGATTCCTTCAATCACTTTATTTGTGGACTCCACTTGACCATTTTCTTCTGGATGATAGGGAGTAGATTTTCTATGCTTGATCTTGTACTCCTCCATAAGCCTTTCCATGATGCTGGATGTGAATTGAGATCCCTGATCTGTCACAATCTCTCTTGGAACACCAAAATGAGTAAAGATGTCCTTAAAAGGAAACTTAACTACATATTTTTCGTTAGAAAAAGGTAATTCTTTGGATTCTACCCATTTGGTGACATAATCCGTGCATACCAATATATACTTTTTCTGCTTATATGGAGGATTAATTGGTCCAATAAAGTCTAAAGCCCACTTTTCAAAGGGTTCGATAAGTACCTGAGTTTGTAATGGAATTTCATTTGAGGGAGCAGGTTTCCCTACCCTTTGGCAACTGTCATAGCTTCTGACATATTCTTTAGCATCTTTGAAGATAGAAGTCACCTTGGCAATAGAAGAAAAAAGATCACCAAAATCAATTCCCGACACTTGCGAATACCCTTTTGCTACCAACCGAGCTTTGTATTTCTCCACCTTTCCTTTTGAATTTGTCTTCTTCTTCAACACCCATTTATTGCCAATGAGTTTCCTTCCAGCTGGCAACTCGACCAGATCCCAAGCCTCATTTTTGTGCAAAGATGCCATTTCATCAACCATGGCCTCTTTCCAGAGTTTCACATCCTATGAATCTATTGTTGCCTTGACAGTTCTGGGATCATCATCAGTAATAGATAAAGCAAAATTTGAACAAAAAGTAGATGGACTATACCTTTCTAGCTGCCTTCTTTCTCGAACTGATCTTCTTACACCTGGAGTTTGTGGATCTTCATCTTCTGATTCCTCCTCTATTGTAGAGTCTAATTCTTCGTCCTTTAGCTCAAACTCTATCTTCTTAGGTTCCTTTGGTTGGAATTCATGTTTAATAACATCTTTCACCTCTCTGAACACCACATCTCGGCTATACACAACCTTCCTTGTTGTTGGGTTCCAAAGATTATAACCCTTTAAACTATCCTTATACCCAATAAATATGAACTTTACAGATTTACTATCCAACTTGGTTCGTTTCTCCTTTGGAACATGTACATATGCATCACATCCAAATACCCTCAGATGTGAAAGAGAGGGTTTCTTACTAATCCATACCTCTTGTGGAGTCTTATCCTCCAACATTGATGAAGGTGATCTGTTGACCAGGTAACATGTCGTCTCCACCACCTTTGCCCAAAATTCATGTCCTAACCCGGCACCACTAAGAATGCTTCTTTCCCTTTCCATCAACGTCTTGTTAATTCTTCCTGCAACTCCATTTTGCTAAGGTGTATATGGAGTAGTCTTCTGTCGCGCTATACCATACTTCTTACAGAATTCTTCAAATTCCTTACTGCAAAAATCTCCATCATTATCTGTCCTCAACACCTTTATCTTCTTCTTTGTCTGGTTTTCCACTAGAGCCTTAAGCTCTTTAAACCTATCAAAGACTTCAAATTTCTTCTTAAGGAAATATATCTATGTATTCCTTGAGAAGTCATCTATAAATGATACATAGTACAAAGATTTACCCAGTGATGGAACCTTCACAGGTCCAAACACATCACTATGCACAAGCTCTAATATTTGTTTCGCCCTCTTACCACCATAGGGGAAACTCACCTGATTCTGCTTCCCATATACACAATTTTCACAGAAATCAAAATCCAGAGAGCTATTACTCATACCTTCTACCATACCTTTACCATGAATTATTCGAAGGCCCTTCTCTCCAATATGTCTAAGCCTTTGATGCCATAACATGGTCTTCTCTCCAGAGACCAATATATTTTCTGCTCCACTTTCAGGAACCACAAAACTGTTGCACCCATCAACAACAGTGCTACCTTGCAGCTTGTACAGAGTTCCAGTCCAAACTCCCCACATCAATACCAGTGCTCCTCAAACTGTATTACAGGTATCCTTCTTGAACACTGTTTTTACACTGCATCATCCAGCTTGCTTACAGAAATCAGATTTCCAGCTAATGTAGGAATTTTCAGAACACCTAGAAGTGTTCTAACCCTTCCACCTTGCAACTTCAACTTTACTTTTCCGAAACCAGCTATTATGTCCTTCCTATCATCCCCTAAGAAGACATCACCATCATCATATTTATCATACTCACAAAACCGCTCTCCATGGGGCGTGAAGTGAAAGGATGCACCTGAGTCAATCAACCATGCATCATGATCTACATGTGTACTTGAAGAAGCCAAGTACACATCCCCACCTTCATCTGAGGTAGTTTTCACCTTTGCAAAAGAAGCATCATCAGATCCCTTTCCTTTTTTAGGAGCTTTATATTTACAATCCCTTTTGTAGTGCCCTTCCTTTCCACATTTCTAGCACCCCACCTTTACAGGTTTTCCTAGAGATTTAGATCTCCCTCTAGATTTAGTTCTCCCACTCGATGACTTATTTTTGTTTCTATTCTAGGATCATCCTCGTACAGACAAGGAATCACCATTCTAGCTCTCCATATTTTTCCATCTCATCTCCTTCGTCAGCAAGGATGAGACTATTTCATCAAACTGCAAGGTAGTTGCATTGCTACTTATTGCAATAACCAAACTATCCCATGAATCTGGTAGAGAACACAACAAATTCATGCACTTATCTTCATCTGAAATTTTAATATCAACAAATAATAACTGTATTACCACAGTATTAAATGCGTTTAGATGCTTTGTCACCGAGTCTCCATCTTTCATCCTCAGGTTATATAGCTTTTTCCGTAGGAACAGTTTATTCACCAGAGACTTAGATTGGTACAAAGTCCCTAACTTGTCCCACAAATCCTTCGTTGTAGCTTCCCCTGATACATTTAGCAATACTAAATCTGAGACACACAATCGTATTGTGCTCTTTTCCTTTCGATCCAACTTCTTCCATTCTTCATTGGACACCCCCGTTGGTTTAGTACCTAGATCTACCACGATCCACTGATCTTTATCCACCAACAGATCCTCCATCTTGAGTTTCCATAACTCAAAACTTTTCAGACCATTAAATTTATCGATCTCTATCTTTCCACTGCACACCATCTTCTTTCACCACCATAATCAATCCCGCAGATCTCCCACTAAACAGGGTCTACCACAGGCCCGATACGAATTCTAAAACACAGAAAATAAACAATGCGAGAGCATAACACATAAAACATATATACACAGAGATTTTCCCCTAGATCCCAAAACCAGGACTACCAGCTTGATTTTTTAGTATATTCCTTTCAATGTTACAATACATATTTATACATGCTGAAGCATCCAATACCATGGACCGAAAACCATCGTGTCCAAAACCATGGACCGAAAACCATAGGTAGGTCTATCCAACCTAATATAGGGTCCAAAAAAATATAACACAACCCAACAAATATGAAACTAAGGTTGTGGAATGAGATTCAAAGGTAAAATGGTTTTACAGCGACACATGAAATAAAATTTATGGATGCCATGAATTTATCAAAGAAAATAAAAGGGAAAATTTCACATGAAATTAATGTACAAGAGAGAAAAGATAACATTCATGTAAATGCATTTCACGATAAAAGATTAAGGTGAAATCAATTTACAGGCATGGTGAAACCAATTTACAAGTGTAAAATCATGTTGCAGGTGAAAGTAAAAGAGTAAAGTGAGGATACTTTTCCAACCATACAAATCAACACATGGTTTTGCAAAACCATCCAGGTATTCTACAAGGGTAAAAGGAATTTACATACAGATAAAATGAATTTACAAAGGAAGGAGTAATAGAAACAAAACTACACATGGTTTTGTAGAAATTTAATTATAAATTTCATTTAAAATATTTTGGAAATATTATTGAAATATATATATTATTATAAATTTTCCAAAATATTTTGTGACACTAATGGATGATAAAACAACACGGTAGTCACAGGATCAAGATCAGTGAGGGAAGTCTCAGATTATCAAGTCAGAGGATCAACAAGTAGTTGAGTGAATTACTAAGAAAAAGAGAGATGCATCTGCATCTGCTAGTTCATCTTCCAGCACAGCCACAAGTTTGGGTCCCCATCCTACCTGATCCCACTTCCACAACAACAGCATTTGCACAGCACATTCCACCAGAACTATTAATCTGCAACAGTTAGAGCTTTTTAGCTCATATATAGTCTAAAAATGTCCTGTCTATTAGAGACAACATTTATTGTAAACATTTTGTAAATTTTGTATAAATACTTTCACTTTTGAAGTATTAGCTGTGGATTGTTTGAGATCAGAAATATTAGTGAGTTGTTGGAGCATTGTAAGTTTTTTTAAAGCACCAGAGCATCAATACTAAGCAGACCATTCATAGGATTCTTGTGGCTTAAATACTGGTGATGTTTTTCTTATGTTAAAGTGTTTCACTGTCATCTCTTCATTGTAATCATCTAAATTCTAAATGCAAAACAGAAGGTGATGAATAGGATTTACTTTTGAGTACCTTATTCTGGCTGCTTTTGTAATCTGTATGTTTTCTACTGAAGGCCGCACTAAAGAATTATTGACTTCTCTTTAGTTCTGCCTGATTGACTAAATGCCACAGTAAAGAATTCTTAATTTCTCTCTAGTTCTACTAGAGGTTTTCATTGTTCTGCCATCATCCACTTATTATTCTAAAAGATCTAGTAAATATCCCTAATTTGCACTGAGTTTACTCTGTGAAAAATTGATGTAACCATCCAATTTACTTCTCGACTTTGTTGGCCAATAGATGCTAATTAAATTGAATACAATCAATCTTCCAAAACCCAAAACCTAAGTACAACCATAACTAGTCTAACATTTTCAAGCAACAAATATAAATTTTACAGAGAGAGCCCTCTCTAGGATTGGAAGGGCTAGATTCCCATCCCGAATTTGGTTTGATGTTACATTCTTGTGATTTTTCCTATAGCCTTCAAATTACAGGGTGATAACATAGTGGTGACCATACTGGGGAACAATCCTCGGTGTAATAAAACTTTAAGGAAATATTAAATCTTACCGTTTCCACCCTAAGGTCATTTTTGAGTTGTTAAAATGTTTCATAAAAACAATTAAAAAATTAAAATTATGGCTTCCAATAGAACACACTATACGAGGGAAAATTCAGATCCAAACCCTGCTACAATAGTTGATGACCCTGACAAAATTTTAAGAAAATAAAAAAAGGTAGAAATTCAAGGAAGTAGTTGTTAGTTAGTTAAGGCAAATTCACTCCCCAAAGAATTATCAAGTTTAGAGGATATTTAGTTTGATTTTTCACTTGAGTTTTCATTGTTTAGAACCAGATCAGAAAATTCAATTCATGAAACTGTATTAGACACTAATTTTATTCAATTCATTGAGTCAAAAAAGGTGCCTATACATCCAAAATTAGATCAACTTGTTTTGAATACTTTTGGTAAACTAGAAGATTTGACCTCAACCTTGATAAGCCATATAGATGATGCCTATCTTCAACAATCAATTGAATTAGCTGCCCTGTCAACTGCTGCCTCTAAACTCTCTATAGAATCTTCAGAAGCTGTAAATACAACTTCATTTACTACCACCTCACCTATAATATCCACCACAATTCATTCCCCTAAACCATTGATACCTCAACTTCCTCTCCAAACGAGCACCTCAAGTTCATCTAGTTCATCTCCAAGCACCTCAAGTCCTTCTTCAAGCACCACTACTTTGCCCCATAGTCAAACCAAAATCTTAGCCATGGCAGATAGATATGCACCTTTGGTCTTACCAGCACAGCTCCATGCAATGCACCAAGATTATCAAAGTAAAATCTTTCTTTTTTATGCTATTGGTCAGTATACTGCCTAACAACATGTGAATAAAATGACTGACTATTTTGAGTTGCATGAAATTGATGAGTCTAATGTACAGATGAGGTTGTTTGCCCAAACATTGACAGGGGATGTTAAGAAATGGGTCAAAGATTTACCTGTTAATCATATTGCAGATTTAGCTGCTTTTCATAGATTGTTTTTTGATAGATGGGAAAGAAAGAAAAACCCTCTACAAATATTATCTAAATATGAAAACATTAGAAGAGCTCCTAATGAGTATGTTAAATACTATTGTACTATGTTCAACAACATCTATAATGCAATCCCTGCTAATATTAAACCTCCACTAGACCTACGACTCATCAAATTCCCTAATGGTTTTGACACTGATATGTCTTACCAGTTGAGGGAAATAAACCCTGAAACATTAGAGAAAATGAAAAGTAATGTTGTTAGTGTATAAGCCAATTTATTAGCTAAGAAAGCTAGGATGAGAAATGAAAAAAGAGTTTTCATTAAAGAGGAAACCTCCACTTCATATGGTGAAATAGATAGTTTAGCTAAGAGTGTAGAAAGGATAATGGATAGATTAGAAAACATGGAAAGAAAATATCAACGGGAAAATCAACAACCACCCCCAATAAGAAACCCTAACTTTAGGAAGAATCCTAACACTTGAAAAAATGCTATACCCGATAAGCAGATTAGACCTCCTTTCTAGGAGAACTATGTTGAGGGTGCACAAAACCATGAAGAAGAGGATACACAGATAAATCTATTAGGGGTCAAAAACGAAGATGTTGTTTTTCTTACTCAGGAAGAACAATAAATGTATATGTTACAACAATTGAAATTAGAATCTAGGGAGTCCTTTGACTATAAACAAGGTTATGAATCAACTATTGATGAAGTTCACAAACAGTATAGCCTTAGAATAAAAAAGAATAATGAAATTCCCACTAAGAAATCAATCCAAACCTAAACTAAAAAGATAACAGAAGCTCCCGTGACCAAATTTATACAAATTATCCCTAGGGGAACTCAGGAGTCTTCCAGCCCAAAAATAGTAGATATAACTTCAACTGAAACACGACTTGAAATTGTTACTCAGACCATTCCAATTAAGAGAATTCAAAACAAACCAATTGGTACACAAACTGAATTACCAAATGCTGAAAAAGAAGATAAAAATACACAAACCACATTTGCTAAGGAATATCTCATCCAATCAAGCAAAACTCAAATTCCATTTAACATTAAGAATAAGATAGCCAAGTTGAAAATATCAATTCCTTTGACCAAGCTAGTGAAAAATGAATCATATAGAGCACAAATCACTGAAAGATTAAATATAGGTGAAGGAAAGGTGTTGTAAACTTTAATGATGATCAACCTGAGTTATGGTTTGGTCCATAAGTAAATGGCACATATCAGCAAGGGGGTATTCCTCCATTCTACATTAGCTTGAATGTTCATGATAAAATCTTACATAATGCTATGCTAGACTCAGGGGAATCCCATAACTTAATGCCTAAAGCAATCATGGAGAGACTAAACTTAGATATCACCAAACCATATAAGGACCTATTTTCCTTTGATTCTAGCCAAGTCAAATGCCATGGCCTGATTAAAGATTTTTGTGTGACTCTAGTTTAGTGCCCAACAAAAAGTATTATTATGGACATAGTAGTTGTTCATATCCCACCCAAGTATGGAATGTTGTTATCTCGCTCATGGGGGGGAAAATTACAGGGATCTCTACAATTGGACATGTCATATGCCACCATATTTTTGTTTGGTCAGCAAAGAAAACTTTACAGAGAAACATTAATGAAATACATGGTGAGTAGTGCATAAAACCACATAATTTCCCTATATACTCCATACATTATAATATGGACTCTTTTATCTTGTACAATTCAGAAAATGGAAAAATTGAAATCACACCTGTAGAAGGAAAACACAAACCACCTGATAGTGAAAACATATTTCATGAGTCTCTATGGCATTTGGATTTTGATGGCTATGTAAATAGATTAGGAGCAGGTGTAGGAGTTTGGATTCACAACATGGAAAATAATCATTCTGAAGGTCATGCCTTTAGATTAAACTTTACATGCACAAACAACATGGCAGAATATGAGGCTCTATTCTTAGGACTGCAAATTGTTAAAAAACTTGGAGCCTAGGGAGTTTTTATCATGGGACACTCAGAATTGATTATAAAACAAATCAAAGGTGAATACTTTGTGAATAATCCTAAACTTAGCCAATACAGAGAGATTATCCTAGATTTGATTAAAGACCTTCTTGAAACTGATTTTGTTGCCATTCCTGGAAAACAGAATACGCAAGCTCACAATCTGGCCACTTTTGCTAGTACCTGTAAATTGCCTTTTTAGCCCAACCACAAGTACACTGTGGAAGTGAGACATAGGCCTATTATAACTAAAAATTTGAAATATTGACAGATTTTTTCCCAAGATCCTCAAACTTATGATTTCATGAATGCTGAAGGAGAGTTTCAAAATTGTAATATAGATATAGATTGCACAGTAGATAAAAACATAGAAAGCAAGATAGATATAAATTCTTTAGATGTAGGTAAACCCACTAATTTCACTAAAGTATAAATAGATAACTTAGAAAAGGTAGAAATAGAAGAAATAATGAATGATGATCCTGAAATTTTAAACCTTAAAAATAACTTTTTGCCCAAAGGATTAGTCCCATTAGAAGATCTGTTTGATTCAAATGATGTAGCTAGGAAACAAAAAATGGAAACCCTAAGAGCAGACATAGAATAATGTAACATAGGAACTAAAGAAAAAGCCAAGCTTATCAAAATATCCAAAGCATTACCTTCATATAAAAAGCTAAAATACATAAATTTGTTCAAAGAGTTTCAAGATGTCTTTTCCTGCAGTTATGAAGACCTTAAGTCTTATGATACCAACATAATTCAACATAAGATACCCATCAAAGAAGATCATAAACCCTTTAAAGAGAAGCTTAGGAGAATTAATCCAATTCTTATGCCATTAATTGAAAAAGAAGTAAAAAGGATGTATGATGCACAGATCATAGCACCCATTAGATATTCAAATTGGGTCTCTAATTTAGTCACTACTAGGAAGAAAACATGAGAAATTAGACTTTGTGTTGATTTCAGAAATTTGAACAAAGTGTCATTAAAAGACAATTATCCTCTCCCAAAAATGGACCACATTCTTTAGAGGGTAGTAGGCTCATCTAGAATTTCTTTTCTTGATGGATTCTCTGGATACAACCAAGTCTTAGTTCAACCAGAGGATCAAGCAAAGGCTATATTTACTACTCCTTGGGGTACTTTCATGTATTTGAAGATGCCTTTTGGATTAATGAATGCTAGAGCAACATTCCAAAGAGCTATGGACATAGATTTTGCAAAAGAAATCCATGACTTTCTAGTTGTTTACCAAGATGACATTACAGTGTTTTCCAAATTAGATAATGAACATCTAGATCACCTAAGAAGAGTTTTCATTAAATGTAGAAAATTTGGTATTTCCTTAAATCCCAAAAAGAAACCCTTTTGTCTAGAAGAAGGTAAACTCTTGGGACACATAATATCCAAAGATGGAATTAGGATAGATCCAGCTAGAATAGAGGCAATCCTGACCATCACTCATCCTTTAAAAATCAGAGAATTACAGTCATTCTTAAGCAAAATAAATTTCCTTAGGAGATTCATTTCTAACTTAGCATAATTAATTAGAGAACTAAATAACATGTTAAAGAAATATTCAGAACTGAAGTAGACCATAGAGGCTAAATAGTCTTTTGAGGCAATCAAAGAAGCCCTTACTAAAACACCAGCCCTCATAAGTCTTGATTTCCAAAAAGATCTCATAATTTTTTCTTTTGCTTCAGAACATATTATTGTGACAGTCTTGTTGCAAAAGAATGATCAAGGTTATGAGCAACCTATTTCATTTTTCAGCAAATCTTTGAGGGATGCTACACTAAAGTACAACATAATGGAAAAACAAGCACTTGCTTTAGTGAAAGCTATTAAATATTTCAGAGTGTACATCTTGTATTCACACATCATTGCTTATGTTCCAAATTCAGTAGTAAAGGAAATTTTGACACAAGAATGGTCTGAAGGAAAGAGAGGCAAATGGATTGCCACTATTTTGGAATATTACATAGAAATAAAGCCTACAAAACTTATCAAAGGCGAAGGTTTAGCTAAACTCATGGCTGAATCAAACTGTCGGGCCTTAGATATAAATCTCATTGGTTCCCTAGATGACAAGGAAGAGGTGGTGACTCCATAGATCAGTGAACCTTTTACATATTCACCTTGGTATGCAGATATCATATTTGTCTTACTAAACTTACAAGCTCCTCCTGGTTTATCTAGAACTAAAGCTAGATTTTTGGAAATGAAATCAATAAAATATTATATCATAGATAATTCTTTGTTTTGGAAAGATAATGGTGGCATTCTATTAATTTTTTTATTGAAATATGAAGCTAACAAAGTTATGCAATAATTTCATGCAGGAGATTGTGGAGGACACCTATATTGGAAAAATACCGCTGATAAAATTCTAAGGGCAGGTTTCTACTGGCCCACCCTTTTTGCAGATGCCAAGAAACATGTGACCTCCTCTCACAAGTGCCAAATATTTGAGGGCAAAAGGAAACTCTTACCACTACCTCTCAAACCCATCTCCACAGAAATAAATTTTCAACAATGGGGTTTATACTTCATTGGGGAAATTCACCCATCCTCCTCAGCCAAGCATAAATGGATTTTGACAACCACTTATTACTTTACTAAATGGATAAAATCCATCCCTTATAGACAAGCCACAAACTCTGTCATTATCTCATTTCTTGAAAATAATATCCTTTCAAGATTTGGATGCCCCCAAAATCTCATTACTAATAATGTAGTTTCTTTTAAATCCATTAAAATGGTAGACTTTTGTAACAAATATCACATTACCCTTGGCCATTCCACTGCCTATTACCCTCAAGGTAATGGACTTGCAGAATCCTCAAACAAAATCCTTGTCAATATCATCAAGAAACTATTAGAAGAAAAGAAGAAAACATGGAACAATAAGTTGGTAAATGCCTTATGGGCAGACAGACTAACTACTAAAAAGTCCATTGGTACATCACCTTATCAGCTAGTATATGGAATGGATGATATTTTTCCATCCTCTTTAGGATTACTGGTGATGAAAATGATCCAAGAGTTGTAAATAGAACCAAACGATATCCAAAGGAGGATAATTCAGACAATACATTTGCAGCAAACTAGAGAAGAGGTCTATCTCAAATCACAAGTGGTCCAGGATAAAATCAAGAAGATTTTTGACAAAAGGACCAAAGCTAATGATTTTTACATAGGTGATAAAGTTCTCAAATGGGATTCTAGAAGAGAAGAGAAGGGTAAACATAGAAAATTTTAATTACTATGGCAAGGCCCTTACATCACTTATGGTTACAGAGGTAACAATGCATTTTTCTTCAGACAGTTAGATGGAACAGATCTACCAGGAGGACCTATCAATGGTAGAATGCTGAAGCATTACTTATCCATAGATTAACAATAATTCATTTTACTATGCTCATTCTATATAACAGTGCAAAGTTTAGATTGGATTGGATGGTAGTATTTTAAAGTTGAAGCCCGGAGAGAAGGCCCTGAGCTTTGAAAGGTTTACCATCATAAGTATGAATAAATTAGATTACAGAGGAGTTGTTACAAGGCAACTATAGAAAAAAATTTCCAAGGCTACTGATCTTAAAATTTCTTTACATTTCACCAGGAAATACCATCCCCATGTGGAGCCACTGATAGGGTCCTATAATAATAGGATTCATAATTTTGAATTGGCTATGGTTAGTATTGTAATATCGTACATACTTTTTCTTTCTGCGAAATGTTTTCCATATTAAAAATTAAAAAATGTAAAGAGGGTATGTCCTAAAATAATAATAAAAGGACAAAAAGAAAGAAAAAGGATCAAAAAGTGAAAAATATGAACCCCAAAAAGAAATAAAAATAGATCATGAAAGTGTGCAAATTCAAATGCCACTCCTTTTGCTTTACTTTATAAAATAAGATTATGTGTAGCTTGTCAACAATTCCACAATCCATGATGGTCAAATAGCTTAATCTTGACTCATTCATGATTTAAAATTGATGTTGATAGATAGACAATAAAGATCTAGCCAAATTGTTTAACCTTGGCATATCAGTAGTTAGGTAGAGAATAAGAATGAGATCATCAGTTTAATATGAGGCATTGGAAGTTATAAGGTTAGAATTAGATAGTTTGCTTATCAAAAGAAAAAGAAATGAAGGGTCAGAAAGCTCAAATGCACTCAATAAATGAAAAATAAATGTTAGCGTAAATAAAGGGTAGGTAGAAGAAATGTTGCAAATGCACAAGGTTTCTAAATCGAAAGAACATTTATCATGCTTAATCCTATGTTTCATGTGCAGGAGGAATTGTGAGAAAGAAAGGATATTCACCAAGTTTGTTTACTAATTTCCCCTCATTTCACTACACCCCCACATACTTATTTGCTAATTTCCCCCATTATCCCTTCATTACCTATAAATACCCTTCCCTGTCATTTTGAACTTTACCCCTTGGTTTCACACATTTCCCTATATATTACCCTTCAAAAAATCATTCCCCTTCCCAAAACCCTTTTCCCTAGTGTGAAACCCATTCCCCATTACAAATATCACTTTTCCACCTTGTTAATTTCCCTTTTTCCCCTTAAAAACCCACAAAAACCCTTTATCCTAAGTTTTTATTTACTATGCCCCCACATTATGTAATTAATGTCCCCACTTTATATTTCCCCGATACCCTTTTTTAACCCACCAACCCTTGGTGCAGTTAAAAAACCCCCGCCACATAACCCATGGTCCCACATTTATTAGCTCGCTGCTTATATTAAATCCCGACATTATTTATTAATTAATTACAATTCTTTGTAATTAAACCTCAAGCCCCGCCAACCACTTTCTGAAATATTTCCATGCAACTAAACTGCGCAACAACCATCTGATCTCCTACCCCCAGATCCAACGGTGTACAGTCATATCGCGCGGGTTCATCGCCTGACCGTTAACAGCCCGAGAGCACGCAAGATTCACAGTTTTGGTCGGGCACTATTCTGATACGTGGCAGCACCAGGTTACATCGCATGCTTGTGAAAAATATTGCTCGCCACCCAAAAGTTGTGCAATGGCGCAAAAAACCACCTCCCCACCTAAACCAAAAACTGTCCACTGTTCATTTAATAATTTCCATGCCAAAATGTGACCGTTATCAGTTAGAAGGCCGAAAAAGCCCCAATTCACTCTTTTCGTTCATTTTCACTGTAAATCTCTACTAAGCCATTTGCGACACCCTAAACCTTTGAGCAACCAATTCAGCCACTTTTACCAGCTGTAGACACCAAATTGTAGTAGCATATAACTAGTTCAAGCTGCGGTACCCACTGTAGATACCGCAGAACCCTGTCTGCATGCCAAATCGCCAATTTCCAGTTATTCTTGGAAAAACCAAAACGACCCTTGAATTTGAAAAATGTACATTTATAATTGAATGGTTAATTAATTAAATTAATTAAGAAACTGTCTTAAATTGAAGAGATACCTATTGTAGATCCCAAAACCTATTTCACAGACTGTAATTACTCTCCCACTGTTCCAGAGCTTCTGAACCTCACTCCTGAAACCATTGAAAGCCTAATTCAATTTAGTAAACCGAATTATGGCTTCCCAAACCTCTTTGGACATAAGACCTCTACAAACCACTCACTTGCATATTGACCACTTTTCATTAGCAGACAGAGACTTCCAAATTAAGGACACTGCTTCCCGTGCCTACATACTAAAACTCCACTGCTAGAGTAAAGACAAGTTTTTAAACCAGAATGATGACATTCACAATTGGGAGTCCAACTTTCCCAAGTATTTTTTCCCAGAAGTACACCCATTCCCAGAAATCATTCACTTCTTCCAACCTTGCTACATTCCGAGTCAAAGAGCCATAGTCACCCCTGACCAGCAAGTTTTATTCACCATCACTGCAAAATCCATTAATCAAATATTACAAGTCCAACCAAGCCCAAATGAGACCCCACTTTCTATTGAAGTCTTGCTTGACCTCTATACCAAGTTAGACCTTCCCAGGATAGCATAAATTTTTCAAACTTTCATCATAGAGGACTATCATACTCCTACAGAAAGTCCTCCATATGCTGCCACCATTTTTTCTGAGACAGGCAGACAAATCATAACCATGCTCTCCTGCATTTTAGGCTACACCTTTGATGAACATGTGGATGAGGTTGTTCTTGTTTTCCTTTCAATCTTTTTCCCAGGAAAGCCTCCTGCTACAATCTACAACTATGCTCAGTTTATAATAGAGAGAATCCATGAGCAGTTTATCAAGTTACCAACTCAGAGAGTCTTTAAATATTCTTCAATATTATTTCATATGTTCTTGTACTACCAGTTAGATAAATTTCTTGTCAGCATCCAGAAGTTAGAGACCAAAGGAAATCCAAGATTAGTCATCTATTGGACACCATTGATTGAAAAATTCTCCACTATTTTTTCCTACAAAGACTTCATTGATTCATTTGTCCATCCATATTTAAATATGCTAACTAGTAGTTATCAGCCTAGGATCAGTCAAGAGATTAAAAGAGTTTTACAGTTGGCCAAGAACAGTAGAGTGGGAGACTGTTATCTATACTAGCACCACACAGAGATAAGGATATATGGATTCCAACTAGCCCCATACAAACTGCCCAAATACCTCCCCATGAGGATATTTTCATTAGAATACTTTAGGCAGATTATAAACTCTGATGAAGTCAATTTCCTATCAGCTAGGAAGAATACCTAGTTGAAAAGGAAAAATCAGTTGGGCCCCTTTATTTGTAATACTAGATAAGTTGGACCAAAGACAGATAAAATTTTGCAGAAAATGAAATTCAAGAACAGTTTTATGTGGCAATATGACCCTCATGGAGTCATAAATAAATTAAGGCTCAAAGTGAAATTGGGTCCTTTCATACATCATCCCAGGCCAGACATTGAGAGATTTTCCAACCAATCAGAGTGGTTATAAAACTCTTTGATAGATATGGACAATACTGTAGTAGATATGGAGAATACATTAATTGATGTGGAAAAGAAAATTGATACTAGTTCCTTTCTACAGGTTCCAGCCCTAGGAGAACCAATGAATATTCCTCCTATTCTAGAGACTCCAACAAATGAAGACATAAATTCAAAAAGAACCAGAGAAGAAGGTTCTAATCCAGCCATGGAAACCACAGATGACAATTTGAGATTAGTTACAGGAAGAGGCCCAAGCTTAATCTTGTAACTGAACAAGAAGACACCATTGGAATAGTGGAAATTAGTGACACTGATATAATGGTGGAAAGGAGCAGAGGCCCAACAACTTAAGGAGAAACACAACATCCCTCTACATCAAACACTCAACTTATTTAGAAATAGCTCAGCATTAAAGTCTCTTCATCCACCAGACCTGTGGATAAAGAGAAAGATATTAAAGATAGGTACAAGGAAATTAAGTTGAGGAATGAGACATTGAAGGCTGAAACTTATGCCCAATATTTCAAGAAGACACTTGCAAATCAAAACAGATTAATGTCAGCCTTTGACATTAAAATAGGTAAAATGCAGATGACATTCATGCAACCTACAGTCCAGCAACCAAGATCATCAACAGATTATAGGAAAACAGATTTTGAGGTTTTGGCCAGGGATGTTCACCCCATTAACCAAATTGAGTTCCACAAGTAGGCAGGTGAGATGATCTATTTCACCATGACAAGTAAATATATGACTGAACACAAACTTCAAAGTTCATTGGATAATATCACTGCACAGTACAAGCTGGAAAAGGCCTCCTCACAGGCCAAGGACAACAAAATCAAGTCACTAGAAGACTTGGTAATTGAGCTTGGGTATAATCCCAATGATGTTAAAGCTGCAGAGAAATTAATAAAGAAAAAGAATGAGGATATTGCTACTTTGAAGAAACAATTAAAGCTGCCTCATTCAGAGCATCCATAGACCAAGGAAGTCCAACTCAGCAAAATGAGATGATGGACCTCATTCTCCAACTAAATGACCAACTCAAGGAAATGGAGAAAGAGTTGGACAACTTAATTCAGCTGAAACATGCCAACCTTGAGACTGCCACTACCACTACCATTCCAACATTCACTACAACAATACCATCCACCTTGGCAACTTCATTGGCCCCTACAGCTCCACTGGCTACAACACTACCAGCTGCCACAACATCTACATCAACAACATGTTTGACATCAGCAGCAGCTTAGCCAAGTGATGAGGCAAGAAAATTGGTCAAATCAATAGAGGACATGTCCATTCAGACCACAAAGATAAACAAGCTTAAAGAAAAGATAACAAGTTTGGAAAATGACAATAAGCTTGCATAGATTATGCACAAAGAAGAAGTATAGAAGTCAACTAGGATGAATGAGAGGATAAAGAGCTTAGAGAAAGAGCTAACATTAAAGGAGCCACTTGGCCAAGCTAAAGAATAGTTATGGGCCAATATCATTGACTTTGTCAATGATATTTGGCCATCCATTCAAGTCATCTTTGAACAAAATGAGTTAGTCAAAGAGGCTACAGAAGCCATTCAGATAGTTAAGGCTGAATTGGGAGACATGCCAGAAGAAGTCAGTAGAATCATCAATTTCCTTAACTCTAAAAACAAATATGAATTACAGGAGCTGGACATACCTGACAGGACTGGCACCATACTAGAAGTAGAAACAATGCTCACCAAGAGGAATTTGATGATGAACCTTGAGGACAAATGCCAAACCATGCAACTGGCTATAGATAGATTCATGGTTAAGTTTGATGCTTTAAGGCAGAAAGGTTTGCCTAATCCCTTGGTGATAAATGACAAGTTGATGCCACAGGAAGGCTACAACAGGAGAATCAAAGAGGTGGCAATAGATCAAGCCAATAATTCCTCTATGAAGGGGATGCCTACAGGAAATCTTATGTACCAAACTTTTCAGAACCTTTTCTACCTCCATCATGAGGTAAAACACCTTTTTGTAAATAAACCTACTTTTTCCAAATACACAAAAGCATATGAAATTTACAGGAGGATGGTAAATATTCAATTACCAGATGTAGACACATGGGAAAAGTTTAATGACTTGCTATAAAAGGGCACAATAAAAGTGAAAACAACACAGTGAAAGAAAGTAATAAATCAGCTAGATGAAAGAGTATCAGGTGAAAGTGTATTAGTTGAGAAGGGAAAAGTAAAAAGAAAAGTCAGCGTGAAGACCAACAACAAGGCAGAGAATAAACAACAAAATATCAAGACATAAATACAGCACAACCAAATAAATAGGGACAACATACAACAGTTGAACATTTGTCTCTATCTTCTTGCATGAACATATTTCTTTTTCCTAGATTAATTCCCAAGACAATTTTGGATATTTTGTAAACTATTTTTGTATAAATACTTCATAATTTGAACTATTGGTTGTGGATTGCTACACATTTCTACAGGTGTATTGATCTAAAACCTGAGGGTTATTGTACCAGACTGGACTAAGTAATAAAGAGATTGCATTACAGGATTCATGTGTTGAGCTATTACAGTGAAGTATTTTATTTTGTCAAATTTGTTATCTTCTTATGTATTTCGCAAACTTACATGTTATCTAGGGTGAATAAATTAACTGGAAATTTATTTCAGAAATTGTTTAAGTACACTCTGCCTTGAACAGTTAATAATTTATATATTTTCTTTTGATACCCGGATATGAGAATCCTTAATTTCTCTCCCATCACGATTGACCTCTTTCACTTCCTTCAATATCCGGCCTATGGAACCCTTAATTGCTCCTTGGATCTGATTGAAATCAACTTCACCATCCAACCTTAAGATCTAAAATTACTCAGCTACCTTGCCCTGTAGACACTATTTTTAGAACTTGATCTAGTCTGGTTTGTCTTGAAACTTAACCCCATAGCCCAATGGTAAAAGACATCCCTCTATCCATCTAAGTCAGTGATCTCACCACCAAATCAAAATCAAAACCCAAGCACAATCATAACTAGCCTAAAATCAAATAACTAAAACAAAGTAAATCATAAAGAGAGAGCCCTCTCTGAGCATTAGGAAGGCTAGATCCTAATCTCCAAAGTTGGTTTGTGGTTGCCTCTATCATTTCTTTGATAACAACTCTAGCGAAAGTTTGGGATGATAACAGTGTTGACATGTAATTCATGATAATGTTAAATTCTTTAAGTAAAAGTGACATTCTCCTTTATCTTTCATTTTCATCCTTTTACTTAAATTTTTAACATTACCACGAAATGACTCATGATGTTTGAGAGTGGTTCCGACCTCATTATATTTCATATGGAGAAAGTAGAATTTTAGATCTCACTCAAAATTCAACAAACTTATTAGTTTTTTAGGATTTCAAGATTGTGGGGATTGCAATATTTCCATTGAATTTTTTCATGTAGTAGGGTCTGGAACACATATTTAATCAAGAGAACCAAGCCCTATATGTACCTTGATGTTAGTGAAATTAGTTTTCAAACTCTTCTATCATGACACTACTAAAAATGTACCTATCACTCAATCAAAATCTCGACTTGGCATACTATGTTTCTTCTATCTTATATTAATGCTTAAAAGGTGATATTAATGACAAACATCCCAAGATAGGCAATGATTTTGATGATATGCAGGTATTTGTTGTACCATGTTTCTTTTGGATGTTAGATGTCATATAGAGACTATTTGTTGATGTATTTTTAGTTCAGAGATGGATTACACTCGATGTTATTTTGGTTATGTGCATCGTTACATGCTATATAAATGAGAACTTGTAATTTGTGGATTTGTGGTTGATGAAAATTATAACTACTAGATGAATGATGTTATATGTTTTAATCCATGTTTTTATGTATTTTATCACAATTTCATCATTCTATATGTTTTTTTTTTACATATATGCCTCAAAATATATAAAAATATATATTATATAAAATTCACTCCCAAAATGTCTCCCAGCATGGGAGCTTTTGAAACTATCACTCCTCGGTCTTTCTTCCACTCTTACATCCTGCTTCTACTATCGCTTCCCGCTCCTGCTCCCAAGAAGCCTTGCTCCAGAATAGACATGCATAACATTACTAATATCTCTATGAGCTATCTCTAATGTGTGTTAATATTTTTTACCAATTGCTCAGCTAATGATACTCCCAATGATGAGGAACTAGAGAAGAAAACAAATATGGCACCTTCACCCTTTCCTTACATTATTGATGAACATGTTGAATGTAAGTGAAGGAGACAATAATACCAATTTTTTCTTGGTAGAGGGCACATTCATGCCATAGGATATAATGAAATAGACTATTCTTCGGATAGGGGTGCATGCATGATAAGGGCATGCATGTCACTCCTTCAGTTAATTCCAGTTTAGACGTTGTTTCAAATTTAGCGATCTCAATTTTGGATAGAGTTTTTCTATTATTAGAGCTTTTATTTTGTTATTTTTTGCATGCATGATCTATTATTACTAAGAGGGTGCAAATCCTTAGTCAATTAGAATACTTATGCACGAGAAATTCCCATCTTAGGTAGAGGACACATATCTCATGGAAGGGATGCATGCTTGTATGCTCCAGCTCATCTTTTGATGGAAACACACTTGGCACTCTTACCATTCAACTATGGTGCACTTGGTGATCATATTAGGGCTATGATTTGACAAAGTCCAACCAGATCGGATTTTGCATGTGTCCATACTCATTGTAATTTCTCTCCTCTTCCTATTCTATAAGCAATATGAAAGGTGCGCCATTGTGTTGGTTATTGAGGTTTTGTTTTGAAATATTGTAGTGTATCTTTTTCAGTATTCAATAGAATATAGTTGCAATTGAGAGTTCAAATCTATGTATTTTGCATTCAAATTTTCCACAATATGTATTTGTAAATCAACCAACTAATATCTGCCTCTTTTTTATTAAAAATTTCAAGTTTTCAGCTACCTAGTATTTAGGTTATTCTTTCTAGGTGTAGCATATTCTTACCATTGCTAATGAAAATAAAGGGATATAAATATAAAGGGGTATAAAAAAATTTAATGAAAAAATGGATACCAACAATATCTCGTGAAAGTAGGGCCTTTTTAAATTGGGAAGGTGTATTAGGTTTGTATTGGTAGGGGGTTAAATAAAGTGATTTTTAGAAGTATTTTCCAATATGTACTCAAATTAAGAGTATTTTTTAGTATGCCATGAACACACGTGATATTTTATAGGTTCATCGAGTGAAGCCCCCATGTTCTTCTAAGATCCCAAATTGATTCTATAATACCCCATATTCCTTGCTAAGGTAATATTTCATAGGTAGATGCATTATGTTGGTAGCTATTCTTGTATTCTTGCTATATCTTCTCTTAGGAATATAATTCTCATTCGTAGCCACAATCTGTCAATATCATCATCAAGTTCTGTTCTCAGCTAAATTTTACTACTGTCACCTCTCAGATCATGTGTTGGAAACTTCTTATTCCCACCATCATCCTCCTTTAAATGGAACAAAATATTTTTTTATGAGACAATCTCATCCTTGTCTCAAATCCCTTTGCATTTGTAAATACATTATCGGTTTGGAAATTGAATGATTTATCTGCACTAATCCACTTCCCCAAAAATTTGACATCTTCAAGGTTCAAAAGTACTACAACTAAATGTTGATGTCGATCATTTATTTAATCCTCATTTGCCTCTCATTGCAAGCAATTTTTTTCCTGCTCACTCGTTCTTGCAATAATACTCCAGTGATTATATAGTTATTAGTGTATGGATTTATCCTTTATTACCTTCATGAGATTTTTTTGTCTTATATTATTCCATGACAAATTATAATTTCTATCCCTTTTCATCATTCTAGGTACCTGCATCCATAAAAAATTTGTCAAAGTTAAAAATACATGGCTTTTTAGCCTCATTTGAGATCTCAACTCTCATATATCCAAGATAATGTGAATTCTCCTCTAGTATTAGCCTCTTCTCATGATGTTCCTCTCGAAAAATGGTTGCAAAACATTATTCAATGCTAGTACACATACTTCTCTCTCAACTTGTTGGTCACATTTTGCAACTACATCTCCTTCTAATTCCAAATTAGCTTGATCAATATATACCTTTAAGTTTGTTATCCTTTCATCCAAGGAATTTAAATCTTCCCCTAAATTATAAAAATCACCTTGAACTCGATTTGCAGGCCCCACACAAGGTTTATCCCTTGTCATCCATTCTTCTCCATCTTCATCACGTCCTAGTTGTCACTCCTCCAACAATTCAATTTCTTCATTATGCTCCATGATCATTGCATTTGGACACTGATTTGCTTCCACCTCATTCACTTACATAGAAAATTCATTTGGAACGTTTTTTTCCCTATAGCTCCTAGGGAAAATTTTACATTTTCCTCTTATTTTATAGTTTGTAATAACTATCCACCTTTATGACATATGCATGAGCACAATTAATTATTTTTGAGCCTCTACTAATTCTCCTGATATTATCTGTTGTTCAAAATGTTTCACATAGTCCATGATAATTTTCATTAGTCTCATTTCCTTATCTTCATCATCATATTCACCGAGGATTGGTCCTTCCTTATGTTTACAAAACTCAATATACTCATTTTTCTTGAGTTTTTTTCTCCCTAAAGAAGCACTTAGAATGTGCTTTAGCCTCCATTCCACTAGATTCCATTTCACCTTTTTCTTCCTTAATTCACAACCATCTCTTTAGTCTTATTCCCTTTCTTATAAAAGCTATAACATTATCTTGACTCTCTCCTCTAACTCTGAAAAATCTTAGTCAAATTCCTCTTGAATCATCCTCCTCCCTATGCCATTTTCTTTGGAATCTTCCTTTCCTCTACTGTGGCCTGTGCTTGAACCTTTGTAATGATAATTATCAGTATTCATCTTCTCTCCTTGTTTATGATATTCCTCTTTCCCACTATGTGTTGTAATTAAGCCCTGGTAACATATCTTCTCCATGAACCTATTCCCCCAATACCTCACCAATCCTTCTCCTTAGCTTAGTATTTCTACATTCCTCTAGTTCTCTCTTCTAAAAAATCTTGAGGATTGCTTTCTCTTATGGGCTTATGCACCTATTTGTCACCATTTTCTTGATAAATCCTCTCATTCTCCTCTCCTCTCCAACCTCAACTAGAATACTTCTTTGAGTCTCTCTACAACTTCTTTGTTGAAAGGTTGTTTTCCGTAATTGTTTTCTCTACATGCAATTATCAACCTCTTCACTAAGTTAAAATACTATTTTAAAGACCAATTTTACCTCTTAGGCCTCCTCAACTCTAAGATATTGGTCATATAAGAACACCATGGGTTACCTCTTCGCTATGGTAATATCCACCCCCTATTCTTCACACATTTTCAATATCATTGGACTACAATTCTCCAAGTCTACTTATCGCTTAGTTGGGAATATCCTTAATTGTATTTGTCATAGTTCTCTAATATAGCTAAAATATAACTAAATGTTAATTATCTATTGAAAATAGATAGAGTAGTATATTACCTTATATTTGAATCCTCTAATCCTATTTCTCTCCTCTTTGTATTCTGGTTTTGGTCCTTTACCTAAGACCTTTTGTAGTCTTCTCTACCACACTATTGTAGCTATCCTTAGTATTCTCTCTATGATTCTTCTTCACAGAAAATCCTCTTAATATATGCCCATTTTCTTTCATGATTATTCTCTTTAATTATCGTAGCTAGCTTCATATATTATACCATTTATTTTCCTCTTACTCCCTAAGGATCTATTGATGGTGTTGGAAATACTTCAAGGAAGGGGGTCTCCTCGATGTGAAGTCCCAATTGGACCTCACACCATCTGGAGTAGGAGCCCCATCCAAAGTATCAATCCAACCATGATAACTTAAAGGTTTTCCTTAGCTGCAATGAATAACATCACCGAGTATTCATATAACCTTTGAAATCACCAATAAAGATGACACCGTGGAACACCAATTGCAAAGTGTAAAAGGAAAATTTCACGAGGGGATCGAGGGGAGTGAGTCTCTGTAAGGAAGTAATAGTAATAACCTAATAGAGGGACATGAGAGCATGAAAGGATTTGTTGGTTATCTAACGAAGCAGTTCACATAGACATAATGATCATTAAAGAAAATACAACACACATTCAACAAGATAAGTAACAAATCCATCGAAATATTTCAATTTACTTAGTACATGTGAACAAAACACATACAACAAAAATATAAATAATAGTCCTAATACATTCATGATACATGCATAAAAATGTGTTGTCTCATCGAGCTTCTAATTATTAGGTGAAATATCCAAGTACACAGTCATAATGGCGAGCCACTAGCTCCAATAGTGGAAAATTATCTCACTTCTTGCTTCTTCAAAGAATGATCTTCTCTCTTACGCTAATCTAGAGAAGCCAAGGCTAGCTCTACAAGGCCTAGGCCTCCAAAATCCATTTTCTAGAGTTATGATGGTGTATTTATAACAAGAGGAATGACCTTTCATATCCCCATGACTCTTGAGCTTCCCTCTTGACTCTTCAACTTCTGATGCGACTTTTGGACTTGTATATGACTTTCAGACTTTTCCTAAAGACTCGTTTGTCCACATATGACTATGCAAATTTTCATATTCCACATATGGATCTTGGAATTAGACACAATACATTTTGTCCTTTATTTTGATATGTCATTACATCCACAAATGATGTGGCAAGACCAATGGACACACATGACATTTGTGATGACACTTGCATAACTCACAACTTAATAATGATCACATGTACTTCATCATGAGGTGGAAATGCCAAGTTCTTCCTCTTACTGCTTTCTTTGTATCTTCATGATAAATGGTGAATTTTCTTGCTCTTTCTCCTCCAAAAGGCTTGAAGATATGGAGCCTTTTATGCGATCTAGATCTTCCAACTTCTATCACAATCTAGTCTCACTTCATCTTCTTGTTCAATGATCAACTTGTTTTTATAGCTTCATAAGTGTCTTCTAGCATAGTCTCGTTCTCCTTTTCTTCAACAATCTTCCTGTCATAGTAATATATAATACCTGCAACTAGATATCACTCATGAAAAGATGACATCAACTTGAAAAACTCCTAGTCTAGCTTGCTTCATGAAAATAACTGGTTGAACTGAAACTAAGTACTCAACTGAGAGAAAAGATTAGGGATTGCATAGTGCATCATTCCAGATGATAGGAGTTAGGAATTGAGGATTTTGGCTACCCAATGCATAAAAATAGAGGCTTGGAGAGGGATATTGCACAATTATGGTTCATAGTGAGGTATGCTTTCCCACTATTACTATGCAATGCATAGTTCAATGTGTGAGGAAGGCAAACTGTAGACTACGATTTTGCAATGTGCGGAAGGAGATTGTGTTTCTGGGAAAATTAGTGTCTTGTTGAATGACTAGCCCTCTAGGTTTGGTAGCTAACCTAGAAACAATAGTTTAAAGAAATTCAAATATCTTTCCTATGAGTGATAGATAAGAAAAAGATTGTAGAGGACCAAACTGGAACTTTCACTTGATTCCTCGCTTGATCTCCCTCTCCTTTGGTTGATCCTGTAACTTCTCCCCATACTTAACATGCTTGGAGAGTACCTGCACAGCTACAACAACAAAAACCTATCAAAGCATCATCATCTATCACAACATAAACATTATAGAATCAGAAATATAATGAACAAATGAAAGCATTTACAATTAACACAATCAATTGGGAAAAATATCGAAGAACTTTATTGATAATAAGGAGAATTACAACCTAGTTTTCTGATCCAGTGCCATCCTCCCAGCTTCAAGCCTTCTTCAGCTCATGAATCAACAAGAACATACCAACAATATCACAATGCTCTCACCTCAATACTGAAACTAGCAGCACTTCCTTACAACTCAGAATAATTAAGCCTTCTGATCTCTTGGATGGGAGATCCTTTTATAGATGATTGCAAGAGGGTGAGTCATCAACGGGGATGATGAATGCCATTCCATTTTTTGAAATTAGTTCCACAAGAGATGGGAATTGGAGATGGTTTCCTAGTTCCCTTGGTTATCCTTGGGTGAATTCAGAGAGGCAAGTGGCATAGGAGAAGTTTCTACAAGATTCCATGAGAAACCAACTAACAAACTGTCTCAGAATTATGTCCAACCTCACCCATCGCACTTAATAAAGGGACAAACTACAATGAATCTTATTTTGACAGTGTAGCAGGTGATATGCATCTCACCCTAACACTGGGCCTTCAGATATGGTTCAGTTTTAGGCACTTTCTAGATGATTTCTGAGATGAAACTTTTGGGGAATGAGGCATTCAGATGACTAAGTTTCTTTAGGGTATAAAAAAACTCTTTTAGGGGTTGATGAGCCCTAATATCATCGACATATAGGTTTGGGGTTGTTGTGCCCAAATATGTCTATAACAGTTTCCCCCTAAAGCATGAGGGCGTAAATGTTCATGTCGGGTGAAATGCTTTATCATGAGTATCAGAAGTTTCGAACTGGAAGGTGACCTGCATAAATTACAATACAATACATCATAATAATATGATTTTTTCATGAACTAGCTGAGGGAGGCATTCCCATGCTCAGCTTTATAAATTTTCATTTCATGTACATAGATCAGATAGTCGTTTGCAGATACAGACTCGTGATTCTACAGATATAGAGTCATAATCCATGATTAGGATGACCATCTATGTAGAGCCTTTGTACATTTGATGTTTTTGTATCGCTGAATATATCGTAGCCCGGATGGATGAAACTAGATCCAAGGTCTTCAAACTCATTCAATCTTCGCTTGATATACAAGTCAAACCATGTGAAGAGATGTTCTGAGGTCGAACATGGAAAGACATCGCCTGATTACCAACCAATGATGTGAGTTGTTAATAGACGCGAGAGGGATCACCGATAATGAAAATGATCCTTAAGGTACTACAGTACATTTCACGTGGTGTGAATACATGATCCGATGTCGAACATCATGCAAAATCTTTCGGTCGAAGGTCATTGATGTCAACCCATCGCCGAAAGAGAGAAACTTGCCATTGATGAAAACAAGCTTCAAAGCATTGGAAGTGTGTTTCTAAGTCAACTTCTTGGATAATGAGTTGATGTCGACAAGAACCGACTTGTCATAAGAGGGCCTTGATGTATCCCACAACTACAACATGAAACAAAGCAAATGATTTCTAGAGGTGAAACTGAACTGAAAACACAAAGTCCAGGAATGGTGGTCATGAAAAATGAAGGTTGGAGGTATTGCAGTGTGTGAGACATTAGCTGGGTGACTTCTTAATCGGATGGCTTCTCAACTGGATGACTTCTCTTAAACATGTCGGTGACACTGAGATGAGTTGGTAGCGTTAACCCCAAAGGATGGATGGCATGAAAGACCAATGGTATGATGATCAGTGAACGGAATAACCCAACCCAACTCAATCATGGAGATGAAGTGAAAGTGTCATGTTCAAGAGTGACTTGCTACCATAAACTTTTCACGTTTTTCCCCTTTTTCCCTAGTCATTGTTGACTAGTACCTCTTTATTTTTGTCAAGCTTGAGGAGGATAACGTATACTTGTTCTATAATTTGCACTTCGGGCAAACCCGTCGCTATTTTATGTTTCAAGGAGTCTAGCGACAGTGAAACTCAGTCTCATCTATATGGACAAGTTTGTCGCTATTATTTTAACGAGTTTAACGACAAAGATAACTCGGTCCTTTCATGTTTAGAGAGTTTGAAAAGAGACGAAAAGAAAACTCCATCAGTTCTTTTTCGTAAAGTGATCCCTCGAGTCTGAAAAAGGATAAAATAATACAAGAGGGATGACGTTTCCAATACTTTAATGAGCTGGAAAAGACAAGTGCTCAATAATCTTTTCATTTTTAGAGAGTCTCAAAAGGGTTTAAAGAGGAATCTATATTTTTCTTTTCATTTTATAATCGAAGCTCGAAAAGAAGACAAAAGTTTGTTTGGTGCTCAAAGATGTTCAATTCACCGTTTATCACATCAGATTGTGTTGACAGTTGTTCAACCTGCTCAAAAATCCATCAAATTGATTAAAGATACATATTGATGGATGAAAAATGAACTAAAACTAACATTTATTTGAAGTACAAGGAAAAGTAACAATAAAAAGTAGTTTTAACATTTCGTTTTCATTATTTCATTTCAAATTTTGGATTTTGGAGCTCTGAAGCGGTTTTTCCCCCAAGATTTCACCAGTCGATTATGAGAGCTTCTATGGACCATTTCCCATGCCATCAAGACCAGGTAGGAGCTATCCTTGTGCTCTTTAATTTTATTCCATCTTTTTCCAATTCTGGGCAAGTTTCCTCATCTTTCTAGGCCTTAGGGTTTTGAAAAATTTGTTCTTCAATCATCGCACTTTGCCTATATCGAAAAGTGCAATGCATACTAGGCTGCCAATAGGAAACTCCGTATGCATCTCACCTTGCTCAAAGGCTAGGTGCCATGGGTGCAGAAGGGCAAGTTTGCACAATGTTTTTTCATCAAATTTTGAACTGTTTTTTGCCAAAAAAGGATCCTAATTCACCTAATGTTTGTATTTCAGATATTTGTTGGATCAAGATGGTCATTTCATGGTGAGAAATAGAACATGAAGAGGAGGATATGATTGCTTTACATGACCAGGGCACAGTGGATGCATTAAGGAACTATGGTTTACTGAAGTTCTTCCGCTTATCTAGCATGAGACAACAGATAAGTTTGCTGCAGTATCTTCTTCATGCTTGGGATCCTATTGACCAGGTATTCGAGATCAGGGGTAAATCCATTCCTTTCATGATTGAGGATATTTATTTTCTGACGGGTTTGTCGAGATGTGGCACCCCTCTTTCACTATCAGGATTTGCTCGTGGGGGCAAACCAGTGAAAGATTACATTCGTCAGTTCTACAAGGATGGATACCAAGCTAGCAGAGATGGTAAGATTAATATCCGGGGTGTTACTGATTGACCTTTGAGGACCATTCTTTTTACCCTTGCTAGATTGGCTGGCAGTGCGGCCTTACATTTAGTGAACAGATCCTACATGCAGTATGCCTTGGAATGCCTAGAACCGAAGGTGTTCAACTAGTGCAAGGCATACTTCCTATCATGAAAGATCAACTATCCAAAGTAAAGACTGGAAGAACCAAGAATTTTGGTTATGTATCCATTTTGACCGCCTTTGCTTTTGAAAGAATCCCACTTATGCAACCTCATAATATTTCACTTGGAGTGCCTGGACCGAGAGAACCACAGATGCAAAGATGGGTGGACCTTATGGCTAGGCATGCTGGCTAGTCACAGGTCTCGTTCTCATCTGCTTTTTTCGAGTGGTTTGACTGCCAGGAGATGGTGGTCGCAGAGTATCCATATGTAGGGATGGATTTCTGGGGCGATCTGGATTTGGCATTACTAGTCGGTGAGCAGTGGAGTGTTATAGGTAGAATGATTTGACCACATATTTTCTTTGTAGTTTTCTATTGCTTTTGTGTTTTTTTATTATTACCAAGACTAAATAAGCTCATATGTGTTTGCAGATACTAGACCAGTTCGACCAGTGGCACGCCCACGGGAGGTAGATGCTCCAGTGGGGGAAGCTGTAGGAGGGTAGTCCATAGGGATCTAGACATAGAGCAGACCTTTGCACAGCTGTAGGATCAGATAGAGGGATTAACTATTGGAATTCCAGATGCCTGGACTGACGAGTTACCTATGAGGTTACAACCATACTACTGGTGTACCGAGTCGTTGGACTAGGCTTCTGCGCATGATAGCACAGGCGGTGACCTGTTATCACCAACATCACTAGTCTAGGATGTTTTTCTGCATTCATTTTGAGTTTCTGGGTCAGATGACCAATTTTGTCTTGGACACAAAATATTTTGTGAAAACTTATAAACAACTATCTATTTTGACTTTCGGAGTTTTATTTTGGCTAAGTGATGAAATCCTAATGCAAATGTTGATGTGAAATTCTTTCTTTACATATGCTACAAATGTCTATTTAACACATAGTTTGCTAATGAATCAGTCAATGTGTTTAAGTTTCTGGAAATGTGTTGATATTGAATGAAATCAAAATGTCTTTCAAAAATCCTAACTCTTAGGAACATGCGATGAATAGCTGGGTTCCGGACGGAATAAATGCCAGTAATTTATAGAATGACAAGTTGTGAATTTAGCCTGATAATGATTCAGCGTATACCATGTGAAATGGCATCAGAGAGGAGTTCAATCAATGCGCTATACTCAGCGATGTTTTTTGTCGATCGACCAATACATATCCCTCTGAAACTCACTAACTCGCCACTTAGAGCAAAGATGGCTCAGGCTGCAGAAGATGGGTTCTGTGTGCTACGACTAGCCCCGTCGGCATACCCAACAAATGGTTCCAAAAAGTTTGACATCTGCAACAAATGTGAAGTGGATTACCTAACCAAAATGACAACTCTAAAAGAAAACACACAAAAATGCAATGAAAGAATATGTACAGTGAGTTTTACTACACTTAATCAAGCATAGTAATGTTTGAGATACAACCCGTTTCGAGGCTGTGATACTGGAATCCAATCATAATCGACTAACTCGTAGGCTCCTTTTGTCAAAAAATGTTTAATGATATAAAGTCCCATCCATAATGGTTCAAATTTCCCTACTCCTAATTTGTCAGAATCCTGATCGTAAAGCAAAACCAAGTCACCTTCTGAGAAGACACAAGGCTTAACATTTTTCTCATATTGTGCCTTGATGCATTTCTTATGTGCTTCGTTAGCCAATGTAGCATCACAACGGGTTTCATCCAAATGGATTAATTCCAAGAAACGAGCTTCTTCTTCAGAAGTTTTGGGTAGCAGGTCGATTGCGAGCTTGAGGGATGAGATTTCACACTGAATTGGTAAGACTGCTTCTAGACCATACACCAACTGAAAGGGCGTGAATCCAGTTGCATTTCTCACCGAGGTCCGGTATGCCCATAGAGATGAGTACAGGATTAAATGCCAATTCCACTTATGGACTCCAATCATTCTTTGTAGCATGCACTTAAGGACTTTGTTGATTGCCTCAACTTGTGCGTTAGCCTGTAGATAATATGGAGTAGAACTATCATGGGACAGTCCTAATTTGGTAGTTAACTCGATCATCATGTGATTACTAAAATGCAACCCATGATCTGTGACTATAGCCTATGGCACACCGAATCTAGAAACCACATGATTGAAGAAAAAGAGAGCAGTCGTTTCGCCGCTGTTGTTCGATGTAGGCATCGCCTCGGCCCATTTGGTAAAGTAGTTGACAGCGACTATAATATACCCATGCCCTCGACCGAGGTGGGGTTATGTGTCATGAAATCAATGCCCCATTTCGCGAATGGGCCAATACCAACTATTGGATGCAGTGGTGCGGGTGGTAATATAGTTTTACGATCAAAAATCTGACAAGTATGGAATTTTCTGATTGCAAGTATGCAATCTTTGAATATGATTAGCTAGAAGTAACTAGCTCGTAAGATTTTTTGTACAGTTTCGTAACCAGATAAATGCCCCCCCACAAGCACCTGAATGACATTCATTCAAAGCTTTTTTGACCTCCTCATGCGTAAGGCACCTTCGTAAAATCTTATCGACACCATGACGATAAAGTGTATCACCAATGATCAAATAATATTTGGCTTGGTGTCAAGTACGTCGCTATTGAGAGCGACAGGTGTTAGGCCTAAAAGCTTGGGTTTGGAGATAGACCAATATATCCCCATACCACAGATCACTTGAGAATATCAAAAATAGAGACTCATCCACGATTGATGCTTTTGATGTTAAATTGTTGGAGGACATGGGAAGGTTGCACAATAGCTCTGCAAAGACGAGAGATTTCTTGGATTTGGATTTGATGAATTCCAGATCAAACTCCTACAAGATGCCTATCCATTTGGAATATTTGCCCCACAACAATTGACGTGACAGGATGTATGCCATAGGGTTGCAATCTGATACAATGGTAGTTTTGCGAAGGAGAATATAATGTCAAAATCTTTGTACAGCTTGGACAGCTGCTAAATCCAACTTTTCAACATAAGAGTACTTGCTTTCTGTATCATTAAGATTGTGACTTAAATAATATATAGGATGTTCAATTCCATCATCTTCTTGCACTAAAACCATGTCGATGGTTGTATCTGCAGCGGCGAGATACAGGTAAAAGTCTCTTTGAGATCAAGGAATCTTTGAGAGCATCAAAGGAAGCTTGCGTAACCTGATCCCAATGGAAGGCACCCCTTTCTTCAAAAGACGTGTTTAACCTTTAGCGAGCTCAGCATAATCTGGAATGAACCTCCCCAGAAAATTTGCCTTCCCTTGAAGTCTCTGGATCTGTAACAAATTTAAAGGTGGAGGCATGTCAAGAATTTCCTAAACCTTTATTGGATCGAGTTAAATTCTGTCCTTAGAAACTACGAAGCCAAGCAGTCAACCAGAGCCGACATAAAACACACATTTGTGCAGATTGAGTCTTATATTGTAGTGTCGACAATGCAAAAATATGGCTCTCAAATGTTGCGGATGATTAGTCCGTTTTCACAAATGAGCAGGTAGATCGTCAAGATATGGTTGAACTATGTTTTTGATGTCATGGAAGGCATAATTCATTGCCCTCTGAAAATTTTTCCCTCCATTCTTCAAACCAGAAGGTAATTTACGATATGCGAATGTGCCCCACAGACATATAAATGTAGTTTTTGATTGGTCTTGTGGATGGATATTGATTTGATTGTATCTGGAAAATCCATCCATGAATGAAAAGATTTCACATCCGGCACATTCATCAACAATTTGGTCGATATAGGGTCTAGGATAGTTATCCTTCGGACATGCTTGATTTACATCCCTATAATCGACGCACACTCTTATCGTTCCTTGTTTTTTCATCACTGGAACAATATTTGATACCCAATCAGTGAGAGGTACAGGGTAAATGAAGCCAACATGCAAAAGTTTTTCAACCTCTGCTTTAATGGCAGCGACTTTCTTTGGATGAACAGGTCGAAGCCGTTGACGTACCAGTTTGACATCAGGATACATTTTGATCTCATGCTCAACAATGCTTGAGTCAATGCTTAGCATCTCCTCATAAGACCATGCAAAGACATATCTGAATTCGTGAAAAAAAGCACAGTAATTTTCTAGTTCTGATGGAGAACAAGATTTGCCGATGTGAATGTTTTCTACAACATTGGGTTTGATCGAACTATTTATGGAGATAGTTTCTTCAATGTTAGATAGATTTCTCTTAGAATCAACTATATTTACAGAATTCAACAAAAAAACAATGATTGAATAGTGATTGAATTCTTTTGAATAATCTTCATTGTCATCTCAAAGGTGGGAACGATGATGATAATCTTCCCACGACGTCTCTCCTATCATAATTGATTGGATGTTTCCTTCATCTGTAGAATGTATACAAGACTAAGGATCAGAAGAGGTGCCATATTCTAAAGACCTATCTACCCAAACACTAGTTGAGTGCGGATTCGGGTTTGCCGCACAAGCCCAATTGATTGATTCCTACAAAGATTTGATGGGGCTTGGCAGAAACGCCTCGAGATGATCATCACTCTCAAAATAGTTGGAACTCTTCTTAAACTTATATGATGTAGAAGAGATCATGTTACAGGTTTCCATTGTTGCGACTTCCACGAAACCAGATGGTGACGGTAGGGCAAAAGTACCCATCAAGGAAGGATCTTTTAGGAGACCTACTCCAGCATGTTGAAGCAATTGTGAATTTCCATGTATCAATGGAATGCTTCCAGTAGCTTGTGAACTGTTAGCAAAAAAGGCTAGTTGGTCAACAACTGTGATGCCACCTTTGAAGGGAAATGCAATTGTTTGAAAGTATGTGGACACAACCGCAGCCATAGCATGAACCCAAGGCCTTCCCAGAAAATATTGTGATCAAGGAGTCCATCAATGCCCTCGACTTCAATACTTACTGTTTTGGTCCCTAACTCTACTTGCAAGCTACTTAAAATCTCATAAGGAGTGTACATTCTTCCATCGAACGCTTTTAGTGTTGATGGTGATCGTGACAAGGGTGGTGAACCAAGAGTTTTCCAGCAACTCATTGACATAATACAGGTAGATGCCCCCTCATCAATAATGGTTCGATGAACATTTTTGTTGAGGGCTTTTACTTGTATAAGGAAAGCTAGTTGTGCTGGTGACTACGGTGTATATCCTGTATGATTAAAGACCACAAGATTGGAATCCATAGGATCGATCCCACCTATCGCTGATAACAAAGCCTGCTTTTGAGAGGGACAATTTTGCAATACCTTAAGTGTCGACATAGTGGAAGGTGATTGAGCCAAATCTTCCACTATATTATAATTGTGGGCTACTCGAGCACGAGGATTAAATGTTGATTTATGTACAACTCCCTTCAGTGGCTTAATTGTTAATTCAATAATAATTGGTGGAATAACTTCTGGTGAAGTCGTGGTCGAAGTACTAGGTTGATCAGTAGCTTGGTTGTTCGACGACAATGGATTCCCATAATCTTTATTCCTTGTTGATACCATAACATCATTTTTCTTGTTTGTGATGGATAGCATAAGCACTTGGGATGTGGAAGAATTATCAATGGAAACCAAATGTGTTCCTAGGTTTGGAAACAGATCTGTCAACACTGCTGAGGTATTCAAAGCCTTTAACAGTTTAGAGACCTCAGATCGATGTGGACAATCTCTCATAAAATGTTGTCATTGCATATCAAACACAGATAACAAGGTTTCCTTGCCATAGTAGGGGTTTCAGATGATTTTTCAGGGGTGGAATTCTCCTGTTTATTCTTATTATTCTTCCCTTTCTTCTTACCTCCTAGTTTCTTTGGATTTTTGCCCTTGTAAGATGACATGGCATTAAACATAGAGGCAAGAGTGTTTTAAGATGAATTTGCATTTTGACTAGAAATAGCAAGAGTTTGACCAGATGGTCCTCTCACCGTTTATGTGCTCGAGGAACCGATCACGTCATTGCCGACATGAGAGTCCCTACTCGATTTTGGAGGGGGTGGAATGGTAAAAGCTGGTCTAGGAGTGTCAGGAATTTTGTCATAGAGTGTGCCTGATTGTGTATAAATCAGATCCAAATATTGGGCACGAGCAATTACTTTCTCTTCTGTGACAAGTCCTCCTTTTCCCACATCCTCAGTGATAGATGGCAATAAGGACTTTATAAACCACTCAGCTAAAAGCTGATTTCGAACATACGTCTTTACCATTTGACGATGATGCCGCCACTCATGAATATGATCGGATATGTGAATGGAGGTATTCTGTTTAGAGTTGGTAAGAAGTTCTGTTCTAGTTTCGTACCTGATAGGTAACTGAAAGTGGGTTAGAAAGGTAGTGGCAAGAATGGTGAAGTTATCAAAAGAAGCTCTAGGCAATTCAATATACCATTTTGCTGCTAGACCAGTAAATGTTCTTTGGAAAAGACGAAGTCTAATCGAATCATCATTCAAGGTATTAGATGAACACCATAAATGTAAAGTCATTATGTGATTCGATGGGTCTTCTCCTGGATTTCCATTGAACTTTGGAATGTTAGATGGGAGTTTATGTGGAATCACCGGCCACCAAAGGGCATATGCAATTGGATCATTTATGAGTCGGTTCAAATCTGGTAGTTCTAGAGTTGCTACAAATGGAAACTGTTGATTTAGGTTAGGTGGAGCATACCCAGGATAAGATGGAATCACTTGAGCTATAGGTCTTTGCATACCAGCATAGGGCATTTGTGCCTGGTAACCTTGATAAGGTTGTTGTACATAACCAGTATAGGGTGGTTGTTGATAACTGGTTTGAAAATGTGGTTGTCCATAACCTGCAAAGCCTTGTTGCCCAGGTCCTCGGTAGGCTTGATATTGACCAAATCCAATTTGAGCTTGTGAACCAAGTCCAAACTAGGGTTGGGTTTGCTGGAATTGAGGTTGTTGATATTGCGATAGCCATGGTTGTTGGACCATTTGCTGCTGTCCAGTACTGGAAGACTAACCAAGTTGCAGATTAACTATACCCATTTGTGCTTGAGTCATTCCGAATAAAGGAGCACTAACCTGAGGTTGCGGTTGAGCCCCAGAAACAAGCGGCTGTTGTATAAAAACCTGAGAAACTGGAGCCTTTTGCCTTGAAACCTGAGGTTGCGAGGTAGAAGGAACAGATTGAAGTTGAGACACAACAAGTTGCGCTTGTGACTGCGGCACAGTCGTAATGGTAGGTATAGTGGGAATATTCGACACGGGTTGGATTGGTTGTGTTGGATATACAACCCTTGGTTGATCTGGCGGTATTGGTATCCAACCACTAGATGTAATTCTAGTTTGACTTGAATACCATGGGAAACTCTCATATGGTTGTCCCCCGGAAAAAGGAGGAAACAACGAGTAAGCATACTGCTCTCCATATTGCGGTAGTCTAGTGTTTAAAGGATATATCGGTCTCTGATAACTGGCTTGCCCATATTGATACTGATATGCAGGATCAAATTGTTGAGCTTCCATGTGAGAAAAGCCAGATGGGATTCTGGACGAGTAAATGGGAGTAGACCATGGTGCTGAAGCAACTCCTGAGTGGGTTCCAGCTAGTGATTGGTAACCAACTGGGATGGATGATGCACCGTACAAATGTGACTCATATGTACCAGAAAACATTGAAGGAGTAGCAACATAAGATTCTACTACAGCTGCATCGAATGATATATTCCTAGATGTTGATGGTTGTTCAGACATGGATAACTTATCCAAAAGCTCTCCTAATGATTCGACGGGACCTTGCGATGAAGGAGGATTAAAGGAAGCAAACTGAGGAGTAGCAGGATACAAATTAATCCTAGTTCCAAAATGAACTAGGGTGTTAGATGGAGGATCCTCTACTATCTCCTCTATAGCAATCAGACCAAGTTGAAGGGGTTGAACGTCAGGTCCGTAAAATATTTCTAGAGCCGAAGAATGTGCATTTTCTGTAGTGACAGATGCTAGAGGGGTGACAACTTCTGGATACTGAAATTTCAAAGTTCAGATGTTCAGGTAAATGAACTTCAGTTTCAACAGAAGGTTCTTGAACAACTCCTCGTTCAAATGTGACCCTGGTTTGAACTGGGATGGGTTCTTGACCAACTCTAGCTGGAGTTGTTTCAGGTTTAGAAGTGTTTACGATTACACTAGGATCAGTGCTAATGTCCTCTAGTAATTGCGAAACTTTCTCTTTAAAGGTGGATGTACAAAAAATAATTGGAGTAACTGGAGTCTCTGATGATGTTGAAACGAATGTTCCAAATAACCTAGATGAACTAGACTCAGTTAAATGAGACCGCTTTGTCCAAATTAGTTTCGCTTCTAGAGGCAAAGACGATTGACTCGCTAATCTCCACGAACGACAGGGTTTTGATTGAATTTCTTCCATGATTGCGAATTACTTGATCAACTTAAAAATTAACTAAAGGAAAGTGATGCTATTTCGTGGTCAATTTATTTTAACGACACTTGGGCACAACTTTTCTTTTTTAGTTTTAAAGAGTCAAGAAAAAGCTAAAGATGACTCTAGTCGCCTTCGATTTTTAATGAGCCTAAAAGGACAAGTGCTGAGATGGACCTTTTCTTTTAGAGAGTTGAAAAGGAATGAAAGTGATGACTCTGGAGAATCTAGACAAAAAGGTTTACCAGACCGATCACAAAACTACAATATACACCTTAGTGATAAATTAAAGAGAAATTAACAAGGACTTATGTATGGCAGTGAATATTCCCGAATGTTGTGCTTAGTGCATTGCGATCGATAAGGCGGTAGACTCAGTTTCCTATGGGTAAAGGATTTAAGCCTATTGTGGTCTCCCAATATATACGTGATAGTACGGGGAGCACAATTCCGTGCTAGCACTTGTCGTATCAAAGAGGAGGAATCACCCAACCTTCATTGAAAACAATAGCCACTAGGTTTAACGACGCCGGAACACATCTCTAGCCTAGACCTCTAAATGTGTTGTGTTAGATTCCAAAGCGTTGTTAAGTTCATTGAAGTTCATTTTAAAGTTGATCTTTCTTAAAAGTTTGCCTTTGATGGTTCACCACGTGATGTAATATGAAATTCCTAAACATGGAATCTACAATGATAAGTAATCTTTTCCTTAAATCATCTTTTTTCACACAAACAAAAATGCTAAATGCAAATGCATGTATTTTTTTCCAGCTCTCCTTAATGTGAATGACTCAAGAAGGAAAACTAAATGCAGCAATGACTCAAAATGTTTCACTCAAAATGACAATTTTCGACAATTTTTCTTCAAAGAGGGAAAGGAAGACTCAAAACGACACTTTCAAACTTGAATAAATATCTTTTCGACATTTTGAATGAACTCAAATCAAATCAAAAGCATCAAAATAGTTTAATCGATAAGTTATGAAGGAGGATTTGCGACACTTCACTTTTTGATGAAAATGGAAGACTTTAAGACATTTTTCTATCGAAAACAACAAATCGACTATCACTACTTTTGAAAATGGATTGTAAATGAAGAACAAACAAACAAAAACATTCACTAATCCTAATGTAAATTGAGTTTGATCTAAGTGATGTAAGTTGGCTTCAGTGATGAGTTATTGTTCAAATTCAGCGAACAACCAAACAAGTCTGAAAACTAGTCAAAAACCCTCAACTCCTGGATGGGAAATTGACTTCAGTCAACCATTGCACCTAGCATTTGCAGACAGTTATATGCATCACACTTTGCATACTAAGGAGGTTAGATGCATCTCTAGTGATAGTGGAAGATAGTGTGATGGTCAACGAGCACTTCTGAAAATGGTTTTGGCTCAAATTTGCAGCAGTTTTCAATGGATCAAGCTTGGTTTTGATGAACAATGATAAGCAAAGTATGATGGAATGTCCTAAGAGGTTACTGAGCTACCAAAACAACATATAGATGTGTTTGCAAGTCAAACATTTAATTCATAAACTAAACCAGAGATTGAGTGAAGCATCATTTATCTACTGCGCAATTGCATAACAAGAGAGGTTCAAAAGCTTCCTGGTTGGCTTCAAACTCTGTCTATAGTTTATATAATTCAACATAGAACAACCAATAGCAACAAACAATCATCTGGTTTCCCCATTGGAGTCACCAATTTGTTTCTGGGAAAATTAGTGTCTTTTCGAATGACTAACACTCTAGGTTTGGTAGCTAACCTAGAAACAACAACTTAAAGCAATTCAAATATCTTTCCTATGAGTGATAGATAAGAAAAAGATTGTAGAGGACCAACGTGGAACTTTCGCTTGATTCCTCACTTGATCTCTCTCTCCTTTGGTAATCTCATAACTTCTCCCCGTACTTAACACGCTTAGAGAGTACATGCATAGCTACAACAACAAAGACCTGTCAAAGCATCGTGATCTATCACAACATAAACATTATAGAATCAGAAATATAATGAACAAATGAAAGCATTTACAGTTAACACAATCAATTTGGAAAAATCTCGAAGAACTTTATTGATAATAAGGAGAATTACAACCCATTTGTCTGATCCAACGCAATCCTCCCAGCTTCAAGCCTTCTTCACCTCATGAATCAACAAGAACACACAAACAATATCACAATGCTCTCACCTCAATACTGAAACTAGTAGCACTTCCTTACAACTCAGAATAATTCAGGCTTTTGATCTCTTGGATGGGAGATCCTTTTATAGATGATTGCAAGAGGGTGAATCATCAATGGGGATGATGAATTCCATTCCATTTGTTGAAATTAGTTCCACAAGAGAGGGGAATTGGAGATGGTTTCCTAGTTCCCTTGGTCATCCTTGGGTGAATTCAGAGAGGCAAGTGGCACAGGAGAAGTTTCTAGAAGATTCCATGAGCAACCAACTAACAAACTATCCCAGAATTATGTCCAACCTCGCCCATCACACTTACTAAAGGGCTAAACTGCGATGCATCTTATTTTTACAGTGTAGCAGGTGAGATGCATCTCACCCTAACATAGGTCCTCGAGATATGGTTCAGTTTTAGGCACTTTCTGGATGATTTCTGAGATGAAACTTTTGGGGAATGAGGCATTCAGATGACTAAGTTTCTTTAGGGTATAAAACAACCATTTTAGGGGTTTATGAGCCCTAATATCATCGACATATAGGTTTGGGGTTGATGTGCCCAAATATGTCTATAGCAGATTGTTATGGAGGCTTGATTGCGCAATTCTAGCAGTTAGGTGGTCATAATTGACCACTGTGATTGTGTAATGTGTAGTCCTTGGAGGAAACAACTACACCTTGTGTAGTCCTAATAGGTAGGGATGCATGAATAGAGATTACAAATTCACAATGCACACTTTAGAGGGGCTAAGACAATCTAAGTTGGTCAGGCATAAAATATTCTAAAATTTGACTAAGCATGGGACCAGTGAGGCAGAGGTGAAACCACGGTAGGACTTGAACATGATCACACAATCAGAAAAATTGACAACAGAACATTGAACACTCAACACTCAAAACAAACATGATCCCCTTAATGCGACAACAAAAAAACATCCTCCTCTAAGTGCAACACTTAGGATACATTTTGCGATGATAGGGACAACACTAGTACAACAGTTCATAAAAATTGGGGAATTTTTCTAATGCGTATCATTATGATAGATGGAACACATTAGTATTGGAGAATACATCAAAAATTCCCTTCAATAATTTACAAATGACTCGCTTTGACTGGATGTGACACTTCCCTAACCACAAGACGACACTTGCGAAAGTAAGAGAAAAGTACAAACAACATTTGAAAATGCTTAAAGAAAATGAAGGAGACATATGCTAGAATGAAGATAACGTGAAAAAAAAACTTTTTAGATTGAATGAAAGAAAAAACAATAGTCATGAATGTGAAAAAGATAGTTATGAAAATAATGGTGGGCTAAAGTGACAGTTGAGAAAACTCACCGAAATGGAAGTAAAATCACAATCAAAGTGCGGGAGACTATCAATGGAGAGTGTGAACTGATTATCAACATGTGTTGTGCAGTACATTGTGATTATGGATTGTGCAGTCACTATTAATAGTGATTCACAAGCCTTACCTTCCAAAGATACGCAATGCTTATGTAAGCTTGCATAGAAAGATGTGCCTTTATGAATTCATCGAATACCAAAAATGTGTGAGAAAGTGACTTTTACACTTATAATATGAGAGGAAAATAACCAATATTGAAGAAAATATGAATGATAAAGGGACAATGGATCCTAGGATCATAAGTACGCTCCAAAATTCGATTGTAAGCAAAATTTTGGAGGGTGTTTGTTGCAACGACAACACTTGCAGACACACTGGTATAACATGATTTTCTCTATTTAGGTTTTACATTTAAGTGCAAGGTCTCAGCGTTTCAGGAAGTATTGATTCTCCATGTGAATTAACAAACTTTACCACTTATCCATGTTAAATATATAGTCTCTTATTTTCCTTTCTGAGCCTCAAAAACATCAACGTAAGACTAGTCACACCTCAATTGTTTTGATATGGGAGAAGGATAGTAAGTATACTGAGTTTTTAAGAAATTTTCCCAGTGTTTCTTCACTTCTAGTGAGCCTGAATAGTACACTGAGAGAGTCACCTCAAGGAAACACAAACATTTCGTCGCTACAAGTGAGCCTGAACAGTACTCTGGTGAAGTTGCTTACTTCTCCTCCCTGCAGAAGAATCTATTCTCTTCTTCATCTTTTTAATTAGCTACTAAAATAAAATGTGCAAAAGAGCTTATTTATTTTGACGGTGGAAGAGGGATCCTGACTTATTGAGAGAAGAAGAGGTTGGTTCCTTATTTAAGGGATTTGAAAGGTAATCAAAGTTAATATGTCCATTTAAATTTTTATCTTTTGCCTTCTCTACTTGATTAAGTCGACAGGTCAAACACCATTTAATATAAGGTTGAGTTAGAATGGAATATCTGAATAAATATAGAGGCTTCATATTTCAGCCAAAGGATTTCTATCTAGAATGCTCATATTTTTCGTTTAGACTTCATTAGCTTTAAAGGTATGTAAACCCGAGATAGAGAAGAGGATGACATATAAGCCAAGCATTGTTCTTTGTCACAATTTCCCTTTTCAAGTTTTTCCACATTGTATTTTTAGCCAAACAAGAGAAGATTTCATGCAAAGTCATATTAAGCAAAACATGAAAGAAAAGAAATGACAATTCCAAAAAACAAGAACAAAAGAGAAAAGTAGATGGATAATTGAACTAAAACAACAAGCACGACAAACGATATGAAAATAAAACAAATTCGGACATTAAATGGAGAGAAAGGGAATGATTAGTATGCAAGGGAACTATAACACAACAAGACCTACTCCTAACCTAACCAGCTAGAAGCTTAGGGCTAGGTATAATGAAATTTCCAATGTAGCCATCATAACTAATCCAAAATTGCAAACAAAAATATACCAACGACTAAAATGGATATATAATAATGTGTAAAGGAAAAGATGAGATCCTGAATACCTTGCACAAAAAAATGAAGGTATTTCCTATCAGCTGAAAGATGTATTAGAACAACTACCTCTAACCAACTTGCAATCTTACCTTTTTGATGAAAACCATAACCAAACAAACCTTGAAAGCTTCTTGCGAATGCATCGTCATTTGTGTTGTCATTATTAGCGAGAACCAAGAAATATCGGGGCTTGTTATTAAAAAAATGGCTTTCTATATATGATGCTTCCAATTGATCATAGATTGGATCATGAAATTCAAAACAATCCTCTTGAAAACCCTAAAATCCTTGAAAAGATGATTTTTAAATTAAAAGCACAGGATTAGGATGACAATATTTTAATGTAAAATGAATCTAATCATATTGAGAAGGCTTGTCAAGATAATGGGGACCTAACATAACCATCAACGAAGGCCAAAGTGCCTCAACTACTTGACAAGTATCTGAATAGTAAGATAAACCATAAATATTAAACAATCTAAAAGAACCATCATCAGAATGCTAATGGGAAAATGATAAGTTGAATGACAGTTACTAAAACAAGCCTTATGATCAAATGGACTAATTATGGCATAATATTCTCAGTTAGTAGACAACAAATACAAATCATTTTGAATAAATTGACAAATTCTTTGAACAATAGAATCATATCCCTCACACGATAAATATGACAAACCATTTCCTTGTACCTGGTTACAAGTTGCACTAGCATCATAATCATCTAAAGAAGTGAAAAGGAATGCCAATATAGCAAACAAATAAAATCAATCAACATAGAATGAGTGAAGAGGAATTTGTTTCACTAAATAACTCATGCATTTACTAGCACTCAAGAGGATTTCAGGTGCGATGAAGAAAAATATTAGTAGTATAAAATTCACAAGAAAAACTAGGAGATGACCATTCTCAAATGTATCTGATAGGCATGATTGCTTTGACTAAAGATAATATTTGAAATGATCCGCTTCATAGCTCCATGCTTTCATGAGAAATATACTCTTCAAACTTGAGTTAGGTACAAGAACCTTGCATGGAGATAAATCAACCAAAATAGAATCTTCAATCCAATGAGAAATTGAATCTTGAAAGTTGGAAAGACTATATTTGAAATACAAAACATATTTCAAGAAGGAATTTACATCTAGTGAAGCCATGCAAAGAAAATAATTTTGTGAGAAAACCCAGGTCTAACTTAGTTCGGGGATCTTACCAAAGCCACGAGATCTGGACATAACCATGAACAGAAGATTAAGCACCTCGACTTCCTGAAAAGCCCCGAAACTTTCAAGGATTGAAAAATAAAATTTTGAAGATTGAATCAGACCATGCATGGTATGTGGATAGCTACTAAAAGCAATTTCAATAAGACTGCTACTATCCCAATGGTAGTCATATCTATCATTGATTTGATCGTTGTTTATAACTTTAACAACCACATTACTCAAGTCAAAAGATTCTTGTAATTGAATATTTAAGGATGGATAGATAGGGTCAATCTCATGAGTAACCCCAAAGGAATATTTTTCTTCATGCCTGACTGGAAATGACAAGGGGTAGAATGGATACTCAATGATTTTATTGTTCCGTTTTTCATCATGGATAACATCACTATCTTGTGTCAATTCAAAATCTAATTCATTAGATGATGAACTTGAAGAGCATGGAGTATTTCCTTCACAAGTTAATTCATTACAAACAAGAGGGCACAATGGATAGTGAGATGAAGAAGAAGTTTCCATAAGAACATCTTCTTTGACCAAATTAGATTCTATATCTAATACTTTGAAATCAAAATATTCTTGAGAACACGAAAGATCAGCTAGTGCACTTGGGCATTCATCATCATACATAGCAATAGATTCATCATCACCAAAATGATGGTTGCCCAATATTGATTAATCAAATTAACATCATTTAATTGACTATTGATATTAGTAGATTGAAAATCATCCGAGAAAGAAGGAACAACTTCTTGAAATAGATTTTGAAAGAGGGAAGAGAGTGTTATAGATCCATTTGGATACATCAACCCCAACCTACAGATCGGTACTATTAGGGCCCATCAAATCCTAATTCAGTTGTTACATGACCTAAAGAAGTCAACCATTAGAATGCATAGCTTCCCAAGAATTTTCATGACCAAAATCATCTAGAAACTGCCTCTAAGAAGATTCGCACAGGTAGGCCTTCATTAGGGTGCGTTGCAATGCAAACCATACACTGATAGGGTGCTATGCAATGCACTTGGTCCCTCTTTGGCCTACACTGGGTGAATTTGAGTGAATTTCCATGAGGGTTTGGAAGATTCCTTATCCATTGGATGCCTCTAGAAGTTTCTCAAGGCTATCTACTCCTTTGAGCTCGTATTTGGATGAGGAAGGGAGTTAAGGAGCATCAATCCCTTATCCCTTCCTCCATGGAACTAAATTATAAGTTTGGGAGGGCATTCATTATCACCATTTATGGCATAACTTCCTTCATTCACCAATAAAAAGTCCACTCATCTAAGTGATCAGGGGCTGGAAAATCATTGAATTATAGGGATATGTTGTTAGTATGAGACTTGAGTTGGTTTCAAGTATTGTAATGATGTCAAAATGTCTTGCTTGTTATGAGGAGAGGATGGGATTGAACTGGAGGAGCGATACTGAATTAAGCAAATTGGGTTGTAACTCTTCCTTTTACTAATAAAGTGTTCAAATATTTTTCCATATGTTTGTATTGTTAATTTATTCTTTCATATGTGTGTTATGAACTTGATTCCATTCTATGTTTAATCAATATATCATTATCATAGGATTTGATTGGTTTTTGTCTTTTGTCTGTGTGCAGGGACTTTTTAAGTGGATTAACTACAGAAAGGAGCGACAGAATTGGTCAAGGGAGATAAGGAGTAAGCAAAAGCTACATGTATGCTTCTTTACTATCTTATTTAATATATTGGTTATAGAAAAGGTTGAGAATGCTTTGCACTATTGTTCTAGACTTAGCTACTAGTCTAGGGGTTTAAGCGTTTATCCATAGACACTAAAACTTCCCAAAACAAATTGGCGACTCTGCTGGGGAATGAAAAATATTTCCTAGTAGCTAATCCACCTCCTTAGACACCTTGATATACTTTACTTGTTGTAATTTAGCCTTTTGCATTAAATTTTGGTCAAAATTTGAGGTTAGATGACTCTTGAGTGGCCTCACAGGAATCAGTGCAGGCTAGCCTTAGAGACAGTGCGTTGCAATGCACCCTCTAGTTAGAGATAGTGCACTACAGTGCAGTTACTCCCTCTTTGGCCTGTGCTGATCTTCCTAGGGTCAGATTCCCACCCTTGGAATTAAATTTTTTGCCAAAATTCTTCTGATTGCTTGTTTGTTGATTATAAATGGATGTCATGTCTCAGAAAAAAGGTTTTCATCTCCTTAGCTGGCCCTACTTAGACTATGATTGATAAATGTTTCTTATGTATTTACTTTGTCATTTTCAATCTATAGTCTAATGTTAGTGTTTTGGTTGATTAATCTTTTTCGAAAGAAAGTGTCGTAAAATCGTCTTTTCCTTCGAAAATTGAATTGCCGTAAAGTCTTCATTCATGAAAGATCAATTGATTGATGTGTGCACATGATTAGTCTTTTCATTGAAAGTGTCGTAATTCATCATTTCTTTGAAAATGAAAGTGTCATAAAGTCTTCCTTTCCTTCAAAAGAAAATGTCGCAAAATTGTCATTTTTATGAAAAGAGTTTATTGATCGATTGTGCATTACTTTTCCTTTTTTTCATTCACATTACGGGAAATCGAAAAGAAATACATGCATTTTTCGTTATAGATATTGTAGTTTGTGAATTCTTGAAAGGAATAGTTAGGGAAATTTCATTAGATGTGCTCTTTGCTCTTTGTCAAAGATCTGATTCCTCTATCCCTACTAGCTAAGGATTTTCATTGTTAAATTGAATGGAAAGAATGCTTATCATATTAGTTGCATTTTAGGAATTGCAAAAATACATCACATGGTGAACCTTGAAAGGAAAATTCTAAAGAAGATCAACTTAAAATTTATCTGAATTTACCTAATGGAGCATTGTCACTTAATGAAAAACATTTAGAGGTCTAGGCTAGAGACATGTTCCAGCGTCGTAAAACAAAGTAGTTGTCGCTAACTTGTCTACAAAAAATCCTGAGTGTGATACCTCATTCCACATACGTGAGTATATCGTAGCTCGTTCATGTACCTTCGGGTATATAGGGAAGTGTTACAGTACGTAAAGTATATGGGAATGCTCTCACTGTGCAGTTTTGCATTGGACAATGCTGATATGGATTGGGCCTCCACGTACTTTTGGGTATATATGGAAGGACAAATCTAGGTTGCTATCCATCCTTAGGTAACCGAGTCGGCCGCCTTGTACACTGTGATACACTGAACACAACATTCGGGGATATTGCCTGCCCGTACTTCTTGGTTCGCCAAGAGGTATTCTGCAATTCACAATTGCTTGGTAAACCTTTTGCCTAGATTATCCCTCTTTTGTCTTGTTGTGTTACTTTGATTAAAATAAAATTAATTGACCATGGATAACATCCTCCACGCTCGCTCCTTAGTTGATCTTAGGTTGAAACATATGGCGACAAATTCGGAGTCCATCGATCAAGGAATTCCTTTTGATGGGAATCCTAGTCCTCTTTCTTCTTTCGGAAATATTGGTGCTCCTTATATGGCTACATTGTCCCTTCCAGGATTTACCATTGGATTTCTAGTATGGTTTCAACCTCCTTGGTTCAAAATGTCATGATTTCTCCGCAATCGAGTACACCTCCAACTGGACAAAATCAACCTCCAATTGATCCTAAAGTTGACCCTTTTCCTTCTTCCTCGGTTGTTTCTTCCTCCCCTTCTTCCTCTTTGCCTGGTGAAAGTATTGATACTAGTAACTAGGTGGCTAAGAAGAAGAATAAAGGGAAGAAGAAGAAGAAGATAATTCAGCAGAGGGGCAACCAAGCAATCATTGCTTTGAATGCGACATCTGATGAGAAACCATCCATCAAGCCTCACAAAGTTCGATATCCATGCAAACTTTGTGCGGGAGACCATCTTCTTCAAAATTGTCCTAATATTCCTCAGATCATAGAAGAATGGTCTTCCCGTTCACATCATCCTGTGTCATCAACTTCTGGAGATCATGCTGGTGACACACCATCAACTAGTGGTAGTAAAGTTCATGGAAATAAGGGTAAAGTTAAGCTTCCCTATAGGTTATGTAATTGGAATCACCCCATTCACCTTTGTCCCTATCTGGATGAAGCCTAAAAAGTGTTGGATAACCGTCCTGCTTCACCGCAGCGACTTCCATATGGTTACAGGAAACTCTCCCTAAATCCTTGACTAGTTAATGAATTGACCGACCAAAATCAACCGTCGGTCAAACCCACTCTCTCCAAAATTGAATCCTATGAGTCTATACCCGACCCAAATAAGCAGATCGAGGTAGCGGTTGACCCGATTGCACCTTCGGTAAATCGTACCTTTCCCGAAGAGAGTGAATATGATACCACTCAAGTTATTTTTGTTTCTTCAGATTCTAATGAGCTTGGGAATGTTGGCATTATGATACATATGTTGTACTTGATGGCAACCCACTCATCTCAGATGATAAATTATAGTGCAACAAAGTTCACGCACTTTCACGAAGATAAAAGTTGTGTAGAGAAAAGTTCACGCACTTTCATGAAGATAAAAGTTTCTTTCATGTAGAGAAAAGTTCACGCACTTTCATGAAGATAAAACTTTCTTTCATGTAGAGAAAAGTTCACGCACTTTCATGAAGATAAAAGTTTCTTTCATGTAGAGAAAAGTTCACGCACTTTCATGCAGAGAAAAGTTTCTTTCATGTAGAGAAAAGTTCACGCACTTTCATGCAGAGAAAAGTTCCCTTCATGCAAGAGAAAAGTTCACGCACTTTCTTGATTGGTTCATGGTATTAGTCCGACAGTTTTTGATCCTATGGTTTTGGTCCGTGGTATTGCATCCAAAAGTGTTGATCTCACACACTTTCATGGTTGGTGCATGGTATTAGTCCGACAATTTTTGATCCTATGGTTTTGGTCCATGGTATTGCATCCAAAAGTGTTGATCCCAAGTATTGGGTCCGTGCTATTGTGTTATTATGGTTTTGGACCGTGGTATTGTGAAAGGCATAAGACTATAAAATAGGAAGGAGCTCATTTGGCAAAGCATCATCTGAATTATTGAATATTGATAAAGTGTTAGATCTGGAATACTGTGATTGGGTTATGGTGCAGATCTGGATCCAAGCTAAAGAGGGATCTCACCAGTTGATAGAGAACAAGATCTGAGGATAGATCGGGATCAAATGGTTTGAAATGAACTATCTCTATATATTTGATTATGCTTATTCTAGATCTGTATACCGACGCTTGTAATGATCTGAACTTGGTATAACTTAAGTTTGAAATCGCTGCAAGTCATGTTTGAATATTTATAGATCTGTACGCGGGTTGGCTTTGGTGTAAGTGCGTATGTATGCAGGTTTGGCTCATTGTAGTAGCGTATACCATTTGAGCTATGATGTTTAAAGTTACAGGTGGTTGAGGTTGTTGATGTGTTCTGATGACTGTTTAATGGTGTGAGTATTCTACATATTCAGTTTGATTGATTGTGTTGATGGACGAGATCTAATAATGGATCAGGATCATAATGACTCATAATTATGTGATCTAATGGACTAGATCGGGTTGCTAACACACATATTATCCTTGTATATGTATTGATCTGGTGATTGGGTGATTCAGAATATTGATTGATTATGTACTTCAATGATATTAATGGGTCCAGTATGAAAATTGGATGAAACGTGGCCTTTTAGATTATGTGTTGTGCTTCAGGTGTATCCAGCCTGAAAATGTATGAAACGTGGTACCCGGAGGAGAGAAGATTGTAGGTCGGTGCCTACATACTAGTATATTAGCGAGTACAAGAGCTAACGGGGTGGCAGCTCCCTTTCAGTAGCAGTTGAAAACATTGGAGCATTGTAGCAGGTAGCACCCTGCGTACTATTAAATGGATCAGCTAGTACAAGAACTATGGGGGTTGTAGCTCCCTTCCAGGAGAATCTGGAGAACGAAAGAAGGTTGTAGCCTTTTGCAGGTAGAAGCCTGTGTACTGGTATAAGTCTACACAAGTACAGAACTATTGTAAAAGGTATTTCTTATTAAAGAAGACTGAGATGACTTGCAGCAAGTGGTTTTCACCCACATTGGGTTTCCACCTTACATCATGGTGTTCATGTGTGCTTCTTGTGTGTGATGATCTGTTCTATTTTACTGCTCCGGTCTACTGCTCATATGGTAAATAATGTTCTGATGCACTCATTAGAGATCAACTAGCTGAATCATATGTTTACTGGATATATACTTGTTGCATCACATATGAATCTTAATATGGAAAGTAAAAAGTTATATTGATCTGATAACACTGATTCACCCCCCCTCTCAGTATTATTTCCAACAGGGGGCAGTCCTACTGTTCCATCAAGATAGGAGGAAAATCCTCCCACTCTCGTAACTCAAGGGGTTAGTTCTCCCACTTCTATGGTACCCCCTCCAAGTAGTCTAGTCACTTCCATTGATTGGAATTGACTAGAAGGATTCTATCTTCCTTCTTACGTTCCTTTCCATATCATAGTACAAGTTTGTAATATGATTGTATCTGGCACTATTATAGATGAAGGTGCATCAGTGAGCATCCTTTCCTCAACTGCTTGGAAAGCACTTGGTTCACCACCACTTGTGCCTGTTACCCAGAATCTGTTGGCTTTTAACAGAGGAACTAGTCGACCATTAGGGATCCTCCCTCAGTTACCTATTACTTTGGGAGGAAAAATCGTTTATCTGAACGTGATGGTAGTCCCAGGCCCATTAGATTACAATTTACTTCTAGGGCACGACTATGTTTATGACATGGGAGCTATTGTTTCAACACTCTTTCGAGTGATTTGTTTCCCACATGAAGGCAGAATTGTCACCATTGACCAACTTTTATTTCTTGGTCCAAATATGGCTCCTAATCAACCATCTTCCCTGAATGGTCCTTTTGTACCAATGGTATCATACCCGCCATGGGTTAATTATGTGGCAACCTGTTCCATACCTACATCAACTGACGATCAATTCACTGATGTTGTACATCATGTACTAGGGGCATTGGAACCAAATATCTCCTTCATGACCTCTTATGAGTTGTGATCCAAGTTCCATGAGGATAGTTATTTTTGTTGTGTCAACCTCATTAAAAAATGAAACAAGGAGTATGATGACAATTCCTGGTCTTGTTTCAACCTCGTTAAAAAATAAAACCAAGGAATATGAGGATTATTCTTTTACTGTGTCAACCTTGTTAAAAAATGAAACAAGCCAATGAGGATAGTTCCCGGTCTTTTGTCAAGGTGGTTAAAAAAGGAAACAAGGAATATGAGCATAGTTCCTTGTCTTGTGTCAATCTCATTAAAAAATGAAACAAGGAATCTAATCAAAGTTCCTTGTCTTGTGTCAAGCTCATTAAAAAATGAAACAAGGTCCCAACTTCCAAGTCGAGTCTTTGATTAGATCTTGTAAAATCCCAGTCTAGTATTTCAGTTGATCTCATATATGAACCTTCATTGCATCCACCTGATAGCCACGAGTAGTCTACTTAGGTGAATGTAATGAAGCTTGGGGGGCATGCACCTAATGGTAAAGTTAAGTTTCCCTGTAGATTATGTGAATGGAATCACCCCATTCACCTTTGTCCCTATCTAGAAAAAGCAAAAAAAGTGTTGGATAACTGTCCTGCTTCACCACAGTGACTTCCATCTGGTTACAAGAGATTCTCCTTTTCATCATGCTGGGGGCATGTAAACTAATATCAAGCATAGTTCTTCATTTCAGGCTTGTGTAAAAATGAAACTGAATCCAAGCATAGTTTTTCAGTTCAAGCTTGTGTAAAAATGAAATTGAATCCAAGCATAGTTCTTTGTTACAAGCTTGTGTAAAAATGAAACTGAATTCAAGCATAGTTCTTCATTTCAAGCTTGTCTAAACATGAAACTGAACCCAAGCATAGTTACCTATGGTTCAAGCTTGTGTAAAAATTATCCCATTTTCCATTTGTAACCCTCTTGATTGCCATTCTATTAGCCTCTTTAGTCAGTTGAGCCTTGGATGTTTTCATCCCATCGCCACCATCTCTTTGGCCGATCATACGCTTTCCCTTGGTTGCTTTACCCTTTTTGAGGAACAATTGCAATGAGTGGTCTTATTAGCTAGCCTCTTCACATCAATCAACATGTTTTGAGAAGTTACAACATCACTAGAACCAAATGCTACCCTAGATAGCACTCATTCCTCAAAATAGAGTCTTCTTTAAGCTCTTTTCAGAATCTCTAAATATGAAAAGATTGTCGAGCGCTTGTCCTTTCCAGCTCGTTAACAGATTAGAATTGATATCTCTCTTGTATTATTTTATGCTTTTTCAGACTTGAGAGATTAAATTATGAAAAAGAACTTGTGGAGTTTCCTTGTTGTCCCTTTTCAAACTCCCTAAACATGAAAAAGGTCGAGTTATCTTTGTCGTTAAACTCATTAAAAACATCAAATAGTGACAAACTTGCCCATCTAGACAAGACTGAGTTTCACATTCGTTAGACTCATTAAAGCATCAAATAGCGATGGATTCACCAGAAGGGTGAAATTATACAACAAGCATATGTTATCCTCCTCAAGCTTGATAAAAAATAAATATAAACTAGTCAGCAATGACTAGGGAAATGGAAAAAGCTAAGAAAACTTTATGGTAACAAGTCGCTCTTGAACATGACACTTTCACCTCATCACTGTGACTATGTGGGTTGGGTCATTTAGCTTGATGGTTATCACACCATTGGTCTATGATACCATCCATTACATTGTTTTGGGTCAATGCTACTAATTCATCTTAGTGTCGTCGACATGTTCAAGAGAAGTCATTCAGTTAAAACATCATCCTTTGCAATACTGTAAACCTTCGTTTTCATGACTTCCATTCCTAAACCTTGTGTTGTCAGTCGATTTTTCATCTCCAAAATCATTTACCTCGTTTCGTGTCATTGATGTGGGATACATCAATGCCCTCATCTGATGAGTCACTTCTTGTCGACATCAACACATTATCCAAGAAGTTGACTTAGAAACACCCCTTCAGTACCTTGAGGCTTGCATACATCAAGGGCAGGTTTCTCGCTTCCGGCGATAGGTTGACATTACTGGCCTTAGATCGAAAGACTTTGTATGGTGTTCGACATCAAATCATTTATTTACACCATGTGAAATGTATTGTAGTACCTTGAGGGTCATTATCATTATTGGTGATTCCTCTCGCATCTATTAACGGCTTACATCATTGGTTGGTAATTAGACGATGTCTTTCCATGTTCGACTTTAGATCATCTATTCACATGGTTAGACTTGTACTTGAGTGAAATATTGAATGAGAATGAATACCTCGGATCTAGTTTCATCCATCTGGGTTGCGATATATTCAGGAGTACTAAATCAAATGTACAATGGCCTTACATTCATGGTCATCCATTCATGGGTCTATATCTGTATACGACTATATTTGTACATGTAATGAAAGTTTACAAGATGAGCATAGGGATGACTTCTCTCATCAAGTTCATGATTAAAAATCAAATTATCATGATACACGTATTGTAATTGATGCAGGTCACCTTTCGCTTCGAAACCTCCTCTCAACATGATAAAACATTTCACTCGACATACATATTTATGACTCCATGCTTTAGGTGGCAACTGTTACAGATCCATTTGGGTACATCAACCCCAACTTATAGAGCAGTATTATTAGGGCCCATAAAACCCTAATTCAGTTGTTACATGCCCTAAAGAAGTCAATCATCAGAATGCCTATCTTCCTAAGAAGTTTCATGACCAAAATCATCCAGAAACTGCCTCTAAGAAGATCAGTGCAGGTAGGCCTTCATTAGGGTGCGCTACAATGCAAACCATACATTGATAGGGTGCTATGTAGCACACTTGGTCACTCTTTGGCCTGCACTAGCTGAATTTGAGTGAATTTCCATGAGGGTTTGAAATATTCCTTATCCATTGGATTCCTCTAGAAGTTTCTCAAGGTTATCTACTCCTTTGAGCTCATATTTTGATGAGGAAGGGAGTTAAGGAGCATCAATCCCTTATCCCTTCCTCCATGGAACTAAATTCTATGTTTGGGAGGGCATTCATTACCACCATTTATGGCATAAATTCCTTCATTCACCTATAAAAATACCACTCATCTAAGTGATCAGGGGCTGGAAAATCATTGAATTATTGGGAGATGTTGTTAGTATGAGACTTGAGTTGGTTTCAAGTATTGTAATGATGTCAAAATGTCTTGATTGTTATGAGGAGAGGATGGGATTGAACTGGAGGAGTGATACTGAATCAAGCAAACTGGGTTGTAACTCTTCCTTTTACTAATAAAGTGTTCAAATATTTCCCCATATGTTTGTATTGTTCATTTATGCTTTCATATGTGTATTATGAACTTGATTCCATTCTATGTTTAATCAATAGATCATTATCATATGCTTTTATCGGTTTTTGTCTTCTCGCTGTGTGCTGGTAATTTTCAAGCAGATTAAGTATGGAAAGCAGCGACAGAGTTGGTCAAGGGAGATAAGGAGTAAGAAAAAGCTACAGGTAGGATTCTTTACTATCTTATTTAATCTATTGGTTATAGAAAATGTAGAGAATGCTTTGCACTGTTGTTCTAGACTTAGCTACTAGGCTAGGGGTTTAAGCATTTATTCGTAGACACTAAAACTTCCAAAAATAGAGAGGTAAAAATTATCTTTACTTTTCTACTCCTCTACCTGTGCAATATGACCACCTTGTACTTGATCACAATTTGAACTGGCAACTTAAAAATCAAGAGAGTCTAAAGAACTATTTGGTGGATCAGATTGATCAAGCAGATCAAGGTATAAAGAGTCATGGAAATGAGATACAATATTGAGGTTAATAGTGGTAATATCGTCTTGAGGAATTGAAGGATTCATCTTCGCCCTAGGCTTCATGAACCATTCCAAGGTTTCCTCCATTGGATCTAAATCATGGGAAGTGGCCGAAGGTTGAAGAGACAGATTATCAATCTGGTTTTCATTTTATCTAATTTGAATAGGTTCAAAACAAGGAACATAACGGGGATGAGGAAAAGGAATGAAAGGAATAGTAGGTTCCTTCTCTCAAGTTAGCGGTGTCTCATGTATTTGGAAAGTTGGGAGAGAAGAATCAACAATGGGTTCAAACTCATCATGTAAAGAGATATGAACTAAATGCTCAAACTTTTGTTTAAATAAATCCCAGTCTGTATCTTCTTCACTAAATTCATAAAAAAGGTGAAGGAATCAATTAGAAAAATCCATAATTGATTCACTAGGGTTCATTCTTATTTAATTAATCATTTTAAGAACATCTCGGTAATCATACCTATGAAAGGCTTGATGAAGCTCCTTGAGGAATTGATCAAATGGATGGATGGAAGAATATGGTAGGGTATGACACCACTGAGTAAATCAACCTTCAAGTGTGAGGAAGAAAATAACACAAACCACATATTGACAATTGATTTCATAAAATTCACAAAAATAGAGAAAATTAGAGATGTGCTTGACTATGGATATTTCACCCTCACCATCAAACTTGAGTTGAGACAAGTTATAAAGATACTCAACAGGAATTAAAATTTTACCATCGGATTTATTAGCGAAACGCCAAGGGAGTATGATTTGGGAATGAGCCATTAAGATAAGAGATTCAAAATAGACTCAACGGGCACATAATGTCATCTATCCCTCCTAGCGCCAATTGTTGATGGTGCTAGAAATATTTCAATCAAGGGGTCCTCCCCAATGTGAAGTCCCACTTAGACCTCACACTCTTTGGAGTGGGAGCCCCATCTGGAGTGTCGGTCCAACCACCATAAATTAAGGGTTTTCCTCAGCTACAATGAATAACATAAAATAGTATGAACATAACCTTTGAAATCAGCAAGAAAGTTGACATTGTGGAACACCAATTGCGAAGTGTAAAATGAGACTTTCATGAGGGGAGAGAGGGGAGTGAGTCTTTGTAAGGAAGTAAGAGTACTAACTTAATAGAAACAAATGAGGGAATGGAAAGTTTTTTTGGTTATCTAGCAAAGTAGTTCACATAGACACAACAATTATTAAATAAAATACAACACACATTCAACAAGATAAGCACCAAAGCAACCAAAATAGTTTAATTTCCTTAGTACATGTGAACAAAACACATACTGCAAACATACAAAGAATAGTCTCACTAAATTCATGATATGTGCATGAAAATGTGCTATCTCATCGAGCTTCTAATTATTAGGTGAAAGATCCCAATACACAGTTACAATGGTGAGCCACTATCTCCAGTAGAGGAACATTAAGTCACTTATAGCTTCTCCAAAGAATGATCTTCTCTCCTATGCTAATCTAGAGAAGCCAAGGCTATTTATCTAAAGGCTAAGCCTCCAAAAGAAATTTTCTCAAGTTATGAATGTGTATTTATAACAAGAGGAATGACCTTTCATATCCCCATGACTTTTGAGCTTCCCTCATGACTCTTCGACTTCTAATGTGACTTTTGGACTTCTATATGACTTTTGGACTTTTCCTAAAGAATGTTTTGTCCATATATGACTATGTGACTTTTTATATTCCACATATGACTCTTGGACTTTCCCACACTACATTTTGTCCTTTCTTTTGATAATTACATGATTACATCCACAAATGATGTGGCAATAAACATGGAAACACATGACGTTTGCGATGACACTTGCATAAGTCACAACTTGACAGTGATGACATGGACTTCATGATGAGGTGGGAATGCTAAGTTTTTCCTCTTGCTTCTTTCTTTGTATCATCATGGTATATTCTACATGTTCTTCCTCTTTCTCCTCCAAAAGGCTTTAAGATATGGAGTCTTTTATGTGATCTTGATCTTCCAACTTCTATCACAATCTAATGTCCCTTCATCTTCTTATTCAATGATTAACTTTTTTTTACAACTTCATGTGTCTTCTAGCATAGTATCCTTCTCCTTCTCTTCAATCGTAATCCTGACATGTTAAGATATAATATCTACAATTGGAGGTAACTCATGAAAAGATGATGTCAAGCCAAAAAACTCCTAGTCTATCTTACTTCATGAAAAAAATTGATTCAACTAAAATTGAATATTAGATTGAGAGAAAAGCTCATGGATTGTGCAGTGCATGGTTCCAGAGGCCAAGAGTGAGATGTTAAGGCCTGTGACTTCAAAATGCACAAAATTGGAGGCTTGGCCAAAAATATTGCATCGTTGAAGGTCATAGTGAGGAAGGATTCCCCACTATGACTACGCAATGTGCAGTTTAAGGAGTCAAGAAGGAAGAATGTAGACTGGGATTACACAATGCACCGAAGGAGATTGGCAGGGAGGCTTGATTGTGTAGTTATAGAGTTTAGGGGGAAAGGATTGAGCACTATGATTGCACAATGCACAGTCCTTGGAGGTAATGGTTGTGTATTGCATAGTCCCAAAAGGCAAGGATGCATGTCTAGAGCTTACAACTGTGCAATGCGTATTTTAGAGGCGCTAAGAGGGCACAAGTAAGTTGGGCAGAAAATCTTCTGCAATTTGACTGAGTGTTGGACCAGTGAGGCAAAGGTGAAACTAAGGTAGGACTTGAACATGATCTCACACATAAAAATTGATGAAACAAAATTAAACACTCAACACTTATAGTCAACTTGATCCACTTAATGTGATGACAAAACAACATCCTCCTCCAAGTGTGTTACTTAGAATAGACTTTGTAACGACAATGGCGACACTAGTACAACAATGCATAGAACTTGGGGAATATGTCTAATGCATGTAATTATGATAGATAGAACATAGTACTGTAGAAGAATGCATCATAACTTCGTTTCAAAATGTACAAATTACTCCCTTTGACTAACGGCAACACTTCCCTAACCACATGGTGACACTTGTGAAAGTAAGAGAAAAGTGCAAATTACACTTGCAATGGCTTAAATAAAATGAAAGAAACACATGAAAAAACAAATATAACTTGAAAATGGCAGTTGTTAGAGAGAAAGCATGAAAAAATGACATTCACGTATGTGAAATTAACACTTGCGAATACAAAGGTGCGCTTAAGCGACAATTGAGAAAACTCACTGAAATAGAAGTACAATCGTAATCAAAGTGATGGAGACTATTAATGGAGAGTGTGCACTAACTTTTGACATGTGTTTCATAGTATGTTATGCTTATTTATTGTGTAGTCATTGTTATTAGTGATTGCACAAGCCTTACCTTTCATGGCTTCGTGGTGCCTATGTAAGCTTGCATAGAAAGATGTGTGTTTCTGAATTCATCGAAGACCGACTATGTGTGAGAAATTGACTTCGAAACTTAAAATCTGAGGGGACATCAACCAACCATGAAGAAAATATGAATGATCAAGGAACAACATATTGTAGGGTCATAAGTAGGCTCCAAAATTCAAGTGTAATTAAAATACCATTTCACATGGTGTTATTCATGCGAAAAGGTTTTCTCTCCATTTTATCCATTTTTTGGTGGTGGCTAAAACCACCCCAGCTAATCTCCAATCCTTTTACCTACAACAAGACCTGGATATCCAATCTATTCATATTAGCGTATCCAAGTTATTATCGAGGGATTATTTGAAATGGTCATTTGACCATCATTGATTGGTTTTGTTATTTTTGTGGGGCTCCTAAAAACCCATATGGCACATATAACTTACAGCCTTGGTCTTGCAATTGACTAGGCACTCCTCCCGAGCATGGCTCCTAGTCCAATGACATTGGGTAAGCTAAATATCAATGGCTTGATTACATTATGGTCACAAATAAAACTGGAGACCTAGCCAAGATTGGTGTCCACTCAGCTCTTTTGAGTGGGCTCAGTAGTGATATTGGGTGCAAAAAGAGGCTTCAACCAACTATCCCTTTAGAGCCTAAGAATATTTGATTGGCCCAAGGATCAACGATCATGATTTAGCGTTGAAGATCAATGGCTTATGTTGAGTGCAAGGTGGGGTATACCCCTTACATTAGTAGAGGGGGTGTACGCACTCATAGTTCCTCCTTTGAGTTTCATCTTAAGAACCAATGGTAGGGATCTCTACTTCTCTTAGTAGAGATATATGGTTAGTATGGGGTACCCTCATGATTTAAGCAAAGAAAGAAGGGGTTGGGGGGTGGTATCCACTCTGCCTCTATCGTTTATTTAATCGATGGATCTCGTACTTTGCTTGTGAATGAGGTTTTTCTTTCTCATTTGTTTCGTAGCACTGACATACTTTTGACGTATTTCCAACTTCCCTCAAGTAACTCCTCTCACCAGTTTCCTAGATGCCTATTCATATTTATTAGCACTGTTAACGCTATAGGAAAATCATAGAGAAACATACAAACCCACCATGGGCCACAAATTTTGCATGTTTTATTATATCCAATGAAACCTAATGCATAACTTCTTAAAGGATCTTACTGAGATTGAGATTTTCAACTTGAATAGTGGGTGGAACCTCTTGCTATAACGTTAATCAATATTTTCAAATTTATTCTATGGTTGTCACAATAGGTCGAATAGATGGTATTCCTTTGAACCCTCCTATAAGTTTCTCATTCATGTGGAACCTTCCTATCTCCATGCTGAGCATTTCACTATCCCCTACATCTATTCTTGATAAAAATTTAGACAAATATGGAAGAAACCATGTCACACACAAGATGTATATGAAAAAACATGAGTTTATAACTCATTCTAATAATGAAAAAAAAAATTATTTACACAAAGGATTTATATGGTCTCTCTGCGGAAGTTATCTTGGCCTCACCAACACTTGAGCTCTATCTCTCAAGTTGTAATAATTCTCATTAGGAGGCTTGTCCCCTAGCCTACTATACAAAGGAATATATCTAACTGTTGGATAGAATTGTAACACCCCCTCCCCATATTTACCCGCTTTTACAAGCCCTTTGGGTAACTGTGAAGTGAAGTGCCACTAAGACATGACTTGAAATTCTAGCTCCAGGTAAGTAAGCGAGGCCTACAACTGAGACTTAGTGGCCACAAATTAACCTCCGACCGGGCTTATAGGACACTCATAAGCCAAAGAACCATCCCAAGTGACCAAACCTTGAGCTAGATTTATTTTTCATTGATGTGGGCCCATAATCGCATGCAACAGACTGCAAGAGTGTGATTATAACCCTCCAACCACCTGCACAAGCTTCCTTCCCTAGAACTATAGCCCAAATTTTCCATTTCATAGGGTGTTGTCTTGAGATCTGAGCCACCTTCCTAGGCCAGCCTCTAAACCACTGCTTAGAAATGCATATAACTTCTCAGAATGATAAATAACATATTGACCATGATTTTCAAGCCCTAGAATTTTCATATATAATCCATATATTTCCCTATGATTATTCACATTTTTATCTAATTTCTATCAATATTATTATCGCTTTGCAAAATTATTGGGCTAATTATCTTAAATTGAAGCATGGTGAGGTAATTTGTTATTATTTGATGAATTTCCTTTGTTTGAATTATTTAAGAGAATTAATATGGGATTTTCACTAATGATGGTCAATGTGATGGTTTATTCCTATGATAGAGGAAGAGTTCTCATTCATCTAGCTCAATTTATGTCCATACAACACTATTCCTACACCCTTGAAGGTTCCCACACTAAGAAAAGATTTTTCATGTTGTCTTTGACATTTTGCACATATTTGGAATGTCAAGCTTATTAGGAAAACATATGGAGTTGAAAATAAACAATTGGTCAATCAACTTCTATATGAAATACATTTCTTCCTGCACCAGTCTACCTCCACTAAAGAGCAATCAATTTGGTGTTTTGATAGATCGACACACTTTCAAGAAAACCAAAGAATGTTTTCATACAAAATAATATTTTAAGATCTCCACATGATTTGCAATGAACCTAGGTCACACGTGCGGGTTTATAGAAGCAAAATCAACAAATTTGCTTAAAATTTGCATAGTTTTGAAACTGCCAACTTTCACCTTGATTTTCATGCAGATGGAGGTGAATCTCCAAATTATGGCTAAATCAGTTTTTTCCCAGTATACCAAATTATATAAAACGCAAACCATTTCAAAATATTCACATTTTTATAAGAGATACACGAGATTCTTTGAGGCGTTTTTGTAAAAAAAAAATCATTTTTTCTAGAATTGTAAAATTATACCCAAAATTGCAAAAACATGGAAATTTGTATCAGATCTATGTCTCTTTGATTAGATATTGGCTTTACTAGAATCCCATTGATGCAAAATAGTTATGATTCCATTTTTCACATTTGTGTAGTGGATTGACTGATCTGAAGGCAAATTTGTATTGTGAAAAGCATAAAGAAAACAAAGTTATCTAAGAAGACAACAAGCCATTCTTGGTACTTTCATGTTGTTGGAGTAAAATCTAGGGGGTTCTACCCCCTTCCCTCTCATATCTCTGGAGCTAGACCACCAAGCATCAAATGTATTGAACTAAGATTTGATTAATAAATAAGAATCAATGCTAGGTTCCCTTTCCATTCTTGTTTAGTTCTATTAATAATCTGCATTACTCTGTAGTCTAACTTTTCTTTAAACAAGGGAAAGAGTTGTTTTGTTAGGGCCAATCAACCCATCTCTTTACCCCTGTATTAGTTAACATTGTGTGGCTTGTTCTTTTTGGAAATATGATATTGTGGTGTATACTTATCAATTGAGTTATGTATGTTTGTTTAGCTTGCATCATATGATTTTATTTGTTTTCAAGAACTCCATTCTTTTGAAAAATATAAATGGTGTGAGGATTGGAGTCTTTATAGCCCATAATTGGGAAGAAGTTACTATATTTAAGATATTTTGTTTTATGATAATTTGGTTACATTGTGCATTGATTTATCTTTGAAATCTTTCATGTTTTCTTTAAAGATTTGGTTACAGTGACTTTTTTTAACTTAGGATTTCTTCCTTTGTGCTTGGGAGATCTGAGTTTAAGAAACCATTGAGAAAAAACTAGGCTCTATTTGCTTGAGACTTTATTCTATATTTTCATATGCTGGGTTTCTCAAGATCTTCCCTGAATGGCTCTTATTTTTGTATGTGGCTTTTTGAATTTGTAGATTTCTTATGAAAAATCATTTTTCTTGGGCACTAGTGACTTTTGTTCAAAGGCTTTAATGAATATAATATTCACCTTTAATAGGAATTTCCTATGAAACTTTTGGTTTGTTTTGGAAATTAAACAATGAGGATATCTTGTTTCTTTATACATATTTTGTGATTCAAAACATAAATGAAGAAATATTAAAGTCCCTAAACTTTAAGTTCTGCAACGATACAAGTCCTATTCAATACCGCAATATATAAGCAAGTGGTTTGAACATTTGAAATATTTTTACCTAAAGCTTGCCTATTGTTATGTATTTGTTTACATGACAAATCCATATTAAGGAAAGGTGCTTGCACAACCTGGTGATTGAAGATTAGTTTGATAAATCTCTTTCAAACACAGTGTGACTAGACTGTGAATGAGTTGATCTCATATTGTGATCTCAATTTAGTGGGTACATTTGTGCGACCAATTGCTATGATGTTTTAAGAAAAATAGTGAGAAAAGGGTTTGTTAAGAGTCGATTCACTTGGTCATTATTGTTTTAAGACTTGATCGGTATCTTTGTTAGTTATATATTTTCTCTTATTGGTCACAATCATTATGTGATGTGTGTTTATTTTCTCCTACATATTATTCTTCCTTTAGACACAGTTTTAGATATTTGACTTGGATATTTCTTGAGTTGAAAGATTGGACATAATGAAGTCATTTGGTTATGTGAATCGTATGATTTATTTTCATACTTGGAATGTGAAATTTTGAGTGTAGAAATAGTTAAGGTGAGTAGTTTACAAATGAACAACGTGAGAGGTGCAGGAATTGGAATAATGAGAGAGTAAGAATTAAGATAGTACAGGAATGTTTTGATGACTTGTGTGGCTCCTTTAAGCACTCTCGTGGGATTTTTGGATTGAAACTTCTATTCTTTGAAAATTTTATATTATTAATTTAGTATTCAATATCACTTTGTTTGATTAGTCAATGAATGAAGTGGCTAGTTTCTAGATGGATCAAGTTATTTTTCTTTTAATGAAATTGTCAAATCTAGTGTAGGAATTGAATTGAGAATTTATGCACTATTTTCTAGAACTCAAAAGGTTGTTAATGACTTTGTAGGATTAGTATTTATGGTTTCACTTTTACTAAATGCTTTTGATTGTAGGATTAGAGTGGATAATGATTTTTGTTTGTAGGACAAATTAGGGTTTTTTTTTGGAGGTTCCCAAAGTGCTTCTTTGGCATTTACAGTGTTGCACCTCAAAATCCACAGACCCCAGATTGAGATTAAATGTTGGTCCATTAATATACCATATACTACACCCAAAAATTCTATTCATACAACACCTGACCAATAACTTGACCTAACCAAACCTAACCATGACATGCATTTCGAAAAACATATGGTGAACATGTAAACCACAAGTCATGAATGCATACATGATCATAGGATTCTAAAACTTGTATGGAAATCACAAAGAAGCTCTAATTTTGTATCATAATAGATTCAATAACACTTTTTAGCGCATTTATTCATTAACCATCAAATACTTATTGAATCCTGAACAAGTCATAACTATAGCACATTACATATCCATGTTTATAACCAACATATAACCAGATTATTAGGCATGAAACAACAACCATGAAATCATCATAATAATAAGTACAAGTGATCATAGAATACAATATGAGAATAATTGTTATTAACTGATGCAAAATCCAACCAAGATAGGGAATTCCACGTACCACTCGACCATAAATTTGATTGAACCAAATATTTCTTTTAGCCAATCACCCCCATATCATACTCCAAGCATGAATGTGGGATCTTAAGACATAAAAAACCAAGGCTTCCTGTAGATTAAACCACCTCCACCCACAGACTATCATCATCTTGCCAAAATCGGTCAAGAGATGACAAAGCCCCAAATAAGCTTGGATTCCTCAATGTTTCTTCACCAATACCTTGAGGAATTTTCCTATCTCCACCCACCTATCGAGGGATTCCTGAAGATTAAAACAAATATACCCCCAACCCTTGGGAATTTTCTTTAGACCACCTCAGCCAACTCTAAATCCTTCCAGCAATCCACAACTCAACCAGAAAAGGATCCCATCACACCATGGCTATCTAGGAAATGGAAAGGAAAGGATAAAACCACTTTAAAACCAAGAAAAAACCATATCAATGACAACAAATGAACCAAACAAACAAATGCATGTATCATGCATTCACACCTCAGCTAGGAAATAACACATGCTACTTGTTACCTACAAAATCTTCCTGCTGAAGCTATTTGATCCAAACTTCCTTGTTTTCCTTGCAATTCCTTTTCTTTCCTCGTCCTTCCTTTTCTTTCCTTTCTCCAATGCTAGAGTGCTCCAAGAGTCTAAGTGTGCTAGTGTATGACAGAATAGAGGCAACTCCAGTATGGTACTGACCAAAGATATAACTGACAAAAAACTGTGAATTAATCCTTAGAAGCATTTTTATCATTGAGGCCTTTATTTTCTTCATTTTCCTCTATTTTTCCTTTAATTTCCCTCTCATGCAAACCTGTGACGTTTCATCTTCCTCTTCTCCTATTTGCCTTTATTTTCATAAATAAATTCCAATTAATGCCTCTTTGTCCTTTCCAATGCATTTTCCGATACCTTTTCCAATTTCCTTAGCCATAATAAACTGAAGTGACACCCACTAGGATGTTTTTCTCAACACTCAACTTGGAATACATGTCCCGTGACCATGGTCTTATTATTTTTCTTTTATTATCCTTTACTACATGAAATTTTAACCTGGGGTTGTTACAAACACCTCCCCCTTAGGGGAAAACCGTCCTAATTGTTTTATGAAACTTATGATGAGCAAAACCATTGAAAACCAAAACATACTGCCCATGGAGATTTATAACTTAGCTTGATACAATATTTACAATGAACAACCTGTTGAAAAGAAAAACTAGCATGACAAGCATGACAATATGACAATCATATCCCATATTGGATCTTTATAACATAGCTCATTGTGTTATTTACAATAGAAACCATACATAGATATGTACATATAGAAAAAATCATTTTCCTCAACTAGAAAATAATGGATACATATCTGACATCTGATCAAACATCTCCCTTGTAGCTTCATCAGGCCCAAAGTGCTTCCACTGCACTTTAACTTGCTTGATTTCTCTGTTCCAAAGCATGAGTTGTTTCTGCTAGAATATGAACTGAGGCTTCGGTTAGAATTCTCCTTTGGGATCCACCTACAATATATAATAGTCAATCACATGGTCAACATCCTTCATATATCTCTTAAGAAATGAAAAATGGAAAAATTCATGGAATTTCACTATCAGAGGCAGTGCGAGTTTGTAGGCCACGGGTCAAATCCTCTCAAGGATCTTGCAAGGCCCACAATACCAAGGGGATAACTTGGAACATGATCCAATCCTCAAGGAGCTCTTCTTGGGCTTGATGCACAAGTACACATGCTCCCCAACCTAAAACTCCTTAAATTCCTTGTGTTTATTTGAATAACTCTTGTAACGTCACCTCCTCCCACATCTACCCACTTTTACTGGCTTACCTAGGGTAAGCATGAGATGAAAAGTTACTATGATATGACTCAACCTCCTAAATGACCTTAAGAAAATGGAGTTGACACAACTAGACCTTACTAACTTCCCTTAGGTGCCATGGGACCTCCAGGGGTAACCCAACTCCTCCAGGTGTCCAACTCCAGAGAAAAATCAACTTTTAATTAACCTAGAGACCCATCCGCTCCCTTTCCAAGGCCTCCATGTGACTATGGGCTCCCAATCACTCCCATAGGTCTGCATCAGTGTGTTTGTGGACTTTTTCTACCTGTGTTGTGCCAACACCTGTGAAAATTAAGTGTATTTTATAGGGATGGGGCTTAGCCTCTGCCTAGAGAGCTATGAAACTTCCAGAACTCATAAAATACATGAACACAATTCTTGCAAACAAAACTAGAACCAAGGCTTGACTTGACCATCCCCAACTGGGACTGACATTTTGTCAAACACTTGGTAGATATGCCACCTAAAGGTCATGAATGCAAGTCTAAACATAAGGGACTGAAGACTTAACTAAGGTTTACCAAGAAGGGTCTCTACCTTCTCACATTAGCTGTCATAACATCAATTAGGTCTTGTATTCATTATTTATTCAATTATGAGTAAAAACATGAATAGAGCTATGACTGAGATCTGTCATATAACCATGCTTATAGCCAGCATATAAACAAATAAATAAACATAACATAATAACCATTAAAGCCACATAATAACCCGTACATTTCCTTACCAAAATCCAGAGAAACATATCTTTTATTAACCATAGGAAATTACCAACCAAGTTCGGTGCTTCCACGTTCCACCCGACCATAGATTAGTTAAACCAGATCTTTCTTTCAGCTAATAATGCTCGAGTCATATTCCAAGCATGAATGTGGGATCTCATGGGATAAACCAATGCAAAGACAACCAAGGGAATCCAAAGGCTAAACCTCCTCCACCCTCTCCATACCATGATCACACCTAAACTAGTGTCAAGATCATAAAACCAAACTGAGATTTGATGCCTCAAAATTTCTTTACCATCCTTAAGGAATTTTCCTTTCCCCACCCTTAGGCTTTACCATGTATCCCACCATTACCGATAAAGAGATTCCTAGAACTTTGGGAAGTCTCATGCTTTCCCTTAAAGGTCATATTATTCACTTTTCTGGTTCTTGGTTTACAAGCTACTACAAATATAGGAATACAATGTGTTTCTATTTTTGGGGATTCTGAATTGATTGTGAAACAAGTCAAGGATCAATGCCGAACTAAAAATTCGTGGCTTAGAGCCTACAGAAATGAAGTGTGTGATTTAATAGATAATTTCCTTCCTACTTTTAACATACATTTCCTGCTAAGGGGAGGGAACATATTATGTCTCACTTGTAGTGGTAGCTAGTACTTTCAAACGTCCATTAAATGCCAAACTAAGATATGAAGTTGAGATTAGAAATATGCCTTCTATTCCAAATAATATAAAATACTAGTAGGTCTTTGAGGACGAAGAATAGATTAAAATATTTTTGGAGATGGTTCGGGAGTTTTCAAACTTATAGATTGATCAATAAGATGAATTAGGAGAGCTTCTAGAAGAAGAATCAAATAATGAGCTACCTTTGAAAGATTCTGTGGGAGGTCAGAAGATAGTGCAATTGATTAATAATGTGATTCCTAAAGGTTTGTTACCCCTGGAAATATTTTTTAATGCAAATGATGTTATTGTAAATGCAAGCAAATCAATTTGGGAAGAGGACATTGAATATTGCAACCTTGGAACAGAGAAACAAGAAAAGTTGGTGAAGCTAGCAAAGGGCATTCTAGAAGAGTATAAACAGAGGTGTGTTGATATTTTTAAAAGATATGTTGATTTGTTTGCATGGCATTACGAGGACCTTAAAACTTATGATACCAATATTATTCAGCACAAAATTCCTTTAAAACCAAGAGTGAAGCCATATATGTAGAAATTGAGGCAAATAAACCCTTTATTGTTGCCATCAATTGAGAAGGAAGTCAAGAAATTATTAGAAGCAAAGATAATTGTGCCTCTCAGGTATTCATATTAGGTGGCTCCTTTAGTACCTGTGATGAAGAAAAATGCGGAAATTTCGATTATTTATATTATTTTGAAATTGAAATAGAGCCTCACTAAAATACAATTATCCCCTTCCGAAGATGAATCACATTCTGCAGAGAGTAACACAGTCTTCTAGATTATCTATGATTGAAGGGTTTTCAGGTTATAATAAGATTTCAGTGCAACCAGGAGATCAAAATAAAACAACATTCACAACCCCATGGGGAACCTTCATGTATGAAAAAATTCCATTTGGATTAATGAATGTTGGTGCTACTTTTCAGAGAGCTACGGATATAGCTTTCATAGGAGAAAAGGAAAAGTTTGTGGTAATTTATCTAGATTATATTATAGTTTTCTCTAGATTTGATGAGGAGCATTTGAAATATCTTCAAAAAACTTTTGAGAAGTGTAGAAAGTATGGCTTATCATTAAACCCCCCAAAATATCATTTTGTCTTGAATGAAGGAGAATTACTTGCGCATATTGTATTAAAAGAGGGAGTAAAAATTGATCCTAAATGAGTTGAAGAAATTAAAAATATACCTTTGCCAAGGACAAAAAGGAAATCCAAAGTTTTTTGGGAAAAATAAATTTCCTTAGAATATTCATCTCAAATTATGCAGAGATTATGAAGGAAAAAACAGATATGTTAAAAAGAGATGCAGAACTTAAATGGACCACAACTACTAAACAATCTTTTGCAAGAATCAAGGAGGATTTCAGAGAAGCTCGAGTACTGGTGAGTCCTCATTATAAGAAACATTTTCAAATGTTTTCATTTTCTGTCCTTTTATTGTTGTTGCAGTGCTTTTGTAGAGAAATCAAGATAAGAAAGAACAACTTGTAGCATTTTTTTAGCAAGGTGCTAAGGGATGCTAAATTGAAGTATACAATTTTAGAAAAACATGCTTATGCTTTGGTTAAAGCATTGAAAGCCTTTAGAATTATGTTCCACAATATCATATCACTGCATGTGTTCCTATTGTTGCTATCAAAGATGTGTTAACTCAGAGTGATAGTGATGGAAAAAGAGGAAAGTGGATAGCAAAGATTCAAGAGTATGATATGGAAATTAAACTAAAAAAATTGTTAAAGGGACAAGGAATATAAAATATACTGACATAAGAAAATTTCCAAACTATGGGAATTAATTTGCTAGCTGAAGTCACTGAATCAATAACTGTAGAAGAAAAAGGGAAGGAGAAATAATTTGATAACATAATTCAATATAAGTACCTTTTTTATGACTAGTATAAAGATATTGTCCATTATCTGTCTTTTATTAGTTTCCCAACTTATTTAGATAGAACGAAGTATAAAGCTCTCAAATTAAAAGCCTAGAAGTATGTAATAACAAATGGCAGATTGTACTAGAAGGATCTTGTTGGTATTTGTTACTCTGTTTAACAGAAGGAGAAACAATAGAAGTTTTTAATGAATACCATGGGTGTTTTTGTGGTGGCCATTATAATTGGAAAATCACAGCACATAAAATTTTGAAAGTTGGTTTCTACTGGCCCTGTTTGTTTTTAGATGTTTACAGGCTAGTGAGAAGTTGTGAAAAGTGCCAAATATTTGTTGAGAAGAAGAAATTGGCACCTTTACCACTAATTTCTATGTTTGTTGAAGAACCATTTAGACAATGGGGTCTTGATTTTATTGGAGAAATAAATCCTCCTTCAAGTGGAAAACACAAATGGATCTTGACAGGTATTGATTATTTTACTAAAAGGGTGGAATCCATTCCAACTAGGAAGGCAAATGATTCAGTGGTAATTAAATTTCTAGAGGAAAACATTTTCACTAGATTTGTCTATCCAAATAAGTTAGTAGCAGACAATGCTCATGTGTTTATATCTGTAAAGATGATTGATTTTTCCCATAAGTACAATGTAATATTTACACATTCTACCACCTATCATCCTCAAGGGAATGGGTTGGAAGAATCCTCAAACAAAACTCTTGTGAGGATACTTAAGAAAACTATTGTAGAAAATAAGAAAAAATGGGACTATCAACTAAAATTTTCCTTATGGGAAAATAGGATGACTACTAAAAGAGCCACTGGAATGTCACCTTTTGAGTTGGTTTATGGAGAAAAAACTTTGTTTCCCAGTCAATTAGTAGAACCAGTTGTTGCACTTATTCAGAAAGCTGAAGAGGAATCTAACGCATTGACTAGAAGGATGAACCAGCTAGTGGAGTTGAATGAAAATAGAGAGAAGGTAATGGAGAATTTACTTAGCTATTAGGAGAAAATGAAACTAATTTTTGACAGAAAGGCTAGAAATATTCTTTTTCAGCCTGGATATTTAGCTCTAAGATGGAATGTAAGAAGAGAAGATAAGGGCAAACAAGAAAAATTTGATCCTTTATGGTTTAGACCATTATGAATAGCAGAAGTCAGAGCTAATGACACTTTAATTTTGGAGAATTTGGATGGTGAACTACTGGAACTGCGTATCAATGGGAAGTATTTAAAACATTATTTGCATAATAAGATCCTTTAATTTTCCATTGTAAATACTAGCTTGTTCATTGTAAATAATCAATGAGTTCTTCATTGTAATGTTCTAAGTTATAACATGAATCCATGCCCGAGGTGAAGGCACTAATCTACAGTTATTAAAGTTTCATTCAGAAGAACTATCCCTAGGTGGAGCCAAATGTTGTAGCTCATTTTTCACTATGTCTTTAAATTGTAGAAAAAGAAAAATATATATTTCAAAAAAAAATCAAAATCAAAACAAACAAAATATTTGGATTTTATTAAAGGTGGATTGATATTATTGTTGAGAATGATGCAGTGGCAGGACCCAGTCATTTATTTTATTTTAAAAATATATATAAACGCGCATGCAGTTAAGTGTTGGGCATCTACACTAGGTGGAGTTAAATGCCATGTCGGGTCCCCACGATGGCCCCAACCCAACATCATAACATGCTTGACTATTATACCATCAGGTGGTTCAGTAAGTAGAGTCAAGGATTATGGTTGACTTGAGATCGAAGATGGATATGAGTTGTAAGATCACCCAGGCGTGGTTCCCCCATTCTAGTGGGTGCCCCCATAGCTCTGTATCAAGTGAGAAAATTCAAAATTTTCAATCTTCCATGTCACCATTACATCCCATGTCATCCCCTCATATCATCATGTCCTATCTTCCACTTCATCCATCTTGTACTCTTCATTTCACATTAATCCCATTTTTCGATCTATTTCTCATTTCCCCATAAACCCTTTTTATTCCCATTCTCCCCTTTTCATCATTTTTAGTTCTCCATATCCATAGCCAGTTGCTATCTAATCTAAAATTAAAAATTATCGTCACTAATCATCACCATTCGCCTGTGGACCAGGTAATTATAAGTCCTCTCCACTTGTTAAATTCTTCCAAATGTTAGAGAAAGTTGTGTTGTTAGCTTCTTCTACCCACATTCCTCTCATGGACACTAAGAGGGATGTTTTTGACCCAATTTTCTCTTTAAATCTAATGGAACTTTGTCAACATATTCTAGTCAATCGAAAGGAGTCCCATGTATAACATGCAATCATAAAATTTGGTCTTTTTGCTAAAATTATTCCCCAAACCTATGTTTTCCTATAATTTATCTACTGGTTAGTTACTACTCTCTATCCTCATAAGTGCTTTGTGTTGAATATATTAGGTGAAAATATTTTTCAAGTGTCTTCCCTCTTAATTCAGCAAGCCCTAGACTTTTCACCTTCAAGTATTTATACCTCATTTGAAGAAGAAACTTTGTTGTCTTCTTTTTGAAACTTATCTGGGAATAATTATGTGCAGATGACTTTCTTCTTAATTCCTACAGGACAACAACTTTCCATGAAACCTACTTAAATTTCTCTTGAAACTTTTGTTGAATATGTAAGACCAATTCTGCAAATAATTGCCAAAGTTATGGGAAGGGAAAATATTATTGTCATTGACCGAGCCATTTTGGGGATGTTTAATTTAATGTTACAACCTAAAATTGTACTTGATATACCTTCCTATTGGGATAAAATGGTTAATTCGCAGCTGTCATATCTTGCTCTTACTGGTTGTGTTAGGTTTCCTTCGTTAGTGACTTATCCTTTCCCGTACACTCATGTGGAGAAATTTATTCTTTTGGGTCTTAATATAATGGATATTCATAAAACGAAGCAGTTAGTGGTGAATTGGACATATACTATAAGAAGTCAAGCCAATTATGAAGGGTTTGTATATTTCACTAGTTCTTTCTTGTCAATTTTTTACTCCATTATAAATACTTCTCCTCCACCTTGCATTTTTTCAAAGGCTTAGTCCCTTCTGCAGCTTAGCAAAGATGTAAAAGTGGGCGATTGGTTTCTGTTTGAAGACTATCCTGAGATTAGATTGTATGGAGTAGAAGTTCCCCCCTGTAAAATTCCCACATTTGTTCCTATGAGGTTGTTTTATTTAGATTTTATCAGACAAAGTTTAAATGTGGACCAGGTTCATTTTGTTTTAGCAAATAAGGGGTAATTGAAATTGACAAAAACAATTGTGCATTTTATTGTGAACAACAGGAAGGCCATGGAAGAAATGGAAAACATTCTTGAAAGCGTGCAATTATAGCTAGGTGAAAAATGTTCATATGATCCCCATCATATTATCTCTAATAGAAGAGTCCAAAATTCATATGCTCCTTACATATGAACCTCGACCATATATGGAAAAATTAGTAAATGGTAGTAAAGTAAGAGCTCAAGGAGGAATAGAGATTAAGACACCACACCCCACTAAAAAGGGATTGAAAAGAGGCAGTGGAGACATATTTGATTTGGAAAGTGAAGCAAGCCAGAGTTCAAAAAGACCAAGGTTGTCTGTGATTAAAAAGGAGCCTAAATATTTGGTTGGAAACTGCTTAGCTGCAATGGGTTTTCAGTTGCAATTGGGAGAATCTACTTGTACACATTCTTCCCCAGTACTTGAAGAAGCTTCTCAGAGTGATGTTCCTATTATAAAGTAGTTTTATAGTCAAATAGAAGAAAGGAACATGAGGGTAAAAGAAAATATTGAATCTCAGCTTGAAGCACAATTAATTTCTAAGTATCACACCAGATTATTATCTGCCATGGATCTTGAGAGAAATCAATTGAAGTTGTCTTTCTCTCATCCTTCTGCCTTGTCTGTTTCATCATCATCAGGTTTCAAGACTGTTAATTTGATTGTGAATGAAAGAGAAGTCCCACTGCCTGATAAGATTAATTTGCACAAGAAAAATAGGGAATTGGTCTACAATGATTTAAGAAAAAAATACTTGGCTACTAGTAAAGTTGAACCTTTATTAGCAAAGGTGGTTAATCAATTAAAACTAGAAAAGGAGAATTACAGAGCCTTTTTCACCCAAAATGATGAGTTGAAAAAGTTAATTGTAAAAATTGGTGTGAATCCTGAAGATAGAAGTGTTATATAGAAACTTTTGTAGGGGCAAAGACTAAAATTCAAACCCCGAGGAAAAAAGCTAAAATTAACTTATGTGGAGCATATCAAGGCCCTAGAAATAGCTCAGGTGGAGAAAGAAAAATAAATTCTAACAAATGAGCTTTTGCAAAGAAACAATGAAATTGTTGCACTCCAGGAAATGAATTCTACTTTAGAGCAGAAAACAGGATTCACATGTTTGTACCATTTTAGTGCAACATGATTCTTATGATCCTGTAGAGAAGCTGACTAGAGTGAGGACAGAATTGAAAATATCATAGGATGAGATGAAGAAGATGTAGAGAAATCTAGATGATACAAAGAAGATCCTGAAAATAATAGAGAGGGAATTTGCCATGGCCAAAGACATAGCCTCAGAATATCAAAATGATTATCAGATTTCTTCTCATGAAATTAAATAATTGAAGGAGAAGGTGAAAGGGAACATGTCCCCCATTCAAGCAAGGAAGATAATTTGGAATGACAATATTCATATAGTGAAGAATGTCTGGGGATTTTTTTCAATTATAGCAGAGGATAAAGTTATTGCTAGAGACTTGGAAAGCATAATCATTGCTAGTAAACAAAAGTTGTAGAAATGAGCTCAATTTTCCAAAAAGATGATCAACTTCCTTAAGTCTAAATCATCACAAGAGTTAGGAGAGATGCATATTGAAGACAAAAAAGAATTGGCATTGGAGATAAACAAAATGGTTTTAAAAAATATGTATAGGAAAACAATTGAGACAAAGTTGGGAGAAATCAAAGAATCAGTTTTAGAGTTTAACATTGGTTTTGACAAGAGGGCCAGAGTAGGCTTGCCTTTGTGCTGGGATCAACAGGGAAATTTTCTTCCCTAGGAGACTTATGAAACCTTGTTGGTAGAATCCAAAAGTAAGATTGGAACTTCACATGAAAAGACAATAGTTCTGAAAGCGGCAACAATTGTGAATTATTTACACAAGGACTTTCAACTTTTATGGTTGATTAGAACACTTTTTACTGAGAAGACAAGTTATAGCAAGATTGCCATTTTCATAATGTCTCACATAGGGTTTGTGAAAACTTAGAGCTTGGGTATGATAGTCTGGAAGAAACACAGAGAGTGGATTTCTCCCACAGCAACAAAAACATAGGTTGGACCTTCTACTGCACCAGAATTTCAGATTACTAAATAAGAAGAAGCCACTTGTTACTTCATCATAGTTTTTTAAAAATGTTTTGTAAAAAGTTATAATTTTATTTGAATTTTTCATGAATGTAGTCCTTCGAAGGACCAAACAGTTTGAAATAGTTTAAGTAGTTACCAGTTTTGACAGTTAACAATTTCATAACTGCCCCCATTGTTATTATCATACAAAAGGAAATTTTGAGGAATGAGGAAGGGTTCTCGGATTTTGGACTTGAGAAGAAAAATAATTTTATGTGTAATCGTTGGATCTTCTTTTTATCTTAATAAAACTGTTGTAGCAGCTGCAACACCCTCAAAAATTTTGGCCTACTTCTAATTTCAGAGCGTCCCTTGGATTTTTACTTGATGTTTGCAAGTGCTTGGGCTCACCCCGTGGGAGCATGTGAGTCATTGCGCCCTCCTTGCTTGACCATTCAATAACAGATTTTTTCATGTTGGTCACAATGTCACACTTGCATCCATGTTCTGGTCATGCACAAGGTCTTCGCTTTGTGTGTACATGTTGTATTCACTATGTGAACATTCATCGCACTCACACACGAAGTTGTATGCATTGTCACACAAGCATCGTCATGATCGTTCAACAAGCTATCACAAGCATTGCATTTGTTGCTAGCACTGTTGGTCAGTCATGTTGAGCATATGTTGTCTTGATGGTTTGAGCCATCTTCTTTGTGTTGGCAAGGTTGTGTCTGCACAAATTCACTCACTCACACACTTAGTCATTTTTTTGAAGTTCTAACGATCGACTCATCCTCAAACAATCGGACCTCCACCCTAGAATTGACTCGACCGACTGTCACCCAGAAAAATGTATAATTGTGAAACAAGTCATTTCAATTTGCATTTCCCGCAAGCTAATCAACCAACCCTCCTACTAGTCAACCGGAGAGTTTGACTGGGCAGTGACACCGGGACTCACTACCCTAAAAAATTGCGCAAAAGTTGTAGTCCTTGCCCACTCCGCTGACTAAGGAAATTGTGCAGACAGGCTAGATAGACACCCAATGCCCGTCCCTGTCTCCTTAAAAAAATTACATAGTTTTCCCAGCCAGCCACCTTGCCAGCCGGTCAATTGCTCACCCAGAAATTTGCACTGATTTCATGAGCAAGCCCCTCAGTTTCCCAACATCTCACTCAACTCAGAAACTACATAGAGATGTTCAATAGGTCAGCCTCCCAACAATTGCACAATTTTTGTCTCCATCAATCTCGCAGCCCGCTGCCAGCTCCCTCCAGGAATTGCGCAGTTTTTGCTACCAAGCCTCCTGTAGCCTACATTGCTTCCCTCCAAAAATTGTTTAGGCCTGCCATCCAGCCGATCCAGATCCCGCGGATAGTCACCTTTGCACAATTGTCAATGGTAGTGCTCAGAGCCCACATCCCAGCTTGAAACTTTCCTTGCACAGTTTCATAGCCTTGTCCTCTCTCCCAGTCACCTACATCTGAAAGAGAATGACCATGCATCATGGTAGACTAGGAGGTTTATGGATTTGATGTCATCTCATCATGAGTGATTGCAGATACAGGTACATGAATAATACATGACACGATGACAAATGGGATGAACAAGGAGAGTACATGCAAGAAGATGCGTTCATGAACGGACGAACAAATGATGCATGCAAGGATATTTTCTCGTGAACGAATGATGCATGCAAGGAGATTTTCTTACGAATGGATGATGTAGGCGAGGAGAATTTTTCGCGAATGGAAAAACATGTTAGGATATTTTTTTGTGAATGGATGAACATTTTAAGCATGCCAAAGTACAAGAAAAGGAGAAATGTGCACATGCAACATCAAGCGAACACCAATGACCATCAAAGACTCCACACACCTTTCCATGCAGAGGTGAAATTGTAATACACCAAGAGGACATCCATCACTCAGCAACACTAAAGCTTGACATGCACACCACCAACAACATGAACATACCATCACTATCATGTCGATTCGTGTCATGAGTCATGTCAGCCACATCACTACTATGGGACATATTGTTGTAAATCAATGTAATGTAACGTGGAAGTCCAAGAGACCCACTTGTATTCTGAAGAGTCATGTAATCTTTTATTTGAGGAGTGAGAAGTGGTTCTAATGCCCCTCCATTAGGGCTAGCGACGTAATGGTGTACCGATGTGTCTTAGAACTTTCTCTTAATTTAGAACCCTGATAACAAGCCAACACGTTTTTACACATGTATTGTAACTATTTGTAAGACTAATCTTGAACACTTGTAATGCATGTTAATTTAACATATCTCAAGCAATTGAACTCTTTCGGTTTCTCTAATACATATATTTATGAAAATGTGTTGCATGAGTTGCTAATGTTGTCCTGCTCGCGTGGGTTTCCTCACCAGACGTCAAACAACAACTTTCCCATAAACTTGTTATAATGACAATTGCACTCGCATGGACTGCTCCGTTGGGTGTTGTACGTGCTATATTATCTTGTGTGTTGTTACTACCGCATCTGAGTGGATTGATCCTTTGGAAGATGTGCATGTCCTTTCATGTTGTGTGTCTCTAAGCGATTTGGGATTCTTTCCTTTTGACTGGAGACTCACTTCCACCCTCTCTCTTTGCAGTGAAAGAACCTTGACACAAGTATACCTAGCACTCACCAGGCATGTGAACCTCATTGTTCGAAGACAAAGCAGACCATCCTCACATGCTGATAAGCAAGAGCTAAGGCACATCTTTAAGATAATGGAAACTAGGCCATGATACCGGATGGGAATCATACAAAAAACGACATGAAGTCTAGTTGGGATTTCATACCGGGGATATCCCCTAAATGTTGGAGGTTCCAACGCCGTCAACATTTTGGCACTAGAAGGAGGGTCAAATGACAAGTTGAGCTTGTTACATTTGGTTTGAATCTCTCAAAATGAATCATATATAATTCATGCTCTCGAGGTGTTTCTCTCATTTCTCCCTTGATCAACTATTAATCCCCGATGAGATTCTCCATCACTTGTCCTTGTTAAAGTTTGATAGTGAGGACAAAACGTCCATAACCAAGCACATTTCTAATTTTCTTCATTTCTATGAATCTCATGAAATCCATAGTGATGAGCTTGTTTGTGTGCGTTTCTTCCTCACCCTTGAAGGTCCTGCTAATCGGTGGTGTCATACCCTGCCACCTTGTTTCATCCATTCCCTTCTCACTCTCCTCAAGGAGCTCCATCAAGCCTTCAGTAAGTGTACCAATCAAGATGTCTATAAAAGAACCTCTCGTTTAAGAATGAATCTTGGTGAATCAATTGAGGACTTTGATACCTACTTCCTTCACCTCTGTCACGAAAGTCCTAAATGGTTTGTGGACCTTGACTTCATGAGCCAAGAGCTAAAACACTTGGTTCATGTCTCCTGAAATGATGAATCTCCTAATTTCCCTTCTTCCTCGACTCTTCCGGATCATGAGACCCCTCATGTCTTGAAGAGGGTGCCCCGTCACAGCAACCGAAAAGCTAAGAAATATGTGCAGCAGGACCCCTTCGCAACAATCGCAATGCTTAGAAATTCGTGCAGCATGTTCCCAACCCATATTCTCTGCCATCTCCCACTCCAACGGAGAAAATTATATAATGGGTCAGCAAGCCTATGGTGAAGACTCATTCCCCCATTCCGCAAGAGGACATCACCATCTGCAACCCAAGTCTCAAGTCTAATTTGCATCTCTTCCATCCTCTATCGTTTACAAGCCATGACTCCTTGTACCATGACTCGCTTGAACCATCCACTTCACAAGCTAGCTGCGCACACCCTCTTGATTCTCAAGCTGCTAGCTCAAATTGTGGTCATGTGCAAGGCAGTCTCATTATACAGGCGGAGGAGCAAGAAGGTGAAGACACAATCAATTCCTCTTCTATGTTTCAAAATGGTTCACATCAAGACATCGAGCTTCCATTCTTGATCGATTCTCAATCCGTGAATCTTGGTGAAACATCATGCACAATTAATTCTTTCGATCAACCTCCAGTATTGGGCTTTCATCACTCCCATGCTTCCGTATGTTATGATGAACACCCAAGCACACAATGCGATCTGTTGTTCTCTCATGTACACTCTAACTCAGATCTGGAACACGCACCAGTCAAATAAGACGTCCACATCGAAACTTCCTTTCCACCTCACTTTCCCGTGTTTCCTACCATTCACAGCGCATCTACATGTGACTGAGATACCCCCTTTTCTCTTTCTTCTTCATCTCATGAGTTATCTCCTTGATCGACACAAGGCAGTGAGGTTGTCCATGATGAAAACAGTCTCAACGCACATGACTCTTCCCACTCATCATCATCTTGTGTGTTGCATGAAGAAAGCTCGTCAAGTCAACATGCTGAAGTTGAAAAAATTGATAAAGCCTATGACAGAGATGGTGTTATTCTAAGAGAAAATTTGAAATCAGCAACAACAACCATCCTCAAGCCATGCATGATATGGTTCACATCTCAAAATGAAAATTTTCAATTCTAGAAAGTTATGGGATGTGCCAGGGAGTCAAGGCACTTCAATGTCCGTTGATGGTTATGTGAAGACCTTGCAAATATGGTAAGCCCTTCAAACCAAATTAGATCTCGTTTCTCACACACAATCCGTCTATCTGCATGGTTGCACTCGACATGGATCCCCATGTAGAGAATACTTACTATTTTGGGTGTGATATTTCGAATTTCAAATTTTCACTAATGACTAAATTCACGAGTCTATTATAGCATGTCTGTCTTCATGCACTTCTCTTACATCCCATTGGGATTGGGAGTGTCCATTCCTCATGCAATCATGGAACAATGAAGTTGATCATCTCAAAGACTATCTATGTCTGGAATCATACTTATCAGGTGTTCTCTCTTTTGATCATTTCCTTGGTCTTCTTATGAAATTTGCATGTCAAATCTTCCCTCTCATCACACTAGAAATATCCCTATGTGATGACGAGCGCAAAACCTATCATGCGAATCAAGTTACTCTCATTTCACCACACCCGAGCTGGCTTCACACATTTACCATGTCTACATCCTTTCTACATTTCTGTGATGACCACGATGCCCACACAAATTTTCACCGGTTGCAGTGGGTGTTCTGTTACATCTAGCACATAGCGAACTTGGTTCCCTCATTCAGAGCATTTGCAAGATTGTTCAAATTTTTTCTTTGTTCATGGTAAAATGGGAATCTCAACCAACTGGTCTAATTTTTATTCTATCTTGGGTGACTATCATGCATTTTATCATTTTCCCAACATTACATCCAATGATAGTTGCTTCGTGCACTATGATATTTACTTTGTAACATCTTTCTCCTCGGACTTCTATCAAGCAGGTGAGGCACTTTAGCCTGTGTTGATGGCTATGGCAGGCCCTCACTATCTTGACATGACCAACGAGAATGATCATATCTATCTATCTATGCTAGATTCTCATCATGATCCCCTCTCTTGAATTAGGAATACATCTCTTCAAAGATCACGAGTCTTTCAAAACATCCACCATGAATTTTTTGATCCATTGAATGCTAAATGGCTGGAACAATGTTACTTGATGATTCATGTTATAGGTAACAAGCTTCAGTCCTTCCTCGCACTCGCTAAGAAACTTGGTGCAGAAGAACACACACTCGCAAGGGGCCTCCAAGGTTTTTTGAAACACTATAATCATCGAAGAGGTATGCATGTGTATTGGGTGACTGTGACACATTTTTCCACCCATAGGTGATACTTTCTCTCTTGTGTGCAAGTTTGTCAAGTTTTTTCATTTTCTGTTGCACACTGTTTTTTATTTGTTTTAATTGCCTGTATCTTTGTGATTTCAAGTTGGATATGCTTACGTAGCTTCACTGGAAATTTCATTTTACATAACCCCAAACGTTTAGCATAGGAGTAGGAGTAGTGTTTTATTTTTCGATTGTATTTTCTTTCTATTTTGGATGTTTGTTTGCTTGTTGACTTGGTTTAGTTTGTTTTCTTTCTTTCTTTGCTTGCTTGTTGTTTTGTTTTCCTTGCTTACTATTTTTGTTTTGTTTTGTTTGCTTAGTATCATGCTATTTTTAGTTTTGTAAATAAGTGTTGCCCTCGACTGAGTTCTGGCTTTTGAATGAGTAAGTGGATGAGATCCAAAGAGTCTTATGACACTGTGACACTTAGTCAGTCCTATGTCTGTCTTCTTTTGCTTGGTTATAACCTTCAACCGATGAAGTATTGACGGAAAATACGATCCATCTGCAAGGGAAGCTTGGGTCCAACCATGAACTTGTGTCCACACTAAGAAACCCCATGCCTGTACTCAGCCTTCTACTCTGTGTCTTCAAGCTCATCCAACTAGTAGAAACGGAGAAGGGGAAATTTTAAACGAGCAAAGATATGTCAGAGGTTACATGCTTCTCTAAAGGAACAACCTATTCTTCTATCAATAAGTTAGGATCCATCTTCCGTCCAAAAATAAATAAGTTCCTATGCAAAATCCTCTTTAAAAAATACAAAGGTGAAAGAGGAGAAAGGCTTCCTTCATAGAGAGCTGAAGCATGAAACTCCATTAGAGTACTCACCAGGCTCGCTAGAAGTGGAGAAATTTGTGTGTTCTTGCGTGACTCTGTCGGGGTACTGTCTAGGCGTACTAGCAGTGGAGAAACACTAGAGATGAAAACTTATACTTTGAATTTTTTTAACTCGCGAGCCAAAATACCCTTCCTGATTTCAAAACATTGTGATCAAGCTGAAAATTTTTGTTGTGTTTGACTGAATTGGCGAAAGTTGAACCATGTATGTCCATGGGGTAAGTGGGGAAGTCGAAGTAACGTGAACAATAATTCAATACTCCCTGAAAGACCATGGCCCTATGCTATCAATGAACCAAAATAGAGAAGCTGGAATTCAACTAGTGTGTCACCAAGTGTTGTAGTGGCTGAAACACCCTCCAAAATTTTGTCCTGCTTCCAATTTCTAAGAATTTCTTGGCTTTTTAATTGATGTTTGCAAGTGCTCCAGCTCACCCAATGGGATCGTGTGTGTCTTTTAACCCTCCTTGCTTGACCGTTCAAAGAACAAATTTTTGCATGTTGGTCAAAATGTCATGCTTGTAGCCATTTTGTGGTCATGCACAAGGTATTCGCTTCGTGTGTACATGTTGTATTCGATATGTGAAAATTCGTTGCACTCACACATGAAGTTGTATGCACTGTCGTGCAAGCATCATCACGGTCATTCAACGAGCTATCACAAGCGTTGCCCTTGTTGCTCACACCATCGGTAGGCCATAAAAATGTAAAATTTGAAACAGGAACTGATACAGTTACCTGTTTTGTAGAGATAGCAAAAAAGTGACCCAATTTTTAAAAGGGGCGATGCAAAACACACATATTTTTTTTAGAGCATAGTTTTTGGCAATTTAATTTTTTTTATGTACATTACATTTTAGAATGTTAGTGATTTGCATGCTGATTTTAAAAAGTGGTGATTCTGCATCAGGCCCATTTTTTAAAAGACCTATTTTTTGACTTTAAATTTTCTAATGTAGGAAAGGTAAATAATTATTTTCTAAATTTAACCATTTTTGAAGTGGTCTTCTTGTTGATATTTTCTTTTTCTTTTTTTAATTTTTTTTTGTAGTGAGGTTTTTATTGTTTTGCATATTTAAAGAAGAAGGTTGATATTTTGAAGTTTCGATATTCTACATATTTATACATCGTTAATTAATTTTTCAATGCATATGAAATAATTGTCTCTTAAAAACAATAATTTTTAATAATTAACATAAAAATAACCATTTTCAACATAAATATAACTAAAAAACTACACATTTTGATAATTTTTTGTAATTTTTTGCTAGAAATGACATGTCAAAATCACAATTTTTATAGGAAAATTTGAACTAAAAATGGTTAAATAATAGTTTTTTAATGAATTTCATGTCAAAAAAATAATAATAATCACAATTTTTTTCAAAAAATAATTATTAAAATAAAAATTAATGTGAAAATCACATAATACAAATATTGAACACATAACAACATCAATTGAATGCTTACTCTTCTCATAAAATATCAAAGTCAAAACATTACAAGTATAACTAATTAATAGTTACAAAAAATGAGCTTGATTTCCAAGCATAGCTTAAATTTAATCAACAATATTACATAATCCAAACTCTTCATCCTCTAGATTTTCATCATTGTTTTCTTCCACAATATTTTCTGCTTCATTTTGCTCATTTTCCTCTTCTAATGGATCTTTGATGTCTGTGAATCTCCTAATGTATGCCTTTCCAATCATTCCATGTAATGGTGGTTGAGGTTTCTTTATCTTTTTTGCCACACGTGATTCACTAAAGTTCCCTTTCTTCAACCCAATTTCTTGCATTGCATCTCAAATAAATTGAAGAGCATTAATTATTTGTTGAATAAAATTGCATTGTACTGGATCTTTTTCAATGGAAATGCAATTTCTTCCTTTTTGAAGGCAACATGCTAGTGTTGTACCTAATTATCAAGCACAAAAAGAATAATGAAGTAAATTAGTAGTCTAACATATAAATTAAGAAAGAAGATATTGAAATTCAATTCCATATAATAAAACTTACCTGAGCCAGAAAATAAATCTAGAACCCAATCTCCTTCATTTGAACATATGTCTATAAGATAGTTAATTAATAACTGTGGTTTTTTATAAATGTTAACTATCTCTCCTTTTTGCTTCTCTGTCTTCATATGTTAGTTTTCTCACAACAACATCATAAGCCAGTACTTGGCTATGACTCTTTCCATCTACCCGATTAAAAATCATAGACATATAGATATCTTTTGTGCAACTATCAATATGGTTGAACTCACAATCATTTATAAGTGGTTGATCTTCATGGTTAAGAAGATTTGAATTTTTCCTGTAACATGAAATAGCAAAATTTCAATTAACTTGTACATAAATGAATTTTTTAACATTAATCAAATATACATTTTCAATGTCTTACCATGTAAGTTGCATCCTTGAGTTTGATTTCTCCTTAAAGCTTGACAATAACATTTCCAATTGTGTGTTTGAATGAAATGTCACAAATCTCCATAGTGGTGATGATGTGACTTCTATAAATCCCGCAACCACTTTACTAAGAGCTTGATAAGTATAAGGGTCACTATCATAGTCAATGTTTGGGATATTGAAACCATGAGGAATATCTACAATAACTAGGGCATAATCCCTTTTAGGTATGAGTTTAGCAATGTCTTCACAGTCACCTTGTATTACTTGATATTGAATAGTGTCAAGCCCATTCCAAATGAAATGAGTAAGAGTTGGATCAAGTTCAAAGTTCCTAAGACGTTACTTCTTCAGTCTTTCGATCTTAATTTTTTCAATAAAGGTTCTAAAACTATCTGGTGCTCCATTTTCATCTCTTCTCATGTTTAATAAAATAAAAAAATATATGTATAAGTTATAAAATAAAAATAGTATACAGATGAATAAAAATGAATGTATAAATCAACATACCTTTTTAAATGAAAGATAAAAAAAAATTAATGTTGACGTAGAACGTGAATCTGGATAGTTCCATACAACATCATCCCAACTATCTTCATTCAACAATTTAACCATTTGTTCTTGTATTTTCATGTAAACTTTAAGACTACATAGATAAAGTAAAAAAAATTAATATAATGATATGTATAACAAATACTACCAAGAACAATATGTTATATTTAAAAGAAAATTATAATCTAGAAATAAGTAAAAAAAATTCAACAAACTTACTTTTGAAATTCATCAGACATTTCCTCCAATGATAGTTCCCGTGACCTCACACGAGATAATATTTCTTTGACAAGCTTTTCATCCTTCACTTCTTGCAATGCTCTCCAAGGTGTGATAGTCATATCTTCTGGAAGCTGCTTCATTTCAATACCTGATTTATTTTTTCTACATATCAATGGTTTAGATTTTTTTACCTTTTGGTTTTTAACACCAATGTTCTCCCACATGCTAAAAATCTCATTAATCAATTCCCATATCTCTCCAGTTTTAAATGCCAACTAGAAAATGTTATCAATACCTGTGAATAAATCAGTATTTACTCTGCCGCCTTTTGAATTGATTTTCTCCTCAATTTGATATCCTATTTCCATAAAACATTCCTTTCGTAAATCTACAATAACATTTATCTTATCCCCACCACATTTTTATTCAAATTCAATATGAATAAATCTAACCCTTTGGATGAAAGTCATAGACATCCTATATTCATTATCTGAATTATGATCTCATGCCACTAACTTTGTTTATGTATCTGATAAACCAACATAAATGATACATTTCATTGTTTCAAAACGTGGGACCGTTATTGGGATATTCCTCCATCAATTGTCTTTGAGCTTCTACAGAATGGTTCCCCCAAGAACATAATAATTGTATTCAAAACATTTTGACTTATCAAATTCTTCTTTGTTAAGAACTTGAGCTGGATCAACAAGAAGCACATAATTAACCACGTGAGCATATGGATTGTACCTCATCAATGTCTTCAAGTTGTGAACATGCAGGTGGTGTAGCTTTCTGATTTCATTTTTACATTTTCCTTCACTTGCCTTATATATTTGTCTCACAGTAAGATGAAATGTACAACCACCTTCAATTAAGTTTCTCTTTGTCAAGTTCTGTTGAATGGCATTTTGTTTTGTTTTAATAATGCCATCCACTAAATCAGCACCTGGTGTAATGATTTCTCTGCTTTCTTTCGAAGTTTCACTAGGATCTTCACTGTTGGTAATGACTACTTGATAATGTTCAACTTTAATTTTCTTCCTCATAATATTTTCATCATTAACTACAACAAATTTATTCTTGGGCATTGTTAATTTTTGTCTTTTACGACTCTTCTCCTTTTTAACATCAATTCCAATGTCATCCTCAGTAATGAAAACATATTCTTCAATGTTAGTTTCAACTTCATCATTTTCAAAAGTAACCTGCCTACCTTTTCTAGATTTATCCACTAGAGGCATTTTTTTGTAATCCCTTGGATGTAGTTTTGTAGTATCATGAATTACTACCTTTTGCTTGTTTGCCATATCTTCTTCTAACACTGAGTAGAAACTACTCACAACTTTTGTAATATCATGCTCTATGAAATGAATGCCTCCCAACATAATTGAAACACTTTCAACAAATTTTTTCCAAAGAAAATATCATATGTCAATAAAAACTATGTTATAAAAATATAATGAGACAGTTACAATAACACAAAGAACAAATATAAATAACAATACTTACGATATTTTGTGTCATCTCATTTACGATTTGTTTACACAACTTTGTAGATACCTCTCTCATGTCATACAATGAATATAATAACTTATATTTAATCCTTTCATGTGACTTGGGCAGTTTTGTAAGTATGTAAACAACTTCATTGTGCAGCACCAAACACATGTCTATGACATTTCCCAACACCTCATAAACTCCACTCTCATTAGATATATCAACATATAGATATATATGCACATCTCTGGTTTCTCTTTCTTTCACATACTAGAAATTTTCTGGAAGTTTCACTTCTTTTGACTTCTTCTAGTATGAAACCGTCTTCTTATTGTTTGAAGCACTTGAAAGATTTGTAGCTATCAGCTCAGGTTTGATTCATTCAACATTGTTTTTTGAGGATCCACGTTTAATAGTATTTGGTCCAAAAAGATTCACAGAAATATTCTTTGATGCCATTTTCTTGAAAAAAAGACACATATATAAATCAATAAATTACAAAAAAATAATAGCTTAAATTAACAAACAAAACTATAAATGTTAATTAATTTTGTGAAACATAACAATTAAAAAATAAATAAATAAAAATAAGAAATTTAAAAAATACAACACCCAGCCGCCCCATCCCGGAAATCAGCTGGCGACCCAGGCCGGCAGTTGGGTGCAACTCCCCTATCCCACCATGGCGGCCCAACAACCTCCCCTCCTACCCATTCCCAGCCCTACTCAACCCACCCTGGCGGCCTAATGGCTCACTGCCCCGGCCGGTCATTGGGCCTCTGGGGTGGGGTGGGGTGTTGGTGCCAACACGCCCGCCCCTCTCCCATGGTCCTGTTGGGCCACCGGGAACATGATCAGGCCCACCACGCCCACTGAGGATGTAATGAGTAAATCTGTATCATTGAAATTTTTAATTTCTAAAAAAAAATCATTAAACTTATTTAATTTTAAAATTTGCACAACAGAAAAATTAACTAACCTTTCAAATGTGATAATCCTCTGTTGAATATGCTGTTGATAGTAATGTAGTTGCTTCACAAATTCACTCCAAGTCTTTTAACGAACCTCGAAAAATCTTGATGTGATGTGAGGAATAGTGATAATGAAATTTATTATATAGCGGAAATTACGGAATTGTTTTATTGTACGATTAATGTGGGATTAATTTGTTTTAGAAGGCATAATAAAAAATAAAATAAAAAAACATTCAATTGTCTAGTAAATATTATATAGTTTAAATAATAAATTAATTTAGATAAAAGATTTAGTTTACAATTTTAATTTAAAATATTATTTCATAAGAAAATTTTAGTTAAAATTTTTCAATAAATTGTAAAAGAAAATTATGGAGGAAAATACATGAAACAAAATTTTTGGAGGGAAATTTTCATTCTTTAAGCTATATATTATCATTAGGAGAGTCTACATTTGTAGCATTCAACCTCTCTTCTGTTTGAAAGGAATAGGAATCTGTTTTGTACATGTTTCACAGTGATGGGATCCGAAACAACTTCTTAAACCCATGAAATCCAACAGCCATCTGTGCGACTGAATCCAACAACCATCATCTTAGATTCATGTCTCGAGAAGCCAAGGAAGAGAATTTTGTGTGCCTATCCGCTACATGTTTTTGGCTGTAGCTTAATTTTCTCCATAAACAGTAGTATAATTTTCTTATAAATACCTTTGTAAAGAACTCAGAACCAATTTTGAAAGTTCAAATTTGCTGATGTATTAAGCTCAGACTACTGTTTTGTAATTTTTAAAAAACTCATTCTTTGTTTTTAATATGAAGATAATGTATTTTATGGATATCTGAAAGCGTTTCTTGGAGATTGATTGAGCACTCATAACCTGATCAGCTGCAGAGGGCCCCTGTGCTGACTAAGGTTTCATTTCATTTTGTTTTGTCTTTTATAGTTAAACTATAAATTTATCATTTCTTCCACGGTGTTCATAACCATTTTTCAAACTAATTTTGTTTATAATGCAGTCTTTATTATTTTCTTACTAATTCAAAATAGCTTCTTTCAATGCAGAATAGCTTTCTCTTTGCTTAATTTCTTTCTAGTTTTTATCAGTAGTTCGAAGTTGAATTCAATAGTGTAGAGTAGTTTATTTCATTTCCTGTTTCATTAGTCTTTAAGTTTTCAATTAGACTGATCAGTGCCATTATAGTTTTTGCCATTTTCTTACTAGTGTATTGACTCATGGTGTAAATGAATGTTTCTAAAGGGCCCTTCTAGTTGATAACTCATCTTAAACTAAGTGATTGAATATTTCATTCATGCAATGAGTCTTTTCTCCATTTTGGTATTTATCCTTTCTTAGAATAATGAAGTACAAAATTCCTCAAAATATCATCACAAGGAGGTTGTTCTCCCAAAATTGAGAGGTAGAGTAACTAAGCACTTCATTTAGTTTTGTTTCCATAGTAGATTAGTTGCAATTTCATTTTCAATCTTTTATTTAGTTCTAGATTAGTTGCAATTTCAGTTTTAGTCTTGGTATTTCATTTAAATCTGTTTCCATAATAGATAGTTGCAATTTCACTTCCAGTTTTAGTATTTCATTTAGTTTTGTTATTTTAATAGATTAGAAAATAGTTGCAATTTCACTTTAAATTTTCAGTATTTCATTTAGTCTTGTTTTTGTAATTACATAGACAGTAGTTGCAATCTTACTTTCTAGTTTCTAGCTCATGATTTGGAAATAATGATATGATGAGAAATAAAAACTTTGTTTTTCATTTCTTAATTAAACTTTGCTTCCAGATTTTACTTAAGGTCTTTTAATTCTCATTTCTTTAGGTTCTTAGCTGTCTTTATAGAAGACAGATTTAAGATTTTTTTTATATTTAGGGATTAAAGGATCAAAAAGCCCCAAAACAACATAAAACTCAAAAAAAATGAATTAAGAAGGGTCATATAGCACATATAGTGCACTACACTTCATCAATTTACGATACCCGGATTGATAATTTATGTAGAGAAACTTAGGACACTAAACTGACCAAACATTTTGGCATCATTGCCAGGGAAGTGTAACTAGGTAGCCTTATCTCTTACATTAAAAAAAAACGAAACAAACAAAACAAAACAATGACATGCATAGAGAAAGAGACTCTAGGGGTAGATTTATAGCTAGGGGCAGAAGTTCAATTCGTACAACTCCACCTACTCCACCAAGAGTTAGAAAAGACACATCTCCATCCCAGACTCATACTCCCAGCCATAGGATTCCTGGAATTCAAGGGGCAGAAACTCAATCGGAATATTCTCCTACTTCATCTACCAAAACAGTCTTAGGAGACAAAAATTTTGAATCTCCAATAGCATGGATAACCTTTTTCACCTCCACAGGAGAGCCTATTGTATTTGAATAATTAGGAATACCTGGTGAGGAAGAAGAAGTATAAACTATCTCCCATAATCCATTAATAGAAGAACCAGAGGAGGAGGGAACAACCTTACATGTTGAACCCTATACTGACTCTAAAGAAACTATAATGGCAGAAGAAGAACAAGATGGATAATTCTCATTGTTTGGAAGAGGGGGTAGAGGGAGAGGTAGAGGAAATAATGGAGGAGGTAGAGGTAATAATGGAGGAGGTAGAGGAAATAGGGAAGTAGATAACTCTTTTGGATTCCCTATAGTAGATGAGGAAACACATACCACAATGAAAAATATCTCACTATCTATCCTCCCAAACTTCTATGGGTTGAGAAGTGAGGACCCTGAAACATTTTTGTTTGAGTTTGAAGTTTTGTGTAGAACTTATGACTATCTAGAAGACTATCAAAAACTCAAATTGTTTCCTTCAACACTAAAAGGGGCTACTTTGAAATGGTTCATGGGGTTAGTCACTCAATCCATTAGAACATGGAATGACATGAAAAAGACATTTTTGGTAGAAAATTGGATTATTGCATGCCTACTAATCATAAAGATGAGGTGTTCAAAATGATGCAAAGAGAGGATGAAAACTTAGAAGATTTGATTGAGAGATTCAACTATAATTTGAAAAGAGCAAAGATGAACAATTTAGATGAAGAAACTTTGAAAGCTCTTTTGTTAAAGGCCATTAGAGATGAGTGGATAGATATCCTTAACATGATGGGGAAGGGAGATATCTCTCAACTTTAATTGAATGACATAGGAGAACTATGTGTTCATCTCTCAAGAGGGAAATCTAAAACAGGGAAAGGGCCGAGAGATCCTTCTCTTGTTAGAGAAAACAAATATGTAACTGGATCTGTAAGTAGGGAAGAAATTGGCAATATGCTTTATGAGTTTAAAACTGATATTTTGAGGAGCCTTAGTGAGCAACTAGACACCCTTAAAATTCAAAACAAGCAAAAAATAGAGGCTAATTATTTAGCCATTTTTGGCCAAAATGCAGAAAAAAGCATGCTCTAAGGGAATTCCCTTTAGATGCAAAAATTGTAGAAACTTGTATGATTTGTTCAAAAAGTCATGAGACCAAGGGTTGTCCCTCAATCATAGGTCTTAAGGTTGTCTTTCAAGAGGAAACAGTCCCAAATTCTGCAAAACCTCTTTGTTTTGTTGCAAGAAGACCTTGGCAGGGGCCACAAAATCAGGGAGTTAATAATCCAATGTATCTTCAGCCCCCGCGAAACTAGAATTGTTGGTAGCAACCTTGGCCTCAACCTCAAACTCAGTATCAATCTCAACCGTGGGCACGAAGGGTACAAAATCCTTATGGTAGATTTGCTCAATATTATCAATATCCTCCATCGTATCAGAATTATCCTCCCCCACAAAATCAGCAACAAAATTAACAGCCACAACTTCCATCAAAATCCTTAACTTTCATTTCCATTTCCACAACAACCTCCACAACAAAGTCAAAACCCTCAACTCTTACTGCCATTTCAACAGAAGCCAAATCAGCTACCTGCCCAACCATTACCAAACCCCAACAATAAAAACCCTCAAAATGCTTACATGGTAGAAGGACAACAATTTCCAACTTACATGATTACTCCTTTAGATCTTAATGATGTTCAACTAAGATCTGGTAGGGTATTGGAAAAGGAAAGACCTTCTATAGTTATTCAACAAAAATACACTTCTGAGGAGGATTCTCTAAAAGTCAATAAACATTTTTAGGGAACATCTCTCCAAAACCAAAACATTGAAAAACAAAAACAAAAAGAATCAGTGAATACAACTCCTATCATTGAGCAACCAGCATCTACTTCTACACCTCCTTTTCCTAAAAGACTACAATTCGATAAAGGGGTAGAAAAACAAATCTTGATTCCCAATTATGATTTTCTAGATGAACTGAAGAATGTATGCATCAAAATTCCTTTGCTACAAGCCATTAGAGAAATTCTCATTCTAGCCAAAACAATAAAGGAGTTGAGCATCAAAAGACCAGGAAGAAAATCAAAAGAAACAAAAAGAATTCACCTGATAGGAAAGATAGAAGACATAATGATGGGAAAAATTGCCATGCAGAAATATGTGGATCCAAGAAGTCCAAATACATTGACTTAGGGGCAGCAATAAACATCATGAGTAGACAAACTACAAAGCAACGTAAACTTCCTAATCTTCTTTACACACCTACCTTACTGAAACTTGTAGATAGATCAATAATCAAACCAGATGGTGTGCTAGAAGACATTATATTCTTGGGAATATCTTGTCGATTTCATGATCTTAACTCCCAAGAATAATTTAGGAGGACACCCACTCATATTAGGAAGACCTTGGGTAGCCACAAATGATGCTTTTATTAGTTGTACATCTGGTGACATGTATATTTCTGATGGTAATTAAACAAAGAAATTTACCTTGTATCCTACAACAAAATCAATCACAAAAATAAATGTCAAGGAATGGATTGATGATGAAGATGATATTCAGCCTCTCTTTACAATGTCAGAAATTAGTGAAGATAGTCAAATTTTGATTACAGTGGAAAATTTTGAAACATTTTCAAAATATGATCATGCACAATTTCAAGAAAAATATAATGTTGAATACTTGTCACCTAGGCAGATGTCTCTCTATTCTATGAAAGAGTTTGGTAGCTCTACAATTGAAATTTTTCCAGGTAGGACATTGAACATAAACAAAAACTTGGAGAAACTACAACAAGAAGAGCTAACCAAAACATTACAAAAACATTTTGCTACATTTGCATGGGAGTACACCGACATGAAAGGTATTGACACTAAGACTTGTATCCATCAATATATATTGATTAAAACAGTAGACCAATCAAACAACCTCAGAGAAGAATGAATCCAAATCTTAGGGAAATTGTAAAAGAAGAGCTCCAAAAATTACTCAATGTAAACTTCATTTACCCAATTTCAGATAGCCAATGGGTTTCTCCTTTGGTAATTGTGCCTAAAAAGAATGGTAAATGGAGGGTGTGCATTGGTTACTGAGAATTGAATAAAGCAACCCTTAAAGATCACTTTCCTTTGCGCTTTATAGATCAAGTGTTAGATACATTAGCAAGTAAGAAGTATTTCTCATTCTTGGATGGTTTTAGTGGTTATAATCAAATTCAGGTAGCACCTGAGGATCAGGATAAAACCACATTTACTTGTCCATGGGGAACTTTTTCCTACCGAGTACTCCTTTTGGGTTGTATAATGCACCTGCAACATTCCAAAGAGCAGTACCAGGATTTTTTTATGATCTAATACATGATTGTGTAGAGGTATATATAGATGATTTTACAGTCTATGGAAACACATTTGAAGAAGCTTTGGAAAATTTGGAAAAAGTTCTTAAAATATGTAAAAAAACAAACCTTTCACTAAGCCATGAAAAATGTTTTATGATGTTTACAAAAAGTATTGTTTTAGGACATCACATTTCGGGAGATGGGATTAAAGTTGACAAATATAAAGTTGAAGTCATCTCTAAGTTATCAATTCCAAATTGCCAAAAGGATGTTAGAAGTTTTCTAGGATTTACAGGATACTATAGAAGGTTTATAGAAAACTTCACTAAAATAGCATCTCCACTCTTCAAATTGCTTACAAAATATTGTGAATTCAGCTGGAGTCCTGATTGCCAACTAGCATTTGAAACCTTGAAAGCAAAAATTTATGAAACACCTATTTTAAGAGGTCCAAATTGGAAACTTCCTTTCCATATTTCCACAAATGCTTCAGATACAACTCTGGGAGCTGTATTGGGACAAAAAGATTTGATTCCTTATGCCATTTACTATACAAGTAAAAATTTGACTCCCACTGGGTTGAACTATACTCTGACTGAAAAGGAATTTTTAGTTATTGTTCATTCAATTAACAAGTTCAGACACTATATAACAAGTTATGAAATCTTTCTTCATACAATCACTCTGCAATTAGATATTTGATTAACCTATTACTAATGGCAGAGTTACAAGATGGCTTTTACTTTTGCATGAATTCAACATTACTGTGCTAGATAGACCTGGAAAGCAAAACACAATTGCTGATTTCTTGTCTAGGATTCATAATATCAAAGAAGACTCTCTGGTTGAAGATAAGTTTCCTGATGAATATCTTTTTGTAGTAACTACTCAAACTCCTTGGTTTTCATATGTTTCTAATTACTTAGTTACAGGGAAGTTACCTTCACATTTGTTTCCTAGAGAGAAAAGAAAGATTATTCAAGAAAGTGCAAGATATTCATGGATCACTAACGAATTGTATAAAACAGGGCCGGATCTTATGATCAGAAGGTGTGTTAGGGAAGATGAAATGCCTAATATTTTCAAAGCATTTCATGATGAGCCGTGTGGTGGACACTTTGCTGACAAGAGGACAAGCTATAAAATACTTTCTTTAGGATATTATTGGCCATCCATGTTATTTATCTGGTCTTGTAAGTGGACGATATGTTGCTGGTTGGAAATGACAAAGAAATTATCCAAGATTTGAAGACCCAATTGTCCTCCAAATTCGACATGAAAGATCTTGGTGCTGCAAATTATATTTTGGGCATGGAAATTAAAAGAGATCAGGTAAAGAGGAAGCTCTGGTTAAACTAGAGGAAGTATGTCGAGACAATACTGCAGAGGTTTAATATGCAGGATAGTAAACCAGTGAAGGTTCCTATTCCTGTAGGTGTAAAGCTATCTGCTGAACAGTGTCCCAAGACACAAGAAGAGGAAGAGGATATGTCTCGTGTTCCATATGCAAGTGCAGTCGGTAGCTTGATGTATGCAATGGTCTGTACTAGACCAGACATTGCACATGTAGTGAGAGTATTGGATAGGTTTATGTCAAAACCAGGGAAGGAGCATTGGACAACAGTGAAGTGGGTTTTCAGGTATTTGCGTGGCACTAGTGATTATGGTTTGTGCTACCAAGGAAGACCATGATTGGACAGAATTTTGGATATCCATGGCTTGTTGATGCAGACTGGGCTGGAGATTTGGATCAGAGAAGATCTACAAGTGGGTATGTCTTTAACCTAATTGGAGGTGCAGTCAGTTGGATGAGTAAGAAATGATCTGTAGTGGCACTATCAACTATAGAGGAAGAATACATGGAAGCCACTCATGGAAGCAAGGAAGCAGTTTGGTTGTAGAGATTGTGTTCAAGTATGGGGTTAGTATAGGGAGCTATAAGGATAGACTGTGACAGCCAAAGTGTAATTTTCTTGGCAAAGAACCCTGCTTATCATTCAAAGACAAAGCACATTGATGTTCAGTATCACTTTGTGAGGGATATGATAGAAGACAAAAAGGTGTTGATGATAAAGGTGGACACTTTGAAGAATACTTCATATGCTTTAACAAAATCTGTGAGCTCTAAGAAGTTCTCCTGGTGTAGAGAAATAATGGGCATTTTAGGGCTAGAAAGATGACTAAGCACTCTTGTGGCCCCCTGTGGAAAGAAAACAACAAGTGGGAGAATGTTGGGTTGTGTTATATTCTTTCCACAACTAACCTACGTAGTGAACTAGGGGGTTAGAGGGGGGGAAGAGTCCCCCCCCCTTCATTGTGCTGATTGCGCAGTGAGGGGGTGATAGGGGGGTTTGAGGGGAGCGGGTAGCCCCCCTCTACAGGGTCCGGGGCAAAGCCCCAGGAATTTTTTTTTTGGACCCTATATTAGGTTAGGTAGACCAACGCGATGGTTTTCGGTCCATGGTATTGGATGCTTCAGCATGTATAAATATGTATTGTAACATTAAAAGGAATATAATTAAAAATCAAGCTGGTACTCCCAGTTTTGGGATCTAGGGGAAAATCTCTGTGTATATGTGTTTTATGTGTTACGCTCTCGCATTGTTTATTTTCTGTGTTTCAGAATTCGTATGAAAGTAATTTCTGTACAGGGTTAAAATCTACAATATTTCCTATAGCTATATAATTTTACCTCAAGTATGGTTTCACCCATAGCTCTGAAATATTACCGCATTCTCATACCTTTGTATTTCACTTGAAATTAATCCACCTTATATTCCCGTAACATTTATAAGATTCAAAACCAAAACAATTAATGGTTTATCGCACCGCTTTTGAGTGGTAGGTGGTATTTTTTCAGAGGACGCAATATAATGTGGGGCTGCCATGTAGCAAAAAGGTGGGCTGGGAAAACCACTAATCTTGCGTGCTTTTTAAGTGTTAAGTGTTGGATGAGCTGAGTGCACGATATGGAATTTTAACTATTCATTTATTTTTACGAATCTCGAGGCAAATAAAAATGAAGGGGGTTTAATTCTTAGTGTGGGGTGGGCCATTGGTTGACTTTGTAGGGGGAAGAGGTAGTATAGGCTTGCGGGGAGAAATTAATATAAAGTCCAAAACTTTATATTAATAGGGTTTTGTGAAGTAAGGGGTAAAAAGAGGGATTATATATATATATATATATATATATATATATATATATATATATATATATATATATATATATATATATAGATAGATATTTTACTTTATGGGATTTATCCCACATTCACAAGGGAACATTCTTCATGATGGTTTATATAAGCCCATAGTTACATTTTGTTTTGACAAAATAAGCCCAAGGCTACCCAAATGTGCTTGGTGTTAGGTGTGCTAGGATTAGGTATTGTGAATGCAGGTCACATGGATATGGAGCGGGAGCTAAGCTTTTGGGCTTATTTTTTATGCAAATTTCAATAAAATGCAAGGATTTAAAACCATAAGCTCTGCAATATATAACCTTTTTGTCACACAAATCTATTCTTAATGATTTGAAAGCAGGTATTCAAATTATGATGGGGTAATACTTAGATGAACTAACAAGGAAAGTGGGTGATAAAGCAGGAAGTTGAGTAAAGGATGATTGAAAATGGAGAGGAAGCGGGGTGAGTCAGCAAGCCAAAAGCTTCATCATGAGAGCAACAAATAATATCTGAATCATCAGATTTCTTATAATTATAGGACCCTAACATCGGCTCCAGCTTGGGGATGGTAGTCTCCTTGGAGGTGCCAAGAACTACAGATCTCTAAGTTTATAGATCAGTGCCTTCTCCATTGGGCTGTTCCCAAATCTGCAACCTGTTCTGCCAACTCTCAAACTGAAATCAAAACCACTCTGCATACTGAACATTGAAATACACACTGAATTGAAAGTTCAGAAGCAAACTGAATTTGAAACTAAAAAAAGGCTCAGAGTCCTAATCTTATTTACACCCTGCTACCTACCCTATATTGTTGAAGATCAGGCTGACTTAAATAATACAAAAATGCCAATGAAGCCAGTTAAGCAGCTGCAGAAACAAATGAATTGCTTGACTAATTGTCTGTAAACTCAGAAGTATAATTTGATCCTGTGTCCACATAATCAAAGTTGTGATATATAATGGCAATTGTTTATGTATTTGGTCCTTATAGAGAAAACATGTTTGAAAACTTGAGTTGAAAAGAACCTCCATGTAATCTGCTATAGGATGAATAAAAGCATAATGTAGGATATTTGCTTCTAGGCCTTCAATGACTAATTGATCAGTTGTATCCTCAATATTAAACCCTGAAACTACTTCTTCATTCTTGTACTTGAAAGCGTAACCATCCTCAATTTGCCAGTCAAAAGGCAGTACAATTTCCTCTTTCTTTTGGATGGAATATTTTCCAATAATTCTTTAGGATCTCGGAAATTATATGACTGGATTTGAGAATGAAAAAGTTTAATTCCATTTTCATATTTTTCAACAACTAACTCAAGAACACATATTTTAATTTTAGGATAAAATTTTCTTGATTTCAAAATAAGAAACACAGCTCTTAAAAAATCTTCATCCAGCTGAAATTCTGATAATTCATCCCCGAATTCATTTAAAATTTCATGAAATGAAAGGTTTGCCACAAACCGTGTCATCCTATATCACCATTAGTTCTTTGGAATATGGATTCTTTGGTTATGGAATCGATCTGAACCTTAAAGCTCTGGATCTTGAACAATGGAGTCACCAGGTGAAAGGTACAACCTTATGGTGTCTAATCATTGTTCACCATCAACAATCAAATCTGAACTTTGATGCACTTTTTTGTGGAAGATAAAACATTCTTTCCCCAGTATGGTCACCAATATGTTATCACTCCAAAATTTCTCTAGAGTAGTTATGAAAGAAATGATAGAGGTAAACACAAACCAGCTTTGGGGATTAGGATCTAGCCTTCATAATGCTCAAAGAGGGCTCTCTCTTTATGATTTAACTTTGTTTTAGTTATTAGATTTTAGGCTAGTTATGATTGTGCATGGGTTTTGATTTTTATTTGGTGTTGAGATCATTGACTTAGATGGATAGAGGGATGGCTTTTACCATTGGGCTATGGGGTCAAGTGTCAAGACAAACAAGACTGGATCAAGTTCTAAAAATAGTGTCTACAAGGCAAGGTATTTGAGTAATTTTAGATCTTAAGGTTGGATGGTGAAGTTGATTTCAATCGGATCCAAGGATGCAATTAAGGGTTCCTTAGGCTAGATAATGAAGGAAGTGAAAGAGGTCAATCATGATGGGAGAGCAATTAAGGATTCTCATATCTAGATATCAAAAGAAAATATAGAAATGATTATCTGTTCAAGGCAGAGTGTACTTAAACAAATTCCGAAATAAATTTCCAGTTAATTTATTCACCCTAGATAACATGTAAGTTTGTGAAATACATGAACAAAAAAATCTTGAGTTGGGAAAGGAATCGCTGAGAGAGTAGATGGTGGAAGCGACAAACTAGGGTTTTCACCAGTTGCTCAGATGGTTTCTAATGGAGGGCAGCAGAGGAGGGAGCTTGACCCCTCCTACAGGAACATTGTAACTAGTCAAGGAAAAACACCGGTGAGGAAAAGCAATGGTTTTGCAGATGAAAGGAACAGGGATAATGAAACGGAGACAGATGGGACCAAAACCAAGGAAGATAGTGGCACAAAGGACAAGGAGGAAGAAGACAAAAATCAGGGGTCAAGAGAAAAAAAACAAAAGGGACCCTGCAAACCAAAAGCAGAAATAACTCCTAGAGTAATTTTAAATGATCCTGCTCTATAGGCTCACAGGGAACACATGGGAACCTACGCCATAATCTATAAATTCATGGGACTATGGCCCACTGAAAAATATTTACAAACATGGATCAAATACCACTGGAAACCCAAAGGAAGAATTTACCTGCATCTTGGTTCAAAGGGATTCTTCACGGTGGTGTTCTCAAGCATCGAAGATAAAGACAGAATATTCGAAGGAGGACCCTACTTTTAGGTAGCAGCCGGTCTCTACATGAGGCCTTGGATGATGAATTTTGTCCCCGAGTGGGAGAATTTCACTTCGGTCCCAGTTTGGGTAAGGTTCTATTCTCTACCTCTTGATTATTGGCAAACAAAATCACTAGCTACCATTGGCAACAAAATAGGGTGTTTTTTCAAAGTTTCTGAAGCCACAAGAAGAGGGAAATATACCTCCTTTGCAAGGATATGTGTGGAAATGGATCTATTAGGAGCTCTTCCATATGAAGTTATTATGGAAGTTTTTGATGAGGAGTAGATGCAGATAGTGGACTTCTAACATATCCCTTTCAGATGCCGTAGAAGCTGTGAGCATGGACATCTGTTAAGAGACTGCACTCTCAGTAAAGCAGACAACAAAAGGAAACTCAATACAATGAAGGACCCAGATAGCTTTCAGAAAGTGGTAAGTAAAGGAAAAGGAGGAAAAAAGGGGCTAAAGTAACAACATAACGAGGCGCAAAAGGTTAGCTGGAACAAGTTTCAAGTGGTGGAAGAGAACAAAGAAAACACAAAGGAAAATCAATCTCAGGAAGTAGGTCCTAATGAAAAAGAGAGAGAAGAAAACAACACACAAACTCAAGATATTGGTTATCAAAAAGAGACATCGATGAGTGAAACAGAAATGCAAATGGACCAGGAGATGACCCAAAGTGAAGTAGATCTGGAAGATCATGAACTACAGGAAATTCTAGATAAGGAAAACCTAGATCTTGAAGGATTCTTAATGTAGGGAACCAAGGGAGGAATAGATTCACTACCTCAAGAAGAATGCAACAGAATACAACAGTTGTTTTTATGGAAAACTCAGGAAAGGGGGTCGTAGAAAGGTAAAAATATTCACAAGCAGGAGCATAGAGGTGTGAAAACTATGAAATCAACTCCAGGGTTAGCAACTAGAAATCCAAGAAAGATGAGGGGTAGAAAAATTAAAATGAGCTCTTGATGGAGTGTGGAAAGCTAATGATAGATTCGGGTAAGATGAAAGATCTAACCAGTTACTCCTTCACTAATCTTTAATTATGAATTTCATATCTTGGAATATCAGAGGTCTAGGTAGTAAAAGAAAACAAAGAATGCTAAGTAACAGAATGAAAATAGCAACTCTGGATATAATTTTCATTCAGGAAACAAAATGCTCCATTCAGAAATTAAAACAAATCCATAGCAAATGGCTTAATAGATTTGAGTTTCTTGAAGTTAAAGAACAGAACACAGTGGGAGGCATCGTCACTATATGGAATCCCCATAAAGTAAGCATAATAGATACAGAAGCATAAAGAAATTATTTATCAGTCATTATTCAACCAGTGGGAGTTGTGGATACCTTCCTCGTCACAAATGTTTATGGGCCTCAACGGATAGATGAGAAACTCAGATTCCTAAACTCCCTAGTAGATCTTAGAAGTCGACATGCAGATATTCCTTGGGTCAAGGGAGGAGATTTTAACATGATCAAATCTCTGTCGGAAAAAAAAAGGAGGTACAAGATTACTAAATAAAGACTCCGAAGTGTTTCAATCCTTCATAGAAGTCATGAAACTGGTTGAATCAGAAACGCACAATGGCCATTTTACTTGGAATAACAAAAGAGGAGGTGATGCTCAAGTCACCTCCAAGTTAGATAGATTTTTGATCTCAGAGAAGCTATTGCTCGAAAATAGGGAAATAACAGCTAGATTTCTCCCCTTCGGAGGCTCTGATCACTGGCTGATTCAATTAGAAATCAAGGGGATTGATTCTCCCGGGAATAGACCCTTAAGGTTTGAAAATATCTGGCTCTCTCACCCAAATTTCATCAGCAACATTGAAAAATGGTGGGCCGAAGATTTGTAGATCCAAGGCACTAAAATGTTCCTCCTACATAAAAGACTTCAGCACATGAAACTTAGACTCAAAGAATGGAACAAGAAGGATTTTGGTAACATTTTTGTGGACAAAAAATAAGTGGAAACCAAACTTCAGGAACTCAATCAAGCACTAATCTCAGATGGTTTTGACATAGTCAAAAGTGAGCAAGCTGATAAACACCATCAAGAATGGGAGAATCTATGCAAACAGGAAGAAATCTTTTGGAGGCAAAAGTCTCGAATTCAATGGCTCAAAGAAGGTGAACGTAATACAAAATTTTTCCATAGATCCACCATGGCCAATAGAGCTAACAATAGAATCTCTTCACTATTGAATGAGAATGGGGAGCTTTAGACCTCTCATAAAAATATTGAAGCTATGTTGGTACAGCATTTCAAAGGCATCACTAAGGAAAACAATCATGACAGAGAGCAACGCATCAAGGAAATTACAAAAAATATCCCAAGACTAGTCTCAAGAGAGGACAATTTTAACCGGAATAAACCAGTAACTGAAGAGGAAGTCAGTGAGGTTATTAAAGAAATGCAAAATGGCAAAGCTCCAGGACCAGATGGTTTCAATGTAGACTTTTTTAAGGCCTACTGGAACATCATTAAACAGGACATTCTGAATGTTGTGGAGGAATCCAGAAGGAACAAGACTATTCTGAAAGCCTTCAACACCTCCTTCATCTCCCTAATCCCCAAACAAGATTCAGCCTTGACTACTGATAAGTACAGACACATTTCTTTATGCAATGTGGTTTACAAGATTATTTCCGAGGTTTTGGCTAGCAGACTCAAACCTCTGCTACCTTCGTTAATTTCAGGGGAACAATCTGGTTATGTAGAAGGTAGACAAATCCTAAATAACATTATTCAACCCCACGAGGTAGTTCACACACTAACCAGCACGAGGCAGGCTGGTATTATCAAGCAATTAGATATTGTCAAGGCTTATGACAAGGTAAACTAGATCTATATTAAGAAGATCCTTACTGCTTTTGGGTTTGATCACAATTGGGTCATATGGGTTATGGCTCTGGTAACTTCTTCCAGCTTCTCTATTTTGGTGAATGGCTCACCCTCTGAGATCTTCTCTCCTTCTAGAGGACTCAGGTAGGGAGACCCTCTCTCTCCCTTTCTCTTTATCATCATGATGGAGGGACTGGGCAGGTCCATTAATCAGGCCAAAGCCTTGGGTAAGATTAAGGGCCTTCAATTAAGGAGCAGGGTCAATCTATGACTCACCAACAATTTGTGGATGATACCATGCTGCAAGGAATTCCCACAGTCAAAGAAGCGTTAGCATACAAACAAATCCTGAATGACTTTGCCTTGGCTACAGGTATGGAAGTCAATCTCTCCAAATCAAAATTTTTTTTCTTTAATACTAACATTGCAATTCAAAGGAACATCTCTAGGATTCTGAGCTTTCAAAGGGATTCCCTCCCTTCAAAATATTTGGGAATTCCCCTTATAGCTAGACCTTTGCACAAAAGTATATGGGAACCGGTGCTCAACAAGATGCAAGACAAATTCAAAAAATGGACTATCAGATCGTTAAACGTAGTTGCTAGGTTGATTCTGACAAAGGCTGTTCTTCAATCTATCCCTGTTTTCTTTTTATCATCTCTCCTAGCTCCCAAAGGTGTCTTACAGCAATTCAGGAATATCCAGAGAGACTTCCTTTGGGGCAAGGAGGAAACTAGTAAGAAATGGGCCCTTGTGTCTTGGGATAAAATATGTAAACCCAAGAGGTACGGGGGTTTAGGCTTAGATGATCAGGAGATTCTGAGTAAAGTTTTAAGAGCTAAGATCTGGTGGAGATGGGTTAAAGAACCAGAAGCTCAATGGGGTAAGTCCTGGAAGGAAAAATATGCAAACTCGTGGCAAACAAATGATTTTATTAGAATGTCTGGAAACATAAAGGGCTCTTACATCTGGAATAAAGCCTAGGAAAACAGAAGCCTAGTACAAAAAAACAGTTTCTGGGAAATCAGAGCAGGAGATCTAGCTCTCTTCTGGGAAGACAAATGGAAAAAAGAACCAATGTTGTTAAAAGAGGAATTTATGGCCTTAAGCAGGAAACAGACTCTCAAGGTTTAATCAAAGTTAAAGATTTTTGGAATCTTCCACATAACTACGGAAAGTGGAGAAACTAGAGAAGCATAGACTGTAGAGATAATACAGCCATCAAAATAAAAGCAGAGGCAATCATAAGCATGTTAAATCAAAGGAAAATCTTGGTTATAGAGGGGTAGGATCAGTTAAGATGGGGCCACAATAAATAAGGTACCTTTAATCTTAAGGAAGCAAAAAGAATTATTTCGAACCTTGAATCCTGTGCATCGGAGAATTCCTGGAAACATCTTTGGGCCCACCAAGGGTGGATGAAAATCAAGCTTTTCATGTGGTTAGTGCATCACAAGAAAATTTTGACTTTGGAAAACATTCGAAAAAGAGGTGTTATTGGACCTTCTAGATGTCAGCTATGTGAAGCTCAAGAGGAGACTATGGAGCATATTCTTAACAGTTGCACCTACACCACCTGGTTGTGGGATTCTTTTGCCACCATTTTGCGATAGACAAATAGAGACCAGGAAAGTATCATTAATACCCTAAACAAGTGGAGAAGAAACTATTCAGAGAATGAACTTCTTAATTTGGCCTAGGCCTTTACGCCAAGCTTCATTATCTTGAATGTATGGAAAGAGAGGAATAGAAGAATTTTCAATGATGAAAAAACTATTCCTCTTTGCTTGCTGGATCTGATATTGAAACAAATTAACAAGATAGTTAGTACCATTGTTCACAGTTATCCTAAGAAACCTCCAATAGAAAATGAAACAAGATCACTCAGGCAACTGAGAATGATAGAGATCATTCCCAATGGACGAAGCAGGGAAACAAAAGATTTGGAAATAGAAAATGAGTTCTGGCATCCCCCACCGAAAGGGTATCTGAAATGCAATATTGATGGGGCTTCAAAAGGCAACCCAAGAACCGCTGGTTATGGTGGGGTGTTAAGAGATGAAGAAGGAAACATTGTTTTTATATTTCACTACCATTTAGGGAAATCCACCAACAATATGGAAGAATTAATGGCCTTAGAACAATGTCTTGAGCTGCTGAAACAGAATCACAGATCCAATGTCATTATTGAAGCAGACTCAGAGATCTCCATAAACATTGTTAATAGAATCAGTTGTGGTGCTGCGCCAGAAATGTAGGTTTTAACCCTGTACAGAAATTACCTGCATATGAATTCTTAAACAAAGAAAATAAACAATGCGAGAGCATAACCCATAAAACACATATGCACAGAGATTTTTCCCTAGATCCCAAAACCGGGACTACCAGCTTGATTTTTCATTATGTTCCTTTCAATGTTACAATACATATTTATACATGCCGAAGCATCCAATACCATGGACCGAAAAACCATCGCGTCCAATACCATGTGCGAAAATCATGCACAAAACCATAGGTAGGTTCGCCCAACCTAATATAGGGTCCAAAAATAAATTTCCCGAGGCGCTGCCCCGGACCCCGTAGTGGGGGCCTACCCGCCCCCCTCTAATCGCCCGGACAGGGGGGGCTACCACCCCCCCGCTGCGCAATCGGCGCAACGAAGGGGGGCTTCCACCCCCCTCTAACCCCTCGTTTCACTACGTCGGTTAGTCGTGGAAAGAATATAACACAACCCAACAATCTCCCACTTGTTGTTTTCTTTCCACAAGGGGCCTGTTATAGACATTTTTGTGCCTCGCATCATGGAGCATGAAATGTCGATAATTACAGGGATCCTCAGTCCCTAAACATGTTTTTCTTACCCCTAAAAGAACAAGGTCATCAAACAACAGCACTTCCAATCAGTTCTCCACCTGAAAACACTTCAAAACAGGCTTATTTTGGATCATGTCAGCTGCTCCACTGAGCTTCTGCGCTGGAATGCAACTGTCCCTCCTTGTACCTGCGCTGGAAGTCAAGATTAATGAAGGCTACCTGCGCTGGGCGAGATTGGCCAAGTGGCACAGTCATCCTGCAAGGTGTCAACTGCCCAGGAAGCTTCCAAACTGACACTTGGTTCATGAGATTCGCCCTGTGATGAGTAAGAGGTACTTGATCACCATGTGTAACCAAGGATCTCCAAGTGGACTCAAGAACTGAAGATTAACTGAAGAGGGAGAGGACACAAGGCAGCTTCATGTCAGTCTCAAGCTGACTCATCCTCTCTTCTTCTCTCCTATATATAGAGCTCTTCTATGAGGTCTAAGGAGGCTGGAATTTTGTGTAAAGCAAGGAGGTGATGTTGGTTTACAGTTAGAGCTATTGGGTGATTGTTTTACTAGAGGTGAAGAGGAGAGTTCTTGCTGCTGGGGAGGTGCTGCTGGATTGGAGCCATCATTGGTTGTAACCTTCTCAGAACCCTGTTACTTCTATCAATAAAGTTTTGCATGTTCTCCTATATACTTGTATTGCATTGATGTATTGTATTTACATGTATATTTGATTCACTCTAATCCATGCATCAGTTATGAGTACTTGTATCTTGTAGTCTCCTCTCTTTTTTTGTGCAGGATCCGTGTGTAGCTGGACCGGCAAAGAGAACCAAGAGCTGGGAACAAGAGACAAAGAGAGAGGACAAGGATCGACTAAGCGAAAGACACCAGGTTGGTTAATCTTATCTTCCTTCTCTCTGTACATTCATAAAGGAAAACATCAAAGCTTTACTTTCAGTTGTTGCTAAAGACTGTCACCTTTAGAGTAGGGATAGGGTCATCCGCATCGGATACTTTTCCCCACAACAAACTGGCGACTCCGCTGGGGAGCCTAGTATCTTGTTGGTGTTTGTAGTACTTTTCTATTCATTTCTTGAAGAAAAGAGTACCAAATCGAAAAGCTTTTGACTATATCAAAAGCGAAGTAGAGGGACTGCTACTCTTGCTCATTTGCTGAGCAAATTCAAGATTTGAAGAGCTTATCTACAAAAGACTCTTTACTCTTTGTGATAGCTTTTCATCCTCTTGATCATCCCTTAGCCTGTACTTGACCTATAGCTTTTTATTTCAGCAAAAATAGTGCATTTTTGAGCTTTTTATGACCCGGAATTCCTTGTAAACGCAACTCTCGTGTCTCAGTGCAGGCTGTCCACAGGCAGTCTGCATTACAGCGCAGGTACTCCCTTCGGGAACTGCGCTGAGAATCAAACTGACAGACCAGAGCCTGCGCTGGTCCAGTTAGCCAGTGTCTTGCTGAGGTTTCCCTTTGTGTCTGAGCCCTGTTTTCACTGATTTTTTGCTGATTGCTTGCTGGTCATTGTACTTGCTGTAAACCATTCTCCTTGACATTATTCCGCCTCAGTTGTGTGATGAAACTGTGAATGTTCTTTCAGTATTTCTTGTTTCAGTTACAGTTTCCCATTGTGAAAAGCGAACCAGTATAGCTGTGGCCTCTTAGATCCTGAACTGTAAAAGTGTCTTTGTGATCTTAAGAGCTAGTTTTATTACTGTTCATGGCTGTTTGAGTTTGTTTGTTTTTCATCTTATGGTTTGAATTCGTATATTTTTAGTGTTAAAACAAGTACCTGTAAGGTGTCTTTTCATTATAGACGAAACTTGTTTGTTTACGCTTCAAATTGAATTTGAAAATTACACAACAATTTCCTTTTTGTCTACATCAACATTAAAGGAAAAGAAAAGAAATACGTGCATCTTGCATTTTCATTTTTGATAAGTTTGCGTGTCTGATCTAGGAGAAAGTACATTAGTTTGTGCTTTGTGCTCTGTGTGGAAAGATATTGTTTTTCTCTCCCCTCAGTAGTTAGGATTTTCAAAGCTAAAAAGATTGTGAAAGCTTGTTTATCATTTTAGCTGCATTTAGGAATTTGTACCAATACATCTCGTGGTGATCCTGAAAGACAAACTGATAAACAAGATCAACTTAAAATATATTGAATGAATCTAAAAACGCATTGTAACATAACGCTCACAATAGAGGTCTAGGTAGAGACGTGTTCCGGCGTCGTTAAACGTAGTGACTGTCGATCTCTACGAAGGTGGGTGATTCCTCCTGAGGGACGATAGCACTAATACGGACTTGAGCTCCCGCGTACCGTCGCGTATATTGGGAGACCCCTATAGGCAATTATCCTTTATCCTTAGGAAGCCGTGTCGACCGCCCTACTGATCGCGATGCAGTGAACACAGCATTCACGAAGATCGACCACCCGTACCGTAAAACGTATTCTGTGGTTTCGCGAAAGGTTTGGCACACCCTCTGCCTAGATCTCCAGAGCAGTTTCTTTTGGCCCTTTTTCAAACTCTATAACTGAAAAGGTCCAACCGAGCATTTGTCACTTCGGGCTCGTTAATACATCGAAGGTGACTAGAGTCATCTTTAGCTTTTTCTCGACTCTTAAAACATGAAAAAGCAAAGTTGTGTCTAAAAGCGTCTAATAAAATTCATTCAATATGGAAACATAATTCCCCTTTTTGTATTTTAGTTGATCAAGTAATCCACAACCGTGGAGAAAAGTCAATTAAAACTCCGTCGTTCGGGGAGACTCGCGAGTCAACCGTCTTTGTCTCCGGAACCGAGAGTAGTACGGACGAAGCGAACTCGCTGGACCAGGTCAAAATCTCCTTTTAAAGTTAGAACGGAAGTTCCAACAACATCTGAGATTCTGGTCACTCCCGATATTTCTGGAATCCCTGCCTCTACTGAAGAAGTTCAACAGCAACAGAAGGACAGTTGTACTGATCCTAGTCTGAAGACAAGTACTTGCATAACTGAACCAGTTCCATCTGAAACCGGTCCACAGAGTCTTGTTGTTCAAACAACTGTCGCTGTCGAAACAACCCCTTCTTCGGCACCAGAAATCTTTTACGGACCTGACGGTCTTCCTCTTCCTCCTGGTCTGATTACAATAGAGGAAATCGTAGAGAACCAGCAAGCAAATACTCCAACTCATTTTGGAGTAGGTGCCACTCTTTTTCCTTCTGCATCAGAAGTTTGTCCATCGCCACAGGAAGTTCCTGTAGAATCGTTAGGCAGTTTATTGGATAGACTTAAAATGTCTGAACAACCGTCGACATCTAGGACTGTGCCAAATGACACAGCGACAGCAGAAGTTCCTGCCGTCAATCCAACGATGTTTGCCGGCATACCAGCCGTCCCGACTAGCTCTCATCAGCTAGAAGGAGTCCACCCAGGGACTATTATGACAACTTGGTCTGTTCCAGTTTGTTCTTCCGGTATAATACCCGGTAATTCTTATGTTGAAACTAGACAAATTGATCCCTTTGGGAATCAGTTTGGGCCATCCAGTCCTCAAAGGCCATCTATACCCTTGAGCTCCGGATTGTTACCGTATGGGGGGCAATATGCCCTTTCACTTCCCCTTCCGGGGGGATACCCATACGGCAGTTTTCAACAACATTCAGGTTTGACTGAAGTAACGACGAGTGGTTGGGTACCTATGGTACCCCAACAACCAAGAGTTGTATATTCCATGCAACAGTGTGTACCTATGTCTAGTATCCCGACGACGCCAGCAATTGTAACCGTGTCGCAAGTTCAATCGATGCCTGTTGTATGTCAACCCCAAGTTGTAATGCAACAGCCTATTGACCCTGCAACACAACCACAATCGCCAACTGCCGGGACGACACAGATACAAACGAGAACCATAACCCCGCATCTTGGTCCGTCGGTTAGTGTCGCACAGCAAAACATGGCTTCACAACCATGGATGGTGCAATACCAACAACCTTAGTTTCAACAGGTGTACCAGGGATCTGAGCAACAGATCTTTGTGAATAGTGGGCAACCCTATATTCAGAACGGGTTAAATCAACCACTTTACAGTGGCCAAGCCCACTAGCCGTATCAGTCATATCAACATCAGTTGCATTATGCTGGTATGCAAAGACCTACTGCTCAGGCGATTCCATCGTACCCTGGGTACGCCTCGCCAAACCTGAATCAGCAGTTGCCATTCGTGGCGACCCTAGAATTACCAGATTTACATCGATTAACAAACGATCCAATCGCCTATGCCCATTGGTGGCCAGCGATTCCTCACAAACTTCCTTCGGACATTCCTAAATTCAATGGAAATCCTGGCGAAGACCCGTCGAATCATGTGATGACATTCCATCTGTGGTGTTCGTCGAATACCTTGAATGATGATTCGATAAGGCTTCATATTTTCCAGAGGACATTGACTGGTCCGGCAGCCAAATGGTATATTGAATTACCTAGAGCCTCTTTCGACAATTTTAGTTCCCTAGCCACGACTTTCTTAACACACTTTCAATTACCTATAAGGTACGAAACTGGAACAGAGATCTTGACCAATTTTAAGCAGACAACGGCCACACATATATCAGATCATATACATGAGTGGCGTCGTCGGCGCAGAATGGTAAAAACCTATGTTCCAGATCAGCTATTAGCTGAGTGGTTTATAAAGTCGCTTCTGCCTACTATAACAGAAGATGTGGCCAAGGGAGGCGTCGTAACGGAGGAGCAAGTTATTGCTCGTGCTCAATATTTGGATTTAGTATATACTCAGTCGGGCACGCTCTATGATAAGATACCTGATGCCCCCAGACCGGAATTTTCAATCCCTCCTCCTCCCAGATCGAATAGTGACTCTCATGCCGGTGATGGCGTGATCGGAACTGCAAACGCTAAGTCGACAAGGGATTCGAATAAGAAAGCCCGTAAGACTTCGAATCAAAAAGCAAATCAAGAGATTCTTGCTTCGGAAGTAAATGTTGTATCTACGGATAAAGGCAAAAACTCCAATCAACCAGGAAGCAAGAAGAAACAAAATGAAGGGAAGAAGAAGAAACAGGGTGAGTCATCTCCTCAAAAAACTTCTTCAAGCCCTCCTAGGAAAGGGAAACCAACGAGTCCATGTCATATATGCGATGAGGATCATTGGACAGCAAATTGTCCATATAAAGCCGAGTTTAAAAGATTCTTAAAGAATTCACAAACCCCAGCTCTATTAACTGATCCGTTTCCCAATCCAAGTCAAAATATGGTTGATAATGGAGATACTTCCCGGTGCCAGGTGCTAATGGTGTCGACCTCTGAACAACAGAATGATGCTTCGATTTCGACAAAGTGCAAAAACTGCGGGAATCCGCAGTCGTCGAACAGTAAAGGAAATGATCAACCAAGCAGTTCGACGACAACTTCGACAAAAGTTGTGCCACCATTTACTACGGGAAGCATTCCTATGATCTAGGGAAGGAATCACTCTCTCCAAAATATCGGAGTCATTTTCCTAAAAGACCCTACTTTGATGGGTACTTCCGCATTGCCGCCTTCAAATAATCTGGCGGAAATGACCACAATGGAATATGAGACCTTCTGTTTCTAGCGGATCTAACAAATCGAGGATAGTTCCTACCTCAGGTCAACCTCGTTAAAAAATGAAAAACCATGAGGATAGTTCTTTTACTATGTCAACCTCATTAAAAAATGAAACAATCCCCTTTCCAGATCTCAATGGTAAACCTTCATTCCAATCAACAAAGTTGAATGCAATGAAGCTTGGGGGGCATGCACCTCGATTTGTATTATTATGCTGGGGGCATGCAAACTTATCATTGAGCAGTTTTAGCACATAGTTCATGCTCGTTAAAAAATAAACGCAAGATTCGAGCAGTTTTACCACGGAATTTATGCTCGTTAAAAAATAGAAAAGTGTGAGCAAAGTTTTTCCGCCAAAGTTCAAGCTCATTAAAAAATGAACCTATCTCGGTAAATAACCATTGCAATCGTAAATTTATCAGCCTTAAAAGCCTTGGTCGTGTTTTCATCCATCACCTCCATTTCATTTGGCCGGTCGTTCACCCCCATATGTGTGTTTACCCCTTTTGAGGAACAGCTGCGAAAAGTGATTTCACCTAGCCATCCTTGTGACATTACCGTGATTGGAAAATTCCAAATTGTACCTGGAATCTGCTGCTATCCCTGTTTATCACTCGTTCCTCAAAAGACGAGTCTTCTTTGAGCTCTTTTCACTGACTCGTAAAATATGAAAAGTTTGCCGAGTTTTGGCCTTCCAGCTCGTTAAACGATCGGAACGCTATCCCTCCTCTAGATTTTAATCTTTTTGGACCTGAGGGATTATTGCACAAAAAGATCGAGCGCTTGTCTTGTTCGGCTCGTAAAAGTACCGAACAGCCATCCCTTTTGTATTGTTTTATACTTTTTCGGACTTAAGGGATTAGATGACGAAAAAGGAATCATGGAGTTGACTTTCTGTACCTTTTCAGACTCTCTAAAAATGAAAAGGACCGAGTTTTCCTTGTCGTTAGACTCGTTAAAATGATTAAATAGCGACAAACTTGTCTTTAGACGAGAACGAGTTTCCCTATCGCTAGGCTCGTTAAATCATAGCGATAGGCTTGCCCGAAGGGCAGGTTATAGAACAAGCATATGTTATCCTCCTCAAGCTTGACAAAAATAAAGAGGTACTGGTCAGAAATGACTGGGGAAAAATTGGGAGAACATCAAAGTTTAATGGTAGCAAGTCACTCTTGAACATGACACTTTTCCTCCGTACCACATCGGGTTGGGTTGTTTCATTCACCGGTCTCACCGCCATGGTCCTCGCCAAACCATCCACATTTGGGGTAATGCTACCGATCCATCGCATCAGTGTCGTTATATGTTCAAGAGGGGTCATTCTGAAAGTGTCAACCGTGTCCCATCCACTGCCATACATTATCCTTCATCCATTCATGATCGCCACCCTGAATCATATATCACAGTTTGTTTTCACCTCCACTAAAATCATTAGCTCCGTTCCGTGTCATTGATGTGGGATTCATTAAGGCCCTCCTTTGACGGATCGCTTCTTGTCGACATTAGCTCATTATCCAAGAAGTTGATCTAGGAACACCCCCATCAGTACTTTGAAGCTTGCATGCCTCAATGGCAAGTTTCTCACTTCCGGCGACAGGTATACATCAATGACCTTCGACCAGAAGATTTTGCGTGGCGTTCGACGCCAAGTCCTTTATTCACGCCACGTGAATTGTACTGCAGTACCTTGAGGGTCATCGTCATTATTGGTGATTCCTCTCGCGCTTGTTAACGATTTTCATTATTGACCGGTAATCAAGCGATGTCTTTCCATGTTCGACTTCAGCGAAATTTTCACATGGATCGACTTGTACTTAGAGTGAAGATCGAACGAGTTTGAAGACCCCGGATCTAGTTTTATCCATCTGGGCTGCGATATATATTCAGGAAATATAAAAGCATTTGCCATGTACATCATTACAGCAGATGATCATCCTATTCAAAGGATGATAATTTCAGCAGAAAATTATCAGTCTACCTTCAGACGATCGTCTGTCATATGTACCAAAATGTATTTATAAAGCTGAGCATGGGAATGCCCGCCTCAGCTAGATCATGAAAAAAGAATGAAAAATAATGTATTGTATTGTATTGTATTACAGGGCGCCTCCTCAGCACTGGAATGAACTTCGGACCCTCTAGATAAAGCATTTCACCCGATAAACGGCCTCATACTTTAGGGGGCAACTGTTATAGACATTTTTGTGCCTCGCATCATGGAGCATGAAATGTCGATAATTACAGGGATCCTCAGTCCCTAAACATGTTGTTCTTACCCCTAAAAGAACAAGGTCATCAAACAACAGCACTTCCAATCAGTTCTCCACCTGAAAACACTTCAAAACAGGCTTATTTTGGATCATGTCAGCTGCTCCACTGAGCTTCTGCGCTGGAATGCAACTGTCCCTCCTTGTACCTGCGCTGGAAGTCAAGATTAATGAAGGCTACCTGCGCTGGGCGAGATTGGCCAAGCGGCACAGTCATCCTGCAAGGTGTCAACTGCCCAGGAAGCTTCCAAACTGACACTTGGTTCATGAGATTCACCCTGTGATGAGTAAGAGGTACTTGATCACCATGTGTAACCAAGGATCTCCAAGTGGACTCAAGAACTGAAGATTAACTGAAGAGGGAGAGGACACAAGGCAGCTTCATGTCAGTCTCAAGCTGACTCATCCTCTCTTCTTCTCTCCTATATATAGAGCTCTTCTATGAGGTCTAAGGAGGCTGGAATTTTGTGTAAAGCAAGGAGGTGCTGTTGGTTTACAGTTAGAGCTATTGGGTGATTGTTTTACTAGAGGTGAAGAGGAGAGTTCTTGCTGCTGGGGAGGTGCTGCTGGATTGGAGCCATCATTGGTTGTAACCTTCTCAGAACCCTGTTACTTCTATCAATAAAGTTTTGCATGTTCTCCTATATACTTGTATTGCATTGATGTATTGTATTTACATATATATTTGATTCACTCTAATCCATGCATCAGTTATGAGTACTTGTATCTTGTAGTCTCCTCTCTTGTTTTGTGCAGGATCCGTGTGTAGCTGGACCGGCAAAGAGAACCAAGAGCTAGGAACAAGAGACAAAGAGAGAGGACAAGGATCGACTAAGCGAAAGACACCAGGTTGGTTAATCTTATCTTCCTTCTCTCTGTACTTTCATAAAGGAAAACATCAAAGCTTTACTTTCAGTTGTTGCTAAAGACTGTCACCTTTAGAGTAGGGATAGGGTCATCCGCATCGGATACTTTTCCCCACAACAGGGCCACAGGAGAGCTTAGTCATTTTTCCAGCCCTAAAACACCCATTGTTTCTCTACACCAAGAGAACTTCTCAGAGCTCACAGATTTTGTCAATGCATCTGCAGTATTCTTCAAAGTGTCCACCTTTACCAGCAACACCTTTTTGTCTTCTATCAGATCCCTCACAAAGTGATACTGAACATCAATGTGCTTTGTCTTTGAATGATAAGCAGGGTTCTTTGCCAAGAAAATTGCACTTTGGCTGCCACAGTCTATTCTTATAGCTCCCTGTACTAACCCCATACTTGAACACAATCTCTGCAACCAAACTGCTTCCTTGCTTGCATGAGTGGCTGCCATGTATTCTTCCTTTGTAGTTGATAGTGCCACTACAGATTGTTTCTTACTCATCCAACTGACTGCACCTCCAAATAGGTTAAACACATACCCACTTGTAGATCTTCTATGATCCAGATCTCCAACCCAGTCTGCATCAACAAAACCATGAATATCCAACACTCTGTCCAATCCTGGTCTTCCTTAGTAGCACAAACCATAATCACTAGTGCCACGCAAATACCTGAAAACCCGCTTCACTGTTGTCCAGTGCTCCTTCCTAGGTTTTGACATAAGCCTGCTCAATACTCCCACTGCATGTGCAATGTCCGGTCTAGTACAGACCATTGCATACATCAGGCTACCGACTGCACTTGCATATGGAACACGGGACATGTCCTCTTCCTCTTCTTGTGTCTTGGGACACTTTTCAGCAGATAACCTCACACCTACAGGAATAGGAACCTTCACCGGTTTACTATCCTGCATATTAAACCTCTGCAGTATTGTCTCGACATACTTCCTCTGGTTTAACCAGAGCTTCCTCTTTGCCCGATCTCTTTTAATTTCCATGCCCAAAATATAGTTTGCAGCACCAAGATCTTTCATGTCAAATTTGGAGGACAATTGGGTCTTCAAATCCTGGATAATTTCTTTGTCATTTCCAACCAGCAACATATCATCCACATACAGGACCAGATAAATAACACGGTCACCAATTAATTTAAAATACACACAATGATCTGCTTTACTTCTGGTGAAGCCAAGTCCCCGTATAAATGTATCAAATTTCTGATACCACATCCTTGGTGACTTTTTTAACCCATACAGAGACTTCTTTAACTTGCATACCAGTTCTTTCTTACCCTTCACCGCAAAGCCTTCAGGTTGCCTCATGTAGATTTCCTCTTCCAAATCCCCGTGAAGAAATGTTGTCTTCACATCCATCTGTTCTACCTCAAAATCAAAAGCAGCAGCAACAGATAAAAGTAATCTAATAGAAGCTACCTTGGCAACAGGAGAAAAAATATCACCAAAATCAATTCCCGGCACCTGGGAATAACCTTTTGCTACCAACCAAGCTTTGTATTTCTCCACCTTTCCTTCTGCATTAGTCTTCTTCTTGAACACCCATTTGTTGCCAATGGGTTTCCTTCCAGCCGGCAACTCTACCAGATCCCAAGCCTCATTTTTGTGCAAAGATGCCATTTCATCAACCATGGCCTCTTTCCAGAGTTTTCCATCCTCTGAATCCACTGCTTCCTTCACAGTTATGGGATCATCATCGGTAACAGACAAAGAAAAATTTGAACTGAAAGCAGATGGACTATACCTTTCTGGTTGCCTTCTTTCTCAACCTAATCTTCTCACAGCCGGAGTTTGTGGCTCTTCATCTTCTGATTCCTCCTATGCTGCAGAGTCTGATTCTTCCTCCTTTGGCTCAAACTCTATCTTCTCAGGTTCCTTTGGTTGGACTTCAGATTCAATAACATCTTTTACCTCTCTGAACACCACATCTCGGCTGTACACAACCTTCCGTGTGACTGGGTTCCAAAGCTTATAACCCTTTAAACCATCCTTATACCCAATAAAGATGCACTTTTCAGATTTACTATCCAACTTGGTTCGTTTCTCCTTTGGAACATGTACATATGCATCACATCCAAATACCCTCAGATGTGAAAGAGAGGGTTTCTTACCAGTCCATACTTCTTGTGGAGTCTTATCCTCCAACGCTGATGAAGGTGATTTGTTGATCAGGTAACATGCAGTATCCATTGCCTCTACCCAGAATTCCTGTCCTAACTCGGCACCACTGAGCATGCTTCTTGCCCTTTCCATCAACGTCTTGTTCATTCTTTCTGCGACTCCATTTTGCTGAGGTGTATATGGAGTAGTCTTCTGTCGTGCTATACCACACTTCTTACAAAATTCTTCAAATTCCTTGCTGCAAAATTCTCCACCATTATCTGTCCTCAGCACCTTTATCTTCTTCTCTGTCTGATTTTCCACCAGAGCCTTAAATTCTTTAAACCTGTCAAAGACTTCAGATTTCATCTTAAGGAAATATATCCATGTATTCCTTGAGAAGTCATCTATGAATGATACATAGTACACAGACTTACCCAGAGATGGAACCTTCACAGGTTCAAACACATCACTGTGCACAAGCTCTAATATCTGTTTCGTCCTCTTACCGCCAGAGGGGAAACTCACTCGATTCTGCTTCCCATACACACAATTTTCACAGAAATCAAAATCCAGAGAGCTATCATTCATACCTTCTACCATACCTTTACCATGAAGTATTCGAAGGCCCTTCTCTCTAATATGTCCAAGCCTTTGATGCCACAACATGGTCTTCTCTCCAGAGACCACTAGATTTTCTACTCCATTTTCAGGAACCATACAACTATTGCACCCATCAACAACAGTGCTACCTTGCAGTTTGTACAGAGTTCTAGTCCGAACTCCCCGCATCAATATCAGTGCTCCTCGAACCATCTTGCAGGTATCTTTCTCGAACACCGTCTTTACACCTGCATCATCCAACTTGCTTACAGAAATCAGATTTCTGGCCAATGCAGGAATATGTAGAACACCCGGAAGTGTTCTAACCCTTCCACCTTGCAACTTCAACTTTACTTTTCCCCGACCAATGATTCTAGCCTTCCTATCATCTCCTAAGAAGACATCACCACCATCGTATTTCTCATACTCGCAGAACCACTCTCTATGGGGAGTGAAGTGAAAGGATGCACCTGAGTCAATCAACCATGCCTCATGATCTACATGTGTACTTGAAGAAGCCAAGTACACATCCCCACCTTCATCTGAGGTGGTTTTCGCCTCTGCAAAAGGAGCATCATCAGATCCCTTTCCTTTATCAGGAGCTTTAGATTTACAATCCCTTCTGAAGTGTTCTTCCTTTCCGCATTTCCAGCACACCACCTTTGTAGGTTTTCCTAGAGATTTAGATCTCCCTCTAGATTTAGATCTCCCACTCGATGACTTATTTTTGTTTCTGTTTTGGGACCGTCCTCATACAGACAAGGCATCAACATTCTAGTTGTCCATATTCTTCCGTCTCATCTCCTCCGTCAGCAAGGCTGAGACTATTTCATCAAACTGCAAAGCAGTTGCATTGCTACCTATTGCAATAACCAGACTATCCCACGAATCTGGTAGAGAACACAATAGACTGATGCACTTATCTTCATCTGAAATTTTAATATCAACAGATAATAATTGACTTAGATATCATTTTTGGGATTCAACTGCGTTAAGTAAGTCATTCAAACGTATGACCATTTCCATGAGAGGTAGTCGTAACTGACTAATTTCTCATGATTTTTGAATAGTTCACTTAGCACTCATTGCATCGGGTGATGCTCACAGGGGTGAAGAAGTGGGATTGAAACTAGTGAAATGTGGAGAACGAATCACATAGCATCAATCATCACTTCCGGGGCTTGCACCCGGTAACCAGGACTTCCCAGGAGGTCACCCATCCCAGAACTCCTCTGGCTCAAGCGTGCTTAACTGTGGAGTTTTTCCCCACAATCAAGCCCACTTAGCTTGCTACCCCATTTGCAAAACCTTAGCAAGTATTGTGCCTCATGAACCATTCAAGTAGAGATCCCTTGACTCTTTTTGAATTTAAGTATGGGGGATTTACGTAGTGCATTATATTAGATATCATTTTTGGGATTCAACTGCGTTAAGTAAGTCATTCAAACGTATGACCATTTCCATGAGAGGTAGTCGTAACTGACTAATTTCTCATGATTTTTGAATAGTTCACTTAGCACTCATTGCATCGGGTGATGCTCACAGGGGTGAAGAAGTGGGATTGAAACTAGTGAAATGTGGAGAACGAATCACATAGCATCAATCATCACTTTCGGGGCTTGCACCCGGTAACCAGGACTTCCCAGGAGGTCACCCATCCCAGAACTCCTCTGGCTCAAGCGCGCTTAACTATGGAGTTTTTCCCCACAATCAAGCCCACTTAGCTTGCTACCCCATTTGCAAAACCTTAGCAAGTATTGTGCCTCATGAACCATTCAAGTAGAGATCCCTTGACTCTTTTTGAATTTAAGTATGGGGGATTTACGCAGTGCATTATATTAGATATCATTTTTGGGATTCAACTGCGTTAAGTGTTGGAAATAATACTGAGAGGGGGGGTGAATCAGTATTATCTAGCAATTTAACAAATCTTCCTTATTTGATCTTTTGAATTATTCTTGCATATCAGTACCATAAAATAATGAGCATGAACAAAGAAAATAGACAGTCACACCAAAGAACACAAGATGTACGGTGGAAAACCAATGTGGGAGAAAACCACCTGCTGCAATATGTCTCTATCTTCTTTCAATTTAGAAATTCTTTTACAATGATTTTGTACTGGTGCAGTCCTTTACCAGTACGCAGGCTGCAACCTGCAGAGAGCTACAACTCTCTTTCGTTTTCCAGTCTCTCCTGGAAGGGAGCTACAACCCCCTACTTCTTTTCATACAAGGACCACTTTTCATAAATTTTCAAACTGGATCCATAAGCATTAATTGATCATCAAGTGTAAGAGAATCACCCAATCAACTGTAGTAACCAGATCAATAATAATAGGACCAAAACCCAGAACACAACAATGATAAACAAGGATTTTAAGAGAAGGAAGCACCCTGCTCAACTGCCAGCCTGAGTCCGGACTCACCCTGTTCAACTGCTAGCCTGAGTCCCTAGACTCACCCTGCTCAACTGCTGACCTGAGTCCCTGGACGCACCCTGCTCAACTGCTAGCCTGCGTCCCGGACGCACCCTGCTCAACTGCTAGCCTGCGTCCCTCGCACTGAGTCTATTGAACTGCCTGCGTCCCGGCGCACCAGAACCCTTCCTGCACCTGCGTCCGGCGCACCTGAAACGCTTCGCTCCTGCGTCCCGGACGCACCTGAACCCTTACTGCACCTGCGTCCCTCTGGGCAAAGATGATTTCAAGACTTTAGAAGTAACCCAGACAATCAGATCTACAGATCCAAGCAAGAGCCGAAGAGATCTCGGTCCATCAAATTCGCCTTGTTTAGATCTAGACCAGATCTTACCCTCATAAGATGTTCAACCAAAAACATGATAAATCCAAATGAACTCCTTTGCTTTATATAGGCAATCTCCTCCCCAAAACATGGAACAATACCACGAGCCGACACCATAGAAACACAAAACCGTCGGCTAGAAACCACACAAGAAACCCCCACGTGCTTTTCTCTGTCTTGAAATGTGTGCACTGGGTGGACACACACCCTGAACGGCTGGCCTGCGTCCCTGGACGCGGGTTCTGCATGGTATACCTGCGGGGACGCACTTTCTGAACAGATTTCCTGCGTCCTTCTTAAAAATAGAGAGCTGATCATCAAGAATAGTGATCTATCACCTGAATGGGTTGCCATCAAGGACAACACCTGAATCATAATGCCAACAATCTCCCCCTTTGGACTTGATGGCAACCTCATGATCTTCAGCTTCATTCTCCCCCTTTGACATCAAGGGCAAAGGGTATGCTCCCCCTACGCTCATGCTCCCCCTATGAACCTGATCTGCAGCAACGTACCACCATGAAAGAGATAGAGACATATTGCAGCTATTTCCAAGATCTCCTTCTCCATAATGCCAACAATGCATTATGTGCTCCCCCTGAGCCTATACCACCAATAAGAAGATGTTCAACAATAAGATGATGCATCAACAACCCCCAACTTTTGCCTGAGGTATTCAAAAGTGTCCCTGGGCAACGGTTTGGTGAAAATATCAGCAACTTGTTCCTTAGAAGGAACATACTCCAACTTGACCTTCTGTTCAAGTACTTGTTCCCGGAGAAAATGGTACTTGATTGGTATGTGCTTGGTTTTTGAATGCATAACCGGATTCTTTGAGATGCTGATTGCACTTGTGTTGTCACATAAGATAGGGATTGGAGGTGTACAAGTGATTTGATAATCCTGCAAAGTCTGCATCATCCAAAGGAGTTGGGTGCAACAAGATGCAGCAGCAACATATTCTGCTTCAGCTGTAGACAAGGCAATTGAACTCTGTTTCTTGCTGAACCAAGATACCAGTCTGGAACCCATAAAGAACGCACCACCACTTGTGCTTTTCCTGTCATCCACGCTTCCGGCCCAATCTGCATCTGTATAAGCATGAAGAGTGAGATCTGTATCTCTAGGATACCATAAGCCATAATTTTGAGTCCCTTGAAGATATTTGAAAATTCTCTTCACTGCCTGAAGATGAGTTTCCTTCGGATTTGCCTAAAATCTTCCAACTATTCCAACTGCATGCATGATGTCCGGTCGGGTACCTGTCAAATATAGTAAACTTCCAATCATAGATCTATAGGTTGGTTGATGTACTGCTGCAGATTCATCATTTGCATTGAGACTACATCCTGTGACCATGGGTGTACATACTGGTTTTGCATCTTCCATGCCATATTTCTTCAAAATCTGCTTGAGATACTTGGTTTGAGATAAAAGGATTCCTCCTTCCTTTTGTTGGATTTGCAAACCAAGGAAGTATGTCAGTTCTCCTAGCAAGGACATTTCAAATTCTTTCTGCATGACTGAGGCAAAGCTTTGACTCATAGCTTCTTCATTGCTGCCAAAAATAATGTCATCTACATACACAACAAGTGTTGGCATTATGATTCAGGTGTTGTCCTTGATGGCAAACCCTTTCAGGTGATAAATCAAGAAGGACGCAGGAAATATGTTCAGTACGTGCGTCCCCGCAGGTATACCATACAGAACCCGCGTCCAGGGACGCAGGCCAGCCGTTCAGGAGGTGCGTCCGCCCAGTGCACACATTTCAAGGTAGAGAAATGCACGTGGGGGTTTCTTGTGTGGTATCTAGCCGACGGTTTTGTGTTTCTATGGTGTCGGCTCGTGGTATTGTTCCATGTTTTGGGGAGAAGCTTGCCTATATAAAGCAAAGGAGTTCATTTGGATTGTGTATCATCTTGGTTGAACATCTCTTGGTGAGATCTAGTCTAGATCTATAAGGGCGAATCTTCTAATGGACTATGATCTCTATGGCGCATGATCAGATCTGTGGATCTGAGTGTTTGGGTTGGTTCTGAAGTCCTCATATTTCTTATATCTGAAGGGACGCAGGTTCAGTGAAGAGCAAGTGCGCCGGGACGCAGTGAAGTAAAAGCTCAGGTGCGTCTCTGAGGCAAAGGACGCGGCGCGACTGTGTTATTGGGTGCGTCTCTGAAGCGAAAGACGCGGCGCGATAGTGCTGCGGGGTGCGTCTGCACGCAGAACAGAAGAAGGTAGACTGCGTCCAGTCGCAGGCCACAGAAAGAAAATATGCGTCCCTGTCTTAAGATGATCTGTTGACTGTATATTTCTGTGTTCTGGGTTGTTTCTGTAATTACTGATATCTGTAGTGGACTGTATCTGTTGTATACTTGTTGATCATTTGTTTCTTCATGAAAAGAAGTAGGGGGTTGTAGCTCCCTTCCAGGAGAGACTGGAAAACGAGAGAGAGTTGTAGCTCTCTGCAGGTTGCAGCCTGCGTGCTGGTAAAGGACTGCACCAGTACAAAATCATTGTAAAAAGATTTTCTTGAAAGAAGATAGAGACATATTGCAGCAGGTGGTTTTCTCCCGCATTGGGTTTCCACCTTACATCTTGTGTTCTTTGGTGTGACTGTCTATTTTCTTTATTCATGCTCATTATTTTATGGTACTGATATGCAAGAATAATTCAAGAGACCAAATAAGGAAGATTTGGTAAATTGCTTGATAATACTGATTCACCCCCCTCTCAGTATTATTTCCAACAATTGGTATCAGAGTAGGTCCTTCAGAAAAGCTTGATCGCTTGAAGGTAGATCGTTCATCATGAGCAACTATGAGAGAGAAGCATCAATCAGGCCACCAGTTTTTGATGGGACAAACTTCAATTATTGGAAGGTAAGAGTTACTGCATATCTTCAATCTCTTGGTACTGAAGTTTGGGACATTGTAGAAACAGGCTATGCTTTTCCTTCAGCTACTCCTACAGATCCAGCTGAGAAAAAGACATATGAAACAAATGCAAAAGCAGTCAGTACTCTATTAGGAAGTATATCCCAAACAGAATTCATGAAAGTCATGCACTTCAAATCAGCAAAAGAGATATGGGACAAAATGATCACTAGCTATGAAGGAGATGAACAGGTAAAGGAAGCTAAACTTCAAACTCTCAGGATTCAATATGAGACTCTCAAGATGTATAATGATGAAAGTGTGGCTAATTATTTTCTTCGGGTAGATGAGATTGTTAATTGTATGAAAAATTTGGGTGAAGAAATAAAAGAGACTATAGTAGTTCAAAAGATTCTAAGATCATTATCCCCCAAGTTTGAATCTAAAGTATCTGCAATAGAAGAAAAGGAAAATCTCAAAGTTCTCACTATGTCTCAGCTACATGGAATTCTAACTGCTTATGAAATGAGAAAGGGAGGACCATCAGACAGAAGGGAGGCTGCTTTTAAAGCATCGGGCAAAGAAGATTACTATGAAGCAAGCCATGATCCAGAAGAAGAGGAAGAAGAATCAAATTTTGTCAGAAATCTTCAAAGGGGTTCTGGAAGGTTCAGAGGTAAGCTACCCTTCAAATGCTTTGCTTGTGGAAGAGTAGGTCATTATGCTGCAAAATGCTCTTATAAGGATAAAGGAAAGGAACCAGTTAGATGGAACAAGAAACAAAGCGCAAATAAGAAAAGCTACTACACCCATGAAGATAGTGATGGCTTATCAAACAGTGATGAAGATGAACAAGGTAATAAATATAGGTTGTTAATGGCATTTGAAGATGATGATTATGAGGATGCTGTAGATGTGGATAACCTTTATGATGAAATTACTAGACTCAAGAGATGCATAGAAGAAAAGAACATGATTATTGATACTCTACAATTCCAAATTGATGAAAAGGAAAAACATCTTGAAAAATTAGAAGGTGAAATTGTTGGTCTTAGAAAAGAAATTGAGAAAACAAAAACTATTAATCTCAAGTTTGTCAAAGGATCTGAAACTTTGGATGAGATCATCAGTGTGCAGCGGTCTCCACTAAATGAGACAGGTTTGGGCTATAATGGAGAAACTTCTCAAGCATCCACTTCAAAAAGTTATCTTGATGCAGCAAGAAGAAATGAGCAAGAACACAAGGAAGATCATCAGGTAAAGCAGGGACAAATGTCAAACAGAAACTATCAGGGGCAATCCAGCTTAAGGGTGAACAAAAGCCACAACCAGCCACAGGTAAAATCTTCTCAATTTGGTTCAAGAATAGATGAAAATAGAAATTACAATCAGTTGGCTGGTAGATCCAATAATCACAGAAGCTTCTTCAATGGACAATGCTTTTCTTGCCATAACTTTGGTCACAAAGCAGCTCAATGTGTTGCGTATAAAACAATCATGACTAGGGAAGCTCAAAAACAAAGAAGTATGACAGGGATTACAAAAAGGACCTATAACAACTTTTCAGCTCTTGAAAATGAAGTTGAATGTTCTATTTGCAATAATTTTGGACATAAAGACTTTGAATGCAGAAGCAGGTTTCCGGAAAGAAAGGTACAAGAGCAGAAAAAGGAACAAGCCTCAGGCGCCAAAACATGGAGAATAAAGGAACCTCAAACAGAAAGATGTGGGATAGCATTTTATGCAGAAGGACAAGAAAATCTATGGTACATTGACAGTGGATGTTCGAAGCATATGACAGGTGATAAAGACAAACTTGAGTCTTATTCTAATTTAGAAAAGGGAAAGAAAGTCTCTTTTGGAAATGATACTCCTGCAACTATAAAAGGAAAAGGTATTGCTCCTTTAAAAGAAGATGTTAAGGCTGGAAATGTTTTGTTTGTTGATGGATTGAAGCATAATCTACTAAGTGTCAGCCAGATGTGTGATCAAAGAACCGAGGTTATATTCAGATCAAATGGATGCCTTGTTCGTGATCTTGATACAGGTAAAACAGTTCTCAAAGGAAAGAGAACTCCAAATAATCTATACATATTTGATGAAGGACAACAACAATGCTATCTAAGCAAGAATGAAGAGCACTGGTTATGGCATCGAAGGTTGGGACATCTAAGCTTCTCACAAATAAGGAAAGCTTGCAAATATCAGGCAGTTCGCGATCTTCCAGATATCAAAATTCCTGACAACACCATATGCAGATCATGTCAGTTTGGAAAACAAACCAGAACTAACTTTCCAGAGAAAGAAGGATCAGCCAGCATGCCTCTTGAGCTAGTACATACAGATGTATGTGGACCATTCAGAAAAAGAACACCTAGAGGAGAGGAATACTTGATATTATTTATTGACGATTTCTCCAGGTTTGTTTGGTTAGGACTTATGAAGCACAAAGATGAAGCATTCGAAAAATTCAAAACCTTCAAAGCCTTGGCTGAAAATGAATCAGGTCACAAAATTAAGTGCCTCAGATCTGACAGAGGTGGGGAATTTACTTCAAATGAATTTTTCGATTTCTGTGATGAACATGGGATAAGGAGAGAATTCTCTACAGCTAGAACGCCTCAGCAAAATGGAGCTGTTGAAAGAATGAACAGAACAATCCAACAAATGGCTGGTGCTATGCTTGATGAATCAGGAACCCCCGCAACCTTCTGGGGTGAGGCTGCACATACTGCGGTTATTATTCTCAACAAGACAAATGTCCGGGTGAACAGCACTCAAACCCCTCATGAGCTCTGGAGTGGTAAAACTCCTTCGGTAAAGCACTTCAAAATCTTTGGGAGCAAATGCTATATCAAGAATACTGAGGAGCAGCTTGGCAAACTTGATCCTAGAGCAGATGAAGGCATTCTTCTTGGCTATTCTCCACATAGCAAAGCATACAAATGCTACAATAAAAGACTTGGCAGAATTGTTGACAGCATTGATATAGTGGTTGATGAAAAGGGATATATTCCTAGGCAAATACATCGTGAAGACATCGAAGAAGATGAGAGCTACCCTCAAAGACAGAATGATGAAGAAGAAGAACCTCAAGAAGAATCTCAAGAAGAATCTCACGAAGAAGCAGAAGAACGGACAAGAATAGAAGAAAAGACTCCATCCAGATATGTTCAGAAGAACCATCCAGAATCTCAGATCATGGGACAAAAAGAAGCAGGTATACAAACTAGAAGATCAGTTGCAGAAGCTTCAAGCTATTTGGCATTACTTTCCTCCATCGAACCACAAAATGTGAAAGAGGCATGCAAAGATGAATGTTGGGTAAAAGCAATGGATGAAGAACTTGAGCAAATCGAAAAGAACAACACTTGGGAGCTGGTTCCTAGACCAAAAGATAAGAATGTTATTGGAACAAAATGGGTCTTCAAAAATAAATTGAATGAAAATGGAGAAGTAATTAGAAACAAAGCCAGACTCGTTTGTAAAGGGTATGCGCAGCAAGAAGGAATAGACTTTGAAGAAACTTTTGCTCCTGTTGCAAGACTTGAGGCCATCCGAATGTTCCTTGCTCTCTCAAGTTTTCAGAACTTCAAAGTATTTCAAATGGATGTGAAATCAGCCTTTTTGAATGGAGACTTGGAAGAAGAAGTGTACATTGAACAGCCAGATGGGTTCATTCTTGGAAATGATCCAAATCTTGTATGCCGATTGAAAAAGGCTCTCTATGGTCTCAAACAAGCTCCAAGGGCTTGGTACTACCGGTTGGACAAATATCATCATCAACAAGGCTTCTTAAAAGGTTCAGCAGATAGCAATCTGTATATAAAAGTTGAAAATGACAAATTGCTAATACTTGTTGTGTATGTAGATGACATTATTTTTGGCAGCAATGAAGAAGCTATGAGTCAAAGCTTTGCCTCAGTCATGCAGAAAGAATTTGAAATGTCCTTGCTAGGAGAACTGACATATTTCCTTGGTTTGCAAATCCAACAGAAGGAAGGAGGAATCTTTTTATCTCAAACCAAGTATCTCAAGCAGATTTTGAAAAAATATGGCATGGAAGATGCAAAACCAGTATGTACACCCATGGTCACAGGATGTAGTCTCAGTGCAAATGATGAATCTGCAGCAGTACATCAACCAACCTACAGATCTATGATTGGAAGTTTACTATATTTGACAGGTACCCGACCAGACATCATGCATACAGTTGGAATAGTTGGAAGATTTCAGGCAAATCCAAAGGAGACTCATCTTCAAGCAGTGAAGAGAATTTTCAAATATCTTCAAGGGACTCAAAATTATGGCTTATGGTATCCTAGAGATACAGATCTCACTCTTCATGCTTACACAGATGCAGATTGGGCCGGAAGCGTGGATGACAGGAAAAGCACAAGTGGCGGTGCATTCTTTATGGGCTCCAGACTGGTATCTTGGTTCAGCAAAAAACAGAGTTCAATTGCCTTGTCTACAGCTGAAGCGGAATATGTTGCTGCTGCATCTTGTTGCACCCAACTTCTTTGGATGATGCAGACTCTGCAGGATTATCACATCACTTGTACACCTCCTATTCCTATCTTATGTGACAACACAAGTGCAATCAGCATCTCAAAGAATCCGGTTATGCATTCAAAAACCAAGCACATACCAATCAAGTACCATTTTCTCCGGGAACAAGTACTTGAACAGAAGGTCAAGTTGGAGTATGTTCCTTCTAAGGAACAAGTTGCTGATATTTTCACCAAACCGTTGCCCAGGGACACTTTTGAATACCTCAGGCAAAAGCTGGGGGTTGTTGATGCATCATCTTACTGTTGATCATCTTCCTATTGGTGGTATAGGCTCAGGGGGAGCACATAATGCATTGTTGGCATTATGGAGAAGGAGATCTTGGAAATAGCTGCAATATGTCTCTATCTCCTTCATGATGGATTTCTGGTTACAAATCTGGAGATGCATGAGCATAGGGGGAGCATACCCTTTGCCCTTGATGTCAAAGGGGGAGAATGAAGCTGAAGATTATGTGGTTGCCATCAAGTCCAAAGGGGGAGATTGTTGGCATTATGATTCAGGTGTTGTCCTTGATGGCAAACCCTTTCAGGTGATAAATCAAGAAGGACGCAGGAAATATGTTCAGTACGTGCATCCCCGCAGGTATACCATACAGAACCCGCGTCCAGGGACGCAGGCCAGCCGTTCAGGAGGTGCGTCCGCCCAGTGCACACATTTCAAGGCAGAGAAATGCACGTGGGGGTTTCTTGTGTGGTATCTAGCCGACGGTTTTGTGTTTCTATGGTGTCGGCTCGTGGTATTGTTCCATGTTTTGGGGAGAAGCTTGCCTATATAAAGCAAAGGAGTTCATTTGGATTGTGTATCATCTTGGTTGAACATCTCTTGGTGAGATCTAGTCTAGATCTATAAGGGCGAATCTTCTAATGGACTATGATCTCTATGGCGCATGATCAGATCTGTGGATCTGAGTGTTTGGGTTGGTTCTGAAGTCCTCATATTTCTTATATCTGAAGGGACGCAGGTTCAGTGAAGAGCAAGTGCGCCGGGACGCAGTGAAGTAAAAGCTCAGGTGCGTCTCTGAGGCAAAGGACGCGGCGCGACTGTGTTATTGGGTGCGTCTCTGAAGCGAAAGACGCGGCGCGATAGTGCTGCTGGGTGCGTCGGTCGCGGAAAAGCTTAGAAGAACAGTGCGTCTGCACGCAGAACAGAAGAAGGTAGACTGCGTCCAGTCGCAGGCCACAGAAAGAAAATATGCGTCCCTGTCTTAAGATGATCTGTTGACTGTATATTTCTATGTTCTGGGTTGTTTCTGTAATTACTGATATCTGTAGTGGACTGTATCTGTTGTATACTTGTTGATCATTTGTTTCTTCATGAAAAGAAGTAGGGGGTTGTAGCTCCCTTCCAGGAGAGACTGGAAAACGAGAGAGAGTTGTAGCTCTCTGCAGGTTGCAGCCTGCGTGCTGGTAAAGGACTGCACCAGTACAAAATCATTGTAAAAAGATTTTCTTGAAAGAAGATAGAGACATATTGCAGCAGGTGGTTTTCTCCCGCATTGGGTTTCCACCTTACATCTTGTGTTCTTTGGTGTGACTGTCTATTTTCTTTATTCATGCTCATTATTTTATGGTACTGATATGCAAGAATAATTCAAGAGACCAAATAAGGAAGATTTGGTAAATTGCTTGATAATACTGATTCACCCCCCTCTCAGTATTATTTCCAACAACAAGTATTAGCAATTTGTCATTTTCAACTTTTATATATAGATTGCTATCTGCTGAACCTTTTGAAAAACCTTGTTGATGAAGATATTTGTCCAACCGGTAGTACCAAGCCCTTGGGGCTTGTTTGAGACCATAGAGAGCCTTTTTCAATCGGCATACAAGATTTGGATCATTTCCAAGAATGAACCCATCTGGCTGTTCAATGTACACTTCTTCTTCCAAGTCTCCATTCAGAAAGGCTGATTTTACGTCCATTTGAAATACTTTGAAGTTCTGAAAACTTGAGAGAGCAAGGAACATTCGGATGGCCTCAAGTCTTGCAACAGGAGCAAAAGTTTCTTCAAAGTCTATTCCTTCTTGCTGTGCATACCCTTTACAAACAAGTCTGGCTTTGTTTCTAATTACTTCTCCATTTTCATTCAATTTATTTTTGAAGACCCATTTTGTTCCGATAACATTCTTATCCTTTGGTCTAGGAACCAGCTCCCAAGTGTTGTTCTTTTCGATTTGCTCAAGTTCTTCATCCATTGCTTTCACCCAACATTCATCTTTGCATGCCTCTTTCACATTTTGTGGTTCAGTAGAGGAGAGTAATGCCAAATAGCTTGAAGCTTCTGCAACTGTTCTTCTAGTTTGTATACCTGCTTCTTTTTGTCCCATGATCTGAGATTCTGGATGGTTCTTCTGAACATATCTGGATGGAGTCTTTTCTTCTATTCTTGTTCGTTCTTCTGCGTCTTCGTGAGGTTCTTCTTGACATTCTTCTTGAAGTTCTTCTTCTTCATCATTCTGTCTTTGAGGGTAGCTTTCATCTTCTTCGATGTCTTCACGATGTATTTTCCTAGGAATGTATCCCTTCTCATCAACCACTACATCAATGCTGTCAACAATTCTGCCAAGTCTTTTATTGTAGCATTTGTATGCTTTGCTATGTGGAGAATAGCCAAGAAGAATGCCTTCATCTGCTCTAGGATCAAGTTTGCCAAGCTGCTCCTCAGTATTCTTGATATAGCATTTGCTCCCAAAGATTTTGAAATGCTTTACTGAAGGAGTTTTACCACTCCAGAGCTCATGAGGAGTTTGAGTGCTGTTTACCCGAACATTTGTCTTGTTGAGAATAATAACCGCAGCATGTGCAGCTTCACCCCAGAAAGTTGCGGGAGTTCCTGATTCATCAAGCATAGCACGGGCCATTTGTTGGATTGTTCTGTTCATTCTTTCAACAACTCCATTTTGCTGAGGAGTTCTAGCTGTAGAGAATTCTCTCCTTATCCCATGTTCATCACAGAAATCGAAAAATTCATTTGAAGTAAATTCCCCACCTCTGTCGGATCTGAGGCACTTAATTTTGTGACCTGATTCATTTTCAACCAAGGCTTTGAAGGATTTGAATTTTTCGAATGCTTCATCTTTGTGCTTCATAAGTTCTAACCAAACAAACCTGGAGAAATCGTCAATAAATAATATCAAGTATTCCTCTCCTCTAGGTGTTCTTTTCCTGAATGGTCCACATACATCTGTATGTACTAGCTCAAGAGGCATGCTAGCTGATCCTTCTTTCTCTGGAAAGTTAGTCCTGGTTTGTTTTCCAAACTGACATGATCTGCATATGGTGTTGTCAGGAATTTTGATATCTGGAAGATCGCGAACTGCCTGATATTTGCATGCTTTCCTTATTTGAGAGAAGCTTAGATGTCCCAACCTTCGATGCCATAACCAGTGCTCTTCATCCTTGCTTAGATAGCATTGTTGTTGTCCTTCTTCAAATATGTATAAATTATTTGGAGTTCTTTTCCCTTTGAGAACTGTTTTACCTGTATCAAGATCACGAACAAGACATCCATTTGATCTGAATATAACCTCGGTTCTTTGATCACACATCTGGCTGACACTTAGTAGATTATGCTTCAATCCATCAACAAACAAAACATTTCCAGCCTTAACATCTTCTTTTAAAGGAGCAATACCTTTTCCTTTTATAGTTGCAGGAGTATCATTTCCAAAAGAGACTTTCTTTCCCTTTTCTAAAATAGAATAAGACTCAAGTTTTTCTTTATCACCTGTCATATGCTTCGAACATCCACTGTCAATGTACCATAAATTTTCCTGTCCTTCTGTATAAAATGCTATCCCACATCTTTCTGTTTGAGGTTCCTTTATTCTCCATGTTTTGGTTCCTAAGGCTTGTTCCTTTTTCCGTTCTTGTTCCTTTCTTTCCTGAAACCTGCTTCTGCATTCAAAGTCTTCATGACCAAAATTATTGCAAATAGAACATTCAACTTCATTTTCAAGAGCCGAAAAGCTGTTATAGGTCTTTTTTGTAATCCCTGTCATACTTCTTTGTTTTTGAGCTTCCCTAGTCATGATTGTTTTATACGCGACACATTGAGCTGCTTTGTGACCAAAGTTATGACAAGAAAAGCATTGTCCATTGAAGAAGCTTCTGCGGTTATTGAATCTACCAGCCAACTGATTGTAATTTCTATTTTCATCTATTTTTGAACCAAACTGGAAGATTTTACCTGTGGCTGATTGTGGCTTTTGTTCACCCTTAAGCTGGATTGCCCCTGATAGTTTCTGTTTGAAGTTTGTCCCTGCTTTACCTGATGATCTTCATTGTGCTTTTGCTCATTTCTTCTTGCTGCATCAAGATAACTTTTTGAAGTGGATGCTTGAGAAGTTTCTCCATTATAGCCCAGACCTGTCTTATTTAGTGGAGACCGCTGCACACTGATAATCTCATCCAAAGTTTCAGATCCTTTGACAAACTTGAGATTAATAGCTTTTGTTTTCTCAATTTCTTTTCTAAGACCAACAATTTCACCTTCTAATTTTTCAAGATGTTTTTCCTTTTCATCAATTTGAAATTGTAGAGTATCAATGATCATGTTCTTTTCTTCTATACATCTCTTGAGTCTAGTAATTTCATCATAAAGGTTATCCACATCTACAGCATCCTCATAATCATCATCTTCAAATGCCATTAACAACCTATATTTATTACCTTGTTCATCTTCATCACTATTTGATAAGCCATCACTATCTTCATGGGTGTAGTAGCTTTTCTTATTTGCACTTTGTTTCTTGTTCCATCTAGCTGGTTCCTTTCCTTTATCCTTATAAGGACATTTTGCAGCATAATGACCTACTCTTCCACAAGCAAAGCATTTGAAAGGTAGCTTACCTCTGAACCTTCCAGAACCCCTTTGAAGATTTCTGACAAAATTTGATTCTTCTTCCTCTTCTTCTGGAACATGGCTTGCTTCATAGTGATCTTCTTTGCCTGATGCCTTAAAAGCAGCCTCCCTTCTGTCTGATGGACCTCCCTTTCTCATTTCATAAGCAGTTAGAATTCCATGTAGCTGAGACATAGTGAGAACACGGAGATTTTCTTTTTCTTCTATTGCAGATACTTTAGATTCAAACTTGGGGGATAATGATCTTAGAATCTTTTGAACTACTATAGACTCTTTTATTTCTTCACCCAAATTTTTCATACAATTAACAATCTCATCTACCCGAAGAAAATAATTAGCCACACTTTCATCATTATACATCTTGAGAGTCTCATATTGAATCCTGAGAGTTTGAAGTTTAGCTTGTTTTACCTGTTCATCTCCTTCATAGCTCGTGATCATTTTGTCCCATATTTCTTTTGCTGATTTGAAGTGCATTACCTTCATGAATTCTGTTTGGGATATACTTCCTAATAGAGTACTGACCGCTTTTACATTTGTTTCATACTTCTTTTTCTCAGCTGGATCTGTAGGAGTAGCTGAAGGAAAAGCATAGCCTGTTTCTACAATGTCCCAAACTTCTGTACCAAGAGATTGAAGATATGCAGTAACTCTTACCTTCCAATAATTGAAGTTTGTCCCATCAAAAACCGGTGGCCTGATTGATGCTTCTCTCTCGTAGTTGCTCATGATGAACGATCTACCTTCAAGCGATCAAGCTTTTCTGAAGGACCTGCTCTGATACCAATTGTTGGAAATAATACTGAGAGGGGGGGTGAATCAGTATTATCTAGCAATTTAACAAATCTTCCTGATTTGATCTTTTGAATTATTCTTGCATATCAGTACCATAAAATAATGAGCATGAACAAAGAAAATAGACAGTCACACCAAAGAACACAAGATGTACGGTGGAAACCCAATGTGGGAGAAAACCACCTGCTGCAATATGTCTCTATCTTCTTTCAATTTAGAAATTCTTTTACAATGATTTTGTACTGGTGCAGTCCTTTACCAGTACGCAGGCTGCAACCTGCAGAGAGCTACAACTCTCTTTCGTTTTCCAGTCTCTCCTAGAAGGGAGCTACAACCCCCTACTTCTTTTCATACAAGGACCACTTTTCATAAATTTTCAAACTGGATCCATAAGCATTAATTGATCATCAAGTGTAAGAGAATCACCCAATCAACTGTAGTAACCAGATCAATAATAATAGGACCAAAACCCAGAACACAACAATGATAAACAAGGATTTTAAGAGAAGGAAGCACCCTGCTCAACTGCCAGCCTGAGTCCGGACTCACCCTGTTCAACTGCTAGCCTGAGTCCCTGGACTCACCCTGCTCAACTGCTGACCTGAGTCCCTGGACGCATCCTGCTCAACTGCTAGCCTGCGTCCCGGACGCACCCTGCTCAACTGCTAGCCTGCGTCCCTCGCACTGAGTCTATTGAACTGCCTGCGTCCCGGCGCACCAGAACCCTTCCTGCACCTGCGTCCGGCACACCTGAAACTCTTCGCTCCTGCGTCCCGGACGCACCTGAACCCTTACTGCACCTGCGTCCCTCTGGGCAAAGATGATTTCAAGACTTTAGAAGTAACCCAGACAATCAGATCTACAGATCCGAGCAAGAGCCGAAGAGATCTCGGTCCATCTGATTCGCCTTGTTTAGATCTAGACCAGATCTTACCCTCATAAGATGTTCAACCAAAAACATGATAAATCCAAATGAACTCCTTTGCTTTATATAGGCAAGCTCCTCCCCAAAACATGGAACAATACCACGAGCCGACACCATAGAAACACAAAACCGTCGGCTAGAAACCACACAAGAAACCCCCACGTGCTTTTCTCTGTCTTGAAATGTGTGCACTGGGTGGACGCACCCCCTGAATGGCTGGCCTGCGTCCCTGGACGCGGGTTCTGCATGGTATACCTGCGGGGACGCACTTTCTGAACAGATTGCCTGCGTCCTTCTTAAAAATAGAGAGCTGATCATCAAGAATAGTGATCTATCACCTGAATGGGTTGCCATCAAGGACAACACCTGAATCATAATGCCAACATTAAGTAAGTCATTCAAACGTATGACCATTTCCATGAGAGGTAGTCGTAACTGACTAATTTCTCATGATTTTTGAATAGTTCACTTAGCACTCATTGCATCGAGTGATGCTCACAGGGGTGAAGAAGTGGGATTGAAACTAGTGAAATGTGGAGAACGAATCACATAGCATCAATCATCACTTCCGGGGCTTGCACCCGGTAACCAGGACTTCCCAGGAGGTCACCCATCCCAGAACTCCTCTGGCTCAAGCGTGCTTAACTGTGGAGTTTTTCCCCACAATCAAGCCCACTTAGCTTGCTACCCCATTTGCAAAACCTTAGCAAGTATTGTGCCTCATGAACCATTCAAGTAGAGATCCCTTGACTCTTTTTGAATTTAAGTATGAGGGATTTACGCAGTGCATTATATTAGATATCATTTTTGGGATTCAACTGCGTTAAGTAAGTCATTCAAACGTATGACCATTTCCATGAGTATTAAACACATTCAGATGCTCTGTCACTGAGTCTCCATCTTTCATCCTCAGGTTATACAGCTTTTTCCGCAGGAACAGTTTATTCACAAGAGACTTAGATTGGTACAAAGTCCCTAACTTGACCCACAAAGCCTTCGCCATAGCTTCCCCTGATACATTCAGCAATACTGAATCTGAGACACACAATCGTATTGTGCTCTTTGCCTTCCGATCCAATTTCTTCCATTCTTCATCGGTCACTCCCGATGGTTTAGTACCCGGATCTACCGCGATCCACTGATCTTTATCGACCAACAGATCCTCCATCTTGAGTTTCCACAACTCAAAACTCTGACCATTGAACTTCTCAATCTCGATCTTTCGATTGCTCGCCATCTTCTTTCACCACCAGAATCGATCTTGCAGATCTCCCACTGAACAGGGTCTACCACAGGCCCGAGCGAAACCCCTCAGCAACGAAGGCGTCCCCTTGAAGCCAAAACAGCTCTAATACCAAATGTAGGTTTTAACCCTGTACAGAAATTACCTCCATACGAATTCTTAAACAAATAAAATAAACAATGCGAGAGAATAACCCATAAAACACATATGCACAGAGATTTTTCCCTGGATCCCAAAACCGGGACTACCAGCTTGATTTTTCATTATGTTCCTTTCAATGTTACAATACATATTTATACATGCTGAAGCATCCAATACCATGGACCGAAAAACCATTGCGTCCAATACCATGTGCGAAAATCATGCACAAAACCATAGGTAGGTTCGCCCAACCATAGGTAGTCGTGGAAAGAATATAACACAACCCAACAGGAAAAGGTCTCAAAACACTGGAGACTAATTCAAGTGTACCAAATAATTCAAATCACCTCCTAAGTCTTTGAATTGTTAGTTTCAACCATGTTCGATGAAAAGAAAATAAACTTGTGGACATTCTGGCTAATCAAGGATTTTTTAATTCAGATTGCAAAATTGAGATGAAATGGAAGGAGATGCCTCAAGGCAGATTGAAAGCTCTCTGCGAGGAACAAGCAGTAGAGGACAGAGAAATTTTCAAATATTAGACCAGCGTGATAGACTCGGAGTGATGACTACTAAGCATGTTCGATCTATGTACTCTAGTTGGTACCTCGATGAATGGCATGCTCAGAATGGTCACTTAATTCTCGGGTATAAGTGGACCAGTCCCCCTTCTATTTCAGACTAAAAATCAGGGTTCTTTTCTCAGGCTGTGGCAGTCTCTGATGCAGGTTCCCAGGCGTTCCTGTGTGGAAAGGGCAGTTGGAATCATCCTGTGGAGGCTTTTCCCCCAATTTCCTCTCAAGTAATGAAAAACCAGGCTCCTAACGGCTACCAGGTGATCGCGTGGTCGAGAAACGGTAAGTGGTTTTTGGATTTTGGGAGCGATCCCATTAGTCTCCCAACATGTGGCAAGGGAGAGATTGTGAATACCACCCTCCATCGCACATTAAATTTCAGAGATTTGGGCTTGTTGAAGCCCCGAAAATAGGGTCGACAATAAGGGGGATACCCACCCGGTCCGGACCTTGGTTGGCAACTCCTTATCCGTTTGGTATAGTAGGTCCGACTGGGGATAATGGGACCAGTTTCCCAATCTATGAGTGTGTGTGTGTAGAATTTGATGTTGCTGATCTAACAGTTCCTATTTAAGATATTCTAATTCAAACTTTAATTTAATTCTATGTTATGGTAATCTAATAAACAGCACATCTAAATCTATACTAACCTAGGATGTAATTCTTCTATTATGCGATCTAAAGAGATTTCAAATAACAACTAGTAATAAAGATCATTCAGCGATTATAAGAAAGGAAATCAATAGAGATGAACCACTTCACATAAAAAGTTAGACGAAATAGTTGTGAAAAACATATTGCATAATGAGCTATTCATACATTAGGCATAAATAAATAGCTATCACCGTACAAAAGTGCCAAATGATAACTCAAGAATTCATGCAATAATACATAAACAACTAAAAACTGTATATCACTTTAACATATAAGAAGAAATGGTCAAGAGATAAAAGTACTATTTATGACTAGTACTCATAAGCTTCAAGCAACAATGATTTATCTCTCCTTGCTCTAACATCCACCAAGAGTACAGAAGTGCAACATCA